>CM028358.1:24429914-25099279 GCA_016618105.1 Dendrobium huoshanense | reverse complement strand
CATTGCTATAGGTGATATTCATACTTGTGTCCATAGTGGTTCGCTATGCTTACGAGGTTCTCACTGTTGTTATCCACAAGTGGTTTGTGGTCATTTGCATTTGTAAGGGATCCGTACTTGTGCCCACAGTGATTCGTCGTATTTGCAACACACTGTTGTTATCCACAAGTAACTTGTATGTATTTGCGGAGACCCGTTGTATTCACTACGAGCTCCTGGAACTGTTCGTAGGAGATGTACTTGTGTCCACAGTATTTCGTTGTACATACGACATACACACTGTTGTTATCCACAAGTAACTTGTGTTTGTTTGTATGGATCCGTTGTATTTGTTACAGCCTCCTAGAGATGTTCGTAGAAGACCCACTGTTCCCACATCATGCCCACCTATCATCAATCTCAGGTGGTTTGATTATTGCACCTGCTTACAAGGGGCGGCTCTTTGACGATTGATCTCCAACGTCGCCTTCTCAATCAACAGGCGTTTGTAGGGATTGTTGTAGGAGATTTCAATAGTGCATGGATACTCGTGCATTTCATTCTTGCAGATACGATGCATCCGATTTCGTAGAGACTGTTGTAAGAGTCTATTACATTCTTTACTTGTAAGCACTGAGATCTTGTATATTGTTCTTGAAAGTTCAAGTTCTTTTATTGCTCATGACAAGTTTGGATCCACTTGAGTTCAATTTGAGCGCTTTGCTCTCCATATATTGTTTTTGCTTGAGTTCAAACATGTGAATCATATCTGATGTGCAAATCAAGTCTGATTTGAGTTCGATTGCATGTCCACACTTAGTTCAAAGTCTTCTGCAATCCTCGCAAGTTATATTTCAAATTCATATTGAATTGGCTTTTGAGTTCAATTTTGATCTGAATTTGATTTCAATTTGGTTTTACTTTATTCGGATTTGATTCTTTACAAATCATTTGAATTTTGTTCAGGTCCTCTGCTCGTATTCAACCAAGTTCGGCGGTCCACAGTTCATGTTCAAAAGTTCACTGCTCTTTCTTGTTTGGTCCAAATATTTGGTTCTTTTGAGTTCAAAACAGGTCCAAATGTAGTAGTATTTCACCCGAAATTTCGGCAGCCTCCCGGCGTCTCCCCCGTTTAGGGGAAAAACTACGAGAAAACTGGGCCTTCCCACCACAGCCAATAAAGGCGTGCATGGTAGGTGCCCTCTTTCGAGGACACCTCGGCCGTGATTTTTCTTCCCACCACGGCCAACAAAGGCGTGCATGGGGTCTTTGACGGTACCTGTTACAAGAAGAAAGACAGTTGCTTTCCCCCCCGCCCGGGGGTACTTATAAATCATTCCGGCCGCGCAAAGAAAAGGGAACACCAGGCTCACCTAGCCTCACCGTGTGCGTCGAACCGGTTTCCCTCCTACCACGGCCACTAAAGGCGTGCTTAGGTGGTTTGCCGGTCCGACACGCATGTCGAGACAGGAAGGCGTGGGTCGCTCGCTTACCTCAACACAGGTGTCGTGCCGGTTGCCCCTCCTACCACGCTCAACAAAGGCGTGCATAGGTAGACCGCCGGCCCGACACGTTAGTCGAGATAAGAGGGCGAAGGTTGCTCGCTTACCTTATCGTAGGCGTCGCGTCAGTTGCCCCTCCCACCACGCTCAATAAAGGCGTGCATGGGTAGACCACTGACTCGCCACGCATGACGAGGTAAGAAAGCATGGGAGGCGACTGTCCGCCTCGTCGTAGGCGTCGGACCGGGGTCCCATCCCACCACGCGCAATAAAGGCGTGTATAGGCGGTTTTTCGGTCCGTCGTACACGTCGAGGACGGAAGCGTGAGTTCAGAGGGTTATACCTTCGGGGCCGGTGGACCGGCGGATCGGTGAAGGTTCGGACGTCGAGGAAGGAGAGGCCCGCGGGCATGCATTTTTTTATATCAATTATAATAATAATTAATTAATTATAATTTACAATTAATTATTAATTATAATTAAACATAATTATCAAATTAATTATAATTATAATTATTTAGTAACTAATTATAATTAATCGAAATTAATTATAATTAACTGAATAATTATAACGGATAATTAATTACTAATTATTAATTAATTATAATAAAATAATTAATTATAATTATAATTAAATAATAATTAAATATAATTAATATTAATAAATATTAATTAAATCCCCCCCTTACTCTCGGTTTGGGGATTTACGGGATTCGGTCGAAGAAGCACCCGAAAGGTTGAAAGTTACCTTCTCCACAAGCGAGCTCCCGTTGTAGCTTCGGGATCAAAATGTCGTGACCTCTAGTCCGACGAGGAAGGGAAAGTCGGCCGAATGAGCGAAGTCGGACCAGCCACCGGGGCCGAAGAAACTCACGGAAGGGAGAAAGTTATCTCACAGCCAGCGACTCCTGGCTTGCTTCCGATCAGACAGTCGTAACTTCCGTTCCGACTGGAAGGGAAAGTCGCGTGAAGGAGCAAGGTCGACCGGCGTCGGAGGGAGGGGAAGAAGCGCACGAAAGGTAGGCAGTTGTCTTCACAGTCGGCGAGCTCCCTGTTGCTTCCGATCAAACAGTCGTAACTTCCGATCCTACCGGAAGGGAGAGTCGGGGAAAGAGCAGAGCTGGACATCCAGCGGGAGGATTTCGGAGAAGGATCGCGGGAGAGAGAGCTGGAGCGGGATCGCGAGAGGAGGCCGAAGGCCTCTTCCTCGTTCGCTTTTAACGACGCCAAGTCGTACGAGCGATCGTGTGTGAGGCGACGTCGAGTCGTGCGAGGAGTGGCGACGACAGAGGCAGTCGTGCGAGGCGCGACGTGGGGCTGCAGGGAGTAGGTAAGATTTGATTTCTTTTTTTTTTTTAAATTTTACAGGTCAACATATATATATATATATATATATATATATATATATATATATATATATATATATATATATATATATATATATATATATATATATATATATATATATATATATATATATATATATATATATATATAGTGTAAGGCGTAAGCCTCATGCCAGTGAGGCGAGGCGGGCCTCAACCAAGTTGAGGCACAAGCCTCATAAAAAAAAACTCGAGGCGTTTTTTACTGGAATTGCGCAAAGGCGGGTCTCAAGGCGAGCCTCATATTGCGCAATTTTAAACCATGGTAGGTCATAGAGAGGAACTATCCCTTAAGAGGGGCTCATGGATGTAATTTGCCTAATAAGAGGTGCTATTTGCCTGGAACTCATATGGAACTCTCCCAAAGTGATCAATAGGCGCTACTTGCTCAGCTCTACTAAAGAGATCCCCTTCTATGGGGAAAATTGAGGATTCCTCATCAAGCTGGCAATCCGACACTCACCACATACTTGGATCACTAGTTGCTGGCTCCCCCTCTGGGCGACTTTAGGCACTCACTCTCTCCCAAAGCGATTGTCCTCACTAGGCTCAGCTATAGGAAAGCGCCTACTCACAGGACCTTTTGCCTACCTTGCCACGACCATGACTTGTAGCTCTCTATTTCCACAACATCTTAGCCGTCTATCCTCGGGCTACCCGAGAACCCTCACACAAGTCACCGGTAATGTCAACAAGCACGCCAGCTTCAGGTCCCCTTTCATTTAAGTATGCACCCACAGATTTGCCTAAGCACACTCGCCTTGACCTACTCGACACTACTAAACTTGCCTAGAAGTAACTCGTGAAAGTCTTCCAACCTTGCTCTACTTTAGCCAGTTAGGAGGAGACATGTGTCTACGGTAGTGTGTAACATTATATGGTTATACTACATAACATCGTAGTTTTCATTTTTTCTTTGTATAACATTTCCTGTAGCCCTCATAACTTTATAAATAAGGGGTGAGACGAATAGTTTGGGGGGATCCTTTTGCATATTTTTACTGAGTGAATATTATGCTAGTTTGAGATTTATAGCTTATTTAGCATTTTGTATTATTTCCTCTATTCTATCCACTTTACATGCTCTAGCTTACTAGCTAGGTTTGCCAATAAGTTCAGGTGTCATCCATGAACAAATTTAAATCTAATATACTCTCAGGTATGGTGAGCACGGATTAATGTCATTGACAAGAAAACATGCCCTACTCGACAAGCAAATTAAAGAGGATTCTTCTATGATTCTATGAAAATGGAGAATGCCGTTGTGACCTGTAGGAAATGGAGGAAATGATTATGAAGACAATCCAAGATGCCCTAGGTGGTGTCCAAGGGTGAGTTTGAGGCTACAACGCCTTTGAAGGTTCTTCATATTTGGTAGATTGATGCATACAGCTAGAAGATTGAGCGCTAATCTGAACACTCATCCTTGATTACACAGGTTGACAAGTGATGAAGATTACAGTTTGCCGAACAAGCGAGTATGAAGGAATGAGCCAGAACTTACCAATGCCTTCTCTATGGCGATCGACAAGGTCAGGTTGCCACCCAAGTTCAATGTGCCACACATGGATTCCTATCAGGGTAAGACCAATCCAAATGATCATATGGCTACCTTTGAGTCAATGACTTCTTTGCTAGACATTGGTGATGCCCTTAAATATTTCCTCTATTTTAAAACACTTAAGAAGTTGGTGCTCAGGTGGTTCACTCGCATGGCACTTCACTCGCATGTCATTAGGAGTAATTATCTCTCTCTCTCTCTCTCTCTCTCTCTCTCTCTCTCTCTCTCTCTTTTAAATTCAAAAATATGTTGTTTACTTAAGTTTGTCGGTGCTCGGAAGCTTCAGAATTGCTCGCAAGCTCTATTGAAGATGAGACAGGAATCAGGGGAATTACTATGGAGCTTCATAGTAAATGTTCTAGAGAAAAATACTAGATGTGAAGGACATAGAGCCTACAGTCGCCTAGGCTGCATTGATCCAAGGATTGAGAAAGGATCCATTCAGATATGCACTTAGCTTATAGCATTTGAAGACGTTGCTGAGTTGTTGGAGGTGGCTAACAATATTGTAAAATCTAACGAATACAACAAAGTGGTTTAGTCCTTACCAACTCGCCCCGATGAATTTGCAGTCAGGAGAAAGTGATCTTGGAGACGAAGTCACTTAAATCAGCCAAGTAGGTACGACACATCATTGGGCAAGTCGTCTGGCTCAATCATGGTTTAAAATTGCGCAATATGAGGCTCGCCTTGAGGCCCGCCTTTACGCAATTCCAGTAAAAAACGCCTCGATGCTTACGCCTCGAGTTTTTGTTATGAGGCTTGCACCTCAACTTGGTTGAGGCCCGCCTCGCCTCACTAGCATGAGGCTTACGCCTCATGCTATATATATTAAAACTTACATAAATCTTGAAGTAAATGCCCGACATTGGACTCTATAGGAAAGGAGGAAGGGGAGAGAGCAGTTCATCATAATGATGATTCAAATGAAGAACCCCTTAGTGATGACAGTGCTGATGATTTATGAGTTCTTATGTGATATGTCATTGCTATTTATTTTTAGAAATTTGAATTATATGTTAATGAAAAGAATACTGGGATTTGGGAAAGATAGAATTTTGAGTTGAACTATATTTCATGTTGTCTTATTATTGAGATATTTTGATTTCACTTCATATCTTATGCTTTTTTATGTTTTATATTATTCACTCATTAGTATTTAAAAAATTTATCATTTTATGTTTACGCAATCTTTTGATTTTGAGGCTTACGCCTCAAAACGTCTTGAGGCTTATGCCTCGCCTCTCGAATGAAAAAACGCCTCAATACCCGAATACGCAATTTTTAAACATTGGACTCAATCATTTCATCTCTCACTCAATAAGTGGTACTTGCCATTCTTTAAACTCCTTAGAAGCACAAAACAATTCTTTTAGAGGACTACTAAGCTGCATTTTAGCAACTGAAACTTCTCACCACCCTACTTCAAATCTTATGGCCAGGCAAAGACTTAGTGCTGTCCTAGGGGTAGGCGAGGATGTTTTCAACTTTGTGCTTGTTAGTGAAGATGGGAAGAGATAGTTGCCAATCTATTATGAGTAAAATCCTCATAGGATCCGAGTTGTAATATATAATCATTACCGACCACCCGTTGAAAGATGCACTCACCAAACTTGATCACTTAGGATTATTACTTATATGGTCAGTGAAACTGAGCATTTTTCAGGTATCTTAATTGCCTAGGATGGCCATCAAGGCCTAGGCAATCGCCGACTTCCTGGCTGACTTAGTGATCCAAATGCCGTGTCAGAGATAGTGACTCCACAACAACAATGGACAATATATGTCGACGATGCCTCAGCAAATCAAGGAGTTGGCATGAGCATGATTATGAGAATACCCACTGGAATCACCATTACCCAAGCAACCAACATAGAGTTCAAAGTCAAACAATTAAGTCTAGCATAAAGCCTTACTTGCTAGCCTGCAACTCACTGCATGGCTTGGGGTAATTTAATTGATGGTATACTCAGACTTGCAATTGACGGTGAACCATATCAACGACAAGTACGAAGAAAGTGAGAAGTTACTCTAGAAATGCTTCTTCAAGGTGAAGGAAGAAATCAACTAACTAGATTACTTCAAGATAACTTAGATTCCCAAAGAACAGTCCAACTCATCGATCTCCTGTCTAAGCAGGGAAACCCAAATGGGTGACCAACATTGAATAAAATAAGGCCCATGATAGAAGAAGAGGAAATCATGTAGGTAGAGGACAATCATCCGACAAGTTGGGTCAATCCAATCATGGAATATTA
Organism: Dendrobium huoshanense; assembly: GCA_016618105.1. Classification (NCBI taxonomy): domain Eukaryota; kingdom Viridiplantae; phylum Streptophyta; class Magnoliopsida; order Asparagales; family Orchidaceae; genus Dendrobium; species Dendrobium huoshanense. Next base: position 25,092,595 of record CM028358.1, on the reverse strand, counting down.
GTAGACCAGTGCAATGAGTGTAGTGGTTGTCGATCATGGAATATTAGTAGACCAGTGCAATGAGTGTAGTGGTTGGCGACAACGAAGATTCAAGATCAAAGATCCTAAATTCTTACTCATTGGGGGGGGGGGGGGGGGGGGGGGAGTTATTTAGAAGATATGTGACTTTACTTAACCTAAGATGTGTCAAAGAGGACAAAATGATTATACTAAGGGAAATCTACTTGGGAAAGTGTGAAAGCCATTCAGGAGGAAGAACACTTGCACACAAAATTTTGAGGAAAGGTTGCTTCTAGCTGACTCTGAGGAAGGATGCAAAAGAATTATCCAAAAGGTGCTGTCAGTGCCAACACTTTTGCCCCCATGCAACTGTAGGCAAAAGGTGTTGTCACCGTCAGCACTTTGTAAGGAGTATAGAGGTTGGTGACAATGAAAATTCATGATCAAAGATGCTAACTTCTTACTCATGTGGGGGCAAGTTATTTAGAAGATAGGTGACTTCACTTAACTTGAGATGTGTCAAAGAGGACAAAGAGATGATACTCAGGGAATTCTACTTAGGCAAATGTGAAAGCCATTCAAGAGGAAGGATACTTGCCCACAAAATTTTGAGGAAACGTTGCTTCTAGCTGACTTTGAGGAAGGATGCAGAAAAATTCTCCAAAAGGTGCTATCAATGCCAACAACTGTAGCCTTCTTAATGTTGGAGAATTTTTTGTATCCTCAAACGGATTGCATATTTTATAATCGGGCACAGCATAAGAATACGATATATTACCCCGGAGGGTAAAAATACCATTTTCTTATGGGCTCAATAATAAAATTTACAATTATTTAACAGAGATTCCCCCACTCAATGTTTGGTTGAGTGGGGTTTATTTATTTCTGGGGTACAGACATCCCTTAGGGGCAAGCCCCTATGGTTAATTACATCCCAAGTTTGATTTGGGAAAACTTTTGATTAAACTAGTGGTTTTCTTTTCTTTTGAAGTCATTTAAATGTTGGCTAAAATTTGATCTTTGTTTTAAAATCCATGAAAGTCTTGCTTAAAGGTTTTGACCCTTTAGGAATTTCAAGGAAGAGGTTGATCAACTTAGATTTAGATTTTGGAATGAGAGCCAAAGGAGGTGAAGTAGGGGCACTTGATTCTGAGATGAAACTCAGAGGTGCCCAAACTATCCTATGTTGGGCTTTACAATTTAGCAACCTAATTTTGGTTTAAGTTGATATTTTATTAGAAGATTGGGGCTTACATCCCAACAACACTTGTTGGAGGAATTGCCCGAAAGATGAGGGCTTATAGGGTGATTTGGAATCAACCCGTGCCTCTGACCCTAAGACTAAGGTGAGGACTACCGATAGGTAGTGCCTTAAACCTAGATCTAACGAGTGCACAAGGGGCTTACAAACTACACCTCACAAGAGGCATAGCCCGCCCGACCTCTGGATTTATTGTCCCGCCTGGAAGGGACTACCAGCTAAACTCCTCCTAATCGCTTTTAAAACCATGTTGTTTAGTCTCAATGCAAATGTAGAGTGGTAGGGTTGTTTTTATTTAGAAGGTAGGTCTTACAACTTGGCTTTGAGGCCAAGATGCCTAAGTATGCGGGTATGCATATGCTGACTCACAAAAAGAAAGATTTTTTTTTTTGTTATCTAATCCTTAAGTTGAGGCATTCTACATGTGACACATTTTTGGCTATGCATGTTTATTTTCAATTTTGAAAACTTGGCTCTTTGAAGGGAGCCATGCAATTTTTTTCTTACTTGAAAGACATGAAGCCTAATTTGATTTTATTTTTAAATTGTTTACATGTTAAGGGGTAGAAAACTTAGTTTTTATCCTAAGAGCCTAACGTGATCAAGTCCAGGCCACACCCACAAAAACAAGAGAAGAAACCTAGGAAAGACATGCTTTTCTAATGCGCACCCAGTAAACACTTCAACACATGCTTTTATTTATAAATAAAATGCAGGAAATGTAAATAAAGTCCAATTTATTACAAACAGATTTGGCATCTGAGTTGCCTGCCATTATACAACCCAGTTAAATTAATTACAGACTTTACTTGTGGGGATCTTCAAGCTTTATCTCCAAAAAGGTACTTTCTCCCTTGATCTTCCTTGCTTTTTGATCCAAACCCCACAAGTTTTACATCCTATTTCTACCAAATACATGATAAAAAAAAAGACTCAAATCTGCAAAACAGAGTTAGGAGGCAGTTTATATAATAAGCATGTAATCATCTCAAAATTGGCCTAACACTTAGAGCGCTAAGTGCTAGGCCCCCTGCTTCTACCCTATTGGCCACATCTTTGGGGGGTTTTAAGCAGTACCTGTCATGCAAGCAATTTATTATCATTTATGAGCGCCCCCCCCCCCCCCCCCCCCTTTTTAGATATGACCACCTGCACAGAAAAGCATTTATATTTCTATACTAACCACTTAAGGGCAAGTGCCCACACGCAGACAATCCAAGGTCAATCAATCCACAACATCAATCACATGCGCACACAAAGAAAAATCTTAATCCTAGCATGCCTAAGGGGCTGTGCACCTAAGTGTGTGAGGCTTGTGTGGTATGTTATACTAAAAGTCTTTCTAGAGTTTGTGTCTAAGAAAGGAGTGTTCAACATGTGGCTTTTGGTGCCACTTGTTGAGGAATTTTCCTTAGCTTTTGGAGCTAAGAAAAGAAAGGTATGAATCCAACATTTAGCTTTTGGGCTAAATGTAGGGGAACTCTCTCTAACTTTTGGAGTTAAAGAGAGAATAGATCTCCTACAACTTTGGAGTTGGAGGAGAAAATGACCTATAGCTTTTGGGCTAAGGTATGACATTTTCTAAGGCCTTTGGAACCTATAGAAGTGAGGGAAGATTAATAGCTTTGAGACTACGAATCAAAAGGATGTCTCCTTGAATTGTTATATTCAAGGAGTTGAGTTTCATTTGCCTAATTTGGATTAGGCAAATAAAGTTGAGTCACTTATTGAGTTTGGTTCAATAAGTGAGAAAGATTTGTAACTTTGGGGTTACAAATCAAGAGGGATTATCATTGAGCTTTTATGTTCAATGATGAGTATTTAGTTTGCTAAGTTTGGAATAAGCAAATATAAGAAGATGATGTGTAGATTTGGGCTTACACATCAAGGATTCTTTGAACTTTGGGTGTCCAAAGAGAGGAACTCATTCCCCCAATTTGCGTTAGAAGAATGAAAGAAAGCTAGACGTTGATTCCTTTGCTTGATATGGAATTATTTGTTGAATTTGATTCAACAAACAAATAAATGGCTTTGGATTGAACTACTTATTGATTTTGATTCAACAAATAGAAGATTTGGGTGAGACTTTCATACAACTTTTGAGTTGTAGAAAGAAGAAGAGAAGATGCAACTTTGGGTTGCAAGCTTCTAAAACATTTTTTGAACATTTGGTGTTCAAAGAGAAGTGCACATTCTCCCAATTTATATTTTTTTAGGAGAATGAGAGAGTCTTCCTACAACGTTTGGGTTGTAGAAAGAAGGAAATCATGTGCAACTTAGAGGTTCCACATTCATGAGTGCCCTTGAACATTTGGTGTTCAAAGGGGGATACTTTCGTTTTGCCTAATTTGAAGCTAGGCTAAAGAAGAGAAATTTAGAGGTTTCCTACAATTTGGGCTTGTAGGAAAGGAATTGTCCAAAATGCAACTTAGGGATTACAAATTGGAGGATTTCCTTTGAACGTTCGGTGTTCAAAGAAAATGACACACATTCACTTAATTTAGGTTAAGTGAATGAAGAGATTTTCTACACTTTTGTTTTGGTAGAAAGAGGAAATAATGTGCAACTTGGAGGTTCCACATTCATGAGTGCCCTTGAACTTTTGGTGTTCAAAGGGGAAACGACCATTCTCCTAGATTTGGGTTTAGAAAAATGAGAGGACTTTCTACAACCCTTAAGTTGTAGAAGAAAGAAGCAACAAGCAACATTTGGATTGCATGTTGAAAGGGATTCCTTGGATATTTGGTGTCCAAGGAAGGGTATTCATTTGCTTAATTAGTAACTAAGCAAATGATGAAGACTAAGATTTGAATCCTATGTCCAAAAGAGTATTCATTGGTTTGGTGTTCCAATGAATAAATGGTTTGATAGATTTCCTACAACTTAAGGGTTGAAGGAAGAAAATGTAACTTTTAGAAAGTTACAAAATTCATAGAAGACCTTTGAATATTTGTTATTCAAAGAGGGGTGATCATTCACTTAACTTTGGGTTAAGTGAATGGGGAAGAAAGGATAGGATTTAGGTCCTAAGCCTAAGCGGGATGTTCAATTGTTAAACTTAGGTTCAAACAATTGAGAGGAAGAACTTAGAGTTTGGTTCTAAATTCAACAACCCCATGTGATAGTAAGTAGAAGTTTAGGAAAAGCTTCAAACTATTAGACATGGAGGGAGAAGTGGCATTTGTTTGTTAATTTTGCACTTCGACAAACAAAGCAGAGGAAATAACTTAGGATTGATCCTAGAGTTAAAGGATTCATGCAATGATACGCTTAAAGGCTTGAGGAGCCTTAAAATATCTTGCATGAGAAAAGATATGTTGGTTTCTTATGTTCCAACAAAAGGGAGAAACTTAAAGTTTACCTCTAAGCTCAAGAGTTTAAGGCATAATGTGTTTTAGAATCTAGAGAAATCCATAACACCACACATGATGAAGATGGGTGAAAGCTCCTAAGATAGACTAGGAGACATGCAATGAGGTATTTGAAGCTTTGAAAATGCTTCAAATGTCATGCATAAAAGGAGAGGAAAATTGTTTGTTGATCTTGTTTCAACAAACAAGAGGTGAATAACTTAGAATTTGTTTCTAAGATTTGACCACCATGTAATGATGTTTGATTGGAGTCTTTGGAGACTCCAAATTATCATACATGAGGGAGAGGAGTATTCATTTGTCAATTTTATGATTTAACAAATGAAGGGAAAAAGAAGATTGGTTGGTTTTATGTTCCAACACAAGGATTGATAGTTTAGAATTTGGTTCCAAACTACAAAGATTCATATGTAGGAGCACTTAGAGCCTTGGATAGTCTCTAAATACAACACATGAGTGAATTGTTTGTTGATTAGGTGCTTCAACAAACTAGGTGGGAGAGCTTGGAAGTTGGTACCAAGTTAGAAAGAATTTGTGCAATGACATATTTGAAGTTTGAGGTGCTCCAAATATTATTGCATAAGAGATGTAATTTGTAGTTTTTGGACTACAAATTAAGGGGTCATCTACCTATATAGGTTAGGCAAATGAGATAAGCTAAATTTTAGAATCCTAAGCCTAAAAAGGAATTCTTTCATTGATCTTAGTCTCAAAACGAAAGAAATGGAGAACTTAGATTTTTGGCTCTAAGCTATAAGATTTTCATATAATGACATGTTGGAATTTTAGAGAATTCCAAATCATCATTTATGAAGTGAGAAATGTTTATTTGCTAACTTTGTGTTGTTAGCAAATGAAAAAGGGAGAGAGGCTTAGGATTTGTTTTCCTAAAACCTTGATTCATGCACTATAATAATTGGGATCTAGAGAACACCCCAACTACTAAGTATGAGGGACATGTACATAAGGAAGAGAACTTCTCACTCTCCTACAAATGTTTTAGATTTGCTTGAAAGAGGGAAGGCTAACTTCCTAATGCGTTGGGAGGTTTTCCCAAATCAAATTTGATATGATTTTGGGAATTTGGAAGTTTCTAGGAAAATCCTAAAGATCCGTTTTGGTGACATCTAGGAGAAACCTAAAAGTAGACATGTGATGGTTCGTAGCTCCTAGGGTAGAGCTAGGATTCACATAATCTAACTTTTGGAGCCTTGAGGGAGCATCCAAAAGTCATGCAATTATATGTATTTAGAACCTTGAGAAGGTTCTAATCACCATGCATAAGAGAGAAGGATGAATGCTTATAAATTTTGTATCTACAAGCATGGAAATTTGAACCTAGGAGTCTTTTGGAATCCTAAGTTAAGATCGTTCATGCAATGGAAACATGAAGCTTTGAGGTGCTCCAAATTGTCATACACGAGGAAGGGAAGACTACTAGAGAGCTTCCAATACATCGAAATGGTTTCCAAATCAATTTTGGCATGATTTGGGTAAGGGGAAAAGGTCTTACAACTTGAATTTGGAAGACGACCTATGACATTATCCAAAGTCTACAAGAAAGTGGTTTTCCCTAAACCGAACCTTGATATGATTTGGACATTTGAGAGCTTGCATCTAACCATATTATCTTGCAAATTAGGAAAAATGAGCTTAAGTAATCCCTCGGTGTGATGGAGCAAAGATCATGAACCTTTGGGGTCCATGAAATGCTCCATATCAAACTTACCAATACTTAGGATTAAATGAGCACATTTATGAAAAATTTGCAAATTAATATACTCGCTAATCTAAACAAGAAATAAATAACATATGGCTTGAATCATGATTTAGTAGGGAAACATATATCTTAAAGCCTTTAAGGGGTCAAATCACTTTTGGCATGATTTGACCCATTGAAGGCATTAAAATGAGTTTCCGAACTTCGGGAAATTTGTGTAACAAAAATGATTAGCCATCAACTTTTCTATTACAAACCATATAATGCATCCAAAAGGCGAGTTTGGTCAAACACACTTGCTCTAGGATTTTTTTAAGTGAATCTTTGGGATTCACATTAGATCCTACAACAAGTCATCACAAACATTTTGGATATATTATAAGGCTTATGACGCACTTCATAAGCTCAACCAAATTCCAAAATCATATGTCTATTTTCGTCATGACGCTAGTGTTGTATAGGTACATGTACACAATGTGAGATTTGGGAAAAGATGTGAGCTATCCACTATGTTTTAGCTACGGAAAGTAACATGCCCTAAGGTTTGAATGTAGGCGAAGGTGCTAAGCTCAATATGATGCATAACATACATTTGAGAGGTGTTGGATAACAACCCGACACCTCTACACGCGTTAAAATCCTCTCCGGACTCTCACATAAGAGTCAACCAATGGAAATCACCAAATTTCCATAATTTTTTGCGAAGTGGACAGCCAACGAATGGGTTTTTGGGGACCAAAAAATTAAAGTTTCTAAGGACCTAAGGCTTTGGATCGTCAACCACATTGCATTGGCTATGGAGCCTTAAGGTTTCGCCTAAGTTTTAGTGGTATACCTTCCCCGGGTTGTCCAAGCGCTCCGGGTTGTCCAAGCGCTCCAATTTTTTGTCCAAGTTGCTGTCCAAGGTTCGCTCCAAGCTCCAAAGTCGCTCCAAGCTCCGATTCAAGCTCCAAAGTCGCTGTCCAAGCCGCTCCGGAACTCGCCGCTGCTGTCCAAAGCGATTCGAAGGCTCCAAACTGCTGTTTGGAAGGTTTAGGAGCCTCCTTTTGCTGTTTGGAAGGTTCGAATAGCCTCTGACTCGCCTCGAGGTCGTCGGAATTGAAGAAAGAAGAAGTAGAAGCCTCTTACTTCGCTGATCTTTGAGAAAGGAAGCAAATGGGAGGCTTAAAACCTTAAACTTTTCTTCTTCCTTCCACTAGAAAAGCCACGAGCAAGGCTTCTGGTTTGCTGGAAGAGAGGCGGCGGGACACGGTGGAGACGCACGAAGGAGCCGCACGCAGGAGTCCTCGGTTTCGCCGGGTTGAGTCGCGCACGGTGAGGGATTTTCCGCCTGGTGGAGTCGCACGAAGGAGGGGATTCGCCTTTGCTCTCTCGCTCGCTCTCTCTGTGTGTCGGGACGGGCGAAGGAATAGAACAGGGGAGCCGAATGAGGCTCCCCACTCGTTTCGTCCACTTAGGGGCGCCAGCACAGAGCCGAACGACGCCCCCGTTCCGTCCCATCGGGCAGCCTCGTTGCGAGAAATGAGAGAAAAATCTACTCAAGTAGATTTGGCTGCCACTTGAGGTGAAATTGAGTGGGATTTGGAGCTCAATCTCAGCCCTAGATCTCAAAGAGATGGCTTGAAAGTCAAATTCAGCCTAAATTAACAAATTAAGGCTGAAATTGAGCTCGGATTGAACCCGACTTGGATCGATTTGGGTCGACTGGGTCCGAACGAGTTAATTTTGTGAGATTGAACTCGAATCGGCGCCGAAATGTGTCGAATTGTGTCGAATTGAGCTCGACGATGCTCGACGGGATTTGATTTATCTTGATTTGATTTAAATTAAATTAAATTTGATTTAATTTAATTAAATCGGGGTTCGATTTGAGTCAAATTCGTCTTGACGACCTTCGATTGAATCGATCGAGCACGATCGAGCCCAATCGGGCTCGATGCGAAAAAGTACGGCAACACTTAAAAGTTGCAGCCTATTAACAGCCCTTGGTCGTTTGCAGTATGGGGAATGAATTTATTGGTATCATTCCCACCTTTCACAGGAAAAGGAATTTCATTCTATTCATGGCATACTACTTCACCAAATGAATAGAAGCCAAGGCACTCACTAAGACAACCTCCACTATTATGAAAAAATTCATTTGGACTGATGTCATTTGCAAATATGGTGTACCCTTCACCATCATCACTGACAATGGGCCGCAACTTGCTGACAAAACATTGAAGGGTTTATGTTACTCACAAGACTTGCCTGAAGTTCCCCTTAGTCCACCAATTGCAAACCAATGGACAAGTTAAAGTCACTAACATGCAAACCCTCAACCTTTTGAGAAAGAAGGTTGAAGGGGCAAAGGGCAATTGGGTGGAGCTTCTCCCTTAAATCTTGTGGGCACTATGGACGACGCATTCCTCGAGCATCTTGTAGACACCATTCTCGCTCTCTAACGACATCAAAGCATTATTTCCTGTTGAAATCAACCTGCATAGACAACAAGTAAGTTCCATAACCAATTTTGAAGAAGACAAACTCAACAAGTGGGAGGCTACCAATCTTGAAGGATTAATAATTGCATCCGACCTTTTGTGGGAACTTCGAGCATAAGCCGCCATTAAATAGGAAGAAATCAAGAAGAGAATGACAAAATGCCACAACTCATATGTCAAGAAGGAAGCCTTCCAACCCGATGTCTTAGTCTTGAAAAAAGGTAGATTTTGCAGCTAGCAACTCCATCCTAGGAAAGTTGGCGACCTTGCAGGAAGGATCATACATCATCAAAACACAAATTGGCCCAGGTGCTTATCAGCTGCAAACTCACTCTAGAAAGGAGATTCCTATGACCTCCATCGTCGACAACTTAAAGATCTTCTATCCATAGGGAAACTCCTCTCAATTGTATTTTTATTTTATTTATTTGAGATTGAATAAAATTTATTTATTTTTATTTTATTCATTGTATGAGTGAGTCCTATGTAATGATGCGATTAAAAAAACTTAAAAATTGATGTTTATAAAAAATAAATGCTTGGGGAACTCACCCCAGTATGAAAACAATGCTCGGGAACTCACATTTCTCTGAGGTCAAAAGAAAGAATTCACCCATATAGGATAATCACCCAACGCTCGAGGAACTCGCTTGGGGAACTCACTTCGATGAGTTGATCGATAAAAAAATTGCATGAATGATGTAGACAAAAGGGGGGGGGGGGGGGGTCAAATCAAACCCAAAAAAATTTGGTTTTGACTTCCCTTGAGCTTGCTAGCTCATTAATTTTTTAGCTAAGATTTAGCTCATTATGAGCTGGTTTTTAGTTCATTTATTGAACTAAGAGTTAGCTCATTATGAGCTATGTTTTTAGATCATTTATTAATTTATTAGTAGCTCATTATTTTTGTCTCTTCTCCTTCCCCTTGTCTATTAGTTTCCCTTGGATGGCTCTTTGTTTTCCGTGCTTGGTTCCTTGGCTTCCTCGGTTGGCTAATGGGTGGCCTTTCCCGTGCTTTGGTGCCTCAGTTCCGTGTGGGCCTCTTTGGTTTCCGCGGCTGCCTCGTCGGGTCCCTGGCTGGGCGGTTTTCAGTGGCTGATGGGGGGATTTTCCGTGGCTTTGGTGCTTTGTTCCTAACATAGAATTATGTGGCTTTTATTTTCTTAGAATGTGAAAGGTTTTTGGGGCTGTTTATATTCCCCTCTCATGCCTATATATATAGATGTTTTGGAATGTTTTAAGATAAGTTTGTGATGTGATTTTTGGAAAGAAACCTAAGGGTTTTTGGAAAAGCTTGCGAGCTTTGTCCACCTTCTTCTTCTATCTCTCGGGGAGACTTGTGAGTTCTTTCCACCCTTCTTCTCGGCTTCTAACCTCTTTCATCTCTCCACAAGTTTACACCCCACCTGTATCCTTCTTCTTTTTGAAAGCAAGTTTAGGGTGTTTTGTTTGAGTCAAGTTTGTAAGAGTCTTTGTTTGTAAGTCATTTTATTATATAAAGTTGTGGTTTATAGAATTTGTGTCTTTTTGAGTATTTTTATGTCTTTATTTTGTTCATAGAAAGAGTTTCTTTTGTGATCAAGAATTTGGGGCCCTCTCCCCAATTTTTGATTGCATCAGTGAAGCATTTGGGCGAGCTCCCAATAAACTAGAAACTAAAACTTACTAGTCTTAGAGGCTCGATTCCATAATAACGAAATGTGACCAATTGAGATGGGAACCAATCGAGATTCACCCAGGCTTAAGCTAAGAAGCAAATCAAACTACTCCCTATAGTAGTGTTGAGGCCCCCCAAGCACAAAGATTTGCATGCAAGCAAAAGCTCCCAAGAGAAGAACAATTGTCGTTCAAGTGAGGTACATTCCTTATTACCTATCGAGTAGCTTTCGCAAATCACATTTAAATTCCTATCAACTTAATTTTGCGAGCTAGCTCAACATAAACAAAAAAAAGGAATAGAAATAGATGAAGGAATAAAAGTTTATCTCTTATGATGCTGTTTTGTTGGAAGTAAAGTGAGTGTAAAGCAAATGTAGGAGTTTTGACAAGTTTGGTGTTTGGTTGAATGAAAAATAAATACAAGGTAAAGTGAATACAGTGTATTCCATTATAGTTCATTTTTTACGTAAACTGTTCTCGCCCAGTTTTGAGCGAGAACCGTTTACACCACTCCAAAGCTTTCTTGACCATTGCCTCCACAGCTAGCCATTGCCAGCCATCACCACAGTCCACTGCCGATCACCGTTCATCTGCCACCGCCGACCACTACCCCGTAGCCACCATTTTCTATCTACACCCACAGTCGCTATCGCGGTCACGACCGCACACCTCCCACCAGCATTGAAAGTCATAGGCCATCGAACCCTTCCAACCACCACAATCGACTCTTGTTGCAGCCACCAATCATCGGCCATTGCTGCCCACCACCTCTAACCACCACCACTGCTGCTAGCCGCTAATTGCCTACCGTTGGAAGTAGCCATAGCATACCATAGGAAGCTGCCGCCGCTAGACACCACCAATGCTACCACCACCGTCGCCCTCCAATGTCGGCCGTCATCAACCATTCCAGGCACAACTTTTTTACACTTTATATTGCATTCATTTTGCTTCAAATAAAAAAAAAAAGTAAAGTTATGTATTTATTTTACACATTGATACAACTCCAAAGTATTATTTTTACATCGCATTACTTTTACACTGCATTCTGTTTTTAGGAAATCAAACAGTCCCTTAGACAAAATAATCAACATACATAAAAAATTAAGAAACAACTAACTCGCCAATATGCATCATAGATACCCCAAAAAATAAATACTTAGTCGCCGAGTTCCTACAACAAACTGTTGAGCCACTATAGGTTGACTCCTTTTCCAACAAAATCTGTAATGAGTAGCAAGCAAGTTCCCTATAAATGAGAAGTTTAGTGGTCATACATTAGAGGTGACAACGAGTATATAAGCGAGCAACTCTATAAGTCGGCGCCCCCCTTTCTGACAAGATACACAATGTGCAGTGCGGGTTCCTTATAGCAGGCAAGTCGAGATGGTTACCCCTACGAACTCTAAAATTTAGCGTAAGGCACAACCCACATAAGGGGATTTTGTATAAAACATACTTGCATGAGCTTGCTTTATAAAGAATCAAAGCCAACTAGTTTGCGCATTGTTAAGCACTCCTTTGTCTAGGCTAGAACTTGGATGGTTCTCAAATGGTTATATGTTATTCCTTGTAGCAATTTTGTTAGGGTATTTTTATATCCAGTTTGCTCACTACATTGTTGAGTTCAAGCATTACAAGAATTCATGCCGAGTTCATGTGTTTTCTATTCCCATGGCGCGCTCAGATATGATTATTATTTAATTGAAAATTTGGGTTTTCTTATTGTCAAGAGTCAAGGTAAAATGAATTTCTCACCGAGCCCATGTTTATGCGCTCTAAACGATGTGTTAAACATGCGTCTTTTCAAATATCGAGCTCAGATTTTGCAAGCTATTATTAATGCAGAGTTAAATTTAAAATTTTTACAAAAGTTATTTTCATTTACTTGCCTAATTTTGTACTCAATTATAAGCAATAAGTTAAGGCTTGTAGAATTTCTTAGTCTCATTTTCATACTTGAGCGAATGTCCTTACATCTCATTACTACAATTATAAATGGGCGAGTAATAGTAATCTATTATTACTATAGTCAAATGCATTCATATATTGTTTGCATGCGAGTCAAACACTTAAAGAAATTTTGAAGATAGAAAAAACATATACAATAAGAAGATGAGTAAGGCAAAATTGCATTTCATTTCATTATAAAAAGTTACATGTACAATCTCCCTTCTGGCAAAAAAAAAAAAAATTTATTATAACGATGGGCAAGTATAACTCAATCAAAGATAGCTCTTGCGCCATCACTCTCCTCTTATGCTGAAAGCTCTTCAAAGAATATGACTGTGTTTCGGAACCTCAGACAACTAAACCCTTTGAGACGAGCCTTTTTAGGCTGTACTTTATCTCGACTTTGTATCTGTCGCTGAGGATTTCATCATACTGTCCGCCGATCATGAAGCAACTCGCTAAAGTCTTCTTCTGACCTCACTCTCCTTCAGCCAATCAGGGGCAGACACGTATCTAGGTTAGTGTGTAGCATTGTAAGGATATTCTATGTAGCATTTTTTTTTTTTTTTTTACTTTTATTCTGCATAACTTTTCTTGTAGCTCTCATAATTCTATAAATTAGGGGTGCTAAGAAACAGTTTGGATTGATTGAATAGATATGCTTCCAGTTTGAGATTTACAATTTTTGGATCATTCTATAGCATTTCTCTATTCCATTCTCCACTTTCCATTCTCCACTTTCCATTCTCACAAGTTCTAGCTTATTAGCAAGTAGGAGCTTGCCAGTGAAGTCGAGTATCATCTACGGACAAATTTAGATTCAACACTTTTCATCCATAATGGTGATACAACATTAACTTGTTAAGTTACCTAGCAAATTTACATGGGTTGAATTCGGAAGAGAATGCATGCAGCTAGACTTCTGGAGTGTGCTTCTTTTTTCTTTTAGTCTTGTGACATTATTCAGATAAATCTTTCTATGAATGTCAATTAGCCCTTCATGTCTTGCAAACAATGCAGGTATGCCTAATTGTAGATTTTTAATGTTCTCTTGTTGCTTGCTTTTGTCGATTGGTATTTTTCAAATACTTCTTGTTCATAAAGCTCAAATATCTGTTAATGTGCCATAATTATGGTCATTTGTATTTATACGGAGCAGGTAGAATTGTATTTTGTAGTACAGAGTAGGACTAGGTAGGATCTGGCTAATATATGAGCGTTTTCATTTTGTTTGAGGCATGGTTTTATTATAGTGGTTTGGGATGAATTCTTCACGAAGAGACTTGAAGGCGGTGTATGGGTGCTTGGAATTTGAGCGAACTGAAATGAAACAAGGGTTGAAAGCAAAATTAATGGCTGGAGATTCGTAATCCACTAATAAATTAGAAATTGTTGAGATTTCATTTCATTCACCTTCTTTCAATCCAAACAAAGCTGAATTAATCTTTCTACACTATGATATTTTTATTTGTCTTGGTCCTCGTCCTTCGCAGTAGTTGACATTATTACCTTACCCTATATGGCTAGGTAATGTTCTTTAGAGTGCTTACAGGGCATTCGTTTACCTTTGTTTAAGCCTGTAACTCTGAAATATTGCAAGCATTTCAAGTCAGTCATGAATAACTTTTACATGTGCTGATTTTGTAGCATGATAAAGTACTTGAAAATTTTATAACATTTAAAGCTCCAATGTGAAGCAAAATCATTCCGGGTTAATTGAGAAATCAGCCTGCATCAGAACCATATTACTTGCTTTACGGTTCTTCTACCTGGAATCGTCAACTTTTACTGAATTTGAAATATTCATCATTCTAGCCATGAAGCTTTTTTACTGTAGTCTTTTGGCATTACCGGCATCTTTTCAGTCTAAATAAGTATTGACTACGTTGTCAAGGGCGGAACTGCCTTAGCTATAAGGGTGGCAATTGGCCTTCCTAAATATTTAAATTTTTATTGGTTTGTTGGCATTAAATATAGTGAAAAAATGAGCAAAATGAAAAGACTACTAATCAAACACACAAGAAGCCAGCGCTTCCCTTTGTCTAATTTTGATATAAGAAAATTAAAAATAAAAATATCTCCCTTTTTTGCTCTCACTATCCTTCTGCTCTCATTCACGCATCGACGAACAACATACTCCCTCTCTTCCTTTCTCCAGTTTACAATAGTCTCATGACATTGCTGCGCCTGTTGCTCGCTCAACGTATGAACCGCTTCATATACGCTCTGGTCCAGTCAGGTGTCCCTGTCTCTTATGCCGCTCTGTAGACACTGCTGACACCGAGGCTTGGAAGTTATATGCTTTACATTTTTTTTTTAATTTTCAAATGTAAATCAAAATAATACTATTCAAAATAGAAGAAATCTATTTGTTTCTAATTGAAACCCTAAATCTTGAACTTGAGCTGGAGATTGCAGAAAATTATATTGATTAGGATTTATTTTTTTGGTGAAAATTAGAATAGAAATCTGAATAATATGGATAGTATTTGCGCGTAAAATCTCGCTATGGGAAAATCATTTGGGAGCAAAACAATTTTATCATTCACGATCATATAGATTGTTTTCTTTCCAATTTTTTTTATTTATTCCAACATTTTTATTAAAGTCTAAGTTTACAAGGTTGCTTGATACAGTCTTTACAAGGTGTTTAAGTTGTAAGAATTCATTTAAGAGGCTTTTATTAGTAATTTAATATAACAAGATTTTGCTTTAAATTTGTCTTATATATTTTTTATTTATTTATTCATGTAATAAATTTGCTAACACTCAAAAGTCACATCGGTTCCGCCCCTATACATTGTAGATTTCTGTTTTTGATCTTTTTTGTTATTGTTCAACTTGTAGTTACATGCATTTGTGGAATATGAAACTGTCGAGGATGTCGAGAAATGTGTAAGCCTTGAACTTTAAGTTTTTTAATGTTGCTATTGTGGTCAATAGATTGATTTGCTGCATCGAATCAGCTTTCCGACCTCAGCGATGAAAGGAATTGGAGAAGTGGGCTTAAGCTTCGGCTACTGAATAAATGCATGGTATTTTTATTTGTTTTAAAAGTTCTCTTCTACTTTAATGACATTGCCAGTCACTTGATAACTCTTATTCTGATGCACAAGTTAGATATTGAATGGCATAGACGAATAGCCCTTTGGGGAATTTTAGTTCTTTTAGTGATTACTGGTAAATGTACTGGGCTTTGATTTAAATTGTCATTTTTCTTCTCATTGCTCTAAATATGTTCTCTGTGCTACCAAATATTGTCCATCTAACTAAAAGCATAAAATGAACAAATTTTCTCAAAAAACGTTGACTAAAATATTTATATAAATAGGATACTTTTTCTAATCCTTCACCCAGGCAAAACAAGTTGCAGCTCGTGGAAGAAAAGCAGGGCATGAAGGTGATGGCACTGGAGAGGAAGAAGATGTCTTGGCAACCAACCAACCAAATGAGAGGCAGCCAGAGTACCCATCTCAACCGCCTGAAGCATCCTGTGAACTAGTGGTAAGCACCTCACCTTGAAATCAGGATTGGAAGTCGGCTTGTCTATTGTAGGAAAAATTATTATGTATGGACAGGGTACCGAGCGATACTGCTATCGGTAACGACCGCGGTACTGTGCTCGGTACCGAGCGCCTAGTGATGTGGCGCATTTTTATTGGTCTCTGGATGCGTTCGGTGTCCGGACACAATAATTACTCCTATTGTAGGCCTAGGCTTGTTGTTCTCCAAGTACTTACTGTTTTGAGTTTGACTGGAGCAGGGTGATAATAGTTTGAATGAAAAGGAAAATGGTGGGGCGAGGTGTGGCCGGGGACGGGATAGAGGGAGAGGCCGTGCACGAGGACAATACATCAATAACAATAATAATCATCGTGGCGGCGGCAGTGGCCATGGCCATGGCCACGGCCATGCAATTGGCACGCCACCATCGAGCGATCTTATGCACAGCGAGCAGCCTGCAGCTCCCAGGCATCCTCCAGGTCCTCGTATGCCGGATGGCACTAGAGGTTTTGCAATGGGCCGTGGAAGACCAATCACAACCTCGCCCTCTGTCGCTGGTGTTTAAGCATTGATGGCACCCAGTATTTCAGTGTGTGCTCGCTGAATTGGTGATCCTTAGGTCAGTCTGTAGAGCAAGTGAAAGATGCAGACTTGGCCTTCATGTTTTTTTTTTTTTTTTTGTATTCTTATAGTCCTGTTTCAGAGTTAAAGCGTCCCCTTAATTATTTTTATTTTATTTTTTGGCCCTTCTCCGGAAGGATAATAGTTCATTTTATCAGAGATGAAGTTTGTTATGGAAATTTGGGATTTAACTCAGTTTATTTTACATTTTAGTGTGAGTTTCCGAATGCAAATATAAAACCAGATGGTATGATTTTTAATTTTGGAATAGTTGATATATGACCGTTTTCATTGTGGATATTAGAAAGTAAAAGATTCTTATACTTCATTTGACGGCTTTTTTACTACTTATTAAAGCAGTTTTTTAGAATAAAAATTTTAATTTTTATACTAAAAAGCTGCTTTAAGAAGCAGTAAGAAAGCCGTTCCAAACGAAGCCTTAATTTGGACATGCTCATAGCCAAATCGTGTTCTCCATTGTATACGTATCGTGCCCCAATTTCTAGATTTTGTAGTTGAGATGAGCTCTCAGCTGTCTTTCTCACTGTTTTTAAAAGCAATTTTTAGTATCAAAATTTTTAATTTAAAAATATATTAAAAATTTATTTTAAAAGTAATATATTAAAAATATCGAGTCAAACTAGTAGCAACTGTTAGGTATAGTCGAATTGTGCCAATAGAATTCATTCTTGAAATTGAATTTTACTTTAGCTCTTCATCCATCAAAGACTATTATCTTGCTCTGGACCTCAGTTGATGTTGGTAGAATAGGCCCATTCCATCTCTTACTATGTCCTTTCAAGCGATTGTTTATTGCGGTATCCTTTATTGATAGGGTCATCCTTTAACTAAGTCCCCTTTTCTTTGATTCAAATTATTGCCTTTTCTTTTTGAAGAAAAATTTATCCTAGCGCCTTCCTTCTTTTTCTTTTCTATTTTCTTTTCTTGTTATTCTAGTTCTATTAAAAAGGTGCTGGAAATCAAATTGGATAGAAAGGTAAAGGAAAAAAGATATTTAGATTGGGCTCTGTCTCCGGAGAAATTATTGTGTACGCAGTCCGAAGGTGTTCGGATGCTGCGTACACATTGCTTATTTTATTGCGTATTTTTTGAGACATAATTTTTTTGTGGTAAATAATTAGCAAATAAATAATACTTTCTAAATACAGAAAAAATATGCAAAAAATACGTTTAAAACATAGTATATCAAAAAATAAGCAGTGAAATAAGCATTGTGTACGCAGCATCCGAACACAATTCTGCGTTCGGACTGCGTACACAATAATTTCTCAGAGGTATATATTCTTTCTTTCTTTGTTCTTACTTTTCTAAAATCTTTTACTTTTGAATTTCTCATTATGTTTTTAACATCATAGTACATTAAAAAAGTCTTTATAGATACAGTTAAATAAGATATTTTTCTCAAATTCTTCTACATAATAATAGAAAATAAAAATAAAAAACCTATTGGAATTAGAATAGAAGAAGTCAGTAAAAAAAGTTCATGATGATCATACAAATTAACTGAGAATTTGGAAGAAGAAAATGAAGAAGAATTGGAGGAAGATGATCATGAGATCCATTCAAGAAAGGCCAAATGTGTGGTAATTTATAACGATATTGATCAAAATATTAATTATATTTTTAGTATTCAGGATATTAATAACAATGATAAAAATAATGATCAAATGGAAGAAAGAGAGATGGCTTTGATACATTTCACACATCAACACAGCAATTGAATCTTCGTCGCAATCTAATCAAAGAATCCATGCACACTCAAAGATGTAACATAGTTATATGGGATCTCTTTTAAGTAACTGTGCATTTCCCACTTTTTTTGGATCTGAGACAAAATGTCTTTTTTTCATCTTTTGATATCAACGAAATGAAGAATCAAATTTTTAGGAATTGGATGGGGTAGAGAACAAGAATAAGGATGAAAAATTTCTTATTTTGAAAATGAAGATAAAAAAGAACACGAGGAGAAAGAGGAAAAAATATATAAAAATGAACATATAGAAATATCAAAAGCTTGGGATGCTTTTCTATTTGCCTAAGTAATAAGAAGTTTGATGTTAGTAACCTAATCTTTTCTTAGAAAATACATTATGTTGCCTTCATTAATAATAGCCAAACATCTTTTCCTTTTGTTATTTTTCCAAATTCCTCAGTGGGATGAGGATTTTAAGCAATGAAATAGAGAAATTCATATTAAATGCGCCTATAATGATGTTCAATTATAAGAAACAAAATTTTTTCAAGATTGGTTAATAGATGGGATTCAGATAAAGATTCTATATCCTTTCTATCTAAAACTTTGGAGAAAATCTAAAGCCCAATCTCATCATAGAGATCTAATGAAAAAAAACTGTTCTAATTTCTAATAATAAAGGATAGGGATCACATAAACATATTTGAAAAATATGAAAAAGAAAAAATATCCTATTAATACGTAAATCACACTACTTTATCAAATCATTCACTGAAAATATATATATATATATATATATATATATATATATATATATATATATATATATATATATATATATATATATATATATATATATATATATATATATATATATGTTTTGCTATGAATCATTACCATTTTTAAGATAATGCACAACTTTTCTTTGAATTAACAAAAAAGATCTTTAATAAATCTATTTACAACAATGAAATAAATCAACAATAAAAAGGAATTGATGAAACAAATCAAAATAGAATGAATTTTCTTTTGACCATAAAAAGATATTTTCAAATACTAATAATACCAATAATAGCAATAAAAATTCCAATACTTATTGGATCTTATATTCCCTATCCCAAGCATATATTGTTTTACAAAATATCTCAAAACTAATTCAACAATATGCATCAATTGAGACATGTACTTAAATATCAAGGGAACTATCCTTTTTTTAATGATAATTTCAAAGACTATTGTATGATACATGAAATATTTCATTCACATAAAAGAATTCATACTTATGTAATAAACAAATGGAAAAATTGGTTAAAAGGTCAATATCATTTATCTAAAAAAAATGTCTCCATTAGTACCTAAAGAATGGTGAAATATAATCAATAAACATCGTATGATTCAAAACAAGGAATCAAACCAATTGGATTTATATAAAAAGTACTAATTTCTTTATTACATGAAAAAATGACAATGCAACAAATTCATTTATGAGTCAAAAAGACAAAAAAAAAAATTTTACATATATGATCTTTTTTCATATAAATACATAAATCTTCTTAATTTG
Source organism: Dendrobium huoshanense (assembly GCA_016618105.1). Lineage (NCBI taxonomy): Eukaryota > Viridiplantae > Streptophyta > Magnoliopsida > Asparagales > Orchidaceae > Dendrobium > Dendrobium huoshanense. The sequence continues at coordinate 25,072,748 of CM028358.1, read as the reverse complement.
TACATTCCTGGATCAACATTACAAAGAAATGGGGACCAAAAAATTCCATCTCATTTCAATATATCGAAATGTGAATCATTTTATGTATTGGTAAGTATACCTAGTAATGATTATCTAGAAACAGAATATCTTATTGATAGGAATACAAATTTGGATAGAAAATATTTTGATTGTAGAATTTTGCATCTTTGTTTTATAAAGGATATTAAGATCTGGACCGATGCACATATTGGAATTAAGAATTGAAAAAAAAAGGATTACATGGGAGCGAGAAGCAATTCATGAATAATGCATATAATTAGATTACTGACGAATGCATTAAAATTCCACTAAAAAAACTCTTTGTGTAGATAGATATGTTGAAAGACTTCTAAATTGAATCAGAGATAGATGCAGATGATTACCTCACCTATGACTTATGCCCACCCTTTAGCCTTACTGCATTGCTTTCCACTCCTGGCTAATTGTAGGACAACCAGTCAAAGAATCAGAAGGAGCTTCGTCCACGAGTCATTCCTAACTTGCCACTGCCTTATTAAGATTAAGGCGAACTTCACGCCTACTAGATAAGTAAGCCTTCCTTGGCTCTGGCATGTCTTCCACTCTGACTTTCGCCGGCTTGATCTAGCCCTCTTGCTTGATCTTAGACCCAACCATCCCTTTATGAAGGCTTGGAAGCGAAGAGCTTGGACAGAAGGCAAGGAACTAACGCTTACTGATTGCCCGTAAAATCCTTAGATGATTCTTTACCATCCTCGTCTTCTGTCTGGCTTAATAACTTATTGGCCAAATTGACGTAACAACAATCAACATTGTTTGTGAAGACTGCTTCACCATTTGTTATGAATATCTCTTTTGAAACATCCGACCCATATTCTTCTGTACTTACATATCCATTTTTTTTTATTTTTTTTTTATTTTTTTTCTGTACTTACATATCCATTTTAAAGCACATGATCACACCTAGGGTGTCAATAATTGACACGACACGAAAACCCGACTCGAATCCGACCCAAAATTTTTGGGTTGGACACGACCTGTTTGAAAAACGGGTCGGGTTTGGGTTCATAAAAGAGACCCGGATGTTGACCCATTTCCCTTATCGGGTCGGATTCGGGTTAACCCGTTCAGCTTTGAGTCATGTCGGGTTCGACCCGAACCCGACCTGTGACCAAGTTTTGACACCCCTAAATTCACACCCAAATTCACAGATGGAGCTTTATTATTTGGGATAATTTTTTAACTTTTTTTTTTAAATTGTTGTTATTCATTTTTTTCTTATTATTTTTTAGAGTGAAATTTACCAGTGTTATACTTATAAAATAATTATTAGAAATATTTTAATAAAATGTTCATAAAACTAATTCATAATTAAAAAAAAATCAAAATAATGTTATAAGTAATTTTCATTGTTTTGAAAATCGGATTGGACTGACCGGTTTGAACAGTTCAATCGGGAATTGGTTGGCTTGTTGGTCCCGATTTTTTTTAAATTGGTTTTTGCAATGAACCAGATAAAATCAATTGTAGCGGTTCAATCGTCAAACCATTGCATATTTTAAGAATTGATCGGTTCAATTATTATTTATTTCATATAATTAAATAAATTTAATATATTTAAATTAAAAATGACTTTTAAAATTTTTATGTTTATTAATATTTGAATAAGCTCCAATTAAGGCTTGGTTTGGAACGGCTTCACGGCTACGTTGCTATATAAAAAGTTATTAAATGCTCGTTTGGGCCATTGCGGTAGAACGAAGTTAGAAAAATTTTTGCGTCCTGCCGCTACTTCCCGCGACCTTTCGCTGCCTCCCGCGGTCCGCTTCTTCCCCTGCTTCCCGTTGTTTTGAAGGGAAAAAAATGTCGTAAATGTCCCCATTTGTGCGAGACTGCTTCTCCCTCGTCGTTAGCGTTGTCATCTCGTGACCAAGCCGCAGCAGCTGAAGTCCATGGTTGGCGGTGGCTGCGACGGGACAATCCTTGCTACACGGTTTGGATCTAGCACCTTTCTTCCACAGGATGTTTCTCTCTCTCTCTCCTCGATTGCCCTGATGGTGGGTAGATACCTTGAGACGCAGTGGCCTCGTCCTCCCCTCCAAATGCTGTAGATATCAGAACATATTTGTATTATTAGAAAGTCTAAAATTTTAACAATTTTTTTTTTAAAATTTTAACAAATTATTTTGAAGTATGATAAGGACAATGTCAATAAAAATTTATAGTATTTTTTATATAAAAACTTATAAAATATTTGATATATAAACTTATAAAATATTTGGTAAAATAATTTGATTTTAATTGAGAAGTGTTAGTTTGTTAACATAAAATTTTGAAAAGAAATTATATTTAAATAAATTTTATTTATCTTAATACATATGACTCATATATAGCTGCAGCACAACAACTTGACAGTTATAATAAGAAAAAAATGATATTACAATTCATAAGAGAGTTAATTTTGCTCTCTTAAGAAAGGAATATGATATTACAATTGAGAATCATCTTTTCAAGGTTTGAGAAGGGAAGCCTCCTAAAAAAAAAAAAAAAAAAAAAAAAAAAAAGAGAGAAAAAGAGATGAAATAATAAAAGCCCATGAATAGTGTGAACTTACTCTCTATCCTATGGTGGTTTGTTAAAATGATGCATATACATAAAATGTGTTACAATATATATATATATATATATATATATATATATATATATATATATATATATATATATATATATATATGAAAAATTTTGGGCAAAGTCCTTTCCATTAAAAATGAACTAGTTACATGTAATAAAGAAAAACCTATAAAGGAAAAAACCTTGCCTAAAGAGGCCAAGGCTAAAAAATGGGGTAACAACAAAATCCCCATGGCAGTGGAACTACCAAAAGAAGATAACAAATCAAATACTACAGACAGAAGAAATAAAGCAAACAAAAAACAGGAGGAGGGAGGCAAACAAGCCCCGAGCTCAGGAATTGCCGTTCTCTCAATCTGGTTGCAAAAATAAGATACCGAAAATTCCTGCCATCCGAAGGAGAAAATGGCAACCCAATCATCCTTGCCCAACTTCCGCATAAAAATCTCCATGAAAATCACAAAACTGCAGAAAGCAGACCTGAGGGACCAACCAGAGAAACCAGCAAAAGACCAGCCATAGTAGCAGCTAACCAAGCATAGAAACAATGGACACCTTACACCAACATCAGAACAAAAGGCTTACAGCAAATCTTTCAGCTTATCTCCAGCTTTCCATTTCAAAATTTTAGAAAAAACAGCTGCTTTGATTTTATGAACTAAAGAGGTGGACGAGGCAGTATTGGCACCAAATTTCCTATCATTCCTTTCCCTCCATATATGGTATACCGAATAACAAATAAGGAGATAATAAAAATCCTTATACTTAGTATGTGTATCATCAATATACTCAAAAATTTGCAAAATGTTGGGTCTCAGCAGTAAGAATCCAAGATTAGTCATAAGCTTAGAGAGTATAGAGAAGGAATAGTCACACTCAAAAAATAAATGGCTGACAGTTTCATTAGAGCTGTGACATAAAGCACATATGACACTCACATTAATCCCCTTAGCAATGGAACAATTATTACGTCCTCTGGCCGAATGGTTTTATAGGTTCGGACACCATTAATTTTACGCCACGTAGCAGCCCGACGACCTGACCCAAACCTGCGGTTTTTTGGATATTTGACGATTATTTTTCGCTTAAATGGGCGGAAAAACTTTTAAAGACGCGGGTATATAAACTTCTGGTCGATTATCTTCACTATACAGAGAATGTTATACAGTGTTTAGGGTTATTGAAACTTTCGCATAGCTTTCCACGAGATGGATTCGAAGGAACCTACTCTGGGAACTCCTACTTTGGGAGAGTTTGACGATTTCGACGAAACATTTGGCACTTATACTTTGGATGACGATTTTTCCTATTTTTTACAAGTAAGTTGTCCTCCATCGTCGTCTGATCCTCGCATATTTGTTTTGTATCTAACCTTTAGATTACTCGGTATTGGTCGTTAGATAAATGTAACTTGATTTTTTATAAGTTGGTACAAACTCGATATTTGTTTATATTGCTTCAATTTGGTTTTTATAGCTATGAAGAAGAAATACCGAGTTTTATGACAACTCGGTATTACTCGGTATTTATAAGTATATCCCGGTATTAGATATTTTTAATATTTTTAACGTCATTTATGGCTTCTACATAAGTAGATTTTAATTTCTATTACTTGAAATTGTTTTTTGTACAGATATTGTAGTTACGTAGAACTTGTACCGAGTTATTTGATAACTCGGTATATGTCGGTATTCGTATTTAAAACTCGGTATTGATAAGTTTTCGTCAGATTTACGTTAATTATGACTTATGTTCCTCTAGAATTGAAATACCATATATTTGTACCGAGTTATTTATAACTCGGTATTGAACTTGTACCGAGATTTTCATGTATTTATAACGGAATTTTTCCGTTGTTTTAATGAATAATGTTTTTTTTTAATAGGGGGTTTACAAATCTGAGAAGGAAGCATATGTTAAATATTGCGAATATGCACATAAGCATGGCTTCAGTGTTCGGAAAGAACATCTTTCTTACTGGCCTGGTACCAGGAAGTTGAAAACAAAGGTTTTTGTCTGTTCAAAATCTGGATTCAAGAAGGAAACAGATAATATACAGAAGGTTAAATTTAGAAAATCAACTACAAGAACTGGATGCCCTGCTATGGTGAGATTTTTTGTTAGTCAAGAAGGGATATGGACGGCGAAAAATTCGGTTGAGACACACAACCATGAATTGGCAAAACCGGATGATCAACATTTGCTGAGATCTTCTAGGCACATCACTGAAGAGAATGCCACTGTTCTGAAATCAATGGCAGATGCGGGAATAAGAACAATAAATGCATTTTCCTATCTATCTGAGGAGGTTGGAGGAGTAGAAAATCTTGGTTTTACCAAGAGAGATGCATACAACTATATTCAAAAGGAGAGAAGAGCAAAAATTGAGAATGGGGACAGCAATTCGCTAATCAAATTGTTCAAAAACAGGTGTGCTGAAGACAATCTATTTGCATGGGATGTGCAAACTGATGATGAAGACAGGTTGGTAAACTTTTTTTGGGTAGATGGTTTGGGGAGAGTGGATTATGACTGCTTTGGGGATGTAATAATTTTTTATACTAGCTACCGTCTAAACAAATATAATTTAGTATGTGCCCCTATTATTGGAGTCAATAATCATTGGCAAAACATTATATTGGGGATGTCATTTCTATCTGATGAAACAATTGATTCATTATATTGGTTATTTCAAAACTTTTTAAGAATTATGGATAATAAACATCCAATTACTATATTCACTGATCAGGATCAAGCCATGGCAAGGGCAATAAAGCTTGTATTCCCTAATACAAGACATCGATTGTGCCAATGGCATATACACAAGAAGGCTCCTTCGAAAGTTTGGTGTTTTAATAGTAACAACAAAGTTAAAGGGCTTTTTTATAGTTGCTTCAACAAGTGTGATTCAGCGGAGGAATTTGATAGTTTGTGGAATGAGATGATTAGTGAAGGAGACTTACACAACCATCAGTGGTTAAATGATCTGTACAAAATAAGGGATATGTGGTCTACAGCTTTCAACAAAGATTGCTTTAACCTTGGAATATTGTCTACACAACGTAGTGAGTCTACAAATTTTGTTTGTCATGGTATTTCAAAGGCTACAAGTTCTCTAACCGAATGTTTCCTTGGATTGGAGAAACTTATAAACAGTTGGCGTCGCAATGAACGAGATGAAAATTTTAAATGTTCTCAAACTAAGATACAACCTTATATGAAAAGAAGTCCGATACTAAACCAAGCAGCAAAATTTTATTCTAGAAAGTTGTATTCATTTTTTGAAGAGGAGTTTTTAAATGGTTTAGGTGGACTACGCATTGATCACTCTTCACCAAACTCATCAACATTTTCTGTGAAAAACATAAACCCGACTTTTGATTCACACAATTGGACGGTTTTGTTTAATTCAGCTGAAGGAACTATAAAATGCAGCTGCGGAAAGTTTGAGATGATGGGAATCCTGTGTTCTCATTGCATGAGAGTAATGAGTCAGTTGGATGTTACAAATATACCTCAGAAATACTTATGTCCAAGATGATCAGCAACTGCTAGGAACGATCTTTATAGTGGATTGAATGTCCAGCTTACAATACCGAGTTTGTGCACGTTGAATCAAGGTTCTCGAAACATGATTTTTAGAAATTATGTTTGCTGATTTGCTTATCAAATTAGCAGTGAAGCTCAAGGTAATGAGGATGCAGAACAGTGTATGATAGATGGAATGAGTGCATTGGCATTAAATGTTCAGAACATTATGGAAGGAAAAAAAAATAAATCGGCAACTGAAGGGCTCCCCAAAACTATTAGAGATCCTGCAAAGCGTCGACCTAAGGGAGTTTCAAATGCTAGATTAAAGGATCATTGGGAGAAGAGGAAGGCCAAAAAAGTGAAACCAACCGTGCATAATCTTAATCCAACAATTTATTTTACACCTACAGAATCTGGAAGTCAGTCATCCTTTATGTAAGTGTGATCAAGATCTCAGAATAACAAGGTATTGTTCGATACTAGCATTTCATACTCAGTATTAGTGGAAGTTATAATCACATCAAAATAAACAAAACACAAAAAATATCATATGCAAAAAGTATAAATTTAATTTATCGTACTACAAAAAATGGCATAAGCAAATTCTGCCCTAAATAATGCCATATTACTTTGCAAGTTCTTATGGATGTCCCAATCAGTATCATTTTTTTGTATAACTTGTTCCATATATTTACAGACAAACATTCCGCAGTCGATACTGTTTTCTTGTGTTGGCAAATTTGGGATAGATTGGATCGGCCATGTTCTTATATCATCCTCAAAAGCATCTTCTGCATCATGGTATAAATGAGATATCTGGAAAGGTAATCAAATTATTACAATTATCTTCAATACAAAATTTAAAACATTAAACCAAAGTTAATTCTAAGTTTATACCACTTTCGGAGTAATAGACTTGTGCGTTGCTTTCGGTAATGAATCCATAAAATCCTATGTTTTGTTCTTCATGTTTGCAACCAGTAACGTTCAATGTTTTTCATATATGATGGGAACAAACATAATGTTCGCATTCTTAACAGCATCTTTTGTGATATTACCCACAAATGCTGTTGTTTTATCCTCTTTATTTCGAATATAATAACCCTGAAAAAAAAGCCATTCAGTCAATTAATGATATACAGTTAATGATCTTCACTGTACCTTAACTATAAATGATTACTAACCCAATGAAAAGCCGAAACATATAGAAAAGGTTGATTCAGTCCTGTAACCATTTTGTTTTTCTCAGATAAAAGATATGCAAAAGTGTCCATATGGTTCTGGTCAAGCTCTTCGCATAGCAACAATTCGGCCATTTGGCTTCTAAAAATAATTGCATTTCCAGTTGGGAAGATGGTATCCTCTCTGCATAATTTGTTTCACCATGGTTAGATATCGATTTCATTTGGTATTCTGTAAAAAAGTGAAATACCGAGTTATACCGAGTTTTTTATTACTCGGTATTAAACAGTATTGTGAATAAAATTAAGTACTTGAAATTCATATATGGAAAAAGTAGTTTAAAAAGTGAAATACCGAGTTGCACCGAGTTTTTTATTTCTCGGTACAACTCGGTATTCAGTACAATAATAGCATTACCGAGTTGTACCGAGTTTTTAATTACTCGGTATCAAACAGTATTGTGAATAAAATTAAATACTTGACATTCATATATGGAAAAAGTAACTTAAAAAAAGTGAAATACCGAGTTGTACCGAGTTTTTTATTTCTCGGTACAACTCGGTATTCAGTACAATAATAGCATTACCGAGTTGTACCGAGTTTTTAATTACTCGGTATCAAATAGTATTGTGAATAAAATTAAGTACTTGACATTCATATATGGAAAAAGTAACTTAAAAAAGTGAAATACCGAGTTGTACCGAGTTTTTAATTTCTCGGTACAACTCGGTATTGTTACATAAAATACGTACTTCTTAGTGTATTTCTTTAGAAAGTTATCAATTGTATTCCTCTTCTCTTCATTAAGTAATAATCTTCCTGGGTATTCCAAAAAATCCTTGGCCGCACGTTCTACATATTTGGAATCCTCAACATCAAAAATTTCAGTTTTTGGTTTTTCAACTGGTGGAGCAGAAGGAGCAATTTTCATAGTTTCATCCTTAGGCGCAGAAGCTTTTTTACTATCAGTTATCTTCTCTGTCAGTCTTCTTGCATCACGCGTGACTGGTTTTCTTGTAGTAACTGATGTTTCCTTCTTACTAAGTGTTTCAGTTTCTTTATTATCCGTTGCTAATTCAGCTTTCTTCTTCTTCCTATCACCAGTTGTGAATGGAGTTTTTACTCCTTTCCTTTTCCTGTCATTCCTCCGATGAACTCTTCTAGCAATTCCTCCAGTTCCTGATGAAGGGAAAGGAAATTCCTCATATTCGGATGTTTCCTTCTTAGCAACTATTTCATCAATAATTTTCTCTACAGTTTTCGATATTTCATCCAAATTGTTGTTAGATTCCGTTCTTGAGCTTGATTGAACCGGAGAACCGATTTTCTCAGACGTGAAATAGTGTGGAAAATGATAACTTAATATCTTATATATACCACAAAACTTTTCATTGTTATCAGATTTTAACTGAAATACTTCATTGTCCAATACTTCCACCCGTTTTTGCAGCAGAATTTTCTCCATTTCGAGTGATGAAATTTTTTTAACCATGTATTCATGCTGTGTTATCAGTTTATATACGGATTGATTAATAATCCTCAAATTTGTTTCATCAAGTACACCACGTTGTGTATCACTTTCTTCTCTAAATTCTGTTCGTAATGGAGAATCAATGGGACTACGACAATCAGGGGGACTAACAATAGGAATTGTAGGATCACTCTTCAAAGGCTGTTCAATTGGAAATTCCGTATCCGCTGGAGTTTGAATGGGAGAAACAGTTGGCCTTGGACTTTTTGGAGATGAAGTTGCTTGTAATGATGGAGTTGTTTTGCTGCTAGACATATGTACACTACTCAGTGGTGTTAAATCCAAATCATTTGCTGGATTACTAGTCTGAATTAAAGTCTTCTCATTATCTGTTATGTCTTGTAAATCTGTCAAGATCTGGAGCAAATCTTTTATAAATACCCCAAAATTTATAAGTTCAAAATAAAGTTAAATAAATGCAGATGAGAATTCTACCTCAGAATCCTGAAGGCTTTTTAGTAAATTATCAACATCTTTAATTCTATAATTAAATTTTGAATCCCAACGAAGTAGACGGGGGCGAGCCAAGTTATCCACTACTAAGTGGAACTTTGTATGCTCAAAAAATCATATCTAAAACATAAAATAAAACAATATAAATCAGTGTATGAAATATAGAACCTATTTAAACGGTGAACTAAACAAAAAAATGTAATATGTGTAAGAATTACACACAATTATTATCATGACAAATCCGTTAACATAGCCCAATGATTGACCTTTTGATTGTTTTTTGCTATTGTATTAAATTCCAGAACAAGAAAATCACGAATGGATTGGGGCCAATTGTATGCTCTGAACTGCTCAACATTTTTTGCAACGTCCAATATTGTTGATTGCACTCGAAAGTTGGCCATTGGAAAGAAAATATTGGACAATAGGTATACTATAAATTGTTCCCTAACAATCTCCATAGGCGTTGAGGATTCCAATTTCAGAATGTCATGCCTTATGTCATTTGCTGTTTTACCAGCAATTGTACCAGTCCCAGGTTCAAATTTAATACCTCTGTTCGGTAAGCCAATAATCAACGCTATTTCTTCAAAAGTGAAAGTTAGACTCCGGCTATTAATAATAAAACTTTCATATTCGTTATCCCATGTTGACAATATCATATAAACCATAGGAACATTTTGTGGGAACCTAGGTAGTAATAGAAATTGGTTAATTTGTAGCTCACTTAGGCTACTAACAAATTGATCCCCAAATCTCTCAACCAATTCATTACAAACTTCCCTAAATCCTGATGTCCGACATCTGAAATAAACTTTGGGGGTATATCCCTGCATAATAAAGTGTAACAAACACTAAGAAAATAATAATTTTACAGAGATATTCCGTGAAAAAAATAAGTGTAACAAATACTAAGAAAATACCCACTTTTGATAAACAATACCGAGTTGTACCGAGTACCGAGTACCGAGTACCATGTACCGAGTACCGAGTACCGAGTACCATGTACCGAGTACCGGTTACCGAGTACCATGCACCGATTACCGAGTACCGAGTACCGATTATCGAGTACCATGTACCGAGTACCGAGTATTTCGGTAAAACCAAACCCTAACCCCAACATACACGTCGTTTAGGATTATGTTCGATTTACTAAGGAAAACCAAACTTCCCTATGAAATGTGTACCGAGTTTTATCAACCAGTAACGACGTCTACCGAGTTTTAATCATTAAATACCGAGAAAATCGAACATAACCTAATACCGAATACCGACCTAATATCGAATACCGATTAGTACCGAGTTTTAGAATGTGTACCGAGTTTTAAAAACACCCAGAAATGTTTACCATTTCGCTAAAACTCGGTACTTTTAGATTAGTAACGAGATAAACAAACTTTCTCGGTAAATCGTTTCTAACCTCAGGCATTATATCTGCGATGGTTTTCGAATGGAGAATACGAAGAAGTAGGAGTTGAAATGATGGAGAACTACGAACGAAATGCTGCAGAACTACAAAGGAAATGCTGGAGAACTCCAAAGGATTTGCTGGAAATCTGAAAAAACGAAGTAAACAGTGACAGTGATTCGAAACTCCGTAATAAGGTGTAGCGTCGCACTTCTAAGTGTTTCCGTTTTTTTTTTTTACATTTAAAATTTAACATGTGCGATAACCCAAAACACAGCGGGTCGGGTCTACGACTTTTCTTCATGCTACGTGGCGTTACAACATTGGTGGCCGAACGTAGAGGAGCGTACGTTCACCGGACTAAATAATTGTTCTTAGCAATGAGAGAATCAGCATATTTTAAGCCCCCGATAATAGCCATACAACAAAAGGAAGAATATTTAATAACATACCGTTTGTGCCACACAAAATTCCACCAGTTTACCTTTGCGTAGTCTTTAAAATAAAACTCTCTATAGTCTCTATGCTTGCACTTCTTACCATTACCCCAATGCAAGTTTATATGAGTTCCCGGAGACACAGAAATTTCAGAAAAAGCACAGTGAGCTGCTTCAGGCAGTGAAGCAGGTAAAGCCCAAATTGTCCCCTCAATAATTACAGAAATCCTCTCATTCACAGGAAAGGAGTTAAGGAATGGATGAACTTCCATAATATCTCTAAGGCATTTATCTTTATACCAATGATCCCAATAAAGAGCAAAATTAGAGTAGGCAGAAACTCTAAAATGAAAATTCTCTTTTGCAATATTAGCATCTCTACACACATTTTTTCAAAACATAGAGGCTTTAGAAATAGGCTCCTTCCAGGGGGAAATATAAGCATTAAACAACCAAATATTCAAAGGACTATGAGCATTATATATTCTAGTAATGAGTGAGTAGTTAAAACTAAATTGGAGAGATTGCAGAGACGGTAAACCAAGAATTGGAGAGATTGCAAAGACGGTAAACCAAGGCCCCCCATCTCTTTAGGCTTGCAAGTATTCCTCCAAGATATTAAGTGCAATTTTTTTACATTAGTGTCGCCAAAATAAAGAAATTTAGCACTTAACCTACCAATTTGCTTAGTAATAGTTTTCGGTATAATACCTCCACGAATCCAGTAAGCAATCGTATTCCAAATGGTGCACTTAAGAAACTGAAGCCTATCAGCAAACGAAAGAGCTTTAGCCTTCCAACCTGACAGCTTGTTTATAACACTTTCCAATAGCTGAGAGAAATTAGCAAGCTTCAGATTATATGGAGACCGAGGTAACCCAAGATAGTTTGTGCTAGAGGAGGTAGTAGAGATATTTAAAGAGGCACAAATACTATCAGCAATAGCACAATTAGAAGGTAGAATGATTGAACTTTTCCCAAAGTTCACATTAAGATCCGTTGCCAAAGAGAATTCCTTAAGTGTTTGAGAGAGTTTGTCACAATTATTTAGATCTGCTTTCCCAAAAATTATCAAATCATTAGCATACATAAGATGGGACAGCCTATAATTCCCAATAGAGAGGGCTTCAAAGTTGTTCTAATGAAGATTACAATCAAGCAAGCAAGAAAGAGCATCTATCACAATGCTAAAGAGATATGAGCTAAGAGGACACCCATGCCTTAGCCCAAATTTAGAGGAGAAGAAACCTTCCAAAGCACCATCTATGCATAAGGAGAACCATACGTCCTTAATGCAAGCATTAATCCACTCCACAAACATTTTATGAAAGCATTTTTGTACCATTCTAGCAATAAGAAATTCTCTTGAAACACTATCAAAGGCTTTTTTAATGTCTAGCTTAACACACATAAGCTTGAAATTAGAAGTTTTCCTATAATGCTGAAGAATTTCATTAGCAAGGAGGACATTGTCAGTAGAAATCCTATTTTGGATGAAACCAGCTTGATTGTCTTTTATAATGTAGGGCATTATAGGCTTCATCCTAGCAGCCAATACTTTAGCAATGATTTTGTAAGAGGTGTTACAAAGAGCAATGGGGCGAAAATCAGAAATAGCCTCGGCATGACTAGATTTAGGAATAAGAGTGATCCTTTAATATTTTTAACACTTGATTATAAGAATCTTGATTTTAGTTTCTTCATTATACATTGATGCTTTATAAAATATAAAAATATGTGTCATGCAAAAGATGTGAAAAGATTCAATAACTATTTCATTTTTAAATATATTTGGATTAGTGTTTAATTAAAAAAAAAAGAAAGAAAAAGAAGAAGAAGAAAAAGGAAATTTTGATTTAGTTTGTAGGTAGCTTTGATCTGAGTTAATAAAATTTAAATCTCAAGACATTTTAGTTAACAACTTAAGTAGGTCATTTCATATCAATATTAAAATAAAAAAAAAGATGATCAATCTAATAAAAAATTATAGTGGTACTAGTTATGCATCATTTGGCTTTACATAACTAGCCAAATTCATATGCATAAAAGAACTATTATTAAATTAATTTCAACTCATTTTTAAAAACCTCATAATTTTGATGAGATTATTGACGGGTCTTGATGCTCGAGGACCTATAATGATACTTATTGACATAAGAGTTGCTCTCTTTAACAAGTAATTTTTTGAAACTCAACTAAGAATATTTCTTCTTGGTTGGTTTTGAGAAGATTGCCCAATACTCCTATTCATCATGTGTAAGTATCATGCCGAAATTTAACACATGATTGAATGATCCAGGATGTTAGAACATGAGGGGTTCTATCCTTGGTGATGTCAATGATAGCTTCGTTTGCATTCTTGCCAAATTTCAAATCAAAATCAAGGTAGAATTGATCTAGTCCGTGATTGACTAATATTGGATGTAAGAATTTGAGGGATTCTATTTTCGATGAGGTCTATGTTGACTTTAACAAAAAATTTATGAAAAATAATTACAAATCATTGTTCAATATATGATTCTCTAGAGTCAAACATTAGATCAAAATGACTCTATTATATATATTTGTCAAAACATCAATTTTTGTTATAGAAAGTTGATAGGTTTTGGCTTTTTGGTTAAACTCATTTTGTCTGAGTTCAAACTACTTGGTTTGCATGCAATCAACCTACCTCTCATTGAGCTTTTGAATCTTTTCCTACTTGTCATTAAGATGATTAAAACTCAAGCAAATGTAAAATCACTTTCAAACCATCACAAGAAAATTATCAAATGAAAAGTAAATCTTTCATTTTCTATGAAAATCAAATATTTCTCAATTTTTGTGAGTATTTGATTTCCTTAGTGCTTTCACTAAGAAAAATACTCGAATATTCCCTTTGTTCTTTAAGAAAGCTTTATTCAATATTCTAACTATACTTATATTGTTTGATGATGAAAGAAATGTAAAATGGCTAAGGCTTCGTTTGAGACGACTTCATTATTTCTTTTTAAAGTAGTTTTTTAGAACAAAAATTTTGACTAAAAAGTCTGATAAACAATAAAAAAACTATTTCAAATGAAGCGTAAGTGTGAAAGAGAAAAAATATTATTCTTCAAAAATAGTAGAGATATAAACAAATAAAAAGTATTTTCACTCAAATTAAAATTTAAATATATTTTTAAGTAAATAAATAATAACTATGTTTTTCTAATTACAACTATTATGAAAGAAATAATGCCAATTTTTCAAATTTGAATATGATATTACTTGATTTATATTCAACTGTCCAAGCTAATTATATATATATATATATATATATATATATATATATATATATATAGAGAGAGAGAGAGAGTATTCCCGCCATTTCGTCGTGTCCTTCACTATTCGACTTGGCGAACACCTTTCCTTACCACGCTGAGCAGTCTCCATTGATGCGAATCTCCGAGCTTTCGCCAGAGCTCCGTCGTCCGTCTGCAGAGGGTGACTCGCAACCTTCACATCTCCATGTCCTTGAAGAAATCGAGTCCTCCGTCAATGAAGCCGAATCCCTCTCCATTGAAGACCTCTCTTCGCTGGAGAATCTCGCCATCCGCCTTCGCAAATCGCTCTCTAACAACTCCTCGAACCTTCTTCTCTCCGATTCGGCCAAGCTTCAGGTATGGAAGCTCAGCTATCGCCTATGGAATGCATGCGTCGACATCTCCAACGCCGTTGGCGTCCTCTCCACCGTCGAAGCTGGGTATCGCGGCCGCATATATGTAGCGCAGGCTGAGCTCCGCCAGATTGCCGCTGAACTCCTCCTCCTTGCCAAAAATCCCAAGGGGATCCCCGCTCCTGCTTTCAAATCCGCTTCGTTCTTCCACAAGGCTGGCCTCATTTGGCACGACCTAGGCAGGCTCGACCGCGCTGCTGCGAACTTTGAGCAGGCCACTGATCTCACCTCATCGTCTCGTGCTGAAGATGAGGATGAGAAGCGGATGCTGCTCGATCTCAATCTCGCCAGGGCGCGGACGGCTTGGGAGGCGAATGATCGGAGCCTCTCGATCGCGCTTCTCGGCCGCTCCAAGAACGTTTTATTCAGATCTCAGGAGGGTTTCCAAGCCCTAGCGGAGCAATACCTCCAATTTGGGAAGCTTAGCCTCAAAAGCTCTTCCGAAGGTTTAATCGACGCGTCCAAGCTACTAAGCGAAGCGCTCGACTTGTGCGAGAAAGGTATAGCAATCTCGACGGGAGGAACCCTAGATCTGGAGCGCTTGAAGGCGCGATGCCTCCGATTCATGGCGGCAGAGCGATTGCAAGCAGAGGACTACGAGGGGGTATTGAGTTGCGTAAGCGTTTTGAGAGGAATTGAGGGAAATGAAGAACATCCGAGCGTAGGATACGTCGCGATGAAGGCATGTATTGGGGCTGGGAGGGTAGCAGAGGCTGAGAGGGAGTTGAGAGAGATGATGTCAAACAAGAGGGTGCCGGAAACTGCCTGTGTCTCAGCGGCGGAGGCGTTTTTGGCTGCTGCTGGGGCAGAGGCGGCCAAGGAGATAATGATGATGCTCTTGGGGCGTTGCAGGGATGGAGCCGGTGCGGCGCTGAGGGTCTTGAGGATGGTGGCAGAGAGTGGTAGTTGTGCTGTGAAGGCGAGGGCAGCAGCAGAACTAGCATCGGACGACAGAGTAGTGGCGCTTTTCGTTGGCTGCATGGCGGAGAAGGAGAGGAATGCGATGCACGCGTTGCTCTGGAACTGGTTAGTTTCCTGCAACGTCTTACTTTCTTTCTGTTCATTGGTCGCAGCTGCATTGGAAGCGTTAGAATCTTTCTTCTGTGATGCAAACCAGGGGTGCGGAGTATTTCAGATCGAAAGAGTATGAGATTAGCGTTGAATTGTTCGAAACGTCAATGCTCTACGTGCCCCGGGATGACGAGAACAGAGCTCGGCGCTCAAATTGCTTTAGGGTTCTTAGTCTATGCCACCTCGCACTCGTGCAGCTTGATCGAGCTCAGGAGTTCATCGACCAAGCTGAGAAGGTATTTGCAAACATACATGTCTGAATACTGGAGCAGAAGCTTCCATTGACGACTGAGTTTGGTCTTTCATTTTTCTCTGCAGCTTGAGCCGAACATCAAATGCTCCTTTCTGAAGGTACTCCTTAGGCCTTATTTCAAGAAAGGCAGTATTGCGATGTTTATTAGTATACTTATTATGATTTTTTGAACAAGAACAGTTCAAGATCCAATTGCAAAAGAAGGACGAGGAGGCGGCCATCAATCAGATACAATCGATGCTTAGTTGCATCGACTTCACCCCTGAGTTCCTCACTCTCTGCACCCATGAGGCTATTGCCTGCCAGTCCTTTCTGGTTGCTGTGGCATCCCTTTCCATTCTTCTCAATCTCTACTCCCCAGGAAAGCAAATGCCTATGATGGAAGTTACAGTTTTTCGTAACCTCATCACCCTTCTCCATCGTGACTCAGAAACTGAGCTAGAGATATTGAAGCACACCACGCGAGTTCGGGCAAGAATGAATGAGCTTGGGACTGAGAGTTTCTTTGGCAAAGGAGCTGTTGGTGCTCGCGAGCTAAACTGGTTTGCAGGCAATACATGGAATATGGGGCTGAAGATGGGAAAGGATAAAAAGTACAAAATTTGTGCTGAGTTTTTTGAGCTGGCGGCTGAGTTCTATGGTGCATGTAGTGATCAGAACGAAGAGAAACAGGCGATGGTCTGCAAGTCTTTGATTTTAAGCACAGGGGCGATGATCAATGCCGAGGAGGAGAAGGTTTTAATGACCGACTCTGACGTCAAGAAAGCCATGGAAATGCTCCACAGAGCTGAGAAGGTATCATCAGTTGCTTAACAATAGTCATTTTATCTTCAAAAATCCTTGGTTGCTCTGATTCTTGGATTCATTCATCTGCAGATACTACCAGCAATAGCTTTGTCAGCATCTGATACTGGCGATCAGATAGTTGAAACATCAACCATGTTCTTCCTCCATACATTCAACACCTATAAACTCCTCAACAGGCTCGATGACACTGGGAACCAACAACTCCAACTGATCAAGTGCTTTGCCTCCACGAATGCATGCAACCCTAACAACCTCCTCCATATTGGTCTTTTTGCTTCTCAAGGTCGGAGGCCAAACCCTGAGGTCTCGGAGTTTGCCTTCAGCAAGTGCCTCTCAAGTTTACTGGAATCGCCAGCCCCCAACTATAAGATGGTGAGCATGGTGCTCCGGCGGCTAGTCGGCACGGCCAGTCTTTGTGCCATGGATGATGGCAGGAGGAATGAAGCAGCTTATGCTGTATACAGACAAGCATATCAGATCATTGTGGGACTGAAGGAGGGGGAGTATCCTCCTGAAGAAGGGAAATGGCTTGCAATGACTGCTTGGAACAAGTCGGGAACAGCAATCCGGCTCAGACAGGTCACCACAGCTAGGAAATGGATGAAGATGGGTCTTGATCTGGCTAACCAAATACCGGGCATGGAGAGATATATTGGCGGAATGGAGGACTGCCTCACCAATTTTGAAAAGGTTTGCAGTGGGGATGGCTGTGGAGCAGGTGAAATTGTTGGGTTTGGACCGCGTACGTCGTCCATAACCCAATGAAAATGCGCCACATCTCCCCTTAATCGGTACTAGATAATGTGGCTGCATCTGATTGGTCTCAGGACGGTAAGCTGTGTACGCTGTCCGAACCAAGACCGAAATGAGTCTCTAAGCCTTATCATAATTCAGAATTGTGGTGAGGAATATTTAGAATATTGAAATACTGAATACAAACATGGAGCCATTTTATTTTTGAATATTTTTCTGTTAGATATTACAAGACTATTTTCCAGACTAATAGACAATGAATAAATAGTAGAATGCTGATATACAGAACAGTTGCTCTGCGACTACTGTTGAATGCAGGAGCCAGTGAATGGTGGAGCTCCTCTACCAGGAGCAAACAGGGGAGCTGCGGCAACTCCTCGTTTGTTAAGCAAGCATCTGAAGTGAGCCAATCTCGGTGCAACTAGTTTGGGATCTGTTGCCAGCTTCCAAGTTGGAGTCCATAGACGCTCTTTCGGTCATAACATAAGATGCAGAGTTAGAAATAGTCCACTGTGATAACATAATTTGTTTCTGTATTGCATAGGTTTGTTATTTCTATTATGCAAGTTCATGTCAGCTCATGAGTTTGTTCATTCATTAAGGAATATGTAAAAGATGTTGATTCAATCATTAGCAAAAAAACAATTTTAAAAAATGATAATTTAGATGAGAAATGATAAGTTTATCGAGCTTGGCTCAAGAGCTATTAATGAATCAACCTTGAGCAAGCTTGACAATGTTAAAATCTGAATCATGAATGAGGATTCTAGAATAAATCACAAATACTATTTTATAACAGAAGTTCAGAACACACGAAACATAAAATTTTAACTTATATGGAAATCCTTCTGATAATAATCTAACGAGATTAAAGTGCGATATTACCTGCAGCTGCAGCAGCGCGAGGCCATATGGTTTGCTCTATATCTGATGCATCTGCCGTTTCTCCCCACATGCATACCTCACCACCAAGCACTAATTTCTGCTGCTCAGGCTTGGTGATGTTTTCAAGAGGTTCATTCAAATAGAAACCTTCCCATGTTGCATCCAAGTGGTCAAGGTACCACTTGTCTTGGTTGCTAACAATGCATCTTAGTCCTGCATCAACTACTTTCTCAGCAACTCCACGACCAAGCCTAATTGAATAAAAGGAAAAAAAAATCCTTATGAGATTCTGGCTAAAGCAATATACTACCAAGTAAAATAGCTTATCGCTGTTCATTTCAGTTATTCTCGGGTTGCCGGGTCAAAAACGGATCATTTTTGAGTTAATGGGTCAATCCGAATCCGACCCGATTTTTGAAATGGGTCGAATTGTTGAACACAAACCCGACCCGTTTTGGGTTCGGGTTAACCCAAACCCGAATTTTTCGGGTCGGGTTCAGATCGGGTCCAATATTGACACCCCTATTTCATGTAACAAAAATATTACAAAATCCTACCAGTTATGAACCACAGTTTTTGGGCTAAGTTGTTTGCCAAAATCATTGAATGTTTCTTCCCTGTTGTCAAAAACAAAAGCATATATTAGAATATTAATTGGCGATGAATCAAAATAAGCCGTTTAGAAAAGAACTACCAGTTAATAAACTCGTATCCATGTGATGAAGCTATTTTTTGTGCTCTTAGAACAAAGTATCTGTAAGCATCAGATTCTTTCATCCCTTTTTTCTTTAACCTGCAATTCAGGATATGATTTCAACTATATACCAAAAAGCTGGTATTTTGAGAAGTTTCTGATAGGAAATACTTGAGTTCGCAAGCAAACCTAACCCAAATCGGCACACAAATAGCACAAAAACAGCGGAAATAGGGAAGAAACTTGTAGGAAAACAATAGCAAACGATTGTATTCCACTAGTAGGCAATCAAAACCAAAGCCCGATACAATGTTCTTCAATTCGAGAGGAAGAACAACTCTCCCACAATCTCCGGCAACGTCGAGAGCCAAAGCAAGAAGACCTAGAACCCAAAACTATTTTCAAATGCAAGATAAAAACCTCTCTCCTCATAACTCCCTATTTAATACAATCTAATTCAAATTAAAAGCAAAAGGACTTCTCTAACCTTCATTCTCCCTCCAAAAACACTTAAATCAAATTTGAAATCAAATGGACCCCACCCCAAAGCCCCCTCTCCCTTCCGCCTTCTTCCGCCGGGAATAAGCCCGGACCGGCTGGGCCGGTCCAGGTTGAACCGGTCCAGGCTGGACCGGCATAACAGTTTCCCAGAAAATTTACTGATAGGAAAATAAATTAAGCATTCATATATACAACAACAACAACATCAAGCCTTTGTCCCACTACGTTGGGTCGGCTACATGAATCCTTTTTCATCATTGTGTCCGGTTAAAAGTCAAATTCTCATTTAAATCTAATAAAGAAAGATCATTTTTAATATTTTCTAACCAAGTTTTTTTAGGTCTATCTCTACCTTTCTTAACATAAGTCAAATCTAATACCTCAACTTTCCTAACCGGGTCATCGGAAGACCTCCGTTTAATATGACCAAACCATCTAAGGCGACTATCTCTAATCTTATCTTCCATTGGAGCTACTACAACCTTTTCACGTATATGCTCATTTCGTATCCTATTTCTAAGGATCAAGCCACTCATCCACCTAAGCATTCATATATACTTGAAAAAAAATCTAAATCCAATGAACTTCATTTGGATAATATTTGTACTCTGATACCATATGGGTGAGTTAACCGCTCGCAAGTACAGGAAAGATTTCTTGCCATATAAAGTACAGTAGATTGTCATCAAATCTTGACATTTTTTGCTTTAGCAGTAAGAATTATGTTATTTAAAGGAATGGATTATGTTATTATCAATAATTATAAAATTAAATTAGATGTTAAATTAGCAAGTTCTAACTTATGTTGAAGTAATGTTTGAGTGAAAAATCACATTAAAAATGGTCAACATAAAGTTTAACTTAAACGATACTTGATAATGACATTTGCGCCTTCTACAAAATATAATACTTCATGTGGTATTGTTAGCTAATGGTTAATTGACTGATATGCATGGGTTGATAATAAAAAAAAGTCAAATTAATCAATATTTATAGGCTTTTCAAGTAGGCTAAGCTTACAAATTGGCCTCCATGTAGTACAACAAAGTTTTGACACAAGATAAGTCATAAAAAAGCAGCCTTAAAATAGTGCATATTAAAAGGAAATCCTTGAGCATTCCAGTAACAAATTATTGTTATTGTTTTTTTAGCCATAATTTGTAACTTCTTAAATTCAAGATTTTTAAAAATATATCTTTCAAGGAACAATATTTTCTATGGATTGCAAGCACACTTGTCTTCGGAGTGTGGCCACAAAATTTATCTTTGAATCATACAAAGAAGCTTACCCATCTATGAACCCTACGTAAGTAGAAGATCAAATCATTCTCCACGTAACATATTTCTACAAAGATCGCTAGTCAATAGTCTTTGAATGTTGCTTTTGCATTGACTGATATGCAAGGGAAATAAAAGCAACTTCTTTAACAATTCATTAACTTGGTAACTGTAAAATAGCATGGTGCTAATTTTTTTCTTCTACATTTTAATTATGTCAAAACGTAATTTGTGCTCTGTAGTTTAAAAACACTATATATATATATATATATATATATATATATATATGGTTAATGCTATATTGGAAGACATAATTATTTTAAGAGATTATCTCATAAATTGATGAAGTAATTCTTTAGCATGTTGCAGGAAATGCCATTGGGATATAAAATTATTCCTTTAAAACCATGTACTCATTAAACAAAGAGATCTAGCTAAAAAATAAATGAAAGACAGAATGAAATCCTATAGATATCATAAGATCAGAGATGCAAAAAAAGGGGTCAGGGAGGTATATGCATACCAGTTTTTTATATGAGGTGTTACCGTCCAGCAAGCTATTCGTCAAAAAAAAAAAAAAAAAAAAAAGTGTTATTAGTAAACAAAAAATGAGCCTGCCACATAAATAAATGGGAGAAAAAAAAAAGAAATGAACTTTTAACTAGAAAGCTATATTTCTAGCAAATGCAGTAGCTACAATTCAGTCGGTTTGAACAATTGACTAAAATAGCATTACTTTGGCTAAAATTGTAAGAAAGTATGAGGGGGACATATTTAGGCTTTGGATAAGTGGTGGTTAAACTCATTTTTCACCAAAAAGTTTAAGCCCATAGGTAAGCGTATTGCTATTATGTTAGCAACCCAATTCCTATTACACTACTATTATGTGTATCTTAGCAATCTCCCCCTCATATGAGTCTTCTACACTGATCACTACTCTCCAACAACAACATAAGGCCTTTATCCCACTATTTGGGGTCGGCTACATGAATCCTTTTTCTCCATTGTGTCCTATTAAGAGTCAAATTCTCAATTTGATCTAATAAAAAAAGGTTATTTCTAATATTTTTTAATCAACTATTTTTAGGTCTACCTCCACCTCTTTTAACATAAGTCAAATCTAATACATTTACTCTCTTAACTAGGTCATCAGAATGCCGATGCTTTATATGACCAAACCATACATGTTAACGGCGAATGACGCACCATGACGCAAAGGTCCATTTGGAGCCATGGCGCATAGCGCACGGCGCGGTGCGCACTATTTTAAACATGGCGCAAGCTATATATAAAATATAAAATAATAAGCATGAATATGAAATATTATTAAAAATGAAAGACAAACTATCATAATAATAAAAGACAACCATAACATATATAAGTTCGACTAAGTAACAACCAAATATCTCATAATTCAAATATTACAATCTTTTTTTAAAAAGATCAAATATGAATTTAATCTACTCTTCTTGGGAATCATCATCAGCAGCAAATGTTAAAAAAACTTCATTATCTTCTTCAACATTGTCTCCTACTTCATAATCCTCTTCATCACCCTCTTCATCATCATTCTCAATAGCAACATCATGCCTAATTGAATATTCTTTATCTTTCCCTTTAGATCTTTCCCGAATATAGCTTTTATCATAAACACCAGTAGCTTTAGCAACACTTGTCTAAGTTAAATCTTCCTCTCCAGCAATAAAGTCATTTTCTTCATCAGACTCATCATCTAATTTTCCTATTAGCCATTCATTTGCATCATCTATCTCAGTCAAAGAAATAGGATCAATGATATCACGATGATTGAATCTCCGAATCAGTGCTCTATTATATTTCACATAAACTAAATCCTTTAAGCGACCATGATCCAATTTGCTTCTTCGTTTGCTATGAAGCTGCAATTAAAATATTATTACATTACTATATTATGAACATATATAAAAAATCAACACATACATTGTAAAATACTTACATGTTAAAAAATACTCCAATTGCGTTCGCATCCAGATGAACTACATGTTAAACTTAGGACTTTAATAGCAAAGCTTTGTAAATTGGGAGCTCCTTGTCCATATGTCAACCACCAATCAGCTGGAAGAAATGAATTTTTTTTCAATATTATATAACAAATCAGTCTTAATTTTTTTGTAAATAATGATACCTAGAGATCGGGTAGTTCTTTGTCTTACAGCTGGAGGAATACCAAAAAGTCCTTCACCCCTAATGTATAAACTTAATTCATTACTGATTTTATCTTGTTCAGCTACATCTTGAGATAATCTTCCAATACATTGATAAAGACTTTCAGCTATTTCCTTATCCTTGGCAATATCAAGGTTATTGAAGAAATATTCATGATTTAAAAAATGTCCCGCTGCATGTAGAGGCCGATGTAATTGCACTTCCCATCTTCTATCAATCATTTTAAAAATTTGATCATACTTATCACTGTTATTGAAGCTTGCAGCAATTGCCTCTTTTGCTTTATCAATTGCTTCATATATATATATATATATATATATATATATATATATATATATATATATATATATATATATATATATATATATATATATATATATATATAAGCCATTGGGGGCTTCTTCTCTCCATCAACCAATCTAAGAACCTTTAATAAAGGACCAGCTATTTTTAAGGCATACACTATAGTGTTCCAAAATGATTGTTGTAAGATTGTATGTTGAGATTGTTTTGCTTTAGCCTCTTTCGCATAAGGACCCAAGATAAATTCCTCACAAGTAAACATTTTCTTCAAGTTCAGTTGTTGTTGATGAAAACGTTGTAAAGTTAAGAAAGCTGTTGCAAAGCGAGTCTTTGCGGGTTTGACAAGTGCTCTTTGATTTATGCATCTTCTCATTAACTCAAGTAAGCGAGGCCTAGAATATATAAAATTGTGTACTGCCACTGCTTTCTCAAAGCATCGCCTTAGCTTTTGAATTTTGAAAATGTCCTCCATTAATAAATCCAAATAGTGAGCATCACAAGGAGTCCAATAAATGTGAGGATATTTGTCAATTAATAATTTTCTTGTTATGTCATTATAATTTAAGTTAAGATGTACACAAATTCTTCATGAAATAACATAACTTTAGAATAAAAGTTATGACAAACCTGCAAGAACATTTTCGGATGCATTATCAGTGACTACTTGGATCACATTATGTGGTCCAATAACCTCGATATACTTGCAAGAAAGTTCAAACATTTTCACAGCATTCTTAGAGAAAGAACTAGCATCAATTGATTCTATGAATGCACAACCTCTTGGACAATTAACAAGAAAATTGATTAAGCTTTTCTTATTCCTTGATGTCCATCCATCTGCCATTAGAGAACAACTATATCGTACACAATCTTCTTGATGGCGTCGCAATAGCTTATGTGTATGTCCAACCTCTTTCTTCAAACAAGTAACTCGTACCTCATGAAAAGTAGGAGGTTTCATTCCATGTCCAAACTGCCCAAGTGCCTCCACCATAGCAGGGAAACTATCATAGTTCACAGCATTAAATGGAATCCCAGCATCGTACATCCATCTACTGAACACTTGAACAGCCCTTCCCCTCATTTCTTTTTTAGCTGCATCCATTTCTTTGTTAAACTGACCTTTTCTATGCTTTACTACATCTTCAGGATTTGGTGTAAGGAAAGTATCTAATGGACCTTTAGGTCATGATGTTTTGAATATAGATGTAGA
Source organism: Dendrobium huoshanense (assembly GCA_016618105.1). Lineage (NCBI taxonomy): Eukaryota > Viridiplantae > Streptophyta > Magnoliopsida > Asparagales > Orchidaceae > Dendrobium > Dendrobium huoshanense. Next base: position 25,047,915 of record CM028358.1, on the reverse strand, counting down.
TGTCGATCCTTGACTAGATGTGTTAGATTTATTTGTCCGCAACATTTTGGATGGTTTAGCAACTAAAATATCATCGGTTATCACATCAAAGTCTTCTTCTTCTTCTTCAGCAAGGTTGATATTTGATATGTCATTAAACTGTTCCTTTATATCTTTTTTTTTCAACATGGATGCCTTAATTTCAGACTTCACATGCTCGGGACAGTTAGAGCAAGGCCTTGCATTCCTAAAACCCCCAACGAGGTGTTGTTTGTGGCGTGTAATTCCTCCTTTTGTTATTTTACCACAAAAAATACATGTCACACTGTTGTTGTCGGATTCATTTATTAGTATAGCATATTTCCATGCTGGATCTTTTTTTAAAGATTGAACTGAATCTGACATTTTATAATCACCTAAAAGCAAACAAATTTAGATAAAGGAAACATAATATTGTCCAAGAAACATAATATGGGGGCTGCCAGAGGTCCAAGGGGGCGCTGCCCCCTGGCGGGGTTCGCGCCCCTTATAAGAGGAATTTTGAAGTTCGTTTGTATGAAAATTAGGAAGTGGTACCGAGCGTGTACCTAGTTGTACCGAGCTGTACCGAGCGGTACCGAGCATTTACATAGCAGTACCGAGCGGTATCATGCATGTACTTAGCAATACCGAGCATGTACCGAGCGAGCGTGTACCTAGTTGTACCGAGCTATACCGAGTGGTACAAAGCATGTAACTAGTGGTACCGAGCATGTACCGAGTAGTACCGAGCATTTACATAGAGGTACCGAGCGGTATCATGCATGTACCTAGTTGTACCGAGCTGGTACCTAGTTGTACCGAGCTGGTACCTAGTTGTACCGAGCTGGTACCTAGTTGTACCGAGCTGTACAGAGCGGTACAGAGCAAGTAACAAGTGGTATCGAGCGGTATCCAACATATACATAGCGGTACCGAGCATTTACTTAGCGGTACCGAGCATACCTGTTAAGTTCTAAATTCTTGTAAGAAATAGTCGTGCAAAACAACAAAGCTGTGCGGAACAGACGGAGGTTGCAAATAAGAGTCGGCTGGTAGGATTTTTTATTGGAACAGACGAAGGAGGGGGCGGATTTGGCAGAAGGACTGTTTTGCGGCACGATTCGGCGGAAACAACGACTTCAACTTCGGGACAGATTCGTCTGGATTCGGCGGAAGTAGCGAATGCAGCAAATAGAAAACAAAAAACCTTCGACTTCAGGATAGATTCAGCGACCTCGACTTAGGGACTGCGGGATGTGTTCGGCGGATGCAGCAAACATAAAATCTTTCGTGAAATTAGGGTAATGAATAGTCGTTTATCTTAAAATATAGATATATTTTTAAATATAAAAAATATTCATAAGTATACAAAAATTTAAAAACAATTTGGCGCGCTATTTTGCGCCGTGCGCAATGCGCCATGGCTCACATGTGGCGCAAAAAGCGCGCGCTATTTTAAACACATGCGCCTCGCCATGAACATGGCGCCGTAGGTGCGCCGCGCCGCGCCGTGCGCCATGGCGCGCGCTATTTTGCACCATTGACAGCTATGGACCAAACCATCTAAGGTGATTGTTTCTAATCTTATCTATCATTTGAGCTACTCCAACCTTTTCACGTACATGCTCGTTTCGCATTCAATATCTAAGAGTAAGGCCACTCATCACCTTAGAATCCTCATCTCTGCAACACTTAACTGAATTGTAAGCTTGTCTTTTAATGACCAACATTCTATACCATAAAGCATTATAAGTTTTACCATCATCTTATATATATATATATATATATATATATATATATATATATATATATATATATATATATATATATATATATATATATATATATATATATATATATATATATATATATATATAAGTTTGAGGGGCAGTTTTTTTTCACATAACAAGCCTGATGCATTCCTTTACTTCAACCATCCAACTTGAATTCTACAAATCATATCGCCATCTATTTCACTATCACTCTGAACAATAGATCCAAGATATTTATAACATGTACACTTATTAATAACTTGATCGCCCAAAGTCACAATCCTCTTATTAGATCAAATATTATTAAAATTACACTCCATGTCTTCAATTTTAGATCTGCTCAAATGAAAACCTTTAGACTCTAAGGTTTCACCTCCATAGATCAAGTTTAACTTTAACTCCTCTAGCCTTTTCAAAAAGAAGAAAATCATCAGCAAAAAGCATGCATTAGGGTAATCACTACTCTCCCACTCTCCCTCAAACAAAAATCTTTTTAACTTCATCAAGTTTCATACATCAAGTGCTCACTCAATCATATAGATCTTGCATGTAAGTCACCTGCTCTTGGAGCTTTCTTACCATGGTAGAAGCAATCAAGACTTATAGGAGGCATGAACTGCATCAAACACTTGATCCCAATCAAGCCATCGACTCTCTTATGAATCTTAATAAAAATATGTGGGCTCTGAAAATTTGCACCCTAACTTCTCGATTGGGAGAGTTTTAGAATTATTTATTGAGTTTAATTTTCGATAGGCATATTAAATTGAAGAGAAGACACTATACACAAATTTCACATTCATTTTGTGAGGACTTTTAACTTGATTCAGTATAAATATAAGTACAAATCCCTATGTTTAATTATGTAACACCCCAAAATCAAATTTAAAAGAATTATTTATTTTATCTTTTTTTTTTATAAACCAAAATTTCTACAAACCAACAATATAAATATAACCAGCAAAAGCAACTAACAATTACATACTTTAAAATATTACACTATATTTTCAAAATTAATATACAATAGCCAGGAGATCAGCACAATCATTAATCTATCACAAGCTCTTAACTACAAAAGAATGAAAAAAATGCAGAACAAAATCTAAAGAAAACCTGAGAATTTCTATCAATCTCACTCCAATTGGCACTAACTCATTCTTTAACCTGAAATCATTTAAACCACATATAATGAACTAAAAAGCCCAACAAGAAAACTAAAACTCTATCACTGCTTTCAATGGAAGGCAAAATAATCAATATGTATGTTCAGTTCTAATCAATATCAATCATCAGTTAATATGAGCAATACAAATATCAAAAATCAATAATAAAATAAATATGATCAATAAAATCAAAAGGGATCTATCAAACAATAAGACATATAGTAAAGAGTAGTATCACCAAATGAATCATGTAGTATGTTATGCTATATTGTATCAATATTAATGGCAGTATGAACTATCAATATGTCAATCAGTTTAATGCATTATCAATCAGTTTAATGTATTATAAGGTAAATATCATCATGAGTATAATTATGAAAAGCAAGATATGACATTCAGTTTTAATGTGGTGTTCTCATTCATAAATCTATCATTTGTCATAAATCATTGTACCTTGATGTGCAATACCTTAGGTAAGACAAGCTGATGGTGCATGATTTGTACGAGAAAGGGTAGAAGACTATGAGATCATTCATATTTCCTCTTGTATTTAGAAAACTTTACACAGAGGCTAAATTTCATATAATTGACGCGAACCCCTCGTTCAAGGCTCTTTTGGGTCACCCTTGGTTGCATTAATACAACATTGTCCCGTCAACCTTACACCATAGTATGATTTTCTCATCGTACGGAGCACATTGCATTTGAGATTTTAGAGATTTTAAAAATGTTGTGAAGTTATACTCTCGTGCGCATAGTGGTATAGTGGTTATGTCGATGACAATGACGAAGTGATGAGATGAAAACGTAATTTTTTTATTGGATTTTCTCTCCATTTTATTTTTTCCTCTTTTTTCTTTTCTCTTTTTTTCTTTTCTATTTTCCTTTTTGTTCTTTTTCATTATTTCTAGAGAGAAAAATGGGAGAGAGAGAGAGAGAGAGAGGGTTAAAGAGAGCGAAGAGAGAGGGAGAGGGTGAATGAGAATAAGGAGAGAAGAGTTGAGAAAGAGAGAGAGGGTGTTAGAGATAGAAATGGAGAAGGAAGGAGGTAGAGTGGAGGAAGATAGTGGAGAGAGGTAGAGAGAGTGGAGGGTGGATATATAAAAATAGATAAAAAAGAAACTGAGTAAGAGGGAGAGTGAGAAGGGAGAGAGTGAGAATAGTAGATGAGGTGGAGGTCTCCGGTGCAGACAACGGCGAGTCGGGTGGCCAGCAGCCATGGCAGAGGTGGCAGTGGAAGAGGGAAGAAAAGAGAAAGAGGAAAGCAGGAGATTTGGCCAGTGGCAAGGTTGAGTGGCGGAGACCTAGTGCCTCCAACGACGATGATCACATACAACTAGGGTAGAGAGATTGCAAGCATTTCAGCAGTGGGGTCGTCAATGGGGGCGTGTGGTGCGCAGAGAGTAGAGGGGGATATCACGACTGTCGTGCGGGTAGCTAGGGCTGAGAGGGAGGAATTGTGGGGTTCGCTTGTGGCTTGCCCGTCGGTGTTGGTCAGCCTTGGCTAGGGCCTAGGAGAGTGCGACAGAGGAGAAGAGAGGAAAGCTGGGAGCCGTAGGGGCTTTGGAAAAATTATTACTTGTGGATCCGGTCTTTACGTATTTACTAATTATTTATTGAGTATTTTTTATGAGTATTTACTGAATATTTTATGCATATTTATTGAGCATATGCTGCATATTTATTGAGTATTAAATACATTATAAATACTCAATAAAAACTCAACAAATACATAATAATATAAAAAACTATATTTTGACCACGTGTGAACATTTCATTGGAGTCCGGACATAACTCTATGTCCGGACTCCACACGTAATTAATATAAAAAACTATATTTTGACAACGTGTGAATATTTCATTGGAGTCCGGACACAACTCTACGTTCGAACTCCACACGTAATAATTTCTCGGGGCTCTTTGGTGCGAGAGTGATAATGAAACGAAGACAAGTTTTTTTTTAAAAGGGTTGTTTGGTATTGGATTGAATTAAATTTTAGTGGTATTTTATAAACTTTATAAATTAGGATTTAGTAAATTCGAAGGGTGTTAATTTTTGAAAACTATTTGGTATGAAAAATATTAAATTCTAATAAATCCTGAGAAATTATTTGATAACATAATCAAAGATTTAAGGTGGTTAGATAAATTAGAAATTAAATTTAATGACAATCTTGCGACTAATAACAACAATAACCAACCAATTATAAATATTAATTAAACTAATTTAATGATAATTAGACTACTAATTATTTAATTAAACTGAATTAGATTACTTAATTATCATACTAATTATTTAAGTAATCTAATGAATTATTAATGTTTGAATTATATGAATAATGTTAATTTAGATTAATTTATACCCATATAAGGTTTGCTTTTTCTCGTCGCCATTTCTTCGTGTCTACTTCAGCTTCCCGTGTTTTGCATGTTGTACGTGCTTTGCACGATGGGAACTCATTGGTTGCGTAGGTAACCGCATGCTCCTTCCTTCAAGATAAGAGATTGCTTGCTTGCAAGCTCGTAAATCTTATAGTTTGTAAATTCTTAAATCCAGTGAACAACGAGATTTAGCAAATCCTTGACTTACAATGTAAATCTGGGACTTATGACATAAATTCAAGATTTACAGTGGATTGCGATTTATGGGGCACATCAAACAACAGACAAATTGAGCAAAACCGACTAATAAAGTAGTGCGCGCATCGACGTGACACGTTACTTGAAGGGTCAAACAACCTCCAATTGCCAATGGACTGCTCCGTTGTAATTAGAATGTTGAATTTGCCTTAGGGGGGAACCCTTGCAGTCAAATTGGATGAGACAGGTCAAAAGTGATGACCGACACCAAAAATTGACTCTCGACGTTGCCCAAATGACGTTTAATCGCAGAACGGAATTCTCCATTGCGTTAGGAATCCCGAGGCAATGATGCGCAAACAAAGAAAACTAGCGCGCAACGTTGCCTAAATGATGCTCGACCACAAAACGAACTTCTCCGTTGCGTTCGGAACATCGTAAATATTCAAAAATAATTACCAATTTGTTTTATTAAAATCGCGCGCACAATTTGATGCGGGTTCAATGTCAACAACGCAAAATCAAGGAAATTAGCACGCGATGTTGCCCAAACAATGTTCGTTATGTTCAGAACGTCGTTAATACCCAAAATACACTGAATTTTTCCAATGAAAATTGTGCGGAAAAATTGACATGCAAATCAAGATAAAATACATGAATGCCTAAGAATATATGCAAAACAAGATGGTTTTGATCAACTAACGTGCCACAGTCGTGACGGTGCATTAATTTAATTTCAATTTGATAATATATATATATATATATATATATATATATATATATATATATATATATATATATATATATATATATATATATATCAAAAGTCAAATGTAAGAGCAAATCACCATTAAATGATTTAACATCGTATCTTGCTAAAGCCTTGTTAGAAATCCTGTGAATCTCACTATTCTCAATCAATCCCGCTGTTCTTTGAGATGGGTTTCGTCGTTAAGAAAGGTTGGAGGCGAAAGACGTGAGCTCGTTGGTTTTAACTAAAAAAAGAAAGAAAGAGAAGAGCCGAACTCCCGTCATTCTCTTTTGTCCGTCCCTGTTGAGCTTTTCCCCTTGCGTGACTCAGACTCTAGCAGATCCCGTCCGTGCTCCCTTCACGTTCAACCCCAACACCTCCATGATTAAATCCCTCTCCTTACGTACGTCCGACCAAGCCTGCAAACCATCTGTTTCTTCTTGTTGACTCCTACCTTATTTGCACTGTCAGAGCCCCATCCAAGTGAACTAGACTCCATCCGTCCCTTCCGTCAGACCAGAACTCCTCTCCACGTATTTTCGGCAATCCTGATTGCAGCAACTCAGGTATCCCTATGCATGCCACAAAGCCCTAGAGAAGCCGCACCTCTCTCTCTCTCTCCCTATCCCTCAGCCCCTCTATTCGCAAATCCAACAGTAGCCCGTCACCCTTAACCAGCTCTGCACTGTAGACTAGAATCCGCCAGCCTCCCATTTCCCGCAAAAAATAAAAGAAAAAAAAATCTAGATTTGCCGAACTCACAACCTTCTGGTCAGGGCTCCTTTGCCTTTCCTCCTTGGTACTGTGCCGCTTCCTCCTAAACTCTGCCGAATTCCAATCCCTATTCTTCACTCTTGATGGAGCTGAAACCCTTCCCCAAGCACTAAATAATAGATTTTTGCATTAGTTTGGGAAGGCTTTCACGCGAATCTTTGACATTCCCAATCTCTTGCTTTTCATATATCACCAAATCTGCAGCCTTTGATTTTCCTCTTTCTCTTATTTTGCCTTTCACGTGAACCTTTACTACTTGTCTCAACCCACTACAAATCAAAAAGCACACCTCTTCTAAAAAAAAGAAAGAAAGAGCAAGTACATTTTACTCAATCGGACACTGAGATAGTTTTAAGGTGAAAATTTCAAATTTTGTTTCCTGCTTCATGTCATCGACTTGGGATAATTGCCATTTTCTTCTTAGTCTTTTATTTTAATTCAGCACTGTCACATAATTTTCTTTTACATTTGTCATGGTTGATTAGTATATTTAAACTAACTAATGCTACTGATTATATATATATATATATATATATATATATATATATATATGTGTGTGTGTGTGTGTGTGTGTGTGTGGGCCCCGAAAATTCGGCCCCGGCCTCCGCTCGTTTTTTTCTTTTTATTTAGCGAGGGAGTTTTAACTGAATTAGTTCCGAGGTAAATTTTGGAAGGCAGATGAGTTTGTAGATAAGACACTACACAGAGATTTCGCCCTCATTTTGCGAGGACTTTATGATCTGAGTTCTGGTTTCCTATAGGCGCAAGCCCCTATAGTTAATTACCCCTCCCGATCATGAGAGAGAACTTTCGATTAAGGCTAGTCGTCGATCAGATATGTAGAGAATACGTGGTATCTGGCATATAGTAGAAGCATAGATTTGGATTTTTGAGAACTTGGAAAAAGTTTGGATTTGGGGAATTGAAGAATTGGATTTTTTGAATTTTGGGTTGGAAGATTTGATAAGTTTGATATTTAAAATATTAAATTTCACCACCTAGCACTTAAAGCGGATGGTGGGGGAATGGATGATAGACCCGATCAAGATCCCATGGTTCCGTCATCCCGGGCCATCGTGGTCCCTGGTCTACTTAGTCAGAGGAGGTAATCGACCCAACCTGACAGAAGGATCCTTGTCGGCAGCCATGGGTTGCTTCGTCCAAGGGGACCTTGTAGACCAGGGTTGAATGTTTGTCTAAGGGGACAAATTTGAATCCACCTTAGCTAACAGAGGGCTTTGTGCCCTATCGATCATATCCTATTGATTCATATCTCAAGGATTTGATGCCAATAAGGAGCGTATTGGCTCTGGCCATAACCGCTATTTCGTGGTGCCATTTGGCGGCAAAACCACTCGGTTCAGAGGGCCCCGGGTCATAACCGTTTATCCTGCGGTGCCATTTGGCGGCAAACCGCCGGTTAGAGGACACGTACCACGTCCTTACTAGCAAGAGATTGTTTGAAAATAGATCCTAGTGATATTTTCGAATAGGCATTTGGCTCTATGTGAGCTGAAGTAAATTTTAATTTGTCCACCTCGGCAAATTGTTGCGGAGGGTGGATGGATTTTGCTTTAAGCGTATAGATAGTTTCATTTTTAAATATTTTTGGAATTTTGGGATTTTTATGGAGTTTTGAATTTTTGGATTTCTATGGGTATTTTGGGTGGAGCTTTGGAATATTTGAAATAAACTGTGGATATTTGGAATTTTGGATAGAGCTTTGAAATATTTGGAATATATTTTGGATATTTGTGAGGCATTTGGAAAAATATTTATGAAATGGACCCCTCCGGTTGAGATCTGCGTTCAACACGGTCATCATCAGGGTGTCAAGGGTCATTTCTCTTTATGGATTGAACCTTGTCAACTCTGTCGGGCTGTCGACAGAAGATCGGGTTTCGTAGGCTTTATGCCCTTGAGAGTGAATTCTTTTGATTTTAGGCTTTGAAGGCCTAATATGAATGTATTAAAACAAATATTCTGGTCGCCACGGCCACATATTTGCTTAATGGTTCGAACCTTGTCGACTCCTATTGATCCGTATAGAAGGATCGGGTTTGAATTTGAATTCACTTGTTGACCCACGCGGCATCCCTAGACGTCACGTGTGTACCAATAACACGCTTGCCGGGGCCCATACGGGTTTGGGATTGTATTCTCCCCTTTAGTGTACCTATGTGTATACCAACTATTGTGCACGTGCGGGGGTATTCTTGGAATAGACGCTTTCTGTCTGCTTGTACGGAGGTTGCAGATCCGGTGGCGTGGCGTTGTAGTTTGTGGACGCCTTCTGTCTGCTTGTACGAATGTCGCAGATCCGGTGGCGTGGCATTGTAGTTTGTGGACGCCTTCTGTCTACTTGTATGAGTGTTGCAGATCCGGTGGCGTGGCGTAGCAGCTTCTGGATCAGTTGTTTGCTGCTTCGTACAGGTAGATTGTTGTGCACTACTCGTTGCTTCTTGCAGGTGGATTGTAGTACACTAACTAATCTCCAGCCTTGGATTTGTTGATAGCTTGTTGTATGCACGATGATTTTCATTGTAGCTTATAATCACTTGCATTTGTTAAAGCTCTTATGTATTTTGCTTGTGGTCAACACGGTGGATTTATACTGTTGATCTTTGCTTGCAATCAAAAATATATATACCCTTCCAATTTTCATTGCTTGCAAGGATTTGATGTATTTTCTTAGTATTAAATTGCACTTGGTCTCTACATTCTTAGAGAACTGCTCTAGTCACTTGTGTGTTGCTCAATGTTGGCTCTAGAACATTATAATGATCACTTCCTTTATGCTTGTGGGTAATAAGAATGTATGATTGCCACGATATTATCCCAGGTGGTATGAACAATCATTGTAAGCTTCTATATTTACCATGTCCATTGTAGAGATGTTATTAGATTCTCAAATTTCATTTATGAACATATCACTATACTACTCGTAGATGAATCATTTCATGTACTTGAGAATTTCGACCTCATCCTACATCTACATATTGTAAGTGTGACCCAACATCTCATAGTTCAGCTCATGCTTATTACTATTCAGTCAAATAATATAGAGCTTTAATCAGTATTTGTATATGACGACCCGTTGATATCTCACTTGTTGCATGTCTCCTTTGAACATGTCATTATCCTTACCATAATCTTCTTGCATATTTTTTTTGCGGGTTGGTGATTGATGCTATTGTAAGTCTTTGATTTTAATTATGTGAGGAATGATTGTGTTACAACTTCCTCCTTGCTTGTAGCTTGATTAATAGAACATGACAATTTTCTTTAGTCTCATCGATGGATGTTCATTTGAATGCTTTGAACCACGACTTATGAGTCTTCATTTACTTGCAAATGAGTTGTAGTTGTGTTTGTAGGAGTTTGGCACATTCATGTTGCTTGTGAGCAAAATAACAATCATGCTTACTAAGGCTTCAACATGAGTCTTCAATCCCTTTGCTTACATGATCATATTTATTGATCAACATTTATATTTTATCATGCTCATACATTTAGAGCTTGATTTTCCGCATTATTCATTTGAATTCAAGTCCTCATCTTATTCGAATTCAAGTTCAGGTATGGTTCAAAATGGATTCTTTGTTCAATTCTTGCTTGAGTTCAAGTCCAAGGTTTTGTTCCTTTCAATTTCATTTGAGTTTGATTTAAGCCTTTTATTAATGTCTTTTGAGTTCAAAGATGAGTCCAAGCACAAGTCCCATTTTGTTCAATCAAGTTCTATCCATACTCATGAGTCCTCTACTCCTGTTCGAGTACAAGTTCTATGTCCTTTGCTCAAATTGTTCAAATCAAGTCCTTTGGTCCCTTGAGTTCAAGATCATAATCCAACTCAAGTCTTCGTTGTAGTTCATTTGAGTTCGAGCCATTCCTTTGTTTCGTTTGCACTTAAAGTTATTAGATTGTTTGAGTTTGAATTAAGTCCATTTAATGCTCCAATCAATTGTCCAAGTAAAGCTCCAAATTGTCCCAAATATGATTTGCATTTACCCGAAATTTCGGCAGCCTTTCGGCGTCTCCCCCGTTTAGGGAAAAACTACGAAAAACTGGGCTCCCGCCACGCTAGAGAAAAGCATGCACGGTAGGTGCCCTTGGACGAGGACACCGCGGCCGTAATAATTTGTATCCCCTACCACGCCAGAGAAAGGCGTGCATGGGTTGCGAGCATCAGTTCAAAATAAGCAATTTTATAATTTATCCCGCCTCGCCGTAGGTGTCGCACCGGGTTCCCTTCCCACCACGCTAGAGAAAAGCGTGCATGAGTTGGTTTTCCGGTCCGCCGCTAATGCCGAAAATGGGGTTTTGATTACCCGCCCCGTCGCAAGCATCGCAACTCACCACGCTAGAGAAAAGCGTGCATGAGTTGGTCGTTCGCCGCGTTGCAAGCGCCGCGAATAGGTTTTCAAAGTTTTAGTGTTTAGAGAGATTATACCTACGTGGGGTTGTAGATGTCGGCACGAGGATCGAGGCAAGAGAGGTATCTGCCCTTTTATACCTTATGTTATAATTAACCTTAGTAATTAAAATAATTAACTATAACTAATAATGATTAATTAGGATTAATAATAATCAATTATTATTTAATGACTAATTAATTATGATTAATTAAAATTAATCATATTTAATTACCATTAATAATAATCAATTTACAATTAATACTAATTAATTAAAATTAGTTTAAATTAATTACTAATTAATTAGTGGTTAATAGCAATTAGGATGAAGATTATCGGGCTACAGGATTTAGGCAAATCTCAACAAGATTAAACAGGATTTAGAGGATAATTGAACTATTAAATCCTCTGTTTACGGGACTTGGCCGAAGTAGCACCTGAAAGGGAGAAGATACCTTCGCAGTCAGCAAAGGGGAGGGACTCCCGTCGTTGCTTTCGATCCGACTAGAGAGGGAGTTGTCGAAGAGGTGAAGGTTAGGGCTTCTCTCTCTCTCTCTCTCTCTCTCTCTCTCTCTCTCTCTCTCTCTCTCTCTCTCTCTCTCTCGGCACGGAATGGATCGGGAGGAGCAAAGGCGTCGGGATCAAAGATGGAGATCATAACTTCAAGAGGAGGCTTCGGCTAGGTAAGTCTTCCTCTCTCTCTCTCTCTCTCTCTCTCTCTCTCTCTCTCTCTCTCTCTCTCTCTCTCTCTCGGCACGGAATGGATCGGGAGGAGCAAAGGCGTCGGGATCAAAGATGGAGATCGGAACTTCAAGAGGAGGCTTCGGCTAGGTAAGTCTTCCTCTCTCGGTTTCTCTCTCTCTCTCTCTCTCTCTCTCTCTCTCTCTCTCTCTCCATGTGAAGAGTTCGGGATCGGGCTCGACGGGAGGAGGCGAGCTCGAAGGAGGCGAGTATGGAAGAGAGGTAGTGAATGGAAGGAAGCAGCAAGCGAATGGAGGTGTCTTCGTTCGATATTTAACAACGTGTTTCGGCGCCGGATTCAACAGGATTTTCGCTGATTTCAGGAGAAAAAACGGGAGGATTTTAGGGCAAATTATTGGGTCAGGTGACCGAAGCCATCTCTCCGTTCGGTCGCCAATAAAAATGCGACATCTGTTAGGCATTTTTTTAATTTAATATTAACGCTTTATGTCTTGTCAGAGTTAGCGACCCGACCCGATAACGCATTTCATTTGAACTTTTAAGCATTTGCCGCCCTATTTTTGCATTTTGATACCCGCAAAAGACGGAAATATGTACTGCTGTAGAAGAAAAAACGAGCCAGAAAATTGCAGAGAAGAAATGGACTGCTTAGTGAAGAGGGAGGTGGAATAGGGCATGGAAGAGGGAGTGCATGAATCGGAAGGGCTGGTGCATGAATCGGAATCAGAACCTAACTTAGCCGGAAATTCCTCTGGTTTCAACATATCAGTAAGTTTCTTGGAAAAACGAGTTAGAAAGTTGTAAACAGTCAGTTTTAATATCATCGCCGCAGAAAGAAGACGTAGGTTTCAGCTCATTAGTCTTAGGATCTTTGATTTTGCGATTTTTAAGCAGAATAAATTTTTTTTGTCGAAAAAAAAAAAAAAATTTAATGTTGTTGTTGCTTAGCTTTCATTATTGATTTTTAGGATGAAGATGATAAATAAAAAAACTGAACTTGTTTGATATCTAGTTGCGCTTTAGTTGCGCTATAGTTGCGCTTAACTTGCGCTTTACTTGCGCTTTCAGGCTGTATACAAAGATGAGACAGAAGCATATGAATGTTTTTGCACTTATGCTCACGATAATAGCTTTAGTGTCCGAAAGGATCCTCACAGTTTTTGGCCAAATTCTAGAAAGATAAAATCGAAGGACTTTGTTTGTTCAAAAGCTGGTTTCAAGAAAAGTGATGATCATAATTCAGGAAAGAGAAAGAGATTCACTATACCAGGTGTCAGAACTGGTTGTCCAGCCATGGTGAGGTTTGTCACTAATGAAGATGGTTACTGGCATGTCAAAAGATTTATTGAATCCCACAACCATGAATTAGCTAGCCCAGCTGACCGACACCTTTTAAGATCATGTAGGAATGTTATTGAGGAAAAAGCTTCCGTCCTAAAATCGATGACAAATGCAGGGATTAGAACCGTTGATGCATATGCCTACCTTGCAGAGGAAGTTGGTGGATGTGAGAATGTCGGATTCTCTAAGAGTGATGCCTACAATTTGATTCAGAAGGAGAAAAAAGCAAGGATTGAAATTGGTGACATTAATTCTTTGATTTAATTATTTAAAGATCGACAAGTTGAGGACCACATGTTCGCATGAGATGTTCAATATGATGATCAGGATAGATTGTTAAATTTTTTCTGGGTTGATGGCAGAAGCATGATAGATTATGAATATTTTGGAGATGTGTTGATTTTTGATACTAGTTATAGGCTGAACAAGTATAATTTTGTTTGTGCGCCATTTGTTGGTGTTAACAATCATTGGCAGAATATTTTGTTTGTGTTTGCTTTTTTGTCAGAAGAAACAATTGAAAATTTTACATGGTTGTTTAAAGTATTTGTACGAATAATGGGTAATAAATATCCAACAATAATATTCACTGATCAGGACCAAGCTATGACCAGGGCCATAGAAGTTGCATTATCTTACACTCGTCATAGATTATGCCAATGACACATTTAAAAAGGTTCCATCAAAAGTTTCCATCTACAATAGCAATAATAAAGTTAGAGGACTCTTCCATAAGTGTATGAGGTGGTGTGATTCTGAGGAAGTGTTTGAGGAAGCGTGAGATGAAATGATCAAGGAAGGGAATCTTCATAACCATGAATGGTTGCAGGATCTTTATAAGATAAGGAGAATGTGGTCAACTGCTTTCAACAAGGATTCCTTTTGAATGGGCATTTTATCAACGCAGCGTAGTGAGTGTACTAATAATGTGTGTCATGGCATTTCAAAGCCAACAAGTTCATTAACTGATTGTTTTCTTGGCTTGGAAAAGGTACTGATGAATTGGCGGCGAAATGAGCAAGATGAGGATTACAAATGCAGTCAATCTGAAATTGTTCCCGTGATAAAGAACAGCTCAATATTAAAACAAGCTGCTAGATTTTACTCAAGAAGAATATATTCAATTTTTGAGGAAGAATTTATAAAGGCTGTGGGAGAAATGAATATAGATATTGTCTCGACTGATTCTTCAAAGTTTATAGTCAACTACATAGAGAAAAAGAATCAAAACCATTCTTGGGTTGTTCATTTTGATGCAACAGAAGGTAACATTCAATGCAGCTGTAAGAAGTATGAAACCATGGGATTGCTGTGTTCTCATTGTTTGAGGGTTTTTAAATAGTTGGATATGGCTAAATTCCCTGAGAAGTACTTATTACTTCGTTGGTCAGCAAGGGCTCAACAAGTTTTTTATTCAGATTACTTGCTTAATTCTCAAAGAAGTAATAATTTCCAAAATGGTAGGGGATTCATATTCAGAAATCAGGTGAGCAGGTTTGCATATCAAATGAACACGGAAGCTCAAGGGAATGAGGAGGCAGAGGAGTTTATTCTTTCCTCATTGCAAGACATGTATAAAAAATTATACTTAATTCTTGGTGGCAAGAAAAGAAATCAGAAGGATGTTGCTAGTTCCCAAGGTGGAACTGCTAATTTGAAAGATCCTCTAAAGCGTAGACCTAAAGGCATATCAAATGCAAGACTGAAAAGTCATTGGGAGAAGAAGAAACGGCCTAAAAGTAAGTTTTTAATAACTTGTTAATTATTTAATTCCTAATCCTAATACTAAAACTCTAGTTTCTTACAGATAAGAAAACTTTGGTGGGGGATAATCCAATGGAGGAACCTTCTTCAACACAACCTTCTTCAACACAGATGAACTTTTCAAGCATGCCTGAATGTTTCAGTGAGGAATATATAACCGACATACCATCATGCCAACCTGGAGCTGAATACACCAAGTTGATGATGGATTTTCTTTCTTCGAAATTGGAATTTAATGAATTTGCAATGTAATAATATTTATTTGGATTTATTGATTTAATTTATTGGTTGTAATAAAATTTTTTATATGAATCATACTTTCCATAGCGCAATCTTGGTGTAATAAATTAATAATTTTTTACAAATGTAAGGTTGCGCTAAGGTTGCACTACGGTTGCGCTAAGGTTGCGCTAAGGTTGCGATACGGTTGCGCTACGGTTGCGATACGGTTGCGCTTTACAGAATATGCACATTTTAGAAGTTACATAATATGGTTTAACTTTGTTAGAAGTTACAGAATATGCACAAGTTATACAACAATCAAAAACTATATAAAAACATAATAAAATGTACATCAACAACTATATAAAAACATAATAAAATGTACATTTATAAATCATGAATAATATTTACAATAAGTTACAGATTGTTTACTTCTTTGTTTGTAGAAAAAGAAAATATGCTAACTCTACCCTAAATTTTGGCATATGCGTTTGCCAATCTTTAAGAGCATTCCAGTCTGTTTTTTTTCGTTGCACGGCCTTTTCCATATATTTACAAACGAACATTCCACAATCGTAGTTGTTTGTTTGTGTTGGAATTCCACGAACCGCCTGGACATTCCATTTCGTTATATCGCTAGAAAAGCATCATATGGTGTCCTCGTGCAAATACTTTATCTGTACGAATAAAACATTTTAAAAATTTATTATGTATATAAACATAGTTATCTGGATTTAACTTAAAATATGAATTGCACTTACAACTGTATGACAAATATTCTTGTGTTCAGGATTTGATAATGAATCATACATTTTCCAGACTTTCTACTTCAATTTTCTAACAAGAAGAACCCAATGCTTCTCGTAAATTATGGGTTGCACAATAAGTTTGCTTTCTTTAACTGAAACTGGATTAATGTGTTTGATAAAAATTTGATAATCATGATTGTATGACTTGTAAACCTGCAATAATTTAGTTTTATAAGGAAAAACAAAAGTGAAAAAAAAGGATTAAAATATTATTTATACTTACCATGTACAATGGAGAAATGTACAAGTAACGTTGAAATTTCTCCGCCATTAACCTACTCTGCTCAAGTAAAAAGAAAGCAAAAGCATCAACATGGTTATCTGCTAACCAATCATTTGTGAGCAGAAAGTCAATATCTGATCTTTTTATTTCTATGTTTCCAGATGCAAATATTTTGTGCTCCCTACAAAAAACAAAGAAAAATATAATGTTAGAGCGCAACAATAGCGCAACCATAGCGCAACCGTAGCGCAACCGTAGCGCAACCATAGCGCAACCGTAGCGCAACCGTAGCGCAACCGTAGCGCAACTATAGCGCAACCATAGCGCAACTAAACTTACTTTGTATTAATTTTTTTGAAACATTCATCCATAAATCGTTGTTTTTGCTCTGTTAGAAAAGGCTTCCCTGGATAATCCATAATTTTCAATACAGGTCGTGACTCAACTATTATATTATCAACAGAGATAACCTCTTTGTTCTTCTTCTTTACGTGTGGTATGATTTGTTTTGATGAACTCTCTGCTTTTTCATCATCTTCTCTTTTTCTTTTTTGTGATGAACTATCTTTTGGTAGTGGCACATCTTTGGCCAATGGTGGAGGTGGAGGTATTGGTGGTTGTGGAAGAAGTTCTTTGGCCAATGGTGGAGGTGGAGGTATTGGTGGTTGTGGAAGAAGTTCTTTGGCCATTGGTGGAGGTGGAGGAATATCTTGTATTGGTGCTTGTCCTGAAGGATGCAAAGCTGTATTTTTCACTGATTGGAAGCTGAAGGCAGAACTAGATATATGCGGCTTCTCTGGATTGTGATCACACTGCATTTGAAATTCAATAAATTTGTACTTCAGGGAGTCTTGATCTGCCTGAAGCTCTCCAAAATATCTTCAACTCGATCCAATCTAGCTCCCACATTTTCTTGAATTTTATTCAACATCTTCTCAAATATTTCAAAACATTTCTTCTGAACAGCCTCTAAATCTGCCCTTCTAATAGGTGGCTGTTCAACAGAAGGTTGACTGGTGGAAATTTTTCAGTAGGTGGACGAGTAGAAGGTTGAGTTGGCGGCAGAGGTTCAGTTTTTGGTGGTTCATTATGAGGAGAATCAGGGGGAGAGAGAGGGGGAGAGGGAGGTGGGGAGGGAGGTGGGGTGGTGTCAAGTTTTTTTCTTGCGGAAGCCTTAATTTTCTGGGGTGACTGCAATTTCTGTGGTTCATGACCTGAACGGGTTTCCAAGTTTTGTATAGCAATAATGTCAGTCCCGTATTTTTCGGCCTCCTCATTGCTAACATTTTCAAGACAAACAAAAATCTGCAAAAACAGAAAAATTTATTAAAGCACAACCATAGCGCAACCTTAGCGAAATCATAGCGCAACCATAGCGCAACCTCAGCATAATTTGCATCGTGTACAAAAAATTACCTCACTTTTCTTTAAAAATTTTAAAAATTTTGCTGCGTTGTCTTGTGTAAAGTATAATTCTGTATACCCCTCCCATCTCAGAAAACGCGGTCTTATTTCTGGATTGGATGGTTTATTCAAAAAAAAAAAAGTTCCAAAAACCAAATCTGTATAATGCCAGACATAAAAATTTATAAGTTAACATTAAAAAGCATTATACATGTACAATAACCAGTAGGAGTGGATACTTACCAGTAGAAGAGGAAAAAAATCATTGATGTAACCCAATGGTCTTTGGAGTTTAAACTTCTAAAAAATTGTGTTGAACTCCCTAATCATGAAGTTCCTTAAGCATGAAGTCCAATTAATGGAAGTGAACTCACTTAAATTATTTGCAACAGATGTGAGCCTTCTAGGGGTTTTATGACTATTTAGTGGAAAAAAAATGTTAGATAACAAAAACATAATAAAGGTCTTTATTTTTGTAGCATTATCTGATAATCTGTCTAATTTTGACATTTTTGTTTTAATTTCAGTTGACAGAGGTCCATTTAGAGGATCAATCCTCCATTTGATATCAATGCCTCTGTTTGGCAAACCTGTCAGAAAATTTCAGTTGTTAAAGTTCAAAAAACATATAGCTATAAAAAATTCTATATTCAAAATATTACCTGTCAACAAAGCAACCTCGTCAGAAGTGAATTTCAGAACATGACCGAGGACGATGAAGCCTTCATCAGCAGGACTCCAAAATTTGAGAACCTAAAAAAGAAGTGGTATACACTGCTGGAATGCGGGGAACCTCAAAAATTGATGAATGTTCAGATTCTTTAATGTTTGCTCCACTTCATCATCAATAATCTCGACAAAGGCATCACAATGTTTTCGAAAAGAAGTAACATAGCATCTAGATGTTACTGACCTTTGATACGGCGTCCTCATCTATAACAAAAAAAAATCAGAACTATATCGCAACCATAACTATAGCGCAACCATAGCGCAACCATAGCGCAACCTTAGCGCAACCATAGCGCAACCTTAGCGCAACAATACATTTCATAATTAATTAGCTTAAAAAAAGGTTTAAATTCAGAAAAAAAAACAAAATTTGAACACCACATTGAACATATATGCTATTTATAATACTATTACTAAACCCTAAAATTTAGCAGAAAGCGTAAACCTTTCGTATCCTTAGATTCGCCCATTTACGAAGAGAAGAATTGTGAAAAACCAGAAAATAAACATTTGAACAGTACATTACATTAAACAAACAATGCAAAAATTATAACTAAATCAAACCCTAAAATTTCACATTACCCTTAAACGCAACGAAAGCGCAAGTTAGGCGCAACCATACCTCTTCCTGATTGATGATCTTCTACAGTCTCGTCGTCTATCTCCGGCAGGAATATGCTAATGCAGAACCGAAGGTATTGGAGGAATCTGAGAGCGCTTACCAGAGCTAGAGTAACAGTGAAAATGTCGCTTGAAAATAAAATACGCGGCGTTTCCATTCTTTATTTTCCGGAATTCAAATGAAATGCGTTATCGGGTCGGGTCGCTAACTCTGACAAGACATAAAGCGTTAATATTAAATTAAAAAAACGCCTAACAGATGTCGCATTTTTATTGGCGACCGAACGGAGAGATGGCTTCGGTCACCTGACCCAATAATTTGCGGGATCCGATAGGTATGAGGTTTACACCTTAGATTTTTTCTTTTTTCTTTTTTGTTCTATGTATATTGGTTAACAATATATATATATATATATATATATATATATATATATATATATATATATATATATATATATATATATATATATATATATATATATACACACACATACACTTGTGTGTGCATACGGATATATATGTAAAGGTGTTAAAAAAAAAGAGAAAAGAGATTTCAAAACAAAAAAAAAACAGAGAGGAAGCAAGGTTAAAAAAAGAAAGAGAATGTGGGAAAATAAAAAAGAAAGAGAGGGAGAGGGAAATTCAAAAAAAAAAGAAGTGAGAAAAATGAGTAGAGAGAAGGGTCCTTGTGCATTTCATCATCTCCGTTGTCACAAACCATCGTACAAGTATAAAATTCTAACTCAAAAATCCCGGATTCGACACTTGCGATGAGTCGACGTACCTCCCTACGTGCTCACGTAGCACGGTGGGAAGGAAACTGTAGAGATGCTTGCGACGAGGCGGGTAAACCTTGGAGCTTTCATGTAACGTGACGAGAAAGAAAACTAAGTAACCTTAAGCACTCATTTATTGTAGTGGGGAAAAGAAAATTATGCGTCTTTCAAAACAGGTACACTGAAGACCCTTAAGAGATCACGTAGCGTTGTTGGGGTTGAAGAAATACGGCCGCGGTGTCATTTGACACCTATATGAAGCGATCACATAGTGTGGAGGGGAAGGCTATGTCTCTTGGGTTTCCTCCTAAATGGGGGAGACACCAGAAGGCTACTGAAATTTGGACTGAACAGGGGACTCAGGACTTGGACTTGTATCTAAACAGAATGCAAATGACTAATAAAAAAAAAAACTTGGATCTGAATGAAATGAACTTGAACTCCATTTGAATATTAAGTGGACGTGACTTGAATAATTTGATTTCAAGTAAAAAATTTCAATTTGACTACAGAGGAATTGGACTCGAATCCGGATGTAAACTATAATGAACATGAACTCAACTTGAATTTGAACATAATTAAGATGAATAAACTACAAGGGATTTGAATTCAAGAGAGCTTAATTTGAGTTCAAATGAACAATAACAAGGGACCCAAAATGGAATTAAGTAACATTGGACTTGAACTTAAACAAACGATGGAGAATGAAACTTAAGTAAATATGCAGGAAATTGAACTTCAATTGGACATCTAAAATGAAAGTGCAATCAAATAACAAATGTTCATTTGTGATATGCAAGCATTTGTTGACAATCATGGTTACTCAATCAAGATCAAGTGGAGAGCTCATGTTAAAATTCCATAAATATTCAAAGCCTTCATGCCAAATGAGATATACATATATCGAAAGGAAAATGATCATTGGGAGCATTCTAAAGTCAACTTCAAGGATGAAAGATCCATGATGCATATAAAAAGCCACATATGGAAAGAAGTAGAAGATCATGCAGCAATTTGCTCACAAACGACATTAGAGAATGCACGATAGATGTAGTGGCATTCATACGACATATGTTGATCAACATATGGGCAACGAATATTGACACCCATGACCTTTGAAGGTTGATGCACAAAGTATCAATTTGTCAATCAATGTATATGATGGAGTTAAAAGCCCGTCATGGGCACAATAACATATTTGCAAGTGATGATCATCGATAGGCAGTGAATGTTGCAGTATTCAAGAATCAATACTGATCGATACACAAGCACATGCAACAGTCCCCATGAATACTGAAATACATGCAAGATAATACAACAACATTAAACATCCAGCACCAATATACAATGAACTGACAAATAAGTAAAGACGCATTGTGTGCAACGAGCGTAGACACCTACAGGACGCTGTGGAAGACCAGTCGTGCACTCAACATATCGCTTACGGGAAAATACAGAAGGACTACGACAAACACAAGCTTCTACGAGTTTTTGTAGAAGACCCATACATCTGAAAATGCCCCCAAACGGCCTCGGCGAGCATGTTATGGGTATACACGTGACATCTAGGGATGTTGCGATGGTCAATAAATGAACTTAAATTCGAGCCCGATCCTTCTATGTGAATAGATATGAGTTGACACAGCTCGAACTATCAAACAAATATACAATCGCGATATTGACTTCAATATCTGTTTTATACGTTAATATGAGGACTTCAAGGCCTACAAATAAGAAAAGTTCACTAATAAGGACACAAAGCCTATGAAAAACTCGATCCTCTGTTGGTAAGTTGACAGACTCGACAATGTTCAATCCACAATTAAAATTCTCCATAAATACATCAATAATGGTTGTGATGAACGTAGATCTCAACCTGAGAGGTTAATTTCAAAAATTCAAAATGCCACACAAATACCCACGAAAGCTCAAAATATCCAAACTTCCAAATCCAAATATTTAAAATCAAAATTCAACCATCAAACGCTTAAAGCAAAATTCATCCACCCTCCACAACAGTTTGCAGAGGCGAACAAATTCAAATCTTACTTCAGCTCACATTGAGCTAGTGTCTAGTCGATAATATTACTAAGATTCATTCTCAAAGAATCTTTTGCCAGTAAGGGCGTGGCACATGTCCTCTAACCGCCAATTTTTATCGCCAAATGATACCGCAGGTAAATAGTTATGACCGGGGCCCTCTCAACTAGGTGGTTTGCAGTCAATTGACACCACTAAATTATGGTCATGACCAAAGCCCGTATGCTCCCCAATGGCATCAAATCCTTGAGATATGAATCAATAGGATATAATCGATAGGGCATAAAGCCCTGTGTCAGCAACAATGAAATCAAAATTGTCCCCTTAGACAAACATTCACCCCAGGTCTACAAAGTACCCTTGGACAAAGCAACCCATGGCTGCTGACAAGGATCCTTTTGTCAGGTTGGGTCGACTACATCCTCTGATTTAGTAGACCAAAGACCATGATGGCTAGGAATGATGGAACCAAGGGATCTTGATAAGGTCCATCATCCATTCCCACATCCTAAGCTTTAAGTGCAAGAAGGTGGAATTTCTAATTTTAAATATCAAATTATCCAAACACCCAAACATATGCTTCTACTATATGCCAAATATACGTATCTCTACATATCTGATTGACGACTAGCCTTATTCAAAAGTTCTCTCTTATTACCTTAACTATAGGGGCTTGTGCCTCTAAGAAACAAGAACTTATATCATAAAGTCCTCACAAAATAAGGGCGAAATCTCTAGGTAGTGTTTTATCTACAAATCCAATTTGCCTTCCCAAAATTTATACTGAAACTTAATCCGTTAAAACTCCCCGAAAGCAAAAAGGATGTCGGGGCGCGAATTTTCGAAGGCCACAACTAAAAAACTGTTTGCCAGAATTTATCATAAATACAACGTAAATCCGAGTACAAATCTGATACCAATAGCCCCTTAATGTTTATTTGTTTATTTTTTTAGATGATCGTCAATCTAGTACGAGTCAGATGGGGTGGCGTGGCTTAGCGAAATTTGATTTTTCATTTAATAATAATAATAATAATAATAATAATAAATTTATATATTATTATTTTAATTTATTACACAAATTTTTCATCACTTGTGCAAAGAAATTTTGTGTTGTCCCAGGTGCACATTTTTCAATTTTTATCGCACCAAGATCTTGATTGAATGGGTGTTCATATTAACTATTTATGTTATCCCATATTGTTGATGCAGCTCGTTTATTACTCGGACGACTTCGTCTTTTTATTGACTTATTTAAGACAATATTTATGCAATGCCACATTTTTGGCTCATTGCTTTCACAATATTTGGCTGGGTTTATCTAGGTCGAAAAAATATCCCATATTCAGTCTGCTAATAAATTCAAAGGGAAATATCATACTCAGTCTGTTCATAATATCTCAAATTACTAATAATATGTTAAAACAATGGGGTTTTTACCCATTTACTCCTATTGAACTTACCTTTGATCCAGAAAGGTGCAAGCATTAAATTTGAGGATTCAAGCAAAAATCGCAAAATGTGCACCTGTTCAAAATATCATATTCAGTCTGCTAACTAGTTATTGGAAGGATTCAAGCAAACTTTGTCAAGCATATTAACGTAATTGAGCCTGATATGACCGGTCATGGGTTGGAAAAAATTATATTTGCCGATGTAGTAGTAGGGCGCATGCATCCAACCCCTTTCCATAACATTCAAATGATGAGAACCTCATGCACAAGATGATTTCTCTTTAAGGTAGAAGAACAGTCTAGATCAAGTAGGAGCAATATACATTATGCATCAATCAATATGTTATGCATAATGCCAGCAATAGCTAACAACTGAACCAACTCGAGCGCAGGGAAGGTAGGTATGCAAAGCATCGGTTTGGTTTAACGACTTTCACCAGGATTGAGGATAATAGTGGAGTGTTATGGGTGTTAATAAGAAATAGGTACACTTAATTTTTGCGGGTTGTTATATAAGCTTAGGGTTTTTTTTTTCCATTGGGTTAGTTGTTATGGGTGGTAAGTGGTATGGGACCCTTTTCATGATATCATAGACTTTGTTAAGATATGCCATCATTGGAGATAAAAAGTATAGCAGGATGTATTTTTTCTGAAAGTGGGTAATGAAATATATCCTTAATTCTCTCTGCTTCTTCCCCGTTTCCACTGTTAACTAGAACAATACTGTTCTTTGGAGTTGCCCACAGCTCCCCAACTGCCATTTCTTGTCAAATGCCATCACAATGAATATTTGAAAATATATATATATATATATATATATTGATGATTAACTTACTTGTATTAACTTCATCACCTCCCAGGTGGACAAATTTGAACTTGAAGACCTTGCTGAAATCTGAGGAAATTTAGCACGACGTCAGACATTTTTCTGCAGTAACTTTCATCTTTATTTCGATAAGCAAATAAAAATTGTCGCCTAGGACATCTGTAATTTTGTGTAACTAAGAAAATGAAGTTGAGATGAACAATATTTGTTTTATATAAAGAATTTCCAAACATTGGATGACAAATTGAATAAAAGAAGCATAAATCTTGCCATCATAATTCAGATATTAAATATTATATTTTATTTTTCTCCTTGATGATAAACACCTCAACTAACTGGGAATTTCCATGGAACTATCAGCAGTCAAAATGTTACATTTAGAGGCAGGCTGGCATCAGAACGGTGCAATTATGCTTATAGCCATGCCACATAGTATAGATTTTTTTTTTTAGTTTTTAAAAGTTGAATATATGAAAACTTTGAAGTGTCATATTCCATTTGACAAAAAAGAGTTTAGATGTAACATTCCGCAAGGTAATGCATTCCTGTATTTTGAGGAAGTTCAAACGTCAAAGTATAAATATGATTCCATTCCAAAATGCTGGCAATGACTTCCAAAATCTGTACCAACTAAACTAATTGGCACCCACACATCAATGCATTTCTACTATGTCATTATGTATCTCGAGTAAAAAAAATTACCTGAAAGAATTCCATCTAAAACTTGAAATGTGAACTCATTACTCACATCAAGTGGTTCTTGACAGTTAAAGGATGGCCATAAAGAAGGATATCCCAAACCCCTGTAGAAAACGTTTGTTATTACTTTGAAGAAACGCATTCGGAATTGAAGCTTGCTGTATATTTTTCATCCAACGAAACTGCAGAAAACACATGAGATATTATGCAAGATCTCGTTAAAGGCTTGAACTTGGCTTACATTCTAACAATGGATGTTTCCAAGTGCTATTAATAAGAAAATCAGTGTTTGGGATGATTGCCTTGTAAGAAACCTTTTGGAGCAAATGGTGGCCAGAAGGTAGTTCTTTAAATTTGGCTAGTTCAACCTTATCATGTCATATCACTCTTTCCTATGGTAAAAATTTCCATATGAACTGACTAAAATAAAGTTCTGACAAAAATAATGTACGATATACAGGGTGGGATTCTTTTAGATTTTCCTACTGGAGAGAGACCTTCAGAATTAAGTGATTAAAAGAACAGCTGTGTTCATCAATGTAAGCCTTAAGTTTTAATAGTTTAACGAACTAGCTATGTAAGTACCAAGAACGAGCATGCCCTGGCACATCAATCTCAGCTAACACATTTATCCCTCTCCTTTCAGCATACCTGCAAGTTCATTGTCTCAATTGTGAAAAACCATTTAAAAAAAAAACTTGACAATAATCAGAAAAACCTAAAGGTAAATTTCACTAGGTTCAAAGAACTGAAGAAATATTTAACTTACAGAACGATTTCAAGAGCATCAGCATTTGTATACCGCTCAGAGTAAGAATATGCACCATTCCATAAATTTGGATATGAAGGCATCTCTAAAGGGAATGATTCCCTGTCTACAATATGCCAATGTAACACATTCTGCTTGACAGTAAGGTGCGTAAGAAAAATGACTTGAGGCCTACTTATGAATTTTAGCATATTTCTAACTATCATCAGTCATAGACTTTTCTCAGAATAAAATAAGATGATTTATACTGTAAAATCACAAGTTCCTGAAATGTTTGTTGCATAAAACGAATAGAAACATTAACGAAGTCGAGTATAAACAACAGTTACGAATAACAAATAGAAGAGACACTTAGGGTGATTTCCATTGATCAGGAGTTTTGAAGGGGAATTCAAAATGTTAAAAATGATTCAAGAATTGCATGTTCATTTAGTTATCAAACGACACAAATGTAGATGAGCATGTGATGCAAATCTTCTTGCGGATACAGCAATCAAAACTAGGTATGCTCCATTTTAAATTAAAAAAAATTGTTGCATTCTTGATGAAGAATATTAGAGCATATTAAATGCAACTAATTATTCTTGCAGCAATATCTGAGTCTTATGTGAGACAACTTTTAACTCGGATTAGAAAATCATATACGAGCAGTGTGAAAATTTGTTGAAAATGTAAGATGAACAAAATCATGAGCGGAGACCCGATAATACAACAAACAACAGCAAAAAGGAACACACTAGTAGGGAAGGAACAAACGAGCATCACAATGGATGAGGACTATTCATAGTCTTAAGGAAGCTTTTCATAAGAGATTGTTAGTAGCATAGTTATTACTCAAATTGTTAAAGAGGTTGAGTTGTATTTGGCGGTCTTATCGTAGCAATTTAAATACCCTGTACCTTTTAAAGGATAGTTATGAATGAAATAACAAGTTTCTCCACCATCTTCCTTTCCTAGGAGCGTGTCTGCTCAAAATGACACGGACTGATGCAACCTCAGACAAAATCCAGGAGCATCTCAACTAGTGCACTATTTGAGCCATGAAGAACTCCAACATAACGGATGCCTTGTGGACAATTCAGGCACAACACAGTTCAATTCATTCAGATTCAATGCACACTTCAAGGTGCAGATTCATAGTTTCTGTTCATCAGCAATACCTTTCAGCAAGTGTAGGCTTTTATGACCAATATTGATTGACGATTGGACAATATTGGATCTACCAAACATGTTCCCTCTGTAAATCAAGAAGGCGATAGTGATGTAGATGTTTTTAATTCAGGATTCAATATCTCAGTGGTGGGAAGATCAATTGTGGAGGTGGTGCAAGTCATGTAATCCATGAAAATAAAATTGCCTCGGTTTAATGGTTTAGGGATGAATACATACATAGGTTGATGGGGACATCATATTTCGACACGTGTACCATCGCTGACGGCGCAGATCGACGGCAACGATCCAGAGCCTCTACTTTTGAGTTTATAGTTTATATCATTTTTTTATTAGTTTTTCCGAGTTTGCCCCTGAGGGCATTGTTTGACTTATGTAGCCCCAAGGGCATTGTTGTCTTTTCTTTTCTTTCATTTGGAGCCTCCATATATGAGGCAATATGCATTGTAATTGTTTTTAGTTTTTGAAATGAAATGAAATTCCCCTTGTGTTCTCTTTGTGAGTTCATCCCGAGATCTCTTTGTGAGTTCGCCGGAGAAAATTAGATCTCTTCGTGAGTTCTAATTTTCATGCTATCCGATATCGAGGAAAGCGACATTGGAGATAAGTGAGGTTAGTGTGCTTGTGCTCATTGAATCCCAAGAAGCTCCCAATTTTTTTTTTTTTTTTTTTTGGTTGCTGCCGAATTCTCCAAAGGCCCAGCCGCCCATCACAGCCACGCCTTTCTCCCCCTAATTAATCTTCCGCCCGCCCTACCTGGACGTCCACCGACCAGCATCCCGCCCCCCCTCAACCCGACGCCCCATCCCGCCGACTTCAGGCCCCAGCCCGCCATCCTCTGAGAATTTGGATTTGAATTTCAAACTCTCATCATGAGCCTTAATTCCATTCCTTAATTGGTCCTAAGATTTAGGCAATCTCTTTAATTTGGATTTTAAAACCAATTTTGAAATCCTGCGTTGCCTAGTATTCTTAGCAATTAAAGGAAACTTTCTCTGTTTTAATTCCTGTTTAACTCCAGATTTTAGAAGAAAATCTGTTACATTAGCAGCTGAGCCCCACTTTAATTGATTTGCCTCTGCCTTCTCCTTTAGTCCAGCCGTTCCACACATTTCCTCTTCATTGGCTCAATTCTCTCTCTCCTAATCAAACCGTTAACCCCCACAAAATCAGCCCCCATGATTTAATTTGTTTTCAAATTAAATCCCCCTCATCTAACCCTCCCAAAATTGCATTAACTGTGGAATTTCCTGCACCTTTCTTCGGCTCTCCTCCTTGGCCGAATTCTCTAGCCCGCCAAAGCTTGGCCGTTTCTCCCCAATCCACGAGCCACTTCCCCCTTGCACGAGAGAACATCTTGCGGCGACCACTCACTCTCGTCTTCAATAATGCATGGAAGAACCTGAGTGGAATTTCGGGTTTGAGTACGACCGCAACGGAAGAGTCGACATTCTCCGTTCCCCTTTCTTTGACGTGGGATTCGACTTCGACGACACCCCGGAAGAGTACTTGGACCGGATCTTACCAACTCTCGTGGACTCTATAGACGATCACTTCTCCGTCTATACGTGGATCATCGAAGGCCGTCCATCCGCTCCTTCGAACCCGACTTCCAACCCAGCGACAAGTCCTCTCAAGGTCACCTGTCTACTAGTGGCGTCGCTAAGCCTGCTCACGGTTCTCTTCCGCTAACCTCTACCTCAAATTGAGTGACGGATCCTAAGGTGAAGGGTCTAAATTTTAAATTTGGGGCTTTGGTATTTTAACTATTTGCAATACTTGATGTTTTTTATGTTATTTTGAAAAGCTTTCAAATCTCGTACTGTGATTTCTTGTTGTTACTTAAGCATTCATATTTTAATTCTTGAACTTCAATTGATTACGCATAAAAGTTTTAGTAACAAGCTTGATCCAATTTATTATTTAATTTCAAGTGCAATTCTCATGTCATCACATGATAGTTTCACATCATTTGTGGTATCAGAGCATGGCTAGCATGCTTAGCTTATGCTAGGTGCATCCTAGGAGTCTAATTTCGTTTGCTATTAATCGTTTGCATACATATCATCATTTAGATCGCATTAATTCCTGTTTTTATGTGCTGTCCAGTATTTTCCTGCATGTTATCATCCTAGTATTCTAGCAGTTTACTTCATCTAGGTGCTGTCTTAGCCTCGGCATCCCACCCATCCGCGTATAGTCCTTACCGCACCTGAAAACCCTGCTGTCCAGAACGTGTTCCTGCATTTTTTAGAGGCATTTAAGTGACCAGTAAGCTGTCCGAAGCTGCTGTCCAGTGAAACAAACCTACCTATAACTTTTAGACAACTTACTTCCTTGTTGTAGGTTGCTGTCCACAGCCGCCCAGCAACTTATAAGAGCCGTAGGAACGTTCTACCTTAGTGTCTAGGTGCTGCCCATTATCCCATTACCTACCCCAGTGACCCATAAACTTTCCTCATGGATCCGCAGCATCTCCAAGCTACCTTAGACCTCATTTTAGGACAACTGGGCACCGTTACTCAACAAATTCGCAACACCCAAACCGATCTAGCTGACTTTAGGCGCCACACGAGTGACCGATTAGATAATATCGAGCGTAATGGGAATCCTGCAATTTATACGCCTTCAAGACCTCACTCACCTTATGGCGAAGACAACCGACCCGATCATGAACCCCCTCGAGATCCCGGACGTTTTCAAAACCATTACCAACGCAACCCTAGGCCACCTCAAAAGCCCGTAGGGGATGACAACACTTGGAGAGACAACGACACTCAATTACTGAAGAACATTACGATCGACGCCCCGACCTATGACGGAACCCTTGACCCTCAAGCTTTCCTAGATTGGCTGAAGTCAATGGATAGTTATTTCAAATTGTACAACATCTCTGAGGCTAGGAAAGTAAGGTTCGCCGAAATGAAGCTCATTGGTCGAGCCAACCTGTACTGGACCAACTTAGAAAACATGCGCGAAGCTCGCGATGAACACCCTATCAGCGATTGAAGAACCATGAAGCAAGAACTTAGGAGAAAATACCTCCCACCTTCCTACTATCCTAAACTCCTAGATAAGTGGAATAGGCTGACTCAAGGAAGCAAACCTGTTAAGGACTACATCTCTGCCTTCGACGATTTCTTGATTCGTTGCAACGGCGAGGAGTCCGCCACCCCAATCCAAATCCTATCCATGTTTAGAGCTGGCCTTAGGGAAGATCTTAGAACCGAACTGTTTGCTAGAGGAATAGACACCTTAGAGGCCGCTTGCAGCCTGGTGCTTGACCTAGAAGAATCCAAGACTCACTCCCACACTAGGCAGTTTGATGGCCGTCCTAACCCCTATCGAACCTCCACTAGCCAGACCCAAAGTCGATCCCCGAACTCAATAGGTAGTCGACCAACCGCCAGTTCGGCCCCACCTCGCCCGGAATCTAAAGGTAAAGCCCCCGAACGTGACGCGCCCAAAACCAACTCAGGAACCAAATTTTATAGGTGTCATGGGTATGGACACATTGCGTCCCAATGTTCCAGCCCCTATAAAATCACCATTATAGAAGAAGCTGATGAAGACGAGAACGAACCTGAGACTGACATAGTTCATCATGTTGATGAAGAAGAAGACTCCTTTACGGAAGAAGAACCCGTTACTCTTCAGGTTGTTAGGTGCGCTTTGTCACAACCCAAGTTAAGCGATGATTGGCGTAGGACTTCCATTTTTCATACCTTTGTTAAGATTGGGGAAAAGAACTGCAAGGTTATCGTCGATAGTGGGAGTTGTATCAATGCAGTATCTTCAGCTATGGTTTCCAAGCTCAACCTCAAGATGACCCCTCACCCGAATCCGTATAAGGTTGCTTGGATAAACTCGACTACTATAGAAATTAAGGACCGTAGCCTCATTCCCATAGAGTTCGTGGGATATCAAGACAAGATTTGGTGTGATGTTTTGGCCATGGATGTAGGTCAAATTATCCTGGGTCGCCCCTGATTATTTGACAATGATGTTCATATCTATGGGAGGTCGAACACCTGCGTGTTCGAACACAATGGAAAGAAAATTAAGTTAATACCCTCCCAACCCAAACCCCCCAAGACGGAAGCCAAGCCTAAGCAAAGGGCTACATCTCTTGACTGCTAAGGAAGTAGAAGATGAAATCTCCCAAGGAGCACCAATGTATGCCCTAGTAGTTAAAGAAGTGGATGAGGATCAAAAAGAGCAAATCCCCGAGGACGTTAAACCCATTCTTGAGAATTTTGCTGATGTGTTCCCTGATGACTTACCTAACCAACTGCCACCCCTTCGGGACATACAACACGCAATAGATTTAGTGCCGGGAGCATCCCTACCCAACCTCCCTCACTACCGTATGAACCCGACCGAGCATTCGGAACTGAAGAAACAAGTCGATGAGCTTCTTCAGCGAGGATTCATTAAGGAGAGCCTTAGTCCTTGCGCTGTTCCTGCACTCTTAACTCCCAAAAAGGACGGCTCGTGGCGGATGTGTGTTGATAGACGCGCTATCAACAAAATCACCGTCAAGTATAGGTTTCCCATTCCTCGTTTGGATGATATGTTGGATATGATGACCGGGGCAACACTCTTTTCCAAGATTGATCTTAAGAGTGGATACCATCAAATTAGAATCCGTCCAGGAGATGAATGAAAGACGGCTTTTAAAACTAAAGACGGGTTGTATGAGTGGATGGTCATGCCATTTGGCCTTAGTAACGCTCCTAGCACATTCATGAGAGTTATGACTCAAGTCTTGCGACCTTTCTTAGGAAAATTCGTTGTAGTGTATTTTGATGACATCTTAATCTACAGTCGCTCCATAGACCTGCACTTACATCACCTAACTCAAGTATGTGAGGTTTTGAGGAAAGAAAAGTTGTACGCTAACCCAAGTAAGTGCGTATTCCTCACGAACCAAGTTACCTTCCTAGGATTTATCATTTCTCCTCAAGGAATCTCCGCACACCCCGAGAAAGTACGAGCGATTAACGAGTGGCCAGAACCCAAAAATATCAGAGATGTTCGGAGTTTCCATTGATTGGCCACCTTTTACAGGAGGTTTATCAGGAATTTTAGCACAATTGTGGCGCCCATAACTGATTGCCTGAAGAAAGGAGAGTTCTGTTGGACTGCGAATGCAAGCAGGGCTTTTGAGAATATTAAGCTAAAAATGGTAGAAGCCCCTGTCATGCGCCTACCTGACTTTTCAAAAGTCTTTGAAGTCACTTGCGACGCCTCAGGAATTGGAAAAGGTGGAGTCCTATCGCAAGAAGGCCACCCCGTGGCCTATTTCAGCGAAAAGTTAAATGACATACGTCAGCGATACTCGACCTATGACAAAGAGTTTTATGCGATTATCCAAGCCCTTAGATATTGGAGGCATTACCTTCTGCCACAAGAATTCGTGATATTTTCAGACCACGAGGCTCTACGTTACATTAATTCCCAAAAGAAACTCAATGCCCACCACGGCCGTTGGGTTGAATTTCTGCAAGAGTATGCTTACACGATTAGACACAAAGCAGGGACTGAAAATAAGGCTGCTGACGCCCTCAGTCGTAGAATGATGACTACCCAAGAAATGAGGACGGAAGTAATTGGTTTTGAGCGACTAAAAGATGACTATTTGGACTGCCCCGACTTTAAAGAAACTTACACCGTGCTGACTAACGGTGGTGGACCAGTAATTAGTGATTTCCTTTTGGAGGATGGCTATTTGTTCAAGGCCCAAAAACTCTGTATTCCTAATACCTCTCTGCGAGAATTTCTAGTCTGGGAGCTGCATGCGGGAGGACTAGCTGGCCACTTTGGTCAATCCAAAACTATTGCAGCGCTAGAGAATAGATTCTATTGGCCCACCCTGAAACACGACGTTGGCAAGCTTATAAAGAGATGCCACACCTGCCAACTTGCCAAACAACGAAAACAGAACACTGGCCTCTACACCCCATTGTCTGTACCAAATTGCCCTTGACAGGATGTAAGCATGGACTTTGTATTAGGTTTACCCAAGACCCTCAGAAAACATGATTCTGTTTGTGTCGTCGTTGATAGGTTTTCTAAGATGGCCCATTTCCTACCCTGTTCCAAAACTTTTGACGCATCCCGGGTCGCTAAGCTATACTTTGACGAGATTGTGAGACTTCATGGGTTACCTAAGACTATCGTATACGACAGGGATGTCAAATTCACAAGTTATTTCTGGAAAACACTTTGGCATAAGATGGGTACGAAATTACAGTTTTCCACGGCCTTCCACCCTCAGACTGATGGTCAAACCGAAGTTGTAAACAGAAGCTTAGGAAACCTCTTAAGAACGTTAGTTGGGGAAAACTTTAGAGACTGGGATTCTAAGTTACCGATTGCCGAGTTTGCCTATAATAATTCTGTCAACCGAACCACGGGTCTGAGTCCTGCCGAGATTGTGTATGGTTACAAACCAAAGCAACCTATAGATCTTATTCCCATGGGTCCTAAGTCTAGGTCATCTGAGTCAGCATCTGCATTTGCATCACA
This sequence comes from Dendrobium huoshanense, assembly GCA_016618105.1. Classification (NCBI taxonomy): domain Eukaryota; kingdom Viridiplantae; phylum Streptophyta; class Magnoliopsida; order Asparagales; family Orchidaceae; genus Dendrobium; species Dendrobium huoshanense. The sequence goes on along the minus strand of CM028358.1, from coordinate 25,014,383 downwards.
TTTACATGAATTTCACAGAGAAATTAATAAAAAAATTGAATTGAGCAATGCCAACTACAAACTTAATGCGGACCTCAAGAGAAGGTTCAAGGAATTTAATGTGGGTGATTATGTGATGGTTCGGATTCGTCCGGAGCGGTTCCCGCAAGGGACCGTTAAGAAGTTACACGCGAGAAGCGCGGGCCCTTTCAAAATAATCTCTAAAATTAATAGTAATGCTTATGTGCTCGACCTTCCCGAAGGTTTTAACTTTAGCCCCACTTTTAACGTTGAAGACCTTGTAGCTTATGAGGGTCCAGAGTTTAACCCACCTAATCCATTACTTGATGAGCCTTGTGAGTCCCCACCTGGTGAGATCCCCAGCCTTCCCCCACTCCCAAAACTCCCCACTTTACCTACTGCGGAAAGGATCGAGGCAGTGCTTAGCGATGAAATCATTTCTACTAGAGACGGTGGTCGCCGGAGGTACTTAGTTCAATGGGCAGGAAAGCCGGAGACGGAGAACGTGTGGATCGACCGAGATGAGCTACAGAGATTAGACCCAGACCTGCTGGAGTGGTACGAGGCTTCTAGAGACACCCACTCGACGGGGTCGAGTTCTCTCCCACCCGGGGAGAATGATGGGGACATCAGATTTCGACACGTATACCATCGCCGACGGCGCAGATCGACGGCTACGATCCAGAGCCTCTACTTTTGAGTTTATAGTTTATGTCATTTTTTTATTAGTTTTTCCGAGTTTGCCCCTGAGGGCATTGTTTGACTTATGTAGCCCCAAGGGCATTGTTGTCTTTTCTTTTCTTTCATTTGGAGCCTCCATATATGAGGCAATATGCATTGTAATTGTTTTTAGTTTTTGAAATGAAATGAAATTCCCCTTGTGTTCTCTTTGTGAGTTCATCCCGAGATCTCTTTGTGAGTTCGCCGGAGAAAATTAGATCTCTTCGTGAGTTCTAATTTTCATGCTATCCGATATCGAGGAAAGCGACATTGGAGATAAGTGAGGTTAGTGTGCTTGTGGTCATTGAATCCCAAGAAGCTCCAAATTTTCTTTGTTTTTTTTTTTTTTTTTTTTTTTTTTTTTTGTTTTTTTTTTTTTTTTTTTTTTTTTTGCTCTTTCTTCCCTTTGGTTGCTGCCGAATTTTCCAAAGGCCCAGCCACCCATCACAGCCACGCCTTTCTCCCCCTAATTAATCTTCCGACCGCCCTGCCTAGACGTCCACCGACCAGCATCCCCCCCCCCCTCAACCCGAAGCCCCATCCCGCCGACTTCAGGCCCCAGCCCGCCATCCTCTGAGAATTTGGATTTGAATTTCAAACTCCCATCATGAGCCTTAATTCCATTCCTTAATTGGTCCTAAGATTTAGGCAATCTCTTTAATTTGGATTTTAAAACCAATTTTGAAATCCTGCATTGCCTAGTATTCTTAGCAATTAAAGGAAACTTTCTCTGTTTTAATTCCTGTTTAACTCCAGATTTTAGAAGAAAATCTGTTACATTAGCAGCTGGGCCCCACTTTAATTGATTTGCCTCTGCCTTCTCCTTTAGTCTAGCCGTTCCACACCTTTCCTCTTCATTGGCTCAATTCTCTTTCTCCTAATCAAACCGTTAACCCCCACAAAATCATCCCCCATGATTTAATTTGTTTTCAAATTAAATCCCCCTCATCTAACCCTCCCGAAATTGCATTAACTGTGGAATTTCCTGCACCTTTCTTCGGCTCTCCTCCTTGGCCGAATTCTCTAGCCCGCCAAAGCTTGGCCGTTTCTCCCCAATGTACAAGCCACTTCCCCCTTGCACGAGAGAACATCTTGCGGCAACCACTCACTCTCGTCTTCAATAACGCATGGAAGAACCTGAGTGGAATTTCGGGTTTGAGTACGACCGCAACGGAAGAGTCGACATTCTCCGTTCCCCTTTCTTTGATGTGGGATTCGACTTCGACGACACCCCGGAAGAGTACTTGGACCGGATCTTACCAACTCTCGTGGACTCTATAGACGATCACTTCTCCGTCTATACGTGGATCATCGAAGGCCATCCATCCGCTCCTTCGAACCCGACTTCCAACCCGGCGACAAGTCCTCTCAAGGTCACCTGTCTACTAGTGGCGTCGCTAAGCCTGCTCACGGTTCTCTTCCGCTAACCTCCACCTCAAATTGAGTGACAAATCCTAAGGTGAAGGGTCTAAATTTTAAATTTGGGGCTTTTGTATTTTAGCTATTTGCAATACTTGATGTTTTTTATGTTATTTTGAAAAGCTTTCAAATCTCGTACTGTGATTTCTTGTTGTTACTTAAGCATTCATATTTTAATTCTTGAACTTCAATTGATTACGCATAAAAGTTTTAGTAACAAGCTTGATCCAATTTATTATTTAATTTCAAGTGCAATTCTCATGTCATCACATGATAGTTTCACATCATAGGTACTCAAGGTTAACGAGTACTTTGACTTCCACAATGGAGTGCCATTGAGTATGCATTGCTTTGTTTCATCTTGAAGGCATCGCATAAATATGATACCAATAGTTGCAGACAAAAGGGAAACTTCTCACCTTGCAAACTTTTATGCAATCTTTGAAGAATTGTTAGGACATCTCAATATGAGGATCTCTGTTGGAATCTATCTAAACTGACCCAACAAGGCTCGATTTTAGAACAGCATATTGCTTACGAAGATCCTGCTTATCAAGTTCTCAATCTTTTTTAATATGTTTTGTTTAATTTAGTTTTTTTTTTTTTCGCCTTGTCCAAGAATTTTGCCAAGAGCTCTTGCTAGCCAAACCGCTAACATTGCTTGATGCTATGAAATTGGCTCAAATGGACAAATAAAGAATTCAAGATTTGTGCTACGGACACTTGCTGTTGACCTGTAACTGTATACAAAAAAAAAAACAACGTACCTGTTCGGCGCCGAATTCCGCACGTCGCTGGCACATCGACGTCCCTTCTCCCACACGACCTTGTGTCGTTAAAATGAAAAGAAAAGAGGCAGAAACCTCTCTCTCACTCTCACTCCCTCTCTCTCGCGTCGACTCTCCTCTCCCGATCCCTCTCTCGCTCTTTCTCCTCCCAGCCGGATCGGAAGTTACAACGTTTGATCGGAAGCAACTCGGGAGCTCGCTCGATCCTTCCTGGCTGCTCGACTTTGCACGCTCTCTCCCCGACTCCTCCTCCCTGTAGGATCGGAAGTTACACATTTTGATCGGGAGCAACTCGGGAGCTCGCGGGCTGTGAAGATAACTTTCTCCCTTTGGCGCTACTTCTCCGCCTCCTCACTGGCTGTCCAACTCCACTCCTCCTCCGACTTTTCCCCCTCCTGTTCGGACGGGAGTTACGACATTTTGTTCGGAGGCAAGAACAGGGAGCCCGCCGACTGTAAAGTGAACTTCCTCCCTTTCGTTGCTGTTCGACTTCGCTCTCTGGACGACTTTCCCTACCCGTCGGATCAGAAGTTACGGCCTTTTGATCGGAAGCAACTCAGGAGCTCGCCGACAGTGAAGGTAACTTTCTCCCCTTCGCGCGCTTGCTCGGCCAAATCCCGTGTATCCGCCAAATCAGAGAGGGGAGAGGGAGAGGGATTAACCTTTTTTTTAATTAAAATTAATTTTAATTAATTGTAATTATGTTTATCCTAATTAATTTTAGGTATTATAATTAATTATAATTAATTTTAATTAAATGATTATAATTAATATTAATTAATTATAATTAATTTAATTAAAATTAATATTAATTAATTATATTATAACCAGTTTATTATTAATTATGATTGATTAATATTAATTAATTAAGGTTAATTAATATTAATTAGTTTTAATTAATTGAAATTAAATATTATTAATTATCTTAATTAATTATAATTAATTATTTTAATTAATTATAGTTAATTTTAAATAAACATAATTATTTAAGGATAATTATAATCACTAATTAATTATAATTAATATGCTTGCTCTGCCCTTACCTCGATCCACGAGCCACCTCCGTCGGGTCTTCAAGGTAGAATTTCTAACTCCAATCCTGTTCTCAACGTTTGCAGCGGACCGGGGAACCACCTATACGCGCTCTTGTAGCACGGTAGGAGGGAGCCTGGTGCGAAGCATACGACGAGGCGGGTAAGCCCTATACACGCTCTTGTAGCGTGGTGGGGATGGTCCTCGACCTCGACACCGACACTGCCGACGACTGCTGCGCAAAGGTATGATGTTCCAAAATCCCATTCTCGACGTTTGCAGCGAACCGAAGAACCACCTATACGCGCTCTTGTAGCACGGTAGGAGGGAGCCCGGTGCGAAGCATACGACGAGGCGGGAGAGCCCTATACACGCTCTTGTAGCGTGGTGGGGAGTCACTGCTGTTCTGGTACATCACTGCTGTTCTGGTACGTCACTGCTGTTCTGGTACGGATACTGCTGAAGGCCCCATACACGCTCTTGTAGCGTGGTGGGATGAAGCTTTGTACGGCCACGGTGTCCAAGGACACCTACCATACACGCTCTAGTAGCGTGGTGGGAAGGCCCAGCTCCCCTATTTTCCCCCAAACGGGGGATATGCGGGTTGACAAGTGAATTCAAGTTCGAATCCGATCCTTCTATATGAATCAATAGAAGTCGACAAGATTCGAACTACCTAACAAAATACACGGTTGTAGCGAACGGTGTATTTGTTTAAATACATTCTTTTTAGGCCTTCAAGGCTTAAAATTAAGAAAATTCATGAAAAAAAGGCACAAAGCCTATGAAACCCGATCCTCTATCGACCAGTAGATAGAGTCGACAAGGTTCAATCTAAAGAGGAAATGATCCCAAACACCCCAATGATGACCGTGTTGAATGCAGATCTCAACCGGAGGGTTTCACATATATTTTCAAATGCCACCCAAATACTCCAAAAAATTATTCCAAATTCCATATATTTAAATCTGAAATAAATCCATCAATCACTTAAAGCAAAATTCATCCATCCTCCGTAACAGTCTGTCGAGGTGGATAAATTCAAATAAACTCTAGCTCACAAAGAGCAAAATGCCTAGTCGAAAATATCACTAGGATTCATTCTCAAAACAATCTCCTGCTAGTAAGGACGTGGTACGTGTCCTCTAACCGGCGGTTTGCCGCCAAATGGCACCGCAGGATAAACGGTTATGACGACCAGGGGCCCTCTGAACCGAGTGGTTTTGCCGCCAAATGGCACCACGAAATACCGGTTATGGCCAGCGCCGATACATTCCTTATTGGCATCAAATCCTTGAGATATGAATCAATAGGATATGATCGATAGGGCACAAAGCCCTCTATTAGCTAAGGTGGATTCAAATTTGTCCCCTTAGACAAACATTCAACCCCGGTCTACAAGATCCCCTTGAACGAAGCAACCCATGGCTGCCGACAAGGATCCTTCTGTCAGGTTGGGTCGACTACCTCCTCTGACTAAGTAGACCAGGGACCACGATGGCCCGGGACGATGGAACCATGGGATCTTGATCGGGCCCATCATCCATTCCCCCACCATCCGCTTTAAGGGAAAGATGATGAAATTTCTATTTTAAATATTGAATCTTTCCAAATATCCAAACTTTCAACTCAATTCTCAAATCCAAATCCAATTCTTCCAATCCTCAATACCTAAATCCATTGCTACTACTATATGCCAGATAACACGTATCTACTACGTATCTGATCGACGACTAGCCTTAATCGAAAGTTCTCTCTCGTGATCGGGAGGGGTAATTAACTATTGGGGCTTGCGCCTATAGGAAACCAGAACTCAGATCATAAAGTCCTCATAAAATGAGGGCGAAATCTCTGGGTAGTGTCTTATCTACAAACCCATCTGCCTTCCAAAATTTACCCCGGAACTTAGTTCGTTAAAACTCCCTCGCCGAATAAGGAAGAGCGAGCGGAGGCCGGGGCCGAATTTTCGGAGCCCACACTTGCCAATATGGGAACAGCAAACTCCTAACTGGGTGTACATAAACAAAATTTCAATTGAAATCCCAAAGCTAACTGCCAATTCCCTTCCTGTCACTCCAACTAAGGTTGTATCTGTCGATATTCATAAATTGGCAGCTGTTGAAAGTCAAGATAAAAGGGATAAAGGCTTTATTTTAATTGTATGGGAAATTTGGACCACAACATCAGTGTCATAATAAACTTTAATTTCATATAGGCATGGAAGATGCAGAGACTGGCACAAAGAATGATTCCAAATTATCAGTATATTTGATTCCCTGAATTTATTTTGAATGATTTCGCCAGCCAACATAATCTGCATTCTACACCCAACGAGATTTCTCAATCAACATGACGTCCATGTCTTGATTGACATTAACAGTACATAAGTTCATGAAACGTACAGTTGCTCAACTGCTAAGGCTAACTTTAAATTCTATTAGAATGTTTAAGGTGTCTGTTGGTAATGGTGACCAATTAACTTGCACTCACAAATGCTCCCAAGTGAATCTGTTCATACAAGGATATCAAGTTTCTTTAGATATCTTTGTGTTAGCCAAGAGATATTTTTGTGAAACTAGGAGAGCTTGTGTTGGGTATTGAATGGATGCAATCCCTAAGGTCAGTTCTCCAATAACTCACTGAAAATGCAATTTTTAGCTAATAACACTCGCATTTGTTTGGATGGTGAACCAAAATTGATTTGTAAGCTAGTGACCTTCCAGCAGCTCCAAACCTCACAACAGTCACGAAAGCCATCAAAATCAGTCAATGTGAAACCTTATCTGTACCACCTTCTCCAGAAAACTACAATGGAAAATTTTGTACATTATATGTTTGCACATGGTATAATTCGGCAAAGTTAGAGTTCTTTCTCCAATAGAGTTTTGTTTGTTAAGGGGCAGGAGGTAGTTGGAGATTTTTTGGGGATATTGACAAAACAACTTTTAGATCATATGATGGCCATTTCAAATTCCTAATCATGCCATTTAGTTTGATTGATGTGCCATCCACATTTCAACCTCTAATAAACTAGGTATTTTGGTAATATCTCTAGAAGTTTGTTATATATTTTTTTGATATATCATCATAAAATTTTCTTGATCAGGCATAAATCTTGAGGCAAAATTGAGTTGACAGCTTCCGAAATTAAATCTAGGACCATCCGAACTCTAGTTTTAGCAAACTTAGAGTCAAACTAAACCTCTAGAAAATATGAACCGAACGACACCAAATTCAAATCAATTCGAGTCCAAATTTGTCCAAATCCAAGGACCGAAAGCGCATTTGGAAAGTTCAAACCATAAATTGGATGACCAAATGATTTCCAAATATGACATGTTTATAGTTTAATTGAGCGGCTTGACAAAATGAATCCAACGAGCCCAAGATCGTCAAATTCTGATATCATTAAGACATTCAAATGCCCAGTAAACGATCCACGATCAAGGGGATCAATATCGGCAGTCCATTCAAACCACTCCCAACTTACCCTTGATGTCCCTCCTATTTACTAGCCATGCTACTTTCAGAAAACTATAAATAGATCCCTCATACATCATGAAAAGAAACCCAAGCAAGGAAGAGAAGGAAAAGAAGGAAGAGAGAGAAACTAGAGTTCTCTTGCCAACAGACTCCTCAACCAGCACCGAATTTCCACCTAGCCACCGACCGACGCCAAACTTTCACACGGTCACTAACTTGTTGCAAATATGATCCAAGCACTGTGATTTTAATAATAACAAACATTATTGTGTATGTTACATTGTTACTACTTTCTCCTGATTTTATAATATTCTGTTTTGTTTTGTGTGTACTAACGTTTCAGGAAAACAGTTCACCGTTCACTTGCAATTTTGATCAACTCAAAATTGGGTAAACTAGGATTACAGACTATATTTTTTAATTTATTTTATATTTGTTCCTTTTTTGAGTCGTATTATATAATTGGGTGGATATCATTGCTGAGTAACCTTGCACACACATATGTGGAGAGAGAAAAATATTTTTGAGAGTTTTTTAAGTAAATCGTACTATACGATTTTGGCTTCGTACTGTACGACTTTAATTTGTACTATACTGTAAAACCCGAAATTTGTCATTTGAGTGCGTCGCACGCTTATTGATGCGCCACGACGAACTTAAGTGAAATTTCGATGTCGTCAGAAATTGACGAAAAAAATTTCATTAGATTCGTCTCGAAATTTCGAGCGAAATGGTATAAAGAACTTATACCTAATTTCGCACGATTTGAGAATTAAAATTCGCCGAAGATTGTTTAAGTAATATTTGACCAAATCTTCCATTTTTGCCCTTAAATGAAATAAAAGAGAATTATGGGAAGAGGGGTATATGCGTCTTTTGGGTATCCCTCTCCCTCTTAAGTCAAAAACAACGTTAGGGACCGAAATATTTCGGTCCCTTGAGTGGTTTTGTTCGGCCGTGAGAGAGGAGCGGGCGAAAGAGGAAGGAGGTGTCGGGAGGGTTCAAACGGCGGTTCTCCGGCGACGGAATTAGGGGGAAAACGAAGGAATAAGGATAAGGAAGAAGAAAGGTAAGTGTATATTGCAAGAAACTTTCCTCTTCCATGAGATTTTTGCATAGAGAAATTTTAGGGTTTGATATTTTTGAGAAATTTCTTTAGGAAAGCTTTAGGAATTTCTTTGATCTATGTTGTTCTACCCTTCATGTCAAAATATTTGAGAAAAAGACTGAAATACGAAAATTAGGGTTTGGTTTTTCTTGAACGTTTCTTTAGCAAACCTTTAGGGTTTGCTTAGGAATGTATTTTAATTCAATTTCAAGATGATTTCTTAAGGGAAAACCTAGGATCCGAATTTTAGGGTTTCTCATTTTGATGAAATTTTTATAGTAATGGCTAGAAGAGTTCAAAGGAAGCCTTTTGGTATTAGAAATATGAATTTTCATTTAGAGAATTTGAGTGGGAAAAATTTGGGAAAGTCTAGGGTTTTTCCAAACCTAGTTTTTATAGGTCGCATGTTTCCTAATTGAATTCCTAAGGGCTTAAGGAGGCCTCTAATGTCAAAATTGGAGAGAAAACTATTTTTCCAAATTTTTATTTAATATAAATCCGAAAATAAATGAATATTATTTATCAATTAGATGAAGGGGAGGTTTTGGCATGCTTAAGGAAAGGAATTGGCAAAATATGAAAGTCATAATTTTGGAAATTTTAATAAATCCGAAAATAATAATTAATTTAAATAAAATTAACATGTTAAAGATTTAGATTTAAGTATTGAGATTGGAAATCTCTTGTTTTCCTTAGGTTGGAATAAGGAAAAAGAGGTGAGGACTTGTACGGGAAACTTTCAAAGCACGGCTTCTTAAGAGTAAGTGACTCTATTTGCTAAAACAAGTATGCCTTTATTGTTCATATATCTTATGCTATGTTTAATGTTTAAATTTCATACAATGGTGACTTAGTGTTCAATTTCATGTCATTGTTCCTTAATGTCAAGGGTACTTAGTGATACATTTCATGCAATTGTTACTTAATGTTATGCAAGGGTACTTGTGTGAAAGGTACAAAAGGTCATTAACCTATCATATGCATTTCTTTGCATATCATATGAAAGCATTTTATTATACGCATGCTACATAGCTTGTGATTGTTGATGACGGAGTACCAAGAGGTTATAGACGGCCTTTGAGGCAAGATGGAACGAAATGAAAATGTTATGGCCATGAATGATGTGTACCTGATCAGTACAATTCGGTACTCCGGGACGGATGTATATATTATGAAATGAAAGTTAAACATATGCAAGTATTTTATGTTCTCTCATGTTAAGAAATCTCATTTCATGTTTTAGGCAAGCATGTTAAACATATGCAAGTATTTTATGTTCTCTCATGTTAAGAAATCTCATTTCATGTTTTAGGCAAGCGTGTCTCATATCATGTCAACATACATTAAGACATCTATTAACTCATGTGTAGACTATTATTCCACAAGATATGTTCTTGCAAATGTATACAAACTTTAGTTATAGTTGTCACTTGATGAGCGTAGCTCATTCCCGAGTTTTGAGAAATTTTTCAGGAGAACCTACGCTTAGGTGATGGCCGAACACCCGAGAATTACCTACAGTCGACGCGCAACAGGTGGCAGGTTCTTACTGTTGTTTTTAGTTATCATTTTTGGTGGTTTTATCATGAATGAATAGTTTAAGTGTATACCACCTTGTACATGAACTTCTTTTGTGATGGTTTTAAATGTTATATATGTTGGAAAAAGTTTAGAGGCGCTTTTATATGCATATTGAAGTCTTCTGGAAAATATGTTTTATTGGAAATTTAGTGATTAAATCGTTTTGATCGTCCGACTTCGTTCCCGCCTCGTTTATACGAGCTATCCGGGCTGGGTCGTGACATATACGATCAGTTGTGCTTTGTCAAAACCCTCGTCGCCAAAGATTAAGAAAGATACTAATTATGTGCTGATCGTACGGTATAATTTGGTTCGTACTGTATGCCCTAATTAAAAATTTTCTTAATTAACTCCTTGATATCATGCAATCAAATCATTGACAGTTATTATCGTCGATCATATTGTACAATACGATTAACAATGTACGAAATTGGTCGTCCCAGAGATCGTACCAAAAGAAATCCATGATTTTTGTATTGAACGTACTGTACGATGTCCACAGTGTTGGACGATCGACAGTGTACAAAATTGACAATCCAAGGAGTCATCCCAAACGAACAAAAGAAATTTCTACAGTTCGTATAGGACGATCCTTCGATCGTACTATATGAAGTGCTATAAAGGTTGAATAGTTCGTCTGCACGAACTTGCTGGATGAGTCTAAATTACGTTAATCGTACAGTACGATACGTGTATTGTATTGTACGAACAAAAGATGGAACTCTTCAAAATTAGGGTTTCTTGAAGTCCACTACGTAAGATTTTCTAATACTCCTATTAGAAAATCTTTGACTGTTTAGACTTCAAGAGAGAGAGCCTTGAGGGAGAGAAGAAGGAGAGCTTTGTGAGAGAAGAGAGGGAGATTTTATGAGGGAGAAGTTGTGAGGGGATTCACAAGATTGCTCCAAGCAAGAATCTTGCCTAATATCTAGAAGTGTCTGCCTGAATTATCTGTGCCACCGGAGAAGAAGTACTTCAGCAAAGATTGTGGTTCTCTAACCATCACCTAGAGGGTGAAAATAGAGTTGGGGTTCTCTAACCATCATCTGAAGGTTGAAAATAGAGTTGTGGTTCTTTGACCATCACATGGAGAGTGAAGATAGAGTTATGGTTCTCTGACGATCACCTGGAGGGTGAAAATAGAGTTGAGGTTCTCTGCCTATAAAAGAGTCACTGTTCTCTGCTGCACCGGGTTTGTGAAACAGCGTCTGTATGGGCTTCTTCGCTTTCTTGTGAGAGAAAAAGGAGAGTCACTACCGTTTAGTGCAATACTTGGAGAGGAAGTCTCCAAGGAGTGGATGTAGGTCAGGTTGACCGAACCACTATAAATTCTAGTGTGTTCATTCAGATTATTTTTTGCATTTTTTCTTTCTTTCTGCAATTATATGTGTGGTTAAAAAATCTAATTAATTTTGTTATTGTGAAATTGAACTGCTTCTGCATCTAGGGCTTTTCTTTTTATCAAAAAATTTTTTTTAATGACCAATTCACCTACCCTCTTGGTTAACCTCGGGCTAGTTCTTAGAGGTTTAACAACCTTCACGAACTTTCACAACTGACACCAGATTCCGCCCGACCACTGAACGACATCAAATTTTCGTTCGATCTCTTATTATCACTAGATTTCAATTTCAACTCGATGGTTGACTATTGTAATCTGATCGTACTCAATTTCAAAGATGAACTAGTCACTTGTAATCTATTTAAACACTAGCACAATCATTTCAATTGAGCGTGGCCCCGTGATTTTTCCCTTCAGGTTTTTCCACATTAAAAATTATGATGTTTCTTTTTCCTCTATTTGTGTGTTGGATACTCGTGCTACGCTAAAACGCAAGGTTTTTCATACTTTACCTACACGAATACTCTAGTCCGCAACAATTTTATGGTATTTTTTGTTTACAAATCCACTCTATCATTGCACCACAATTGCCCTGACATTTTGTCTCTGTGCTGAACATTACATACTTTATTTATTAAACTAAGTAAATGTTAGTTTTGTCAGCCAATAGTGACTTATTTGGGCCACATTGTCCATGATAGGCATGTTAAAGCTCGACAACCGATGCTTCATCATTGATTCTGCCATTATTGCATCACCCTTGACAGATTTGCTCAAGCAGGGTGCTTTTCCGTGGGATAGACCAGCAATAAAGGCCTTTAGGTACTGAAAACCACAATGCATTCCGTAGCAGTCCTTACCTTGCCGGATTTCAACAAACAATTTGTCATCCAAATGAATGCATCTAACAGAAGCATTAATGTTGTTTGTGTCTGCAGAGTTTTTATATATTATCATAAATCTGTTTACCGCTATACATAATAGATAGTTTAGAATTTAGAAAATATTTCTAAAATTAATAATCTTGGCTCAAATTAAAATGTATTTTTAAAAACTAGTAAGCTTGGCTTGAATTAGCTCTAAAGGTTACTTGAACCGATCATTTATAACGCGACTCAAAATTGACCCAACCCTAAATTAAAATCTTGATTTTGAGGAAAGGCGGGCTCCTTGAACTCAACTCGAGGTCATGTCTACCTGCATTGAGCACGAGTATGAAAAAAAAAAACAAAAAAAAAATTGTTCAGGTAACATGTTAGAAGACTACATTTGCTTTCAATATTTTCAAAATAGCTCTCATTATCTGCTGTATCTTATTTCTATATTGACTTCCATCATTTAAGTAATTGTTTCACCTCAACATGAGCAGAAGTTTTCATGAAGTTTTTCCCTGTGAGTACTGGTGCAACTGGACTTATAATTCAAGGAACAATTATGCAAGAGGTATTCATATAAGAGGTAGAGGTCACAATGAAAATAGAAAATAAGCAAAATTGGAACAGAAAAAAAAAAAAAAAAAAAATGAGGGTACACTGTAATCTATATAAATGCAAAGTATGTTAAGTTACCAGCTTCACATAGGACATGGTATCAATGACCTTCTTAATTACTGCCAACGGCAGATAATGCCTTGATGTGTCTGCATTTAGAAAATAGCTTTGTTGATCTTAGTATGTGGAACAAGGCGGCAGGCTTTTTTATTTATTAACTGTGAATGTTTGAATGTAGCTTACAAACACGCTCAAGTCAAAGAAAATTTCTTATATATTAGACACAGCACGTAGGCTTAGTTATCATTAGTTTAAAGTATATATCATTTACATGAAAATGATGCTACAAAAAAAAATGGTTGTGATTGTGACAGGAAAGGAAGCATGTAGTTAATTAATATGCCTGGATGCATTTCTAAGATTTCAATTTTTTACATGGTACATTATCAAGCAACAAATAAGCATCATTGGTGTATTGTTTCAATCTTCTAAGTTAAAAAGTAGGCTTGGAAGTCATAAAACTGCATGTGATGCTAAAGATTTATAAGAAATGAGATTTTCAACTTCTGCTTCTTCAGAACAGGTTGAACTTTAGTGCAAATATTTGAAAAGATTTAGATAAAATGGATTACTGAATTGATTCAAGAAAGTAAAACCATTAAAATTGTGAATGTGAATAAAATGAAACCATTTGCAGAACCACGCTGAATGCAAATTTTCACCTTGCTATGCAGACCAAACATGTTCATTTTTGAACGAATTTTCAGAACAGTTTTTTCCATTTTATTGATAAACAGGGAAAGGAAAAGATTTAGAAGGGCATTAAATTTTTTTTTCTTTCTTCCATTTGATATAAAGTGAAAATATAACAAAGCTAAAAAACGTATTTCAGGAAATAAATTAGTCAAGAAACTGGAGACAAGTGTAAGTGTTACAAAGATCCATCTTTGATTGGGGCTGGCCAAACTAGCATAAGTAAGATTTTCTTTTTCAGATTTCTTAAAAAAAGTTGAAATAAATAAGTTTAAATAGTTGAAATTTTCTAATATGGCTCATACAAACATTAAAATATATCTTATTTTTAAGCCTATTAAAATTATGATCATATTAAATATTAATTATTATTTAACTTTTGAGGCATCTCCTTATTTTTTGCATGAAATTTACTGTGTAGATATTAATTATATTATTTATTTTAATGATGAGCTGAAATAATTTTAACGCACTTATATAAATAAAGTCATGATCCTCAGTCCCATCTTAATTTAAATGCACTCAAATAAAATAGTAAATGTGTTGATTTTTATTTTTGCTCACAACCCATTTTAAGTGAAAACAAAACACACTCAAGAACACCTTTTAGTCATGGAAGGCCAAAAACCTAAACTCTATAATTCAATGGATTTGGGTATGCTTCCGACTAAATCTTCTTAATGACTTTAAATGGGATATTGTATAGATGAATTAAAATTTTTATCTTCAGTTATTTTCAACAAGTGGTATCAGAGTCAGGCTATTATGTTGAATCATTGAGAAATAATTTCACTCAAATTCTTTAGTTAATAATTAGAAAAAATTTCACCAAAATATTTTTTATTTAAAATAGTTTTTTTTTTTTTTTTTTGCAAAAATTTTGAATTTTAGTCTTTAGTTTTATAAAAATCGACGTGTTTGATTTCTTATTTGTGATCTTGTCTCAAAAATAAAAATAATATTTTCAAATGTATTAGATTCAAATGTGATTCCTCTTCTTCTTCATGATTTTTTTTTTTTTGAAAAGTTGAATCATCATATTTGTTTTTAAATGTCATTATTAAAATTCAAATTTTAATTTTAATTGAATCAATGTAATTAATTGATGATACTAATAGTTTTTTTTTTCTTTTTAATTTTCTATAATATAAGAATTGGAGAGTTCTCAATTTTAATTATTTAAAAGATAGTCAATGGGTAGCATCATATATAATCTATAAAAGCCAATTTTTGAAAATTGCTGCATGATTTTAATTATGATATTAGTTAATATTTAACTTTTTTATTTCAAAGGTAATGATTATTGTTGCATGCCGGAATACTCGTGGAGGTCGAGAGATAAAAAATTTAACATTCTAGTTTTGCACAAAGATACCACACAAGCATAGATAAGACAGAGAGAGGTAAAGGAATTATAAGAGATTAGATATTTTAAGTGGAAAACCCAAAAAAAGGGAAAAACCACGGGGTCTAACCTAGTTAAAATGAATGTTTGTCATTGATTACAAATGATGCCCTTCCTTAGGGGAAGTCATTGACATAATATAAACAATATACATTACAATAAATTATATGTCTGGAGTTGGAAGAACTAAATAGCATGAGAAATGCTCTTAAGAGATTATTGGCTTGTTTGTATGATCGGTCGGAAGAACTGTTGTAAGACAACAGAGGTCAAAGGGACTGCAATCTAGCGACGAAGGTCGGAGGGGCCATAGCCTGTCGATGGCGGTCAGAGAGATCATAATCAGACAACAGAGGTTAAATGGAACATAGCCAGGTGATAGAGGTCGATTATGGTTTGAGCGCAGTGGCTAGCAGCATAAAAGTTTGACAATGACAGTCTGGTGGTGGTGGTTGGTAAGGCTACGACGATGGTGGCCTGGCAAAGGTCCAGTGGCAACCTGGAGGTAAGGGTTTGTCGGCGGTGGTGCTGGAATGGAGTTCTGAGATTTCTTCAAGCCTCAGAGCACTCTTTGCTCTCTAGCCAAGGATCCCAGCTTCCTAATTCATGTGAAGAGTGAGGGTCTATTTATAGATTTTTTGAAGTCGCCTACTCCATAAATATGGAGAAAATCTAAAGCAAATATGGAGAAATCCATCTAATGAATCACATTGATTCTCTCAATCATTAATCATTTATTTAGTATTTAGATGCCAAAATTATGTCAAAATCAAGCAATTTTTGGCTCGTTAGATTCATCCATCTAGTTGCTCGTTTAAACTATAAGCATGTCACATTTGAAGATCATTTAGTCAACCAATTAATGCCTTGGAATTTCTAAAGGCCTCGATTTGGGATTATTTGGACTCGAATTGGATCAGTTTTAAGGTCATCGGTACAGCTACAGATTTAATCGAGCAAAGCCACGAGTAGCTCTTCAAAAGCTCAATTCGTTTGCATCCTTAAACATCGGGTTTGTCTCATCAAACTGTTCAATTCGAATATAAGTTTGTTGAAATCGACGTTCAGATGATCCTAAATTTAATTTTGAAAGTTCTCAAGTCAAATGTACCTCAAGATTCTTGCTCGATCGAGACAATTTTTTATGATATAGCAATTGTATTTAATACTTTTACGTTGCTGAACATTTTATTAATATTATTCCTATTTAGCATTTAAATTTCATTATATATATATATATATATATATATATATATATATATATATATATATATATATATATATATATATATATATATATATATATATATATATATATATATATATATATATATATATATATATATGTGTGTGTGTGTGTTTAATTGATTGCTTTTAATGCTTACTATTAGTAGAAATTAATGTTTATCATTACTAAACTTTTTTATCTATTGCACTTAATTTTTTTTTAGTTTGTACTGAGCAATAAATACATAGAAATGTTTATGTATATTTTACATATTTATATTTATGTTTTTTGAATATACAAAAATATTTCATTGCTCAAAATAAATAGAATAAAATCTCAAAATAGTCCCTCGACTATCAATAACTGTCCAATTTAGTCTCAGAGTTTCGTATTGTTAGATTTTAGACGATCAACTATTAAAAATTTAGCCAATTGGTCCCTGGAAATGATTTGTCGTTTAAATTAATGGAAAGAATTCAAAATATTTGTTTTCTTCGTGGCATTTAGGTAAAATATCAGCTTAACGCCTTCCCACTATATGCCCTGTAGACTGATTTGTGCGAGGTGAAGCTCCGTAGGAGACGCAAGCAACCTAGAGAGATGCGAGCGAGACATATGACGCAAACGTGCAAGCCGGGAGAGACATATGATGCTGATTTTGGCGCAGCTGCTAGACAGATGATGCCCCACCAAGCAAAACATCAATGCAAGCGAGCATGATGAGCTTCGACATCATGAGATAGAGATAGCGAGCAACCATAAGGAGACGGAGGTGTGACTTCAAATCCAATATGTAGGAATGTAATCGAAGGAGGCGAAAAAGTCATTTAATGACTCGTTCAAAACTCTACCTCTCATGCGATGCAAGGAAAGTTGAGGCCAAAGAACAACTAGAGATAGGAAAAGCAAACCTACAGTTATAGGGAGACAGCAGAACAAACATAGGAACAAATTAATTTAGTTTAACTATTTTAATTAAAATTAATTAGGAATAAGGTGTAATGAATAAATAATTAATTAATTAGATTAATTGATAATCAATTTAGATTTTAATTATATTATTTATAATGATTAGTTAAAAATGATAATTAAACTTAAAAAATTAATAATTAACTCATAAATATTAAAAATATTATCAGAATTAAAATTAATAAGTTATATCATAATTAAATTATTTTCTAATTATATTATTTTTGTAAATATAATTTATTGACATTAATTAAAAATAGAATTAGTAAGTAACTTTTACTTAAAATGTAAATTAAAATTAAAATAAAAATTAAATTTGATTTGTTAATTAACTAAATGATATTAAATGGAATTGTAATATTTTTATTATATTCAAATGATATGAAATTGTAATTTTTATCATGTTAGATTTTGCACTTAAAAAAATATAATTTGTTCACTATTCATTCACCTTTATTATATAGCAAATTAAATATGTAATATAATTTATTAAATGATAAAATTGAACAATATAAGCAATATAATATTATATCCACTTAAAATACCCTTCATATTTAAATTCAGAGTTAACTTTAACTCTTATTTTAGGCTTGAGACTAAATTGTCTCAAATTTTAATAGTCGATGGACTAAATTGGAGCAATGCAAAACTTTGGGACTAAATTGAACATTTATCGATAATCCAAGAACTATTTTGAGCTTTTACTCAAAATAAATATTTATGATATACATTTTTCTTAAAAGGGTTTAATTAAAAAAAATTATAATTATTATTCATTATTTTAAGATAATTCAAATTTAAATAGTATGTTGCCAAAGTAGTCTCAATTATATTAACTTATTTATTTTGAAATATTTTAATAATATTAAATATTTATATAAATCTATGCAAAAAATAGTTAGCTCAAAGGAAGATTATTTTTTTGGCCAAATTATAGTTATAAGTAGTAAAAAATATATGATAATTTAAATTTTATTCATGCATGCAATAAGTAGATCCAAATAATGTTTTATTATTATTGACAGGATTTTTCCTTGTATTTTTTAGCAATAATTTTAAGAAAACAACTTATAAATTACTATTTCTATCTAAAGACTAAATTGCAATATTATACTAGGTATCTTATAAGAGACCATCTTATTTATCAAGCATATAGATAATTAACATTTATTTATTTATAATATATATGCATAAAAGAATGAAATTATTACTAATTTTAAATGTATTTTATTCTTTTACTAGAAATTTAAATAATATTCCAATGTTTAAAAGTACTAACTAAAGAAAATAAAATTATATATCATTATTGTTATTTGGTATATGGATTTAAACTATGTAATGATGATTGAATGTTCTTCTGTTTTTGCTGCAAAAAGCACCGTTGAACAAAGAGTTAATTTTAGAAAGTGAAGGCATTTCAATCACATGAGTCTTATAACTATAAAATACTCTATTTTATAAACTATTATGGGCAAAAAAAAACTTGAACTGAAATGCGCTGAGAATTTAAAGAAAAAAAAATGTGCTGATAATTTAAAGAAAAAAAAAGTGCTTAGAATTTCATAGATCAAATAGCAAATCAGTTCGTTGATTCTGAAAAGCTTAAACTAAGCATCTTTCTTGAAAAACTTATTTCAATGTGATATAAAGGCAAAAGAAACATAAGAGAGTACATTATGAAAATATCTAATTTTTTACTAAACTGAGGACACTAAAGTTAGAATTATCTAATGATATTTTTGTTCAGTTAGTCTTGATCCTAAATGCACAAGAGATGCATCAAGAAAGGTGAGGAAGCTACTAAATCTTCAAACTTAATGATAGTTTGGTCTGTTTCTTTTCTACACTTTTTTTTTTCATCTTTTTTAATTTTTTTAAACAAAGAGTGGGTACTAATCTATGGGGTCATCAACATGATAAAATATTAAGTTAATTGGCCAAATAACATTAGAAAAGCATAAAATATGTTTAAATTTGTTTATAGTCGATTCACTAGATTATAGGAAACTACAGCAAAGATTATATATAAATACAAGTTTACAAGGCATCTCACCTATCATAAGACCACGATAAGGGAACCTTGGTTGATCTATAATCTTCCAGGGCGCTGAATGAAGTTCAATAATTTTGCTAGTAAAATTAAAATAGCATAATTGGCTAAAAGTCTGCAGCATTAAACATCCATTACGAGTTAAGTTAGCAATTAGAAACATCATGCAAATCTGCTGTGAAAGAGTCTTTGAATTACCTCTAAAGCATGAAGTGCTCCATAAACAGTTTGTGCCTGCAAAATATCAACCAAATTAACAAGGAGAAAGTTATTTAAAATATAAAAGAAAATTTTTGTTGCAAGACTTCATAAGGCAACATGATTTTACAATCAACGTTCATACATCTGTAGATGGAAAAAAATAATCATATGATAGGATGATTTATGCTTTGAGATACAATACTGGTGTAAAATTATAGCCGAAAAACTTCAAAACATGAAAAACTATAAGATAAATGATTATAATAGCATTAAATTTTATTGCTTTTATTGAACGAGAAAAAAATTAGTATCAAACACAAAAAAATGTGAAAGCCAGTTAAAACTAGTACAAATAAAAATCTACTTAGTTGCACATCAACTTAGGTGAATGAAAATATAAAATACTTCTAAATCTAGAACCGTAGAAGCTTCAAAAGATAAGGTCGTCAATCTTTGCATTTCCTGAATTCGAAGTTTAATCTAGATCTCTTCTTGTGGAAAATTGATGATCACTTATGAGCATATCCAAAATAAGAATATATTCCGAGAGAAGGCACAAAGAAAATGGAAAACATGACACGATGGACTATATAAACAGAAAAAGAGAATAGCTAAATTGGCTTGGAGCAATTTTTGTCTGGTTCTCTTGGCATTTAATATTTGATATTCAAGAATTTCAATTCGATGAGAAAAAGAGAATTTCATACCGCTGAAAATTTCCTGCAAACAGAAAAGAGATTTTTTTTGTCTCGTCAAATAAGATGAGGCAACAGGCATGCCATAAATTTTGAGAGTTATCGCTATGGTGCCTAGAGTGACTGCAATTATGTTCATCGGATCTCGTAATTATGAGAGAAAATAGTGTGATCTTTCGGATTAATTTTGATTTGAGAGACTTTGATCTATTAAAATTGGTTGATTGAATTGTGCTAGATCAGGCTTGATTTGTTTTGATTCGAGCTCAATTGAACCTAGTTTGAATCCAATTTGATTTTGACGGCACCTGATTGAGTTGATTGAGCTTGACCGTACCCAAATGGGGTCGAATCGGCTCGATTGGAGACCATTCGACACAAAAAAAAAAAAAAAAAAGTCTAAACAGAAACTGTAAACAAAAGCAATGGAATTCCTTTAAATTCTAAGGAAACCCAGCTAATACATATGTGAAGTCTAAGCAAAATTTACCGAAACAATGTAGAAGTAAATTGATAATACATAGGCCCTTAGGGGGCTGTCTAATTTAAGATAAAAACATTGATTCTGTACCTAGTAACTGTATTCATTTTAAATGTGTATTTTTTAGCGTTTCTAACTATATTAACTAATCATAATTACCGAGAATTTGACTTTTAATAGGACACAATGGAGAAAAAGGATTCATGTAGCCGACCCCACGTAGTGGGATAAAGGCTTGATGTTGTTGTTGTTGTTGTTGTATCCTAATCTACCTTACATTAACCAATTTAAATCAACAACTCCTATTTGGCTAATATGACCCAACTCAGTTTGAACTGTTGGTTGAGAGCTTTGGCTACTAACTAAGAGGTTTTGGGTTCTAGTCTTACGTATGTGATGCGTGTGTGAGTTTTCCTTAATTGGCCTGAATTTCCAAAAAAAATATTTAGCTAATATGCTGGTAATTTGATCCAAAATCCGATGGATAAATTCTAATTCTTTCATTGAAGTAATGTTTGGTATGTTCCTAAATATAAATAAAAATACTGTCATAAAAGTAATGTGATGCAGTGCATATTATGGAGTGTGTGGCACAACAGACCGCCACCACTCATACTACACTCTCTCCGTACCAATTCAGTTATCTTAGTGCTAGTATTCCTTTTTGTTTGTTACACCATAATTAGCAAAACTCAATTAACTACTATTACAAAACCTTATATATAGAAAATATACATAGGAGGAAAGGAATGTAGTGCAACACTTTTTCCACTATTATCAATAAAATTTGTATTCTAGGGCAGGATCCCTCCTTTGTTTTCACCGAGAGGTAGTCCTCTCAGTTTCTGGTTCTTGTTTTCTTGTCTGGAATTCCTTGCAGGTCCTAGGCGGCATCAGGTTAGTATCAGAGCCAGAGATTCCAGACGAGCAGGATGACGGACCGAGGTAAAGAACCGGCCACCGACGATGATCGAAGCCTTGAAACGTTGTAGGCAAACCAGGCTACCATCTTGCGCCAACTGGACATGTTGTCCGCAGATGTGCAACACCTTTCTATAACAATGCACCGTGAGTTATATCTCAATCGTGCAGAAGTGACACATCTTCAACCACATCAGGAGCAAGAACCGCGACATTTGTTCCAGGCGGCCGGCGTGGTTTGGGCCTTGATAGCCATTGGCGTCGAAACCCTTTTCCTGTACAAGGATGATCTGATTCGGAAGAATATTTACAAAGGCAACTTAGATGTGTACGTGAGCGAGTCCGATGAGGATAATGATGATCTTGACTACCCTGTTGGCCAATACAGGCGGCGACGTCGTCCTGTGCAACACCGACACCAAGCCGAGTTCAAAGTCAAGGTAGACATACCATTTTTTTATGGCCGCTTACACAGAGGATTATTTGGATTGGGAGAAAGCTGTTGAAAACTTTTCCGAATACATAGAAATTGAGCCGGCAAAACAGGTCAAATATGTAGCATGTAGGCTAAGAAGCGGAGCTAGTGCTTAATGGACTAAATTACTACAAATGCAACAGAGGGAAGGGAAGAACCCTGTTCGTAGTTTGGCACGAATGAAGCAGCTTTTACGTGCTTAATTCCTCCTGACTGATTATGAACATATTCTTTATATGAAGTATCAATAGTGTGTGCAAGGCAACCGCTCTGTAAATGAGTACACTGAAGAGTTCCATAGGCTCAGTGCCCGGAATAACTTGAATGAGTCAATGAACCAGTTGGTGGCTAGATATATTGGAGGACTCAAGTACATCATTCAAGACCGGATAGAATTGAATTCCATGTGGTCCTTATCTCAAGCCATCAATTTAGCCTTGAGGGCAGAAATGCAACTGAGCCGGTCTACACGACCCTGGTTCTCTCGTCGACAACCCCATGAGTCGGCACCTAAAGTCACCAAAGGGAGCTCCCCTCAGTTCAAAACAGCTAACACTTCTCCCTCTCCCTTGCCAGCCACAACTCAAGTCAAACAATTTGGACCAACTCTAGAGACTAAGTCCCAGCTAAAATCCAAGAATCCTCATCAAAACAATCCATATGCTAAACCAGGTACACTTAAAGTGCTTTCGTTGTTTCCAACCTAGGCACAAGTCTAATGAATGTCCTCAGCGACAACAACTACAATTATTGGAAAATGAAGATGGGGAGGCATTGCCAAATCTTAGTGAAGCAAACGACTTAGATATTGAGGACGTAGAAGGTGATGAAAGGGATCCCATGGTTTGTGTTATTGAAAAATTGTTAATAGCACCTAGACATCATAATGCTTCACAACGTAATGCAATTTTCAAGACTGCGTGTACTATTAATGGTAAGATTTGTGACCTGATCATCGACAGTGGTTGTACAAAAAATATCATTTCTCGTTCAGTGGTCTAAGCCCTACAGCTCAAAACAAGAATCCTCAGCCTTACAAGATTAGTTGGGTCAAAAAGGGGATTGACATTCCTGTTACGGAAATGTGCCAGGTAACCTTTTCTATTGGGCGCCAATATGTTTGTGATGTTCTGTGTGACGTATTGGACATGGGTTTGTGCCACTTGAATTCATAGCTGTCAATGGCGCAAAATAGCGCGCGCCATGGCGCACGGCGCGGCGCACCTACGACGCCATGTTCATGGCGAGGCGCATGTGTTTAAAATAGCGCGCGCTATTTGCACCACATGTGAGCCATGGCGCACAGCGCAAAATAGCGCGTCAAATTGTTTTTAAATTTCGGTATACTTATGAATATTTTTTTTATTTAAAAATATATCTATATTTTAAGATAAACGACTATTCATTGCCCTAATTTCATGAAAGATTTTCTGTTTGCTGCATCCGTCGAACACATCCCGCAGTCCCTAAGTCGAGGTCGCTGAATCTATCCCGAAGTCAAAGGTTTTCTGTTTTTTGTTTGCTGCATTCGCTGCTTCCGCCGAATCAAGCCGAATCTGTCCCGAAGTTGAAGTCGTTGTTTCCGCCAAATCGTCCCACAGAGTAGTGCTTCTGCCAAATCCGCCCCCTCCTTCGTCTGTTCCAATAAAATCTTACCAGCTGACTTCGATTTGCAACCTCCGTCTGTTCCGCACAGCTCTGTTGTTTTGCACGGCTATTTCTTACAAGAATTTACAACTTAACAGGTATGCTCGGTACCGCTAGGTACATGCTCGGTACCGCTAAGTAAATGCTTGGTACCGCTATGTATATGCTGGATACCGCTCGGTACCGCTAGTTACATGCTCTGTACCGCTCGGTACAGCTCAGTACAACTAGATACACGCTCAATATCGCTAAGTACATACATGATACCGCTCGGTACATGCTCGGTCCCGCTAGTTACATGCTCTATACTACTCGATACAACTAGGTACACGCTCGATACCGCTCCCTAATTTCCATACAAACGAACTTCAAAATTTCTCTTACAAATAAATTTTGTACCGCCCCTTGACCCAACAACCTGACCGGGCAGGTCGAACCCCGCCAGAGGGCAGCATCCCCTTTGGACCACCGGCAACCCCCATATTATATTTCTTGGACAATATTATGTTTCTTTTATCTCAATTTGTTTGCTTTTAGGTGATCATAAAATGTCAGATTCAGTTCAATCTTTAAAAAAAGATCCAGCATGAAAATATGCTATACTAACAAATGAATCCGACAACAACAATATGACATGCATTTTTTGTGGTAAAATAACAAAAGGAGGAATTACACGCCACAAACAACACCTTGTTGGGGGTTTTAGGAATGCAAAGCCTTGCTTTAACTATCCCGAGCACGTGAAGTCTGAAATTAAGGCATCCATGTTGAAAAAAAAAAAGATTTAAAGAAAAAGTTTAATGACATATCAAATGTCAACCTTGCTGAAGAAGAAGGAGAATACTTTGATGTGATGAAAGATGATATTTTAGTTGCTAAATCATCCAAAAGGTTGCGGACAAATAAATCTAACACATCTAGTCAAGGATCGACATCTACATCTATTTTCAAAACATCACGACCTAAAGGTCCATTACATACTTTCCTTACACCAAATCCTGAAGATGTAGTAAAGCATAAAAAAGGTCAGTTTAACAAAGAAATGGATGCAGCTAATAATATTTTAATTGCAGCTTCATAGCAAACAAATAAGCAAATTTGATCATGGTCGCTTAAAGGATTTAGTTTATGTGAAATATAATAGAGCACTGATTCGGAGATTCAATCATCGTGATGTCATTGATCCTATTTCTTTGACTGAGATAGATGATGCAAATGAATGGCTAACAGGAAAATTAAATGAAGAGTCTGATGAAGAAAATGACTTTATTGCTGGAGATGAAGATTTAACTTGGACAAGTGTTGCTAAAGCTACTGGTGTTTATAATAAAAGCTATAATATTCGGAAAAGATCTAAAGGGAAAGAGAAAGAATCTTCAATTAGGCATGATGTTGCTATTGAGAATGATGATGAGGAGGGTGATGAAGAGGATTATGAAGTAGGAGACAATGTTGAAGAAGATAATGAAGCTTTTTTAACATTTGCTGATCATGATGATTCTCAAGAAGAGTAGATTAAATTTTTATTTAATCTTTTAAAAAAAAATTGTAATATTTGAATTATAAGATATTTGGATGTTACTTAGTCGAACTTATATATATTATGGTTGTCTTTTATTATTATGATAGCTTGTCTTTTATTTTTAATAATATTTCATATTCATGCTTATTATTTTATAATTTTTATATAGCTTGCGCCATGTTCAAAATAGCGCGCGCCGCGCAGTGCGTCATGCGTCATGGCTCCAAATGGACCTTTGCGCCATGGCTCCAAAGGGACCTTTGCGCCATGGTGCTCCATTCGCCGTTAACAGGAAGCCCATGGCAATTTGATACTGGTGTTATTTATGACGGTTGCGCCAATGCACATGCTCTAGATTGGAAAGACAAACATCTCAAACTTCTACCAGGACCACGTGACAAAAAATCGTCCACGCCTAATCAGTCGCAGTCATCTGCCATGCAGTTGGTATCCGGTTCAAGTCTTTTGTTAACATGGAAGGAATCAGCTCCTATGTGGGCTTTGGTAGTCATGGATTCCAACTTCACACAGCAACTTGAAGTTCCTTCTGAAGTTCGACGGTTGCTGCAAGAATTCAATAGTATTTGCCCAAGTGATCTTCCCAAGCCACTCCCACCCCTTCGAAATATTCAGCATCAGATAGACATGCTACCTAATGTTACCTTACCAAATCTTCCACATTATAGATTGAAACCCAAGGAACAACATATTTTACAGAATATCAATGAAGATCTCTTTAGTAAGCAGCTCATTCAGGTGAGCATCAGTCCATGCGCTGTCGAAGCATTATCGGTACCTAAAAAAATGGTGAATGGCATTTATGTATTGATAGTAGAGCCATAAACAATATCACTGTGAAATATTGATTTCCTGTGCCCCAGATCGATGAATTACTTGATAAGTTAGAAGGCTCATCTATTTTTTTCTAAATTGGACATACGTAGTGGGTATCACTAGATTCGAATTCGTCCTAGTGACGAATGGAAAACATCCTTAAGACTCCATTCGGACTATATGAGTGGAAGATTATTCCATTTAGATTGTGCAACGCACCTTCCACCTTTATGAGAATGATGCAAGACATTCTCAAACCGATTTGGGGCAAATTCTACATTGCTTACTTTGATGATATCTTAATATACAGTCACACTTTGGTGCAACACATCGAACACCTCCAACAAATCTTTCTTATTTTACAAGAAAACAAGTTGTTCCTCAACTTACACAAGTGTCAGTTTGCTACCTGTCAAGTGCAATTTCTTGGGTTTGTTGTTTCAGAAAATGGTGTCTGGATGAATCCCGACAAAGTTGCGGCAATTCCAAATTGGCCAATCCCACGCTCTTTTTTTGAGGTTTGTAGCTTCCATGGCTTAGAAAATTTTTACCGCAAATTCATGAAGGGATTTAGTGTGCTTATGATCCCCATTACTAACTATTTAAAGTCAAAGACTTTTCTTTGGGGAGAACAACAAAATAGCTTTGTTGCTATTAAAGAGGCCCTCACGTCCGCCACTGTTCTCACTTTACCCAGCTTTGATAAGCTCTTCACGGTGAAAACAGATGCTTCGTTTGTTAGTATTCGTGTTGTACTATCACAAGAAGGTAGACCCTTCGCTTACCTGAGCAAAACACTTGGCCCATCAGGCCAACGCTGGTCGGCTTATGAACAGGAATTGTATGGTCTTGTTCGCGCTGTCAAACAGTCGGAACACTATCTTCTCCACCAAGAATTTGTTCTTTGCACTGATAACAGAGCTCTTCATTATAAATAGCCAAAAGCATGTCAATTGGATGAATGCTCGTTGGATCTCCTACCTCCAAAAATTCTCACTTGTACTCAAACATCAGGCCGGCCAGAATAATAAAGTAGCTGACGCACTCAGTCGTAAGGCAATATTAATTACTCAGCTACAAACGGAATTTTCTGGTTTGCTATGCCTCAAGGAACTATATCCAATAGATCCAGATTTTTCAGATATTTGGAACAAATGCCAACAAAACGAAAGTGTTCTCGATTTTTCTATTAGGCATAGGTTCCTCTTCCATAACAATCTATTATGTGTTCCATTGTCTTCTTGGCACCAACATCTAATCCGAGAGGTCCATTATGGCGCCCTTGCTGCTCATATGGGCCATGACAAGTCCTTGGCTCAATTGAAATGTCGATTTTATTGGCCACGCCTCAGCCGTGACGTGCTCCGCTTTGTTGATCGATGCTCCGTCTGTCAGAACTACAAAGGGAGTGCTTAGAATACTGGTCTTTATCTACCTCTGCCTATTCCAGGAGAAATTATTCTGTGTGGAATCCGATCACAACAATGTATTCGGTCTGTAACAGTAGCCAATAAAAATAAAACGCGTGGCGTGCTTACGTGGAAAGTTAAGGCCCGACTAGTTTGTAGGCCCAGTATATACAATGAAAAAGGCGAAAAATTTTAACATTTTCCAAATTCGACATTTCGGCCATTCGCTCCATTACTCCCGAGCTTCCAGCAAAAAACTCTCGCTGAATTCTTCCAGCAATCTCTTCTTCTCATCATGGACGTGGAAAAGGATTCACCTGCAAAGAGAAAGGTGCAAAAATTCTTACATTGACATAAAATGAACTACGGATATCTTTGATATTCAACGCGTATTTGCTGAAGAAACCAAAAAATAAATTTAAATCATTCCTAGTAACTATAAAAGTTTAAATTTATCTCACCATTTTCGTTCTTTCTGCGTATTTTCTTTGTACCCAATGTGTATAATCTGCGTAAATTTCACTTATTTTCTGCGTATATGTTGAAGACAAAACCTAACTTTTTATAATAAGTACTTTTGATCTTTAAATCATAAAACTAAACTTCCAATAAACAAAAATGATTAATGTACCCTAAACCATAGATTTCTGGTGATATTTTTCTCATCCTTTGCGTACATTGCGTATGGTATGCGTACCCATCGCGTATGGTATGCGTACACAACGCGTATGGTATGCGTACCCGTTGCGTATGGTATGCGTACCCGTTGCGTATGGTATGCGTACACGTTGCGTATACTATGCGTATTTTTTGTTGCGTTTTATATGCGTACTTATAATATGCTTCTCTAAATTAATTATAGTTTCTTATTCTACGCAGATTTACGTCCGTCCCATATCATATAGATGCTATGTTTCGACTTTCAGAACAATGTGTGATACATTTTCAGATATAATTCCTGTTGAAATTGAAGAAAAATTGAAGGAACTTAATATTTATCAATTTACTCAATTTCCTGGATTTGAGCAAAACGCCCCACTTATCTACCAGCTGCTGACAATGTGGAACATTGAAAAGCAAAGCTTCATTATAGAGGGCCATGTTGTCCCTTTCACAGCTGATGAAGTGGCCCTCCTGACTGGACTACCAAATAGAGGTGAGGAGATTACTTGGATGACTTTGCCGACTTCAACAATCAGCTCAAAGGATATTAAGACTAAAATGTTTGAGTTGACTAGGGAAAGCTCCCCAGATACCATGTTAAAAACATTTATTATGTATTTGTGTTCTAATTTATTTTTCCAACAAAGCAACTTTAAAGTTCCAAAGATGCTTAAGACAATAGCAAATAATGTTGATGATTTTTCATCAATTAACTGGGCATGGGCAATTTGGGAATGCCTGGTTGAAGATTTTAATAATGTATCTATGAAGATCTCAAAAAACAGGCCAGCGGGTTATGTCAATGGATTTGTGCCACTGCTTATTGTGAGTGCTAAAACAATTCTTATTAAACATTTTAATTGAATGATTGTTTTGCTAAAACTAACTGAGAATATCTAAATTTTATGCAGGTTTGGTTCCTGGAGCACACTTCCATTCATCTCCCAAAGTATCCTGATAGAAGGCCCCGTTTCCTTCGATGGTCTGATGATATTGTATATAACACTGAGAAGACTGCCAAATTATTTGTTAATTTAAAGAGAAGACAGGTATTTATTGTGAAAAGTTTTATATATTGCTTACATATTGCGTACGGTTTGCGTATACTATGCGTATGTCTTGCGTACGTTGTGCGTACGGTATGCGTATATAATATGTATATATTGCGTATATGATTGCGTTTAGATTGCGTATTTATTTGAGAATAATTTTTCACAGATTTTTGTTGACATCCAAGGAGTAATCCCTGAAGAATGTGATCTCTTGGGTGTAAAGAAATATCCATCAACCCCTCTTTCACCCATTCAAACTAACACACCTGAACATCATCTCCACCCACAATCTCCTCTGCAGCCCAAATCCGCCTTGAAAACCCAACCCCAACCCCAACCCCAACCCCAACCCTCAGATGAACTTGAAAAGAAAATAATAGGGATTGTGCAGGAGTCCATGGTCAACCTCTTCCAGGAATTTGAAGCTAGAATGAGGAAGAATTTTGAACAAATTGTGAAGAGAGTTGATCTTATTGATGAGAAGCTCCAACATTGCATTGTCCAAAGAATTATTAAGCCTGATCAGCAAGCTGCTCACTCCTCATCATTCATTCCCCATACAATTCCATCCAACAATATTCAGATATCATCTGAACACACCAAGACCGACGCCCCAGAAAAAAGGAATGATGTTGAGATGACCTAGGCTGCTGAAAGGGTTAGCAAAAAGAATAAATTAGAGAGAAAATCAAGCCAAAAAAAGAAGAAGAAGCAGAAAAGGGTACACCACATCCCTGAAGAAACTGCCCAAGAAGTAATTACCAAAGAAGTTCCCCCGCAAGAAGAACCTATTAAAGAAGCTCCCCCCCAACAAGAACAGTCCAAAGAAGCTGCCAAAGAAGATTCCCCCGAAAAAGAACATGTCAAAGAAGCTCCCCCCCAAGAAGAACAGTCCAAAGAACCTCCCCCACAAGAAGAACAGTCCAAAGAAGCCCCCCCATAACAACAACCTTCGAAAGAAATTGTTCCATTCCAAAAAGTTCCCCATAAAGTTCCTCAAACTACAGAAATAATCAATGTTGATGATGTTGTAATAAAGGGTTACCCTGCAAGTCCCACAGTTAATTACAAAGGCGCGGAAATGTTGAGTCCAGCGCAGGAAGTTTTTCTTCGGGAAAACATAAAGAAATATCTTGACAGGTAATTTATTTTAGTATAATGCGCGTATGGTATGCGTATTACGTGCGTATGGTTTGCGTCCTTTGTGCGTATTACGTGCGTACGGATTGCGTATTAAATGTGTTTTTTATGCGTATAATGCGCATACCTTATGCGTATTTTTTGTTTAAATATTTCAGTAGCATGTGTGTATTTGAATCTGGGAACGTCATGATTTCAAGACGCATGATCGACGAAATATTATCAGATAGTTACCTGGACAATGACCATATTGATGCTTTTGCCATTTTATTAAATGAGAAGTCTAAAATTTCACCAGATTAGTATCAAAAATATCTATACATCTCACCAATGTATTGGGTTAGTATATTAGTTTATTTTATATATAATTTTTTATTTGAACTATTTAATTCTTATATTTAATTGTTTGCAGCATTACAAGGTAAAGGATGTAAAATCAGTGTTGTTCCTCGAGCATATAGACTACAAATCTGTTCAGTCAAGCAGTATTATAATTAATCCAATTATTCACGGAGAGCACTGGACCCTTCTAGTTGGTTACATAAAGCAGAAAAGGTGGGAATTTTACGACTCCATACCCAACCCTATGCATAGAAGTGTTGCTGTGAAGATAGTGAGTTTGATTCTAACCTTGAATTGTTTACAAATTTCGTGATTATTTTTAAGTGACTTAATTCTATTCCATATATTGTTCAGATTGCAAGTTTAAATAAGGATTGCAAAAAAGCCTTCCGTCAAAATATCACTAAATGGAGTTTCAAGACAATGAAGAAGGCGCCAACTCAGACCAACAATACAGATTGTGGTATGTTCGTTTGCAAATACATGGACAATATTGTTCGACAAAACAACTCCGGCTGGATGCAGAGAACGGATTGGCAAGAAAATATGCCCAAATATAGAGCAGAATTTGTATACGGATTATTTTGTGCTGCAATGAAATGAACTTTTATATTTTAAATTTATGTACATAACTGTATATTTTTCTTGTAATTAAGAAAGATTCTATGTGTTGAATATAATGTTTCTCACCATTGATCATTCATTTAAATCGATTAAGAAATTTATACTGAGGAATTTAAAATACGCACTCTATACGCGAACCATATGCATTTCAGACGCAGCTCATACAACGTATATACGCAGACAATGGTTCATGATTTTTTAATCAATAATCCAATTAATTCGAATGCAACTCCCTATCAATAAAACCAGCAAGGATCGTCGAATATAGGGTTTTTCACCGTTGATCCTTAATTCAAATCGATTAAGAAGGTTTTCATTAAGGTTTTAAGAATACGCATCATATACGCATTTCATACGCGTTTCAGACGCAGGGAATACGCAATCCATACGCATAAAGCAGTTCTTGGTTTTTTGATAAAAAAATCAAATTAATTAGAATTTAAATGATTCGATGCATTCTTTCGGTATGAAACATTCAAATACTCATTTTAGCATCGTTTCAAAATGATTTGTATGAATTTCCCAATGAGACATGATGGTTGTGTACACCCTTGTGCTACATAAGTGATGGTTGTGTACACCCTAAATTGTACTGCTTAGCTGGAGATGCCTGACTGGAATGTACAGCATTTATGAAGTCCTCAGTTAAGCATTCGGGTATGCTTGTGAAATTACACTGCTGATCTGAGGGTTGCTTGGAGTGTACAAAATTTATGAAGTCCGCAGTGAAGCATTTGGGCATGCTTGAAGGAGTCTCAAATTTTGTTGTGTATTTCTTCATTGGTGGTTTCCCTGTTAAAAAAATTAATAACAATATGTTAAAATAGGCAATAAATAAAATTATTCAGAAAATAAAATATCATACTCTGTCTTTTTTTCCCAGTGGCTTTTCAGCCTAGCATTGGATATGCATTTAGGCCTACGCTTTAGAGGGTCTTTCAGTTGTACATTGCCACCCTGTGTAGTCTTGTATGTCTTTCTCTTCCCAAAAACAACCAAATCGAGTTTTACAGATGTATCCTTCATCGCAGCCATTAGGAATTCTTCACCACCCTCATTCAGCTGCGCTCGTATGCTCATTTCATATGCAAACTTGCTGATATAATTTCTGAATATGAATCCACTACTAGCTTCTGAGCTATTCTGAGAATTTTCTTTCAAATTTAGACCAGCATATATATCTTGTCGAGCTCGTGCTGACCATCGCAACAGTAGGTACTTCTCGGGAATTTTCCCAATAGCCATTTGCCTCAAAACTATTATGCAGTGAGAACACAATAAACCCATCGTTTCAAACTTTCTGCAGGAGCATTGAATGTTACCATTTTGTGCATCAAAATCAACAACCCATGGTTTAGAGTGATCCTTGGTCTCTGTGTAATAGATAAAAAAATTAGAAGAATCACTAGACTCAAGCTCTACACTCATTACACCTACACCTTGTAAAAATTCTTGTTCAAAAAATGAATATAATTTCTTTGAATAAAATTGAGCAGCTTGCTTTAATATTGAGCAGTTTTTTATTACAGGTTCTATTTCGGAGTAGCTGCATCTATAATCCTCATCCTGTTCATTCCGGCGTCAATTCCTCATCAACTTCTCTAAACCCAAAAAGCAATCAGTTATAGAACTTGTGGGCTTAGAAATGTCATGACACACATTATTAGTAGACTCGTTACGTTGTGTGGATAGAATGTCCATGCTAAAATAATCCTTATTGAAGGCAGTTGACCACTTATTCCTTATCCTATAAAGATCCTGCAACCAAACATGATCTTGGAGGTTCCCTTGTATGATCAATTCAGCCCATGCATTCTCAAACTCCTCCTCAGAGTCACATATGCTCAAACACTTATTGAAGAGGCCTTTGACTTTGTTGTTGGTATTGTAGCACGATACTTTTGATGGAGCCTTTTTTCGGATATGTCATTGGCACAGTCTATGACGACTGTGAGGTAGTGCAACTTCTATGGCCCTAGTCATTGCCTGGTCTTGATCTGTATATATTGTTATTGGCTGTTTATCACCCATCATTCGAACAAAAGTTGTAAACACCCACGTAAATGATTCAATTGTCTCTTCGGACAAGAAGGCCACCCCAAGCAAAATATTTTGCCAATGATTATTAACCCCAACAAATGGTGCACATACCAAATTATACTTATTAAGCCTATAACTTGTATCAAAAATTACCACATCACCAAAGCAGTCATAATCTATCTTACCAATCGCATCAACCCAAAAAAAATTTAGCAATCTATCAAATTCATCCTTCTGGACATCCCAAGAGAACATGTTATCATTAAGTTGTCGTTCTTTAAATAACTCAATCAAAGTATTAGTGTCCCCAAGTTCAATCTTAGCTCTTTTTATTTTTTGAATAAAGTTGTACGCATCCCTCCTTGTGAATCCAATATTTTCGACACCTCCAACTTCATCAGCAAGAAAGGAAAATGCATCAATTGTTCTTATCCCAGCATCTGTCATTGCTTTAAGAACAGAAGCTTTTTCATCACATATATTCCTGCATGATCTAAGAAGATGTCGGTCTTCTGGCCTAGGCAAATCATGATTGTGATTTTCAATAAATTTTTTCACCTTCCAATATCCATCTTCATCCACTGTAAACCTAACCATAGCTGGACAACCAGTTCGAGTATCTGATCTTCG
Organism: Dendrobium huoshanense; assembly: GCA_016618105.1. Taxonomy (NCBI): domain Eukaryota; kingdom Viridiplantae; phylum Streptophyta; class Magnoliopsida; order Asparagales; family Orchidaceae; genus Dendrobium; species Dendrobium huoshanense. Next base: position 24,980,339 of record CM028358.1, on the reverse strand, counting down.
ATATTTCCTTTGGATATTAAGATCAGGCAACTTCTTGAAACCAGCTTTTGAACAAACAAAGTCCTTGGATTTTAAATTTCTGGAATTTGGCCAGTAACTGTGATGATCCTTACGAACACTAAAACCAAGATTATATCCATAAGAACGATAAACCTCGTATGCTTCTTTCTCATTAACATAAACATCCTGAGAAATACGCAATAAGTGAATGGTAAAATACGCAACCAATACGCAACATATACGCAACATATACGCAAAAGATAAGCAGCAATTAAGCAACACATACGCAATATATACGCAATGTATACGCAATGTATACGCAATATATACGCAGAAAATATTCAATATATATCAAACAGAAACGCAATACATAAGTGAAATAAGAAAATCGAACTACAAAATCCTTATTGTAGCCTAGATCAATAATGCTTTAGAAGAAGAGAACATCGAGTATTCTTTTTAAATCAATTACAATTTTACATTATGCACATTGTTGATAAAAAATCGCATCTTTGCTAAACACAATAAATGCTCAAAGAAAACTTGGAAGGAGGCGAACTTTACCGAGATGCTGAACTTTTCGTCTAGTCCCACTGGTTCTACGTGTTCTGCTTCATGTGCGCTTGTTTCCGGGACGTCGGCATTCTCCAGGTTATCGGCTTCCTCCGAGACCTGCGAAAATATTGTCTGCTCATAAAAACCAACATCCTCCTCCAGATCAATCTCCATCTTCATCGGCATTTTCTCTGCGAAATTTTTGGCATCTCTGCGAAAATTTTGGCTCTAAGCTTTATATATTGCAGTGATTCGCGCGCGTCTTAAATTCTGAAAAAAGAAGCGCCAACCTAAATCTCCCGGGTCGGGTTTACGAGGTTTACGCAAGTCAATTGACTGTTTAACCCTTTCCACGTAAGCAACCGAACACATCATTGTGATCGGATTCCACACGCAATAATTTCTCCTATTCCAGACTCAATTTGAGAAGACCTTAGCTTGGACTTTGTTCTCGGGTTACCCCGAACCACGAAGGGCAATGACTGATTATGGTCGTAGTTGATCATTTTTATAAAATGAAGCACTTGTTGACCTTCGTGTAATACCAAAAAAATATATATTACATACCTCTGCCAAAATTCAGGAAATCAGCGGATATCCTTCCGAATCCGGCGCCGAATCGGTCTCTTCCCGTAAATCTCGTGAAGCCGGCCTCGATCGTTCACTCCCGTCTATCAAATGAAGAAGGAATGAGGCTTTGCATTCTACTTGCTTCCTCCGACTTCTTCCATCAACCCTTCTCCCTAGTCGAGCTCCCATACGACATCCGAACTCCCCGCAAATCTTCCAAAATCCCTAGCAGAAGCCCTGTCTGAAAGCCTTCGCCCTTCTATCCTCCTTTCCAGTCCTCCTCAAGCCGCCGATTCCACCTGCCATTCCCGATCCCTAGCTGTAACCAACACCAGAACTACCTCACCCGACCTACTGCTGATTTCCACTAACCTAACCACCTTTTCACTGGATCTCACAAGCCAACTTCCTTCTCCGACAACCCTTCCACTCGTATCTGAAGCAACGACGGGAGTTTGCTCGTTTGCGAAGGTAATGATCACCCTTTCACGCACTTCTTCGGCTGAATCCTGTAAATCTACTGCGATAGAAAGAATGCAACAGAGGGATTAATTCGCAGTGAGATTTAGTTGATCCCTCTATCATTAGGATTCAACCCAAATCCTGTTAAATCCCACATCAATCTTACTTAATTCTGCCATAAACTTGTTTAAATCTTTTTTTTATTAATTATAATTAATTATTATTTTTAATTTCAATTAGTTATTAAGTAATTATGAATATGATTAATTAACTAATTATAATTAGTTAATATTTAGTAATTAGTTATCAATTATAATTAATTAATTAATTATAATTAACTATTATTGATTATAGTTAATTATTAATTATAATTGTAATTAATTAACTACTTAAAATTAATTGATAATTAATTATTAATTATTAATTATTAATTATTAATTATAATTACCTGATTAATTATTATTAATCATAAGTTAATTATCAATTAATTATAATTATAATTGATTATTTAATATTAATAAATTATTAATTATAATTTGCTAATTAATTATGATTAATTATAATTAATTGTAATTACTTATAAATAATTATAATTAATTGGAAAAGAAAGAGATCACTCTTCCCCCACATCGATCTACATGCCGACATCGTCGTCACCAACCATCATGCATGTACCTCTTAAACTAAAGAAAGCCTATTTTGGCGCTTGTAACGCAACGAACAACCACCTAAGCACGAGTTTCTCTAGCATGGTAGGAAGAAATTTGTTATGATGCTTGCGACCAGGCGGGCAATCTCCTAAAACCCCATATTCAACGTTAGCAGTGCACCGAAAAACCACTCATGCACGTTTTTCTCTAGCGTGGTGGGAAGAGAACCCGGTGCGATGCCTACGGCGAGGCGAGGTTAAATATAAAATTGTGCATTTCAAACAGGTGCCCGAAAACACATGCACGCCTTTCTTTGGCGTAGTGGGAGATGAAGAATATGGCCGCGGTATCCCACGACACCAACCGTGCACGCTTTTCTCTAGCCTGGCGAAATGCCCAGACTCGTGGAATTTCCCCTAAACAGGGGAGACGCCAGGAGGCTGTCAAAATTTTGTCTTAAAAATATAAGGACTTGAACTCAAAAAAGCACAACAGGGGTCTTAATGAATTTAAATTTGAGCATATGATGAACTCAAACAAACATGAACTTAATTTGAATTTGAGCATAATTAAAATGAGTAAACAACATGAACTTGGATTCAAAATAGGCAAGATCTTAAGTGAATTTGAACATGAAGCGAATTAGACATGAACTTGGACTCAAAATTGAGCTGGATTTGAACTCAAATAAAATAAATTGAATATTAAACTCATGTTTGCTTTGGACAATAAAAGACTTAGGTTAAAATCTCAATGGATATAATTTGCTCATAACCAAATGAAAGACTTATGTGGAATCATCATGCATATTGCAAACAACATGTAGAGACAAGAAGTTCACAATTATAACATGTCTACAAGCAAAGAACAATCATAAGGATGTGTGATCTAGTCACAAGTGGAGGCACAAGGATATTCCATTGAACATTGCAGCTCATATGCAAGGCGACTTACATACAAGTGATGACGAAACTCAAGCATTTGAGTGATTCAGAATAATTGCCATGGTTCAAAGACATGAAAACACTAATCCTCTTGCAAGCAACAATGGTGGATGAGTTGTAAATGTGAGGAATTCATTTGTAGATGTAAAAAGGGGAATTGTCATGCATATGATGTTCTATCTATGAATAAAATGCAAAAATCCTTCAGTGACAATGGATGACTCACCAAATATATAAGGGTTTGCATACAAATCAAAGTATCAAATTCATGATGAATATAGCTTATGCAAAAACAAAAAGGCAATTAACTTGCAATGCATGCGATGATGTAATTATACCAACCTCCAAATTAATATCATGCAAGTCATATAAAAATGATAGTGGTCGATGCACAAGTCCCTCACAGATGAAGGAAGCTTATGTGTAACGAGCATTATGATATATTGCTAGCCAACATTTACAAGCAGTAGAGGGATTCAACATACGATAAATCGTTGATGAAAGTTGTATTCGAAAGGTCAAAGCAAAAATAATTTTCATGCAACCAATGTCACTTGATTTTGATGTGTATGGAATTTACAAGAGTCATGCAAGAGGATGTGAAAGTCCCTTACAATCAATATCAACTATTCGTGGAAGAATTGAAGAATGTAACAGTTCTCTGTGAACAATGAGGGCTAGCATGCAATGGTTATGATGATTACTTTATACGAATGCATCATACTGTCCACAACCAATAAAGACAAGTATACAATAATAACTCTAGCCCCTCCTACAAGCAAAGGTGGAGAATAGGTTACATATGCAAGCTCCCACGAACTGCTATAAAAACTCAGCAGAAGTAGATGGTTTGTAGCAAATTTAAATACCTACGAACCATCGTAGGTAGCCTATCATGTAAAGTATTATCTATGAGTCATCGCAAAAGCTCGTGATGAATACAACATCAATAGGCAAAAGCAGGAGATTCGTTAGTGCACTACAATCCACCTGTAGAAAGTAACAAGTATTGCACAGCAGTCTACCTGTACAAAGCGAGCAAATGGCCCTAATACGACGCCACACGGATCCTCAATATGCATACAAGCGAACATAAGGCATGTACGAGCTTCCAAGTAGAGCGTTGCATTCAAATGACAGTTGCCTTCTCAACTGATTAATGTTAAATATTTTAAAAATATCCGCGCACATGCATCGTAATTTGTATACACATAGGTACACAAAAGAGGTCAATGTAACAAAAAACCTGCATGGGCCCATGTGAGTGTGTTGTAGGAACACACGTGACGTCTAGGGATGTTGCGTGGGTCAATAAATGAACGTAGTTCGAGCCTGATCCTTCTATATGGATAGATAAGAGTCGACATTGCTCAAATTATAAAACAGATATACGATCAGGGTGTTGATCATAATATCTATTTTACACATTCGTATAACGCTTTCAGGCCTCCAACAAAGAAAATTTATCAAGGAAAGTATAAAGCCTACGAAACTCGATCACCTATCATTAAGTTAATAGGGTCGACAAGGTTTAGTCAATGGAAATGACCCTACACACCCCGGAGGTGTTGAATGTTTATCTCAACCAGAGTGATTCACAAACACTTTCAAGTGCCTCCCAAATTACCAAAGGATCATCAAAACTCCACAAAAATTCCCAAAATTCCAGCAGTCCAAACTCTAAATATTTAAAATTGAAACTCAATCATCGAACACTTAAAGCACAAAATCCATCCGCGATCCGCAATAATTTGTTGAGGTGGACAAATTGAAATTTACTTTAGCTCACATAGAGCTAATGCCTAGTCGAAAATATCACTATGATCCATTCTCAAATAATCTCCTACTAGTAAAGACGACTTACGTGTCATCTAACCCGTGATTTTACCGCCAAATGGCACCGCATGATAAACAGTTATGACCCAGGGCCCTCTGAATCGAGTGGTTCTGCCGCCAAATGGCACCACAGATAGCGATTATGGTCGTAGCCAATACGTTCCTTAATGACATCAAATCCTTGAGATATGAATCAATAATGTATAATCGATAAGGCACAAAGCCCCCTATAAGCTAAGGTGGATTCAAATTTATCCCCTTAGGCAAATATCCACCCCAAGTCTACAAGGTACCCTTGGACGAAGCAACTCATGGCTGCCAACAAGGACCCTTCTATCAGGTTGGGTCGACTACCTCCTCTAACTAAGTAGACTAGGGACCACGATGGCTCGGGAAGACAGAACCATGGGATCTTGTTCGGGCCTATCATCCATTCCCCCAACATCCTCTTTAAGTACAAGATGGTGAAATTCTCAATTTTAAATATCACATTTCCAACACCCATACCCATGCTTCTACTATATGTCATATGTGTCTACGTATTTGATTGACGACTAGCCTTAATCGAAAGTTCTCTCTCATGATTAGGAGGGATAATTAACTATAGGGGCTTGCGCATATAGGAAACCAGAACTTAGATCATAAAGTCCTAGCAAAATGAGGGTGAAATCTCTGGGTAGTGTCTTATCTATAAATTCATCTGTCTTCCCAAAATTTACCTCGGAACTTAAATCCGTTAAAACTCCCCCTGAAGAAAATCACAGCAGGCAAAGGCCGGGGCCGAATTTTTGGAGCCCACAGCACTTTATCGCCTGTAAGAAAACTTCAAATGCTCTCCATGTTGCGCATCTTTTTTTCATCAAGTTGTTCATCTTCATGGTGTTCCTAGGAGTCTCACATATGATCGGGATGTTAAATTTATAAGTCATTTTTGGTGTGAGCTATGGAAGTGGTTGGGCACCGATTTGCGCCTTAGTTCAGCATATCACCAGCAATCGGATGGCCAAACTGAAGTGGTTAACTGCAAACTGGGTAGTATGCTTTGTTGTTTTGTGCAAGACCGTCCTAGACAATGGGAAGAAATGATGAGCACAGCAGAATTCACATTTAATTCGACAGTGAATCGCTCCACTGGTAAGTCCCCTTTCAACATTATGTATACAAAATTGTCTAACATTGTTGTGGATGTACGGGTGCTACCTAAGTGCAAATCAGGATCTGCAACAAATTTTACAAACCAATATTCAAAAATGCTAGCTGACGTTCATGAGCATCTCAGCAAGGCAAATTCAAAATACAAAAGAGCAGCGAATCGCCACCATTGGCAGACTTTGTTTAATGTGGGCAATCTTGTTCTGGTGCGTATACGGCGCAAGCGCTTCCCTCCTAGAACTTATAATAAACTAAGCCGCCGCAAGATTGGTCATGTTCCAATCATTGCCAAAATTAATGACAATGCCTATACTGTTGACTTACCAGTTGGTCACAACACCTCACCCACCTTCAACGTTTCAGATATTTGACCTTATCATTCGCCAAATGTGTCTCCTATTACAATCAGCTCATCGGAGTCGAGCTCTTCTGATGCTGGGGAGGACTGATGCAGTGCATATTATGGAGTGTGTGGCACAGCAGACCGCCACCACTCATGCTCCACTCTCTTTGTACCAATTCAGTTATCTTAGTGCTAGTATTCATTTTTGTTTGTTACACCATAATTAGCAAAACTCAATTATCTACTATTACAAAACCTGATATTATAGAAAATTTAAATTTGGAGGAAAGGAATGTAGTGCAGCACTTTTTCCACTATTATCAATAGAATTTGTGTTCTGGGGCAGGACGCCTCTGTTTTCACCGAGAAGTAAACCTCTCAGTTTCTGGTTCTTATTTTTTTGTCTGGAATTCCTTGCAGGTCCTAGGCGGCATCATAATGAGATTAATTCCATCCTTCATACCAAACATAAAAGAATTTTATGCACACCAAACAGAACCAAATTAGGTTTGATTTAGTCTAACAGATTACCAACCTTGACTAACGCTTATCTTAAATTCCTAAGTTAATCTAATCTCAAACCAAACAGCCCTTTGAACTGCTCGCCTCCTCCTTACCTAAGTTCACGCAGACAAAAACGGAGTTTTCTAAATTATCGTCATCATCAAAGGCAAAGCTAATGTTCTCTTGCATGAACAAAGAGCTATGCGAAGAATGTCATGAAGTTCTCAAAATTGCTAGGAAACAAAGGCAATTGTTATCCAGAAATTTTCAGACAATATTAGAAGAAGACGGACAATTTGGTTATATTTTTGCCTCATAGTTTGAGCTCAAAGAGAAAAAATGGAACGGTTAATCTTTTATCTGATTAATCTACCATCAAATGCAACAACAAATTAATGGCAACAATTATAAAATAAGAACAAGTTTCACTTACCTCAATTTGGGCGTATGTTTCTTTTCCGCTTGCAGGAATGGATAGCTTGTAACTTTCATCTGTGCCAAAGTTCAACTGCATAGCAACAAGAAATGTTGCTTGATTAAAGAATATTAGTTTCAAGCAAATTTTAGATATTTTCATAAGCCATCTTCATGCCATAAATTCTAACCTTTCTTAAATAAAAGGACAAAGCTTGCATAAAATCCCCCTTTAAGTTTAGCACGCCAATTGATTTCTTTAATGTCATTTCTAAATGGTTAGAAGCATGCCCTACAATTAATTTTTCCAACTCTCTTCTAGTTTGAAAATGTATTAATCCTCACATATTTTATATGTAACAATGGAAAGAAAAAAATTATAAGACATGCCCCAATTGATAGCTTTCACTATATAGTTTGAAGATTAAAATGGTTTGTCCATTTCCAGAATTAGAGGTAGAATAGTACAATTTGAAAGTAAGGTATGTCTATTATAAAGGAGGTGGAGAGTGTTGGAAGGTGGTGAATTCATTAGGTTGATGGTGGACGACAATTAATTTTGGCATTCATCAATGGTAGTAGTGGCGCCTATGTCAAAACAAGCATCAGAAAAAAAATCGGTGTCGGATGGTGATGAGCAACAACGATCATCGAGGGGCGGGTGAAGATGATCATTAAAGGATGGGCGATGATGCTTATCAGCATCATCAATGGCAAGCAACGTTAGATGATGGCAGCGGATGATGGCAATTATCAACATCAATCGGTGGTCGGCATTGGAGAATGAGCAACAACTATAGTTGATAGACAAAACCACAATAACCAATAGAGGATGGGCAAAGATGTTTGTTGTTAGGCAACACTGGACGCTAGAGAAATAGGTGATGTTGGTCATCGGAAAATATCGAAGTCAAATGTCAAATGCTAGAAGGTTTTCCACATGGTGATCCTCTTAGGTGAAAATCAAGCAACTAAGAAAAACAGTGAAGTATAGACAAACAAATTTTCAAAGATGGTTGGTTGAGATTTCAAGCAACAATCAAAGCATTAGAATTCTCTACAACATCAAGCCTTTGTCCCACTGTGGGGTCGGCTACATGAATTATTTTTCGCCATTGTGTCCTGTTAAAAGTCAAATTCTCATTTAAATCTAATAAAGCATTAGAATTCTCTAAGTACATAAATTTTATTCAACAACAAAAAAAAACCTTACTTGAAAAATATAAATAAGGCATATTTATATATTTTTGAAAGGGGGATTCCGATTATTTTTATAAAAACAAATACTCCATCAAGCAATACAAGAGGAGCAACCAAATTTCCAACATTTCATAGCATTATGTTATGTCCCTTCATTAATTTGCTGGAAGAAATGTCAGCCTCAAATATAGCCATCGCATTACTTTATTCCCTCAATCATACATATGTGGTAGATCTGCAGAAACCTAACATCATAATTGCATAATTAGTTACAGTTCTTGTCCCAAAGAGCTCTATCAACCAAGCCCAAACTGAGTATAGAGAGTAGAGTAGGATGTCAATAGAACTCTCATTTCAATCAAGATCTTCTTGATATTGTAGCACAGGTCGTATATCATAGCTCTGTAATGAGCAAGTCCAAATGCGGAGTTCAGACTCCTTCCATGTTGATTTTGCGTAATATAATGAGGGGTCAATCTGAGATTTCTTCAGCACCTAGTGCTGGAGATAGTGATCAAAACTTAAAGTGTCCTTCCAGGGATCATATCAAGTTTGCCTATAGGTCTGGTGCTTTTAAATGAAATAAACAATTGTTTCATGTTTTCTTATGCTTAATATTGTAGTGGAATGGCCAATTGCTATCTTAAAACTTAGTGTACTCTATATTCTCGATGGAGACATAGTGGAACAACTAGGGGGACATACCCTAAACCCATGGAACATAGAATATAATTTCTTTGGGTTTTGGAGTCTTTTAGAGAGATATAATTCATGTGGTGAAATAAATGATTAGCATAGAGTACCTTTTTCATAAATTTCATTAGAATTCCAACAAGCTCGATGGAGATAAAACAACAAAAACCATAACAAGCTAGATGGAGATGAGGAATTTAAATTTGCTATGACTCACAATTAAATTTAAATGACTAATTCTATCATAATTTCAAACAAATTATTATAAAAATAGAAAAACCCAAGTACCACTTAAGATTTTCATTTTGCAGTCATATAAAACTTGCTATTGTGGTAGGATGAATTGGTAATGTATAGAAATTAATACTTAACTATTTAAAGATAAAAATCTGACTTCTCAAGGGAATGATACTCTTTCATCATTATATTATTTGAGGCTTGCATAATATTGTGTAAGCTAATATTTCCTCCTAGCCAAAGGTAGGAGCAGATGACAATGAAAGGCTGAGACATCTAAACAAAAAAGGGTTCTTAAGGCGGCTCACTGGTGGTAGTAAAATAATCAAGAATTCTCTTGGACTAAGTATTCTCTATTCTCTTCACAAAAAAGTCCTTCACAAGTGTGCAGGAGTAGGATCTATTTATAGATTTATGAAGGAAGTCTTCTAGTCATATATATAAGAATCTTGGATATTCCATTGAGCAGTTCAAAAAGGTTTTGGTTAATCATTTACATTTTTGGGACATCTCAATGGTTTAATGAAATTGGAATTAAATAATTTTAGACTCGTTAGATTCATCTTGTCAAGACACTCATATCCACTATGGGTACCCAAAATTCAAAGAATATCAACCCTTCAAAAGGCTTTACAAAGCTTTTAATTAGCTTATGAGTGCATGGTTTAGCTCATTTTGTCATAGATCTAAACGTCACTGGATTTGTCTCATCGAACCATATGTCTCTCAACTACAAAAATTTTGAATGATCTCCAAATCAATTCCAAAATTTTTTGGCTCAAATAATTGAAGTCTTTGAGAATAAAAATTGAAGTTTAAATTCATGAGTGATCAGATTAAGTTTTTTAATGAAATTGCAACTCCAACTTCCTGTCATACGCAATCAGAGGTTAATAGCCATAGCAGAGCTAATGTGTTCGGAAGGTATTCATCTACAAATATTAACTAAACATAAAAAAAAAAAAAAAAAAAAAAAAAAAAATCTTTTTTTGACATCATCATCATCATCATCATCATCAAAATTTTATAATACCTTAAAACGATTTAAAAAATTTATGCACTTCATTATTGAAAGAAAAAGTCACATTGATTTAATTATTAACAACCATTAATCCCACTCTATCCCATTAGTCCCACTTTATCTTGTCGGCAAGTGTTATTGCAGCACTTCCCAGCCAAACCCAAAAGAATAATAAAAAATCACTTCATGAATGACCTTTTACGCAGCAAATGTAGAACCGTAGAAAATCATCAGCTATCTAAAATATAAATCCATAGAAGCTATGTAGTTGCAGATAAATTTCGCTATTTTGAATAATTTAATATGTTTGAGGTTCGAATAATGTAAAAAAATAAACAAAATCTTGCTATCTACTTAATCATGATTGAGACAGATTTTTATCAAAGAAAAAAAAAAAGTTCTTTACTAACAAAGATGATAAATCACGCCAATTTGCTCTGAGCAAGCATCAGATATTCGAAAATCACAAATTTCCACCCAGATACTGAGGAAAAAAAATACCAATTCGAAGATACCTTATCATCCTCGGAGAAAATCCGAACATGCAATCCATCAAGCACACCGGAGCTAGGCACACTGCCATCAATTACATGAGCAACTTTGACAATATCAACCATCCTCAAGAAGGCATCGCTCAGAATCCTGGAAACATCCGAATATTTGCTCCCTTCAGTTCTCAACTGGAAATTATTGCTCAGATAAAGAATGCCCGAACCATATCCCACTGAAGCCGGCATCGGCCACAAGTTAAGGCCATTAGCGAGAAGAGAAAACCACAACAAAAATCCCATCAGAAGGGCGTTGCGAACTACACCCATTTTCCAGCAATTACCAGCAACAAATCTAAAACGCGAAAAGTATACAGATCTAACACAATGCGGGTCAAAAGAGTTGGGAAAACCAAGCTCCTAAATGAAACGCTTAGGGAAAGAGCTCTCAGTAGATCTGAGAAGGAAAAAAGACAAAAATAACGCCCATAATGCCCAGGCTGCAGGGATGATGTTTTTATTTATTTATTGTTTTGGTAAGCTAACAAGCTATGAAACGAAGCTCGAGGATATCTGTATATATATATAGCATAAAAGTAACACACAGTTGAACCTACCAAGAGACGAGAGAAGAAAAGTTCTGCCAGCCTATGCTCTCCCGCCATTAATTCCCTTAAATATTTAACTCTTAGACAGAGTCAAACATAAGTATAAAGTTGATACCAGTCAAAGAAAATAATAATAAAATGATTCCCAAATGTCTTTTTGCTTCTTTGAAGTTATTTTTTAGTATAAAAATTTTTATTTTTGTATTAAAATATTATTTTAAGAAGTAATAAAAAAATTATTGAGACGATTTTTTTGTTACTTCTTAAAGCAGCTTTTTGGTATAAAAATTTAAATTTTTATATTAAAAAACTGCTTTAAGAAATAACAAAAAGTCATCCCAAACTAAGCTTAAGGTTTCGTTTGAGACGACTTTTTTATTGCATATTAAAGTAGTTTTTTAGTACAAAATTTTTAATTTTGGTATTAGAAAGCTGCTTTAAGAAGCATTAAAAAAACTATCCCAAAAGAAAGTCTTAAGCTTCGTTTGGGACTGCTTTTTTATTGCTTTCCAAAACGGTGTTTTAGTACAAAAATAAAAAAATTTGTACTAAAACTCTGTTTTAGAAAGCAATAAAAAAGCCGTCCCAAACGAAGCCTTAGGCTTCGTTTGGGACAGCTTTTTGTTGCATGTTGAAGCAGCTTTCTAGTATAAAAATTTTAAATTTTATATTAAAAAATTGCTTCGAGAATCAATAAAAAAGCTCTATCAAAGGAAGACTTATTCTTTTTATTTGGTTAACCGAGCTTAGATAATGCCTTTAAATAATATTTTTAATTAATAGAAGACGTTTTAGCCATTAAAATCAATGTAATAATTGAAATGCTAAGACTTTATCTTAGAAGACGTTTTTGCCATTAAAATCAATGCTAATTGAAATGCTAATGCATGATGCTTATAGAAGTTTCACGTCCAAACTTAAAGAGGAGAACCTATGCTCACAGCCTAATTCTTAATAAATGCAATTAAAAATATATGATGAATGATTATGATCAAAATTGTCAAAATAAAATGAAAGCATTCAAATTTGTAAAATTTGACATATAAAACTTTAATATCAGATTTTCCATTACATGCCAAATATAAAATTTTAAATAAATTAGATGTGACATGTTATAGAGTTTGGTTCATATTTTTTTACTTTTAAAATACCAAAATTTGAGGATCAAGTGACAAAGTGTTATTTGCATTGTTTTTAAAACCGGATTGGACAAGCCGGTTCAACAGGAACCGATTAGCTAGCTGATCCGTTTTTTTTTTTTTTAAATCGGCTCTGCAATGATCCAGCTAAAATCAGTTTGAACTGGCAGTTCGATCGCTAAACCGATGAATCGGTCTCAGCTTTTAAGAACCGTCTGTTAAATATTTTCTCTATTTCATATAATTAAAATTTTGTAAAATAAATGTAATAAATTAACTTAAATTTATTAAACTTAAAATTGAAATAACTTTAAATTTGTTATAATAATTAATTTTTAAATAAACTCCAACAAAGCTTACTCATATAGCTTCACCATCCATGTAACTTATTTGCTCATTCATTTCAAAAAAAAAAAGCTATATAAAGTTACAAATAATACTAACTTATAGTGTTCCTCAGAGATGTGTTTGCAGTTAAAATTAAAATTTCATAAGTTCATTAGCATTTGTACTAGTTCTCCTATCTTATCATTTTTGAATTTAAGTATATGACTGTAATCAGACTCTAAGCTTTTATTTGATACCAACTTTTGACTATACTCACTTTCTTTTCCTCTTATTTTTTTTAACTCTTTTCACTTTATATGGAGTATATAGTTAATGATTTTGAATATCAATTTTATTTAAAATTTTCTTACAATCATAATAACTTCAATATAAGGATTTAATATAATTACTAATTCCAAATTCATGTTGCTTATATTTTTTAATTTTAATATGCTCATATCTATTTTTTTACCTTAATTATTTTTCTTCAATTCAAAGGTCAATATATGAATGTATAACTTATAAATTCAAATCAAGTCAACAATTTGAATGATCTAAATTAGTTCATTATTAATTTTTCCAATCAATGAATTATAAAGTAATGCTCATTTGAACTGTGATCTAGAATTTTATTATTATCTTAATTTTATATAATTTTATCTATCATTTGTTTAGTGTTAATTAAATAATTAGAATTTAGAGATATTAATAAAAATATAATAAATGTAAGCAAAAGGGGAATTTAATCAAATGTAAATAACAACACACATAAATATTAATAAATACACACATTTTCATATGAATGATCAAAAGGTGCAAAACATATGATACATATAAAACTATAACACGTGCGTAATGCACCACTCTAACCATCACAATAAAATTACTAAAGACACAAGTGAGAAACCTCCCATAAATGCTAATTAATTTTATAGACTTCAGCTAGACTATGCAGATGATTTTATTTCAGGATGAACCAATTCAGTTATATTTCATAATTGATCAATGTCTCCACCTAAAAAAGGCTTCAATCTATGGCCATTCATTTTGAAAACATGCAGGCTTTTTTTATCCTAAATTTTCATAGTTTCATAGGGAAATGTTCTTATGAAAGTGAAAGATCATAACCATCTAGATATTAATTTTCTTGAGAAAAGCTTAAGTCTAGAACTAAAAAGTAAAGCATCTTATTTAGAAGTGAATTCTTTCTTAAGATGTTTACTATCATGCCATTTCTTAACTTTATCCTTATAAATCTTTGCATTTTTATATGCCTAATTTCTTATTTCTTCCAATTCTCTCAATTACATTAATCTTTTTTTTTTTAATACCTTCAAAATTAGAATTTAATTCTTTAATAACCAGAGTACTTTGTGCTCTAGTTCCATAGGAATGTAGAAAGCTTTTTCAAAAATTAGTTTATAAGTAGTCATACCAATAAGAGACTTAAAAGCAGTTTCATAAGCCTATAATGCATCATCTTATTTAATCACCCATTCCTTCCTATTAGAATTGACCATTTTTTCAAGATTCATTTGTTAATATCATCCTGACCACTAGTTTGGGGATGATAAATGGTAGCCATCCTATGATAAATCTCATATTTCTTTAGTATTATTTTTATTCTTTTATTATAGAAATGACTTTGTCCATCACTAATTAAAAGTCTTGGCATTCCAAACCTAGAGAAAATATTTTTCTTTAAAAACTTAATCACAATTTGAGCATCAGTTTTAGAGGTTGCCACAACTTTAATCCACTTTGAAACATAATATTCTACAATAAGAATATATTAGTTTCCATGGGATGGCACAAAAGGTCCCTTAAAATTCAATCCCCAAACATCTAATATTTATAATTCCAAAACATATATTGTTCAAACGTATTTCATTTCTTTTTGTAACATTTCCTACTCTCTGATATTGATCACAATTTTTAATGTATTCATTTACATCCTTGAATAGAGTAGGCAAAAAATAATTTAGATTGAAGGATTTTTGAAGCGGTTCTCAAACCTCCAAATGTCCTCCATAATAAGAATCATGGCACTCCTTAATGATTGGCTCTTTTACTTCTTCAAGGACACATATTCTTACAATTTGATCATTGTATGATTTAAATAAGATTCATCCAAAAAATAAAATTTTGTATCATGTAGAAACTTTTCTTTTGAATTGGTGATAAATCATAAGGAAGTGTACCACCAATGATAAAATTAATAATATTGGCATACCAAGGTGATCTGTTTAAATGAAGAGCAAATAATTACTCATTAAAATTTTTTTCATTAATCTCACCCTCATATTATTTCTGTTTTTAATAGAAGGTCTAAAAAGATTATCAACAATTTGATTTTAAGGGCCCTTTCTATCAAAAAATTCTACATCAAATTCTTGTAACAGAAGAATCCACCAAATCAATCTAAGTTTAGTATTTTTCTTTTCATAAGATATTTGATAGTAGAATGATCAGTATACACAATTACTTTGGGATCAATAAAGTATGACCTAAATTTATTGAAGGTGAAATAATGGCTAGCAATTCTTTTTTAGTAGCTGTATAATTATATTGTGTAGAATTTAAAGTTTTGTTATTATAAAAAATGACATAGAATTTCTTATCTATCTTTTGTCCAAGAATTGTACCCACAACAATGTTGCTGGCATCGCACATCACTACAAAATGTAAAGATTAATTAGGAGCAATAGTCAAGTGTGTTTTAAAGCATTAAATGCTTCAAAACATGCATAATTAAATGGAAAAGGAACATCCTTCTCCAATAATTGACATAATGGTCTAGAAATTTTATAGAAGTTCTTAATAAATCTCTTATAAAATCCTACAAGACCTAAGAAACTCCTAATGCCTTTAATAGAATTGGGTGGAGGTAGTTTTTCTATCACCTAATTTTTTGTAATATCTACCTCTGATTCTTTTTTAGAAATCTTATACCCTAAAATAATGCCTTCAGTTACCATGAATTGACACTTGTCCTACTTTAACACTAAATTTATTTCTTTATATCTTTTCAAAATAGAGGTTAAATTTTCAAGACAAGAATTAAATGTAGTTCCAAATACAGAGAAGTCATCCATAAAATTTCAATCCCCTGCTCAATTAAATTTGAAAAGGCTGGCATCATACATCTTTAAAAAGTAGCAAGAGTTACAAAGACCAAAATGCATTCTTCTAAAAGCAAAAGTTCCATAAGGACTGATGAAAGTAGTCTTATCTTGATCCTCAAGTGTAATAAGGATTTGATGATATACAGAATATCCATCTAGAAAATAATAAAATGGATGCCTTACCAACCTATATAACATATGATAAAAAAAAGGCAAGGGAAAATGATCTTTTATCGTAGCTTTATTTAATTTCCTATAATCTATACAAATCCTTCAACCTGTGACAATTCTTATAGATATAAGTTCATTATGTTCATTTGTTAAGATAATCAAACCTCCTTTTTTAGGAATACAACAAATAGGGCTAACTCAAGAACTATCAGAAATAGGTTAAATAATCTCAACATCAAGCCATTCGAGAATCTCTTTCTAAACAACATCTTTCATGGAAGGGTTAAGTCTTCTTGGAGGTTCAATTTTTGGTATTAAATTAGCTTCCATTAAAATTTTATGCATGCAAATTGAGCGACTAGTCCCCTTAATATCAGTAATTATTCATCCAAAATCTCTTCTAAATTTACTCAAAACCCTAATCAATTTACTTTCTTGATGTGGTTCTAAATTAGCTAAAATATGATTATAAGAAGATTAGAGTTATTATCCAAAAAGGCATACTTTAGATGATAAGGTAAAGCCTTAAGCTCTAATTTAGGAGCCTCTTCAATGGATGGTTTTAAAATTTTCTTAAAAGAGGAAGTTCTCAACACTTCAAAATTTTCATTGATTAAACTTTCATTCCCTTCGTTTGCTACAACAAATTTTTCTAACATCTCTTTATTCTTTTTATCTTCTTTCTTTTCCAATAGTTTTCCTTTTAGACTTTCTACTACTACATCTTTGAAATCCACCCTAAAGAATTCTTTATTCTTCTCTTAAGAAAATTTTATAGATTTAAGTACACCAATTGTGACCTCCTGATCCTGAACCCTCATAGTCAGTTCACCCTTTTGCACATCTATTATGGCCTTTCTAGTAGTTAAGAAAGGTCTTCCTAAAATGAGGGGTATTTCCCTATCTTCTTATATATCTAAAATAATAAAATCAATAGGGAAAATGAATTTATCAACATTAATCAAAACATCTTCTATTACCCCTTTGGATAAGTGAATGATCTATTAGCTAACTTAAAAGTAACTGAAGTTGGTTAAATCTCTCATATATCTAATATTTAAAAATAGAAAGTGGTATGAGGTTGATACTAAAGCCTAAATTACATAAAGCTCTCCTATAGAATTTATCACCAATAGTTAAAGGAATGGTAAAACTCCCATGATCATTTAGTTTTTTAGGAAGTTTCTTTTGAATTATAACACTACTTTCATTTAATGCTACAGTTTCAAATTCTCAAGCTTCCTTTCTTTATTCAGAATATCCTTTACAAATTTTGCATATGTGGGCATTTATTCTAATGTTTCAGAGAAGGGTATATTAAGGGTTAATTTCTTAAATACTTCTAAGAACTTTGAGAACTATAAGTCAAAATTTTGTTTGATTAACCTGAGAAAAATGTGGTGGTGGTGTCTCTACAACCTTCCTAATTATTTTTTTATGTTCTTTAATGGAGCCAAATTGTTCAGTTGAAGATTTTTTTTTCTAATTATTCATTTTCAACATCATTCTTCTAAGGTTGATCTTTATCTTTGTAAGGCCTCCCAAATCTTTCCCACTTCTGAGTTAGACATTATGACATTTTTCTTCCAACTTTTGATAATTAATCAACCTAGCAAGATGCCCTATTTGATCTTCAATTTTTCTAAGAGCATTAAATTAATTATGCAATTAGATTCTTAATTACATAACAGTATTTTCCAAGGATATCTTCCAATTCCTATCATGATGGAGTAGTTCAAAATCTGAATGATAATGTTGTGGCACTATATGATGTGACACTTTAGCTCTTAAATTTCTAGGATCTATATTGATATTATTATACTCATCTATCTTGGTTTTAACTTTCAAGTTATCTAATTTCTTAGAAATTGCTACAATTTGTGCAGTCAAAATTGACAAAGCATCATAGTCATATACTCTTGCTGCTCTCTTAGGATTTATCGCATCAACATGTCGCTAGAAATTATTAGTAGTCATTTTCTTTATTAATTCATATACTTCCTTAAATGGCTTAGATATTAATGATCCTCTACCTGTAGCATCTATGATTTCTCTAAGAGATCATACTAATCCATTATAAAATATTTGAGTAACCAATCAATCAGGTAAAGTATGGCGAAGGTATTTCCTAAGCACTTCTTTAAATCTCTCCTAACTCTCAAAAATTGATTATCCTTCAAAGAGGTTAAAATAAGCTATATTATTTCTAAGTTTAGAAGTCATTGAATGTGAGAAATAGTTAGCAAGAAACTTATGAACCAACTCATTCCAAGTTATTATAGAGCCTAGGGGTAAAGAATTGAACCATATCTTAGCTTTATTTCTTTTAAAAAATGGGAAAAATCTAAGTATGATTGCATCATAACTGACTATATTATATTTAAATATTTTACAAATTTCTAAGAAATTAGCTAAGTGTAAATTGGGATCTTCAACAGAAGTTCATGTAAACTAGGAATTTTGAATCATTTGAATTATGGCAGGTTTTAATTCAAAATTATTAGCTTGGATCATAAGTCTATTAATGCTCTAATAAATTTTGTCTACTAAAGGGTTATTATAATCCCTAAGAGGTCTAGAATGATTTTGATCTAATAAAGGTTCTACCATTTTTGCTATCTTTTTTTGTTTTCAAATTTTTGAAAGGGTTCTTTCTATTTTAGCATCAATTAATAAAGTTTCATTTTATTTCTATAAAGCAAATAATCATGAATATACAATTAGTAATAAAATAAATAAAATAAAAAGGAAATATACAAGTAGGTCTAACTATGCAATTAATTTAATAATATAGTTATAATTAAAAAAAAAAACTTCCCCAGAAATGGTTCAAAAAAAATTAGTGGGGGCTTTGGAGTGAACTTCTGGATTGTATAAAATCTATGGCTCTATCACCCCTAAATAATGCTTAGATTTTCTTTGATATATAAAAAAATAACAAAACCTCACTTAATATATACAAGTATACATCCTGAATCAAGTAATAAAGTGAAAGAGTGGAGTGTTGAACCCATGAGAAATTATGCTTACTTGTAATAAACTATTATTTATTACCTAATTATAATATTTTCCCACCAACATAAAATTATAATTTTTTGTGATTCTATCACTAAATAAATTTGTAAAAATATTAGATATAATAATTAATTAAACTATTTTGGATTAATGAGTTTAAATTGTATATATTTCCTAATGAGACTCTTCATGTTAATGTGATTCAGAACATATATATCCCTAAATCTCTATCAAGCTTATAGTGGTTATAAATGATATCTAATGTAATGTTGAGGCACTGTTGACACTCGAGCTGCAACACCCAAGTAGAAAAAATGGCACTAAGGTGTGAAAAATTATGGCACTGTGGCATTTGAAAATACAGAATCCAGCCCTGCCAAGTTAACTCTTTGATGTCGTGGTGCTGATAATCCAGCACTATCTGTGTTACCACTATAGTGCTTACAAATAGAGAACTCGGTGCTGCAATGTAAAAATTAGAGCACTTCGGCAGTATTGAAGGAAGCAATGTGACATTATTTTGTTGGGCACCATGGTGCTATTGATTATTTAAATTTTTTTACCATTTTTTAAATTTTCTACACAAAACAACTAAAATAATATATTTTCAATAAAAATAAAATATATAAAATAATATATAATTTATACATAAAATTGATCCAACCTTTTCCCTTTCTCTTCCCAGACGATATAAGGTACCAAGTTTTCCCATATGTAAATAAGTTATTTATCCTATAAAAGTAACAATAAAAATGAGACACTACTCATTTCTCTTCTTCATCGCCTCTAATGTCATAGGAAGAAACATTACCAAGCCAAAAATGACTCACCATCACACCATCCATTGAAAAATAAGGTTGCCCTCAAAATATCGAGAATATTATCTCCACAGGAAGCATCAATACAATCATGCAGACAATCTTACTTTAATGTTTTGAATTGAGAAACGGTGAAGAGACATATTAAATATTTGCCCTTAGGGTCCTACTGTGAGAAAATAAAATCTCTAACCAACTTTATTTTTTAAAATATTTATTTTTTTAAATGTAATTCTTTTATGTAAATATTTAATTTAGTAGAGTATAACAGAATCTATATTGTATAATAAATCTATATTATTTAAATAGAGAAAGAGAAGGAGAGAGAGATAGATTTTTTTTAAATAAATTTTGAAATAAAATTTATCCTATTTTATTTATGGAAAATAATTTGCTTTATTTATATTTTTGACCATTCTCTTTCAATTGAATCTGTATAATCGGATATCAGACCGCCTCGAAAGACAGACTGATATCCTTCTATTGATTCTAAAGAAAAAGAACAGACAATTCACTTTCCTAATCAGGTATGACATAGGGAATATACAAATCACCCGAAAGGATGATCTGTATTTTCTCTATTTACCTAATTAGATTAGTGAATTGTCGATTCATCCCTAAAATCAAGTATACAGACGATATTTGATTTATTCGTGAAAGTAGATCAAATACCTATCTATTTCTTGATTGTAAGAAATGGATTTAAATAAAAGTATAGATAAAGCAGGATTTTTTATTTAAAAATAAGAATTTTATCTTCTCACATGATTCACTTTATTTATTTTTAGGATATATTTCTCCCGATTAAACCTACATAGTTGGATACTATACTGCCCTGAAGGACAGACTAATATCCTCCTATTGATTTTAAAGGAAGAAGTAGTATAATTCATTCTCCTAATCAGGTGTAGTATAGAGAATATTCAAATCATCCTGAAGGGATGACGAGTATATTCTCTAATCGACCTGATTAGATTAATGAATTGTAAGTTCATTTCTATAATTAAATATAGAAGATATTTGATTTGTTAGTGAAAATAAATCAACTATCTATCTATTCCTTAATTATATAAATAACTCCTAAATGTGAACAAAGCCTAATCTACTTCCACAGATCTTTCCCCTACCTCAGAAAAGAACTTAGGTAGGGTTTAGATTATTCTGGGATCTAGACTTCCTACAGGGGCAAGCCCCTATAGTTAATTTCATCTCCTAAGAGAACACTCTCGATTTAAATGAAGACTAATTGATTCCAAAATTATATATAAATTTAATTAAATATTTGGGCTAATTTAAATTTTCACGATCAGGCTTTAGATTATAGAGTTGAATTTAGAAAAATTAGAATTAATTAGAAGGACGAATGTGCAGAGAGAAGTGTATACGATCTGAACTTACCACCTACATAGAGTGGGCTGCCAGCTAACAATCCTAATCACAACAATTCGCCGATGATGCAAGAGTTAAGATAGTTCTATCCTAGGAATCAAGGAGTGATTCAAGAATTTAAAATAAATGCAGAGTAATATGATTACAAAAACCAAAAATCTACTCGTATGTGAATGATGTATAAAACAATTATATATGAAAGAGCTGATTTTATTAATATAATTTTCATCGGTTACACCCCAGAATTTGCAGTAAAGTAATGGTGGTCAGGACCCACCGAGAACAAACCTGGGTTCTAAACCTACGATAAAATAGAATTAAATATAACTGCTTATGGTCTTCAGGCTCCGAGTCTTTTATGGAATTCCAAAAAGGAACGTCCTTCTGAAGGAGGACATTACTTTTTGGAGCTCCATTTGTATATTTATAAGCAGTTATCTTTAATTCTTTTACAGACTCCAGACACTGTACATACTCAATCTATATACAACAATTCTAGGAAATAAAAAGCAGTACATCAGATCCTAAAAAATATTCTACTGTTGCAGTAATATAAAAGACAGGAAATAAAGCAGTTATATAATGATGCATGTTATGAGTGCATTGTGTACAGTTATAAATGCAGGAAAGTAAAGACAGAAAAGTAAAGTACACGGCCCTCACTTTATTCACTCCACACTCTGGTGTACAGACAGAAAATTAAATATGCATGCTTATGCAGTACAGGAAGGTAAGCAATCACACATAGGTGCCCTCTAGGCAAGACACCCGCAAGCAAAATAAAATAAACCATCGGCCTAACTTAGGCTAGAGTTGGTTGTCCTAGCAAGCATCTAAGTGTGTGAAAAAAGCTGTGTGGCTTGGATAGGTCCTAATAGGTTTATTTGTTTAAATTGCATGTATTATTAGGATTGATTTATTATAGGTCAAAGGAATTTAATTAAAGTTTAAGTAAAGTATATTTGAATTTATTAAGAATTATTCCAATTTTGAATGTTGGAGTTATTTAATTTAGTTATAAAGAATCTATAGATTGATAATTCCCTAAGTGTAGGAAATCATCAATTTATAAATTCTAGGACTTTCAGAATAAATACCCGTCTTAGACAGAAGATAGGTATTTATTTTGAGAGTCCTTATAATTTATTAAGGAGAGAGAAAGGGACCTTACAAATGTAATACAACGTGCCCTCCTGAAGGAATCTAGCACGTCGTATAAGGTCGGTAATTTATTATTCTTTGTTTGAAGATCTTCAAATCTAAATGTGTTAGTGCCCTCCTGAAAGGAATCATGCACAACACATAAGAGATCTCTTTGTTATTTAAGTGTTTTAAGGGTCTTTAAAAGTCAAAATGCCCAAAGTCCTCCAAAATGAATCAAACTTTAGGTATAGAAGACCCGAATTCATTTAATCTAAATCAATTATCAAATTTGATTGATTAAGATAAATCTTAATAGACCAAATTATTTATTTAATTTAGATTAAAAGACTAATAAAATTTAATTGGATAATTGATAGATTTTAGTTAATAAGATTGAGAAATATTAAGAATTGGAGGTTTATTAGATTATTAAGGATTTGAAATTGATTTAGAGATTTGATTTTTTTTTAATGATTGGTTGGATACCACCTTTGTTTCACACCGAGGCCGTGAAGTTTATTTCACCTTCCTTGGGGCTAAGCTAATAGCCTCGTAGGCCTGGGTTACCTAGTGGTACCTGGTATACTTAAGTAGCTTAAGTTAATTAAGAATTAAGAGTTAATGAATTTTATTAGAAATGTGTTGGATTACTGATTTTTAGAAATTTATTGATCATTTTTAAAGTTTAAGAGTAATTTTGAATTTTAGGAATTTTTGGAATATTTTAGTCAATTAATTAAGGGGTCAAAAGTTGACTTTTTATTTAAGGTTAAATTCTGGAAATTTAGTATTTTATTAAAATATTAAACCTTAAGATGATCAGTTAGAAGGTAAGCTTGCTGAAATTGGATTTTTCTGGATTTAGTTATGAATGTTTGAAGTTTTGAACTAGTTTTAACCTATAGTTGATCATTTTGTTGACTTTTTCAATTTAAAGGTTTTCTGGAATTTTTATATTTTTAATAAATATTATGCCTTATTATGAGTTGAATGCAACTTAGTTTGGTCAATTTGTATTTTTCTTGAATTAGTTATGAATATTTAAAGTTTGGGTTATTTAATGGATTTTTAGAAATTGATTAATTAAGGTCCTTTTTATGATTTTGCTCTAAATGGATTCCAAACGTCTTGAAATCAGCTCCAAAGGTCAGGGATGACCTAAGGAAGAATTTCCAAGTGTTTGGGAATTTATTGGAATTTTTAATTATTATTAATTAATTAAATGAATTAATGTTTAATTTCATTTAAAATTAAATTAACCTCTAATTTGCTGTCAAAATATTTTGGTTTTATTTTTCATTGGTTAAGAGATAGATTTTGGTCAGTTAGAGGTATTATTTATTTTTTTTAGGTTTAATATTGATTTATTACATTTTCTGGAAGGTTTAGGTGATTAAGGATTAATTAACGATTTGATTTGATTAGTAAAATTTGAGATTGGAATTTTGGTTTTAAATTCATTGAATTTATAATGTTGAGTTGATTACAGCGATTTGAGTTTGATTTAGATTTTTGTAGATTTTTATTTGATTTATTTGGGTTTATTAAGATCAAAGAGAAAAGAATTCTTAATCTACTAGTTATTTTGAGATCAATTAATGTCCAATCAATATGAGTTTAATCATGGGATACATGACACTAATTTTCTATGTTTGAGTTTCATTCCAAAAGGAATGGTATGTAATGTATATCCTAGATTGATCTAAGTTGGCTAAGACTCGCCTTAATTATTGTCCCTAATGTCACTAGGTTTTAGGAAAGCAATTAATGTTCACTAACCCTTTGAACACTAAGTACAATCATACCATATCAATCATGAACAATAGTGCACTAAATCTGAGAGGAGTATGAAATGAATGTAGGATTGATGAATTTCCAAACATTAGGATTAGGTGACAATCCTACCACTTGAAAATTCAATCAAGAAATGATGATTATGATATTGCTTTTACAAACCATTGAACATTCCCCATTAAACTTATTTAATCATGATAAAGCCTTGCTTAAAGATTCTAATGGGTGTTTGAATACATATGGATTTAAATTTATTTATAATTTGATTTTAAAAAGTATATAATATAGAAATACCCTAGCACTTTGAAAATTCAATAACTATCAAAATATAGCTCAAATAAATCTAGGAAAATTACTGGATGCTTTTAAAACTCTGTAAAACATGCCATTTAAATTTGGTATCAATTTAATAAACATATAAAATGTTATTAGTAAAAGTTTGAAAATATTCAAAACCACATAACTCTGTATATATTTATATTTTTTATTTAAAATTCTTTTTAAAATAAAGAAGATAAAAAATTAAAGAAAACGAGCTATTATACATATTTTTTGGCTTTATATTTTATTTTTAATGATTTTTTGAAGTTTTAGTGTTTTAAATGAATTTAAAATTATTTATTTTAATTTTACAGGAAATGGCGGCGCCGGCGGGACAGGTGGCAAGACTCCATTGGCTGGCGCGGAGAATATGGCGGCACGGACGCGGTTTTGACTTAACCACGTCAGCGAACGCCGCCCGCCGTTAGATCGTCCGCTGCGCGAGATAGACGGCCAAGATCTGGCCGGATGGTGATCTATGCAACGGACGCAGATAGCGCGGTCTGCTCAAGCCGCGAAATAACATGATCGGTACCGTTGATCATGAGATCAACGGTCTAGATCTTGTACAGGCCATGCATGTATGTTTTAAACCCTAGGTGATGAAGAACGGCTCGTTCTCTCAAACGACCGAACCAAAGCATATGAAATTTTAAACAGAGCTTTATATGATGGAGTAGAACAATGGGGAAGTAATTTTGTGTTTAAATAAGCACTTTATAGAAAGTTATTTAAATCTAAGTATATCTAACTAGGGTTAGGTCATTACCTCGATATAGTGGATGGATTTTAACTTTTGAGGGCTCGTTGGACTCCTTGACTTTCTTATATTATTTCTTTAGAAGACCCCAAAGGCTGAGGAGGTCTGGAGGGTTAGAGAGCTCAGAATGGGCTCAAATTTGGAGGATTGATACTAGAGACATGCCCCATCAGTATGAAATTGACAGAACCTGGATCAGAGTCCATTTCATTGGGTTTTGAAGTATTCAAAGATTTGCTGGAAAAGGTCTTTAAGACCAAGCCTTAGGATCTAAGATCTGGGTCTAGAATTGATTGGGTTTGTATTGACTTGAGTCTGGATTGGGTTCAGGATCTTATTGAAGACCTCATACAAAAATGAGGTCAACAAATGGACCCCCAACATGTGTGATGAATTCAAAGAATAAATCACATATGTTGGCGTTGACCAAAGTAGATCAATAGAATTTAGAAACTGGTGATTTGACTGATGGATTAATTTGATTATATATATATATATATATATATATATATATTATCAAATAGATAATTGGGCCTAATTGAGAGATTGATTCTCAAAGGGATGAATTTGAATTTTAAATGGGAATTTGATTCCCGGATAAGTAGGCATCAGGACCTAACCGATAGATAGATTATCGAAAAGGTTTGATTCTGAACCTTAAATGGAAGATCGATTCCCAGAAAAAGACAGAATCGGAATGGAAGATCGATTCTCGAAAGCAGGCATCAGGACCCAACCGATAGATCGATTATCAGAAAGGTGAAATTTAAACTTTGACTGGAAGATCGATTTCCAGAAAAAGAAAATACCCAGACGAGAGAGCGATTCTTGAATGAGCGGATTTAGAACCTAACCGATAGATCGATTATCGGAAAGGTGAAATTTAAACTTTGACTAGAAGATTGATTTCCAGAAAAAGCAAATACCCAGACGAGAGAGCGATTCTCGAATGAGCAGATTTAGAACCTAACCGATAGATCGATTATCGGAAAGGTAAAATTTAAACTTTGACTAGAAGATCAATTTCCAGAAAAAGCAAATACCCAGACGAGAGAGTGATTCTCGAATGAGCGGATTTAGAACCTAACTGATAGATCGATTATCGGAAAGATGAAATTTAAACTTTGACTGGAAGATCGATTTCCAGAAAAAGCAGATACCCAAACGAGAGAGCGATTCTCGAATGATCGGATTTAGAACCTAACCGATAGATCGATTATCGGAAAGGTGAAATTTAAACTTTGACTGGAAGATCGATTTCCAGAAAAAGCAGATACCCAGATGAGAGAGCGATTCTCGAATGAGCGGATTTAGAACCTGACCAATAGATCGATTATCAGAAAGGTGAAATTTAAACTTTGACTGGAAGATCGATTTCCAGAAAAAGCAGATACCTAAACGAGAGAGCGATTCTCGAATGAGCGGATTTAGAACCTGACCGATGATTGATTATCAGAAAGGTGAAATTTAAACTTTGACTAGAAGATCGATTTCCAGAAAAAGCAGATACCCAAACGAGAGAGCGATTCTTGAATGAGCAGATTTAGAACCTAACCGATAGATCGATTATCAGAAAGGTGAAATTTAAACTTTGACTGGAAGATCGATTTCCAGAAAAAGCAAATACTCAAAGAGATCGATTCTCGAATGAGTGGATTTAGAACCTGACCGATAGATCGATTATCAGAAAGGTGAAATTTAAACTTTGACTGGAAGATCGATTTCCAGAAAAAGCAGATACCCAAACGAGAGAGCGATTCTCGAATGAGCGGATTTAGAACCTAACCGATAGATCGATTATCGGAAAGGTGAAATTTAAACTTTGACTGGAAGATCGATTTCCAGAAAAAGCAGATACCCAAACGAGAGAGCGATTCTCGAATGAGCGGATTTAGAACCTGACCGATAGATCGATTATCAGAAAGGTGAAATTTAAACTTTGACTAGAAGATCGATTTCCAGAAAAAGCAGATACCCAAATGAGAGAGCGATTCTCGAATGAGCGGATTTAGAATCAAAGTGTTTGAATTCTGTTGAAGATCAGTTTGCAGACTTTGTCATTGGTTGTAAACCTTGAACTTTTCATCTTTATATATAACTTGAGGTTCAATTGAGCCTGCAGATGCTTCTCTTTCGAACCTCCAAGTTTCTTCTAATCTTGAGTTTGACATTCAGTTCTGAGGTAGGATTGTAGTTTACTTCGACTTGTAGTAAAAGTGGTTATACTTCCGAAAAGGATAATGGCCTTTATGGTAGACTAAATCAAATAGCATATAGCAAATTGGAGTTCCATATGTGGTTACGTATACCCACAAAACTTCAACCAACATCTTGTGCTATTAACACTTGTTGTCATCGAAGGTCCTCTTAAACTCGGTACCAGAATTCATTGGAGTCCTCTACCAATCTATTTGTCCGAGGGTGATAGAAGGTCGAGTATCTCCAATTAATGTTGTGATATATAAAGAAATTATATATTCAGGATCTTCTGAATGAATGACCATTATTCGGAATAATCCAGAAAGGACTACCGAATCGGTACACAATATTATCTTTGAAAAGAGTGTTAGAACTTGATGAGCTTAGACTTTTTCTCAAAGGAAGCATTCATCTTTGGTGCAGATTAGTGTATAATATCCAATCTAGCATATACTTCTTCTATATACTTATGTTCTTCCGTTTCATTTAGACACTTCTACCAAATCTGATCGAATGAACTTCTATGTAGAGGGGAATTGATCATAGTGTAAGATAATAAGTATCTTTTGATTTAATCTGGATTTGATTTCTCTTGAGGGAGCTTTTTTTCTCGCAAGTATTCGTTGAAGGGTTTTCTCCAACCACTTCTTCATCGTCTACTGCTAAAACAATTTTCACCTCAGTTGGGGATTTTCTGTTTATACATTCAGAATCAGGAAATTCTGGATAACGTCGTCTTTGAAATTTGTTTCGGTAGATGTATGACGTAATGTTGATACGGAATAAGGATATCTTTCACTACTTTGTAAATTCTAGCTACCTGATTAATCAGAAGCCAAGAATCTCCAAATATTTTGTTATATATTCGATCTAATTTAGAATTATCGAATCTAAACCAATTATCGTAGCCTCGTACTCAGCTTCGTCTTTTGTACATGGCATTGAAATATGGTATGAGTAATACATCAAACCTTGATCAGGTATGACAAGTATTATACCAATTCTGGTTTATTCTGGGAAGACATCATCTAATTCTTCTTATCAACTGGAAGGATTACCATCAAAATATAGAATTCCCGGATGAACTTCTCATTCGACTTGAGTTTCATGAGTTATACATTCAGTAGTTCCTCATTTATCATGTAATTATCTAACACTGGAGAATATCATCTGATGTTGTTAACTGACTTGAAATAATGCTATCAAAAGAGAATTCCCAGATGAACTTCTCATTCGACTTGAGTTTTATGATTCATTCACTGGTAGTTCCTCGTTTTTAGGCAATCGTTTTAAACTTGGCGAATTGCTATGAGATCTGCTACGAAGTATCACTCCACTTCTCGTAGAAGAGTGAATGTGATGTCAAACTGCGATGGAACCATTGACCAATTATTATGGACCCAGATTAACTTCCTTAGAAGTTAAAATGAAACCTCCCTTTTGTTTTTTTTTAAATTAGAACTTATTTCAAAAGATCAAATTCAGGGAAAGAAAATTGATCTTTTTAGTTTCTTGCTTGATCTTTTATATCTAATAAGATATCAATGCATAGAAATAAATCTGATATCTAGATTTTCAAAAATCAAGTATCAAGAAAAATATCTGGAGAAAGTAGATTCTCTGAGATCTAGGATTTTGAAAAGGAAGCCATTTACTTAATTTATTTTTCGATGTATACTTTGAGCATCTTTCGTTGCTTGGCATACTTTGGTGCATCTTTCCTCTTTTTCTTCTTTTTTTTTTTTGGCGCACTTTGCGCATCTTTTATTTGGCACATTTGTATGCGTCTTTTCATTTTCGCGTACATTACGCGTCCCCCTTTTTTTTATATATATGTATACATATATATATATATATATATATATATATATATATATATATATATATATATATATATATATATATATATATATATATATATATATATATATATATATATATTTTTAGCAAAGGGGCTTCCTTTTAGAACCCTAAGATGAACCTCAGTTGTAGGATTATCTTCTAAACACGAGAGAAGAAGATATCGTTCTCTCATAAGGAGAAGAAGTATCCACAAAGCGAATCCGAATTTCCTTTGATAGGAATGATAACTTGATAAGGAAAATTTTAGAATAGATCTATAAATATGCTAATGATACTTATAAGATATAAAATTGTAGGAACTTTGAAAAGATTTTATTTCTAAGCTAAATTTACTTTTGATATAGGTTTGGATTTAAAATCGGTGTCAACTCTCGAGCGAGAGGGAGGAGGGAGGGAACATAGTCTCCTTTCTCTTTTTTTTTTTTTTTTTTTTTTTTTTAATATTGGTCGTCAATAACTTCTTATTCTTCTGAACACTTGCTGTAGTCAAACATAATTTCCTTCATTTGAAATGTAAGATAGCTGATACATTGTCCTTAAGCAAAAGTAAATCAGATACTTTCTAACAAAATATAAACTCAGGTTCTCTCTTCTTACAGAGATGAAGAAGCATCGACCATGTTAACACTATCAGACGCTTCTCCATCCGTTTCTTTATTCTCTGCAGCTTCTGCTTCATCGATCTGACGGATACTTTCTTTCAGATGATCCGCCATCTCTTCTATTGTCTTCTCTTCCGTATTACATGGATGTACTAGTATATTCTCTATAGAAGAAGAGATTTCAATAACAGATTTCAGCTTCTTTGGTACTTCTTCCAACGTGTTATTCCTCTGATTCATCAGTATAGTTGGAGTTGGGACCATCCCAGACTGCCAAATCCTCTCTCTGTTAGATAAAGAGTTTAACTGATTTGCGAACTTCAGTCTCCTCTTATCAAAACCAGAGGATGATTCTCTACCCTGTGATCGGTGTCGGTCAACTCTTAAAGGGAGTTGATTTGAAGGATGACCAGAAGATCTTGCTGGAGAATTTCTAAACTGATGTGAATGCGGAGAAGATATGGGATCATACCCTCGACGGGTTGATGCTCCATATCCTAGGAATTTGACAGAAGTTTGCTGACTGTACTGTCGATTTGAGCTCTGATAATGATTGTGGTGTGAGAACTTCTTTGATTTGCCAGGGCGATCTACAGCAGCTGCTGGTCGGCTTGGACCCGGTTCTTGAAATTGACTTCTTCTCTTTATAGGAGGAGATTCTCCTCGCCTTCCACTTGAATATGGATGCATTTCAGCGGAGATCACATCCTTGACACTTCTAAGGAATTCTGTCTTCAACTGCCCATAATTAGTGGCACAGTCCTGAACTAGACCATTGAATAAGAATTTGAATTTTCTCTTTCTTTCTGATATTGGAGTGAGGACGGGATCTCCACGAAATGGAGTTGGAGGAGAGTTTAATATTTGCAATTTGTTTTCTTCCTCTGAAGTATTGCATAGTGGTCAAAATTCACTATCAACCAATTGTGAAGTATTAACATAAGTTTCAGACGTTTCAGAGCTCATCTTCTTTGCTGCTTCGGTTGCAGCAGCAATCAAAGCATCTTCCTTTGACGACTTTTCTCTTTTTTCTCTACACCTCATACGACGAATTATATTGCGGCGTTGAGACTTAGTCATCTCCCGGATTCCAAAAGATGACCCAGTCTCAAAGTTCTTGGTTGCGGGAGCTTCTTTAACAATCAGGGATTTTCCCTTAGCCATGGCAGTTGACTGGGGATAATGCAAACGGGTGAAAACTGAGGGTCTAGGAACTGCAGGGGCAGCTACAGACCGTTCTTCGGTGTTGACTTGAATAGGACTTGATCTTCTGGATTCGACAGAAGGTGCCACCACTTCGGGTTGTGGTGCACCAAATGTGATTTGTATTTTTTCAAATCCGGACCCAAATCTAATTTGGTTGCCCTCAGCAGATTGGGCAGCAGTGATGTTGATGTTGATTATCAATCTTCCGGACATTTTCTGTAATTCAAAGGACCCTGAATCAACAACAGATCTCTTCTGAACTAGAAACTGAATATGGAAGTTGAGAGGTTTAGTGATTTGAATAGAACTGAAGTTTAAGATAAAGATTGGATAGATTGAAGATTTGAAGATGGAATGGTCCAATTAAGGACCCATACTAAAGGGAACGTAATCATAGGGTGGAGATTTAGAATGGATTGATATTTGATTGAGAGTTCAATAAGATAAGATCATTAGATTCAATGACGAGTTAAGGACCCTTGTTCTTAAATACGTTAAGATATAAGCGTAAGCAAACATAAGCAGATACAATTAAGAAAAAGGAAAGAGTGATATTTTATAATCTAAAGCCTGATCTCAACGCATCAAATAGAACCAAAACTGACACGAGTGGAAAAGAAGACTTTAAAGGTACACAAATGACATACAACTGACATGCAAATGCAAGACGACAAACGGGCGGCATAACCCCTACCAGACCTAGGACCAAACCTCCGTTTCCGGGTGGACGTCCGCCAGGCTTTTAGGAGAAGCTCAAGTAACCATGGGTGATGGCCACTCGCGTGGCCATAAACATGCAAATAGTGTAAAGTAAACATGCAAATGCCATACAAATGACATACAGGCTGGGGTTGCCTCGATTTATCAGAATTCTAGCAGTTATGCAGTTTAAAATAAAAGACAGTCAATCCAAAATTGAATCAATAAATCAAAGCCAAAATATTGAGACTCCAAAATAAATATAAAAAGAGAGAATTGATTGTAAAGCTTATAAAGAAATCGAATATGAGTTTGAGTGGACTCAGAAAGAATTCTAAGTGACTAAAACATACAAAAGACATACAAAATGTGAGACTACAAACAGGCGGCATAACTCCTACCAGACCTAGGACCAAACCTCCATTTCCGGGTGGACGTCCGCCAGGCTTTTAGGAGAAGCTCTGGTAACCATGGGTGATGGCCACTCGCGTGGCCATAAACATGCAAACAGTGTAAAGTAAACATGCAAATGTCATACAAATGACAAACAGGCTAGGCTGACTCAATTTACTTGGAATTCTAACAGTTTTATAGTTCAAGTATATTTCTCAATCATGTTGAAAACAAAATACAGCTCGTAAACAGCACAGTCAAAACAAATCAGAAAAATTTACGAAAATAATCGTAGTAGAAAAAGAAAAACGGACCGAAAAAGACCCAAATCTATAAAGGTGAAGTCTGAAAGACTGTAGACTCGCTAAAGCTACTCAAAAATCAGAAGAGAAACGGGCAGCACTTCGGCAGGCTATGGGGCCCACACCGGTGCTGACTGTTAACTCAACTGCTTAGCCTTACGAAAAAAAG
Organism: Dendrobium huoshanense; assembly: GCA_016618105.1. NCBI lineage: Eukaryota > Viridiplantae > Streptophyta > Magnoliopsida > Asparagales > Orchidaceae > Dendrobium > Dendrobium huoshanense. The sequence continues at coordinate 24,947,227 of CM028358.1, read as the reverse complement.
CTAAGGAGACAACGACTATCGATGAAATCAAATAGCGGCGAGAAAACCAAGTATAAAACACTCGTCAGAATAATATCACAGAAGTACAAAAAGTATCTACAAAGACAGTGATAGACACCGAAGAACAAAAATTTAGATGAAAATTTAATTGCCCAAATATTTAATTAAATTATATATTATTTTTAGAAATGATTTAGTCTTCATTTGAAATGGAGAGAGAAGTCTATCCCCAGCGGAGTCACCAGAAAAATCTGTGAGAAAATAAAATCTCTAACTAACTTTATTTTTTAAAATATTTATTTTTTTAAATGTAATTCTTTTATGTAAATATTTAATTTAGTAGAGTATAATAGAATCTATATTGTATAATAAATCTATATTATTTAAATAGAGAAAGAGAAGGAGAGAGAGATAGATTTTTTTAAAATAACTTTTGAAATAAAATTTATCCTATTTTATTTATGGAAAATAATTTGCTTTATTTATATTTTTGAATATTATCTTTCAATTGAATCTGTATAATCGGATATCATACCGCCTCGAAAGACAGACTGATATCCTTCTATTGATTCTAAAGAAAAAGAACGGACAATTCACTTTCCTAATCAGGTATGACATAGGGAATATACAAATCACCCGAAAGGACGATCCGTATTTTCCCTATTTACCTAATTAGATTAGTGAATTGTCGATTCATCCCTAAAATCAAGTATACAGACGATATTTGATTTATTCGTGAAAGTAGATCAAATACCTATCTATTTCTTGATTGTAAGAAATGGATTTAAATAAAAGTATAGATAAAGCAGGATTTTTTATTTAAAAATAAGAATTTTATCTTCTCGCATGATTCGCTTTATTTATTTTTAGGATATATTTCTCCCGATTAAACCTACATAGTCGGATACTATACTGCCCCGAAGGACAGACTAATATCCTCCTATTGATTTTAAAGGAAGAAGCAGTATAATTCATTCTCCTAATCAGGTGTAGTATAGAGAATATTCAAATCATCCTGAAGGGATGACGAGTATATTCTCTAATCGACCTGATTAGATTAACGAATTGTAAGTTCATTTCTATAATTAAATATATAAGATATTTGATTTGTTAGTGAAAACAAATCAACTATCTATCTATTCCTTAATTATATAAATAACTCCTAAATATGAACAAAGCCTAATCTACTTCCACAGATCTTTCCCCTACCTCAGAAAAGAACTTAGGTAGGGTTTAGATTATTCTGGGATCTAGACTTCCTACAGGGGCAAGCCCCTGTAGTTAATTATATCTCCTAAGAGAACACTCTCGATTTAAATGAAGACTAATTGATTCCAAAATTATATATAAATTTAATTAAATATTTGGGCTAATTTAAATTTCCACGATCAGGCTTTAGATTATAGAGTTGAATTTAGAAGAAGTAGAATTAATTAGAAGGAGGAATGTGCAGACAGAAGTATATACGATCTAGACTTACCACCTGCCTAGAGTGGGCTGCCAGCTTACAATCCTAATCACAACAATTCGCCGATGATGCAAGAGTTAAGATAGTTCTATCCTAGGAATCAAGGAGTGATTCAAGAATTTAAAATAAATGCAGAGTAATATGCTTACAAAAACCAAAAATCTACTCGTATGCGAATGATGTATGAAATAATTATATATGAAAGACCTGATTTTATTAATATAATTTTCATCGGTTACACCCCAGAATTTGCAGTAAAGTAATGGTGGCCAGGACCCACCGACAACAAACCTGGGTTCTAAACCTACGAGAAAATAGAATTAAATATAACTGCTTATGGTCTTCAGGCTCCGAGTCTTCTATGGAATTCCAAAAAGGAACGTCCTTCTGAAGGAGGACATTACTTTTTGGATCCCCATTTATATATTTATAAGCAGTTATCTTTAATTCTTTTACAGACTCCAGACACTGTACAGACTCAATCTATATACAATAATTCTAGAAAATAAAAAGCAGTACATCAGATCCTAAAAAACATTCAATTGTTGCAGTAATATAAAAGACAGGAAATAAAGCAGTTATATAATGATGCATGTTATGAGTGCATTGTGTACAGTTAAAAATGCAGGAAAGTAAAGACAGAAAAGTAAAGTACACGGCCCTCATTTTATTCACTCCGCACTCTGGTGTACAGACAGAAAAGTAAATATGCATGCTTATGCAGTACAGGAAGGTAAGCAATCACACATAGGTGCCCTCTAGGCAAGACACCCGCAAGCAAAACAAAACTAACCATCAGCCTAACTTAGGCTAGAGTTAGTTATCCTAGCAAGCATCTAAGTGTTTGAAGAAAGCTGTGTGGCTTGGATAGGTCCTAATAGGTTTATTTGTTTAAATTGCATGTATTATTAGGATTGATTTATTATAGGTCAAAGGAATTTAATTAAAGTTTAAGTAAAGTATATTTGAATTTATTAAGAATTATTCCAATTTTGAATGTTGGAGTTATTTAATTTAGTTATAAAGAATCTATAGATTGATAATTCCCTAAGTGCAGGAAATCATCAATTTATAAATCCTAGGACTTTCAGAATAAATACCCGTCTTAGACAGAAGATAGGTATTTATTTTGAGAGTCCTTATAATTTATTAAAGAGAGAGAAAGGGACCTTACAAATGTAATACAACGTGCCCTCCCGAAGGAATCTAGCACGTCGTATAAGGTCGGTAGTTTATTATTCTTTGTTTGAAGATCTTCAAATCTAAATGTGTTAGTGCCCTCCTGAAAGGAATCATGCACAACACATAAGAGATCTCTTTTTTATTTAAGTGTTTTAAGGGTCTTTAAAAGTCAAAATGCCCAAAGTCCTCCAAAAGGAATCAAACTTTAGGCATAGAAGACCCGAATTCATTTAATCTAAATCAATTATCAAATTTGATTGATTAAGATAAATCTTAATCGACCAAATTATTTAATTAATTTAGATTAAAAGACTAATAAAATTTAATTGGATAATTGATAGATTTTAGTTAATAAGATTGAGAAATATTAAGAATTGGAGGTTTATTAGATTATTAAGGATTTGAAATTGATTTAGAGATTTGATTTTTTTTTTAATGATTGGTTGGATACCACCTTTGTTTCACACCGAGGCCGTGAAGTTTATTTCACCTTCCTTGGGGCTAAGCTAATAGCCTCGTAGGCCTGGGTTACCCAGTGGTACCTGGTATACTTAAGTAGCTTAAGTTAATTAAGAATTAAGAGTTAATGAATTTTATTAGAAATGTGTTAGATTACTGATTTTTAGAAGTTTATTGATCATTTTTAAAGTTTTAGAGTAATTTTAAATTTTAGGAATTTTTGGAATATTTTAGTCAATTAATTAAGGGGTCAAAAGTTGACTTTTTATTTAAGGTTAAATTCTAGAAAGTTAGTATTTTATTAAAATATTAGACCTTAAGATGATCAGTTAGAAGGAAAGCTTGCTGAAATTGGATTTTTCTGGATTTAGTTATGAAGGTTTGAAGTTTTGAACTAGTTTTAACCTATAGTTGACCATTTTGTTGACTTTTTCAATTTAAAGGTTTTCTGGAATTTTATATTTTTAATAAATATTATGCCTTATTATGAGTTGAATGCAACTTAGTTTGGTCAATTTGGATTTTTCTTGAATTAGTTATGAATATTTAAAGTTTGGGTTATTTAATGGATTTTTAGAAATTGATTAATTAAGGTCCTTTTTATGATTTTGCTCTAAATGGATTCCAAACGTCTTGAAATCAGCTCCAAAGGTCAGGGATGACCTAAGGAGGGATTTCCAAGTGTTTGGGAATTTATTGGAATTTTTAATTATTATTAATTAATTAAATGAATTAATGTTGAATTTCATTTAAAATTAAATTAACCTCTAATTTGCTGTCAAAATATTTTGGTTTTATTTTTCATTGGTTAAGAGCTAGATTATGGTCAGCTACAGGTATTATTTATATTTTTTGGGTTTAATATTGATTTATTACATTTTCTGGAAGGTTTAGGTGATTAAGGATTAATTAAGGATTTGATTTGATTAGTAAAATTTGAGATTGGAATGTTGAGTTGATTACAGTGATTTGAGTTTGATTTAGATTTTTGTAGATTTTTATTTGATTTATTTGGGTTTATTAAGATCAAAGAGAAAATAATTCTTAATCTACTAGTTGTTTTGAGATCAATTAATGTCCAATCAATATGAGTTTAATCATGGGATACATGACACTAATTTTCTATGTTTGAGTTTCATTCCAAAAGGAATGATATGTAATGTATATCCTAGATTGATCTAAGTTGGCTAAGACTCGCCTTAATTATTGTCCCTAATGTCACTATGTTTTAGGAAAGCAATCAATGTTCACTAACCCTTTGAACACTAAGTACAATCATACCATATCAATCATGAACAATAGTGCACTAAATCTGAGAGGAGTATGAAATGAATGTAGGATTGATGAATTTCCAAACATTAGGATTAGGTGACAATCCTACCACTTGAAAATTCAATCAAGAAATGATGATTATGATATTGCTTTTACAAACCATTGAACATTCCCCATTAAAATTATTTAATCATGATAAAGCCTTGCTTAAAGATTCTAATGGGTGTTTGAATACATATGGATTTAAATTTATTTATAATTTGATTTTAAAAAGTATATAATATAGAAATACCCTAGTACTTTGAAAATTCAATAACTATCAAAATATAGCTCAAATAAATCTAGGAAAATTACTGGATGCTTTTAAAACTCTGTAGAACATGCCATTTAAATTTGGTATCAATTTAATAAACATATAAAATGTTATTAATAAAAGTTTGAAAACATTCAAAACCACATAACTCTGTATATATTTATATTTTTTATTTAAAATTCTTTTTAAAATAAAGAAGATAAAAAACTGAAGAAAACTAGCTATAATACATATTTTTTGGCTTTATATTTTATTTTTAATGATTTTTTGAAGTTTTAGTGGTTTAAATGAATTTAAAATTGTTTATTTTAATTTTACAGGAAATGGCGGCGCCGGCGGGACAGGTGGCAAGACTCCATTGGCTGGCGCGGAGAATATGGCGGCACGGACGTGGTTTTGACTTAACCACATCAGCGAACGCCGCCCGCCGTTAGATCGTCCGCTGTGCGAGATAGACGGTCAAGATCTGGCCGGATGGTGATCTGTGCAACGGACGCAGATGGCGCGGTCTGCTCAAGCCGCGAAATAACATGATCGGTACCATTGATCATGAGATCAACGGTCTAGATCTTGTACAGGTCATGCATGCATGTTTTAAACCCTAGGTGATGAAGAACGGCTCGTTCTCTCAAACAACCGAACCAAAGCATATGAAATTTTAAACAGAGCTTTATATGATGGAGTAGAACAATGGGGAAGTAATTTTGTGTTTAAATAATCACTTTATAGAAAGTTATTTAAATCTAAGTATATCTAACTAGGGTTAGGTCATTACCTCGATATAGTGGATGGATTTTAACTTTTGAGGGCTCGTTGGACTCCTTGACTTTCCTAGATTGTTTCTTTAGAAGACCCCAAAGGCTGAGGAGGTCTGGATCTCAAGATACGGGCTCTGGACGGTATTCTAGTCTCGGTTTGGCCGAAATCTCGCCGCCGGCAGCCTTCTAACGTAGAATTTCTGGTGGGGGAATATAGAGGAGGATTGAGAGAGCCAAAACAAAAAGAGAAATCCTCTGGAGAGCTTGAGTGTAGAGAGAGAAAATAGGGATTAGAATTTGAGCTACTTGAGAGGTCTTGCCCTATTCAAACGTCCCCAGGTGAATTGGATGGCTGGGATCTGTTTGGTGAGCTGCTAGGATCAAGACACATGTCCAGGGGTTGTTAGGAGCAGAGAATCAAAAGGACAAGCAAGGATAATCTATGTGTAAAGGGATTTTTGTCCTCACTTGAGCACATGAGAGGATTGAGAGCCATTGGATCTTGAATCAAAGGCTAGGATAGAGTCTAGGAAGGTTCTAGAGCACCCTAGAGCTGCTGGAATAATTTGGGGTTGAATGGATTAGCTTAAGGGATTAATTTGACCATGTTAATCCATTTAAAAATTGATTTGACAGTTTGACCAGTCAACCTGGAATGTTGACTGATGAGGTGGCATGTAAGGCTCTCTTGATTGCTAGGATGCTGGGTTTGGAGCTAATGAGTGGAGTTTGGATGTTATGGAATTAGTTCCTAAAATGTTCAATGGTCTCTTGACCATTTGTTGACTAGTTTGACTAGTCAACAGGTCAAGGGTTGGTGAGGTTGGGTCTAGATAGTTCCCAATGAGGTGGTTAGCTGGATTGGAAGTTGGTTAAGGCTTGGGGATTGAAGTTTGGGATGAAGCCTATGTTGGTTCTAGTAAATAGGTTGTTAAGCCTAACTAATGTCCCGAGGCTAACCAAGAGGGGGGGTGAATTGGTAATTTAAAAAATTATACTTCTACTCTTGGATTTTTAGAAAACCTTTTTAATTATTAATGCAAGTTAAATTTAAAGTTTAAAAAATAAACTTTTCAACCAGAGTAAACAACTTGCAATGAAATTAAATGCAGAAGAAAAATAAGAAAGAACACACCAGATTTATAGTGGTCTCGTCAAATCTTGACCTAAGTCCACTCCCCGGAGGCACCCTCCGAGTATTGCACTAATACCACAAAGTGACTCTCCTTTTGCCCCCACAGCAAGGCGGAGAAACCTGTACAAAATCACTTTCACCTTCTCTGGTGCGGCGGAGTAGCCGGGTTCTTTAACACCAAAGAGATCTTCTTCTCGCCAAAACTTCTCTCAAGATGACCCTTGAATCCGATGGTACTGAAGTGCAAGTTCGCCGGAGCAACCGTGTGAATATCGCCTTCACACTCCCTTGAAATCCCCTCCAAGGATCTTCTCCCTCTCAAACTTCACCCTTTCCTCTCTCCCTTTCAAGTTCTCTCTTCTAGTTTTCTCCAAAAGAATGAAGACACAATGACTGTCAAAGAAACACTTTGTCGTCCTTTTACACTCTCCAAGTGTCGGCAGAGAACCGGACCAATCTTGTTGAACTTCACTTGAGAGCCTTCAAAGGAGATGGGAAGAAACAAAGAGATCTTCTTCTTCAAGTAACCTTGTGAATCCCTCACAAACCCCTTACTTGATCTCTCACTCTTCACTCTTACAATCTCTCTCAAACTCTCACTCTCAATGATCCCTCTCAAGAGAAAACAACTCCAAAGGCACTTGTAATAGTTTATAGGACTCCTTATATATAAAGGACATGAAAAACCGCTCAAAAAACTGCTAAAAACATGTTTTTCGGCGCACCGGATCGTCCCGTACAAACCATTTGTTCATCTGTACGAACCAATTTCGTCCTGGATGAAATTGGTTCGTCTCGGGACGAAAAATTTCGTCCGGTACGAACAGTTATATCAAAAGTTGGTTCCGAAAACTACAGAACATTGCCAGAAACTGCCATAGTCGGTTCCCATCGTCCTGGACGAACTGGACTTCGTCTGGACGAAATTTTTACAGTGAGAAACTCATCCTGGGACGAAAAATGATTTCGTCTAGACGATCAGTCCTTAGAAAAAATTTTCCAGTTCAGTTCATGTCCGTTCCATTGCTCTTACAAGGAGATAATTGATCTGATCGTCCCGTACGAACAATGTTCATCCCGTACGATCAGTACAAAAACTTTTTCAAGATCTCCTTTAAGTGTGTGTAAATTTATTCACTCAATTACAATCACTCCCTCTCAAATTTAATTCAAATAAAAAATACAAGCTTCAAATCTCAAAGTATCTCATGCTGAATCTGATTTGAAGTCTTCGTAGTCTGGGGTTCGATTTTCCTGAAATATTATTACACACAAGAGCAAAAACAAATCTTTCAATAATTGTTAGGAGATAACAACACATTAAACAATAATATTTGGTATCATCAAAACTATACAAGTTGCAAGAATGTAAAACATGCAAATAGCAACTTTCCTAACAATCTCCCCCTTTTTGATGATGGCAAAATAATTATTGTTTGTATAATTTTAAATTCTAAGAATCTCCTAAACTCCCCCTGAATTAATTAACATATGAAAATAAGGAGGCATTAAAATTATTTTTGTTTTCAAAATTTTTTTGAAATACAAAATAAAACAAAACAAACACACATACACTAAACAAAACAAACACACAACGATACGAATACACAAGACACAACAAATAATTTCTTCCCCTTTTTGACAACATCAAAAAGTGAAGAAGAAAAAGACTAGAAATGTAAGCAGACATATGAAAATCATTTAAAAATTTAACCTTTAAAGTGATTGACATAAGTTATACAAATAAAATTAAAACATTAGCCAAATCATAAAATTCATAGAATTTAAGAAGAGATATAACATAGAAATTAAAAAGAATTAATCAACACATGAGTATATTTAGACATTTAAGATAGAGAAAATCATTATAAAAATGATGATATAAAAATTTTATATTTCATATTTCAATATGTAATATAAATGTACATAAGATCAATTTGAATTAAGAGATTAAAAAATTAAGGAAAGAAATAACTATCACATGTGGCGCTTTGCGCATCTTTTTCAATTTTGTGGCACATTTTTGTGCATCTTTTCACTTGTTGGGCTTATTTTGTGCCTATTTTTCACATTGTAAATCTTTGTGCATTTCTTTTGATTTTTGTACATTTGTACAATTTTCAAGAGTAGTTATATTCTTTCCAAAATCAATAATCTAAAACTTCAAATCTTTCTAAGTGCATAAATATTAATTGATAAGTGAAATATAAAATAAGAAAACATCATAATTGTAATAATAATATTAAAATTAATGTAGTCTAAATAAGAGACATGAAATTGACAATCTTAATAATATCAAGTTATAAACACAACTTAAATTAAAAAAAAATTATATTTTTTAATGAATTCAATTTTATGTTGCAGTTCACAGCATAGCACTGTAAGATCAAAAATTTAAGGATTTTTCATATAGGTTAACGAACATTTCAAACACAGAACAAAAAACACTTAAACAAAAAAATCTAAATAAATAAAAGAATAGAAAAACACTAAATAAAATACAAGTACACAAACTATAAAAATCTTCAAATCACATTCCAAATGTCTTACAACAAGAAACATGGAATCCGATATGAAAATATCTCAAAATCATATAAAACACACAAAAATTAAAAATAGAAAAACACATAAAACAAATAAAAATAAAAACACAACTAATAAAAAACATGCATACAAAAACACATAAACAAAGGGTTTAAACATCATTTTGCTCATGGTCTGATGATTCAGAAGCTAGATCTGCCCAGGAGATTTTTTGCTTTTCATTATTTTCCCATTTTATAATTTGCTTAGCTTTGCCCTTTTCTTTAGCAGGAAGAGTTCTCAAATTAGGGCACTGACTTTTCAGATGTCCAGATTTCCTACATCCAAAGCAAATAATACTTGAAGAAATCTGAACATTCTTACCATTTTTACCTTTATTCCACTTTTGTTGATGCTTATGCTTGTGCTTTAGTGGACTTTTCAATTTGCTTGTTAAGTCATCGCTTTCCTCACCAACTAAGCAACCTTTCTCCATATTTTCCGCTGTTAGCATTATTGTTTCACATGCATCCAAAAGTCTTTGACCCAAATATTGCTCGTAGGCAATGAGTGAGCCAATCAAATTATCAATAGAATATTCATTCAAATTTTTTGATTCGCAAATAGCAACAACTTTGGCATCAAACTTATCAAGTAAACAACGTAGAATTTTATTGACTATTTCAAAGTTTGAAAATTCTTTACCTAAAGCATGCAATGATGTTACAATTTGAATAAACCTAGTATACATATATAAGATCGTCTCATAAGGTTTCATGCTAAAGAGTTCATAGTCATGCATCAAAAAATTCAACTTAGATTGCTTGAATTCACTAGTACCTTCATATGTAATGCATAAACTGTCCCAAATTTCCTTGCCGGTAGTACATGTAGAGATTCTCATATAATCTTCCAAATTTAAAGCACAGAGCAAACAATTCATACATTTAGCATTTAATTCAGCATAAATTTGTTCTACTCTACTCCATTCAAAAAAATGGATATCAGTTTTGATTCCATCTATAATACGTGATGGTACAGAATAACCATTTTAAATCATATGCCACATTCGATAATCTATTGATTGCAAGAAAGTAGACATTCGAATTTTTCAAAAATCAAAAAAAATATTTTCAAATAAAGGTGGTCTAACAATCGAATATCCTTCTAACATTTTACAGTTTCTAAAATTAGCTATACTCATTTTTCAAAAAGTAGTCTAAACTTATGATTTTGAAACAAAGCTCTGATACCACTTGTTGGTTCTAGTAAATAGGTTGTTAAGCCTAACTAATGTCCCGAGGCTAACCAAGAGGGGGGGTGAATTGGTAATTTAAAAAATTATACTTCTACTCTTGGATTTTTAGAAAACCTTTTTAATTATTAATGCAAGTTAAATTTAAAGTTTAAAAAATAAACTTTTCAACCAGAGTAAACAACTTGCAATGAAATTAAATGCAGAAGAAAAATAAGAAAGAACACACCAGATTTATAGTGGTTCGGTCAAATCTTGACCTACGTCCACTACCCGGAGGCACCCTCAGAATATTGTACTAATACCACAAAGTGACTCTTCTTTTGCCCCCATAGCAAGGCGGAGAAGCCTGTACAAAATCACTTTCACCTTCCCTGGTGCGGCGGAGTAGCCGGGTTCTTTGACACCAAAGAGATCTTCTTCTCGCCAAAACTTCCCTCAAGATGACCCTTGAATCCGATGGTACTGAAGTGCAAGTTCGCTGGAGCAACCGTGTGAATATCCCCTTCACACTCCCTTGAAATCCCCTCCAAGGATCTTCTCCCTCTCAAACTTCACCCTTTCCTCTCTCCCTTTCAAGTTCTCTCTTCTAGTTTTCTCCAAAAGAATGAAGACACAATGTCTGTCAAAGAAACACTTTGTCGTCCTTTTACACTCTCCAAGTGTCGGCAGAGAACCGGACCAATGTTGTTGAACTTCATTTGAGAGCCTTCAAAGGAGATGGGAAGAAACAAAGAGATCTTCTTCTTCAAGTAACCTTGTGAATCCCTCACAAACCCCTTACTTGATCTCTCACTCTTCACTCTTAAAATCTCTCTCAAACTCTCACTCTCAATGATCCCTCTCAAGAGAAAACAACTCCAAAGGCACTTGTAATAGTTTCTAGGACTCCTTATATAGAAAGGACATGAAAAACCGCTCAAAAAACTGCTAAAAACATGTTTTTCTGCGCACCGGATCGTCCCGTACGAACCATTTGTTCATCTGTACGAACCAATTTCGTCCTGGACGAACAGTTATATCAAAAGTTGGTTCCGAAAACTGCAGAACATTGCCAGAAACTGCCATAGTCGGTTCCCATCGTCCTGGAAGAACTGGACTTCGTCTGGACGAAATTTTTACAGTGAGAAACTCGTCCTGGGACGAAAAATGATTTCTTCTGGACGATCAGTCCTTAGAAAAAATTTTCCAGTTCAGTTCATGTCCGTTCCATTGCTCTTACAAGGAGATAATTGATATGATCGTCCCGTACGAACAATGTTCGTCCCGTACGATCAGTACAAAAACTTTTTCAAGATATCCTTTAAGTGTGTGTAAATTTATTCACTCAATTATAATCACTCCCTCTCAAATTTAATTCAAATAAAAAGTACAAGCTTCAAATCTCAAAGTATATCTTGCTGAATCTGATTTGAAGTCTTCGTAGTCTGGGGTTCGATTTTCCTGAAATATTATTACACACAAGAGCAAAAACAAATCTTCCAATAATTGTTAGGAGATAACAACACATTAAACAATAAGATTTGGTATCATCAAAACTATACAAGTTGCAAGAATGTAAAACATGCAAATACCAACTTTCCTAACAGCCTAAAGGTCTAAGGCATTTCAAATGGATTCCATTGAGTTGACTAAGTCAAACTTCACATGGTTTGATTCCAAACGAATTGAATGTGCTTGACTCAAGTATTGGTACTGATTTGAAGGTCTGAATGGGTTGAATAGGCTAGATAACCCTAATAGGTCAAAGTGACTTGTTAAGGGTTTAAAGGATCCTTAGGTCAATTGGGTTGACTGGGTCAACCAGGTTGACCCAGGGTATAGGTCTGGACTGGACATGTTTGATTAGACATTTGGAGTTTAATGAGGGTGAGTTTAGGATTTTAAAAGGCTGTTGTGGTCAAAAGGGCTTGATGGGCCCTTAATGGGCTTTTAGGCCAAAACTGGTTGACTTGGTCAACCAGTTGAGTTCAGGGTATGGAAATAGATTGAACAAATTCAGAACATCATTTTGAGTTTATTGAATGTGGTCCCAGGGTCTGGAGAGATCAATTCAGTCAAATCACCTGTTTAGACCCTAAAGGGTCTCTTAGGTCAACTATGTTGACTTGGTCAACCAGGTTGACCCAGAGTCTGGGAATGGGTCCAACATGTTTGGTTTGACATTTGAAACTTGCTGGATGTGGTTGCATTTAATTTGGAGGTCATTTGGTTTGAAATCACCATTTGAGCCCCCATAGGGGTATTTTGGCCATTTTGACCCCTGGCCAAATAAGGGTCAAATTGAACCCACCAAGAGGTAGTTTAATGTTCAGTGAGTCATGATTGATGGTCTGAAAGTGATTAGAGACCCTGGGGAGGTCTCCAAGGTCAGGGTTTAGAGAAGGGCAGGTCCAGTGGCATAGGCTGTAAATATTTGAAGGTTTTATAGCCTTTGGGTTTTTATTTAGTAACTGGGGTTAGAGAGCTCAGAATGGGCTCAAATTTGGAGGGTTGATACTAGAGACATGCCCCATCAGTATGAAACTGACAGAACCTAAATCAGAGTCCATTTCATTGGGTTTTGAAGTATTCAAAGATTTGTTGGAAAAGACCTTTAAGACCAAGCCTTAGGATCTAAGATCTGGGTCAAGAATTGATTGGGTTTGTATTGACTTGAGTCTGGATTGGGTTCAGGATCTTATTGAAGACCACATACAAAAATGAGGTCAATACCTACCACTTTTATTTATAGTTGAGATCCTAACACACAAGATTTCAAGAGACCTCAAATCCAAATTAAAATGAGAATATCTCATCCTTCCCTCTCATCATTATGAGATTCAGATAGCCACTTCACCCCCATTCCTAACATCCATTCTCAAAATTTGTAGTGCAACCACCTCATCATTTTATTCAATAGAGTAGTGTTCAAATTTCCTTAGGATACAAGAATTTTATTCATACATGGACCAACTTATCCAATCTTGCAGAAAAATACAGCATGAAGAAGGAAAAAAATGAATCAGCTAATATGGTGACCACAATAACCATGCTTCAATACGTAATTCTTCTCCATACTTGATGCTAGTATGTGCATTTGATTAATTTACTCCACGGTGTACTGAGCACCATGGTAAAAACCCTCTTGTTTAGTCTAACTAAGCAATGCTAGCAATTTGGCCTCCAACGAGTTCATATGACTTTATATGACTACCACCTCTTCTCTCATAGAGGTCATCTTTTCTTTCACACCAGTTTTAGTTGCAATAGAAGCCTCCCCTTCAATAGTACCAAGCTCTCATGCACCCTTGCTCTTGGCTACTAGGGGAAAATGATGGATTAATAAACACAATATATCAGAAAGAGGTCGATGGTTGCTCAAGTATCTTATCAGCAGCTTGCTCCTTAGTTTTCTCTCTAGTAGCCCTCTCAACAGTAGTGACACTCCTCTCGATGACTATCTCCTATTCAAGCATACTCAACCTTCACCAAGGAACTTCACTTGCGCTCCCTGATCATGCGCCCCCAAGAAAAAAGGATGATTCATTTCATCAAACATACATTCAAACACCCTCCAGCCATGCATCACACCACTAATAGGATCAGTCACCTCTTCCATCATAACAACATGACCAGATGACGGATTATCTTTAACGAAAATCGACTCCCCATCACTAACTTGCTTTCTCTTTAATAGAGAACCAATGATCAGATTAGTTGAGTCTATAAAAACACTTCATTCTTCTCCAAAGATAGACCTACTCAGCGCAACCCCCTTCGTATTTGTAGCTTCCATCCACATGAATGTATGCACTTTCTTATAAATAACTCTTTATGTAGCCCGATGTGCGAAAGGATCCATCCCACCGAAACTAAGCAAGGCTTATAGTTGGAAAGAAATAAGTTGTTTTCATCTAACCTAAAGCTGATATTTATTAAGGAATTAGGCCATGTGACTATCCAATCTCCATAAAAACATGTACCTCCAAATTCATAAAGGATTTAAGAGACAATAAATTTTGTATTTACTCAAGCTCTTTTTTCAGTTTTTATTTATCAGAATTTTTCAACATCCGATGTTCAAAGGATCTCATAAATCGAGAAACTAAATGTACACCCATCAATACTTATGTAGGTACCTATTTATGGGTATCTTGTAGGTTACATTTAGCTCGAGCGATAAAAGGATGTACTCCACTATCATAATAAATTCGAGGGACTCACTCAAAAGCTAGAATGAGTTTTAACACATGAGCGTGGTGAATAGAGATTGATCTCATTCTCCGCATGATCATCGCCTCATAGAAAAAGGACTCATAAGTTCTTCTTTCAACTAAATAAATCCTCATATATCTAAGCCAAAGTGAATACTTTCATGTTCAATATGTCAAGGACACGATGACAAGTATTTCCTCTCTTAAATATTTCCCTCTCACAAACACTTAAAGACCACACTCAAATGCTAGTCACCCTTCTACTTTAACAGGATGACCCAAATCACCCTACCATCTCTCATAGATAGTAGTTAGATGACAGTTGCCCTCTTTGATCTCGGTAAGGCAATTACTAATTATTAAATATGCCCTTATTTGACTTGCCTTCTCCAATTGCCGACTAGCTTGACATCACCAAGTTATTACTACATATAGATGGAATAGCTATGTACCAGCAGTGGTGGAGCCAGAAAAAATATTTAGGGGGGGGGCTAATTTTTTTTCCTTCAACTTTTTACATCCAGGCTTAGGACCAATAAAATCAATATTAAAAATGATAAAACTTTGATAGTTAATTAATTTATTTTCTTCATTCACAAAAATGACTTCAATCATCAAATCACTAGATTTCTGCTAGAACATGTTTAATATATTAACTAAATACGTGATATTAAAAATCTCATTGCACAAAAAATTCATAAAATCTCTTTAAGATCAAATTAATATAAGATTAAGCTAATATCAATCAAGAAAAAAATGTAAATGAATAGGAAATTAAATTGGGAGTGATTTGAATAGATGACCGATGTTAAATTTCTTGATTGTGGACCGTTTATTGAGCATTTAAATGTCTTAGTGATATCAAAATTCGGCAATCTTCTTGGGCTCGTTGGATTTGTCTTGTCTAGCCGCTCGATTCGATTATAAGCATGTCATGTTTGGAAACCGTCTGGTAATCCAAATTATGGTTTGAACCTTCCAAATATGCTTCGGGTCTTTGATTTAGAATCATTTGGATTCGAATTGAGTTAAATTTGGCGTCGTTAGGTTTGTATTTTTGAGACGTTCAGTTCGACTATAAGTTTACTGAAATCGGAGTTCAGATGGTCTCCGATTTAATTTTTAAAGTTTCCAATTTGATTTTGTCTTGAGATAAAAAAAAATTTCAATTTTTTTTTTGGGGGGGGCACGTGCCCCCCACCCCCCCCCCCCCCCCCATGTGTACCAGGACGTAACTCCTAAATTCTTCCAAACCTTATAAAAGGGGGAGGAAGGAGAAAAAAATAGAACTTCTAAAAATCTTTGAACTCTTCTTTATCAGAGAAGAATATATGTCAAAATTATAGGGGAAATGAAAAAAAAAAAAAAAAAGCTAAAGATATTTAACCCTTGAAGAGATTCATAAGAGAAAGATATTCCTAAAGCATTGTATTACTTCTCCTATACGACTCAAGCTCAATAGCACAAATCTCCTACTTTCAACATTTTTATATTTCTACCTTAGATAATAAAGATTCTCTAAATTCATATATCTCAAACTCATCTCTTCTCTCTTTTCTCTACATTTTGATTTCATCACATTCTCCCCGCTCTTATAGGTTATAATACAACCCAACATCGTCCACCAAACAAAATGGAATTCAATATGTATTAATCTCAATATAAATTTAAAATTTTGAAATACATCATAATATATTTTATATTAAAAATATCCTAAGATAATTTTCTTTCCTTCAATCCCTATGAATCTCAAGCCCTATTCGCCACTCTTAAAAAGCTAACAATATTTCAAGAGAAAAAATAGTTTCTAAATTCTCCCCGGCAATGAAAAAAAATAAAATCTATAATACTATTATAAGTGTTACTTGTGATTCATCCCATATATCATCTTGATCCTACATTTCAAAATGTTAAATAAATCTACCTCGTTCATTTTTTGACTAATTGTATATCATAGCATCTTCATGACATTATGTTCTTATCTAGCATTTCCATCTGCTCGCGAGCAAATGTCCCACTCTTCTTCCTCTCTTCGAACAAAACACCCTAGGAGCCTGTGAGAGGACATGTTCTTGTACTTCCCAATGCTCCAACGTCTAACTTGGTAATGCTCATCGAACCCAACTGTCGGCCAAGACCCCTCTTAACGAACCGATCAATCTACTTGAGAGGGTAAACTTATTAACCCCACTTCTCCATTTCTACAATTTTGTTTAGCCTACTTTTCTCACTTCGAACAGGTTTGCACGCATTTCCTCTTTTCTATTTCTTCATTGTTGTTCGACTTTATTGATACTCGGCCTTTGCCTTTTCCTACTTCACCATTGAAAAGGTAAACTTATTAGGGCAAAAAAATATTTATCATTTGCTTATTTATACCCTAAGTTTTTTGTTGAACTTCTTCTCCCTCTCACTAAAATGCTTTTGGACTTTTATTTTTCCTCTAAATATTACAAACAATTGTTATCTTGTAGTCATTTCTAAGTTTGGTAGACTTGTAGTTTCTTGATTTTGGATACAAAGTGGTTCAAGAGAAAGCAGATATTGGTGGCTAATTCCGTATGGTAATTCTACTATTTTGTATGGATTTTTTTTATCTTCAATTATGTTTATTACGCTAAACCTTTGTGGAAAATAGATATATTAGATAAGGGTGCTAATGAGCCAAAGATATATGTAGTGGAGTTTTATTCACCTCTATTTATTACCAATTGATATGAACATAAAAGAACTAAAATTTATTGATGAACTAGAATTTCTAATACATATTTTCAAACTAATTGTTCATCAACAACCTATAACCATGAAATGATGTATAATGTGTTCATTTGTAAAATAATTTCTAATTATGCATTGAGATTATGAATATTTAAATGTATGTTCCATAGTTTCTCAGATTGTGACTTCTACTAACAATTTCTTTATGGGTATATACATGTTTGTGTTTTTATTATTTATGAATGGAAAAGAAATTATTAAAATTAAGATTTTATCATTGATATGGGTACATCAAATCAAGCCAACCTTAATTTTGGTATGAAATATTTTTGCATTGGTTTGATCATATAGGATTTTTCCTAATGAAAATTACTTAAAAAAATTTATTAGCATGCATATTGATTTCATACGAGCTTTAGAGAATTATGAGATATTATTTGCATGAAATTAGATAACTTTGATTATTTTTTTTCTACAATATCTTGAAAAATATGATTAACATTTCTTATTTGATCCTTATAATGATAGTTTTAGCATTTTAATGATAAGAAATGCTCTTACAATATATACGCATTTGCATTTTATTAAATTTTCCTTAGCCTTGTTGTAATTAGTGTTGAAGATTATTCACTTTGAGCGAGATTTACCTTTAAGAGGATTATAAGCACTCAGTCGTATGATATTAGCTATGTATTATCTTTGCTTGGAAAGTAGTTCAACCATTTATCAGGTGTTCTCACATCACCAATGATCCTCTCACTCACTAAACGTATTATCGGACGCAAAAGCCAATGAAGAGAACTGTTAATACTCCTTCCAAAATTCTAAGGTTATTTTATATTTAGCTAAAATTTGGTTATAAAAAATTTGAGAGTTATCTTTTTTTATTTTTTTTTTAAGATATCAATTTTTTGCTAATCACATGTTATTTTTTAAAGAATATAATGTTTGGTTGTAGTTGTTTAAAGGTTATTCAATTATTTAAAACACTGTTTTTTTGTATAATTTCACTTTAGAAAAAAAAAATTTATTTTTATTTTTATTATATTATTTATATTTTTGGTCATTTCCTTAGAATTTTATCTCATCTTATCATTTATAGCTGTTGAGAAAAATCAATATGTTCTTTTTATAGAGCATTCACATTCTAAACCAAGAAAGTGGATGCGTGATAAATGATGGGTTAAAATACAATTTGGATGTTGCTATAGCTATGCGGTTGTAATTTCAACTTATTGACTTTTGTTCGGTATTAATTTAAAAAAAAATACTAGCAATGAAGTTAATTATAGGAAAAAGAATGGGATCACTCCTGGTATACTTAATAATGATCGCTGATCCTATTCCAAATCTCTTCAAGATTATGATAAAATAATTGATTGGTTGGCATGTGCTGCTTATTGATTGATTACCTGATAGTTGCATTATTAATATCTATGAACCTGATGAATGCATATCACCTCATATTAACAACCATTATTTTGTGAGGTCATTTTCTACTGTGTCATTTTTAAGCGAGTGTAGTATAATGTTATGACACAACATGAAATTTGTTGGGCCGAGATAATTCATTGAATCAACTTGAATTCCCCTTCCAATTGGGTAAGTATAAGATATTATTTTTTACCCTATTATATTTTGATGTTCTTCATTTAGTAAGTCATATAGTACAATCTTCTATGGGTATTAAATATTATTATAGATTTTATATTTTATTTATCTTCATTTGTCCTGGGGTTAAGTTGAGGCATGTGTTAATGCATCATTAACTATGCAATTTTAATTTAATAAGTATGAATCCATTGGATTAGCTTCAATTCCTCTTTTAGTTGAATGAGTATAAGATGTTATTTTCTTGTTGTATTATATTTAATTATTCTTCTTTTGTTAAGTTATATAATATAATCTTGTATGATTCTTAGATATTATTACAATTTTTCTATTTTTATTCTTTCCATATTTTCTTGGATTATGTTGAGACATATGTTAATGCATTGTTAAATATGCAATTTTAATTTAATAGGGGTACAAAATATTGAAAATGTCATTATTTTGCTTAATAAATTCAATATTTTTTTGTAATATCTTATGCTATTGTGCTAATTCTATTCAATTTCATAGCATCTAAATTGTTAACTTCTAATATCAATCTCTTTTAGATTTTTTATTGACTTAAATCATAATGGAGATGATATTGCTAAAGCATTATGTTCCTGTAGCCCCTTGTAAAAAGTTTCATCATTAAATCTCATTTTCAGTTGTACATCTATCTTAAAATGCTCATGTATTTAATTTTTTATTCTTAAATTATGTATGATACTACCCCACCGGGCTTAGGTGGGTTGGTGGGCGTGCTTGGTTGCGAACCCCTCATCCCAAGTTCGAATCCCCTCTCATACGGCACAATTCCTTAAGTGGAGATAAACGAACTGTGGGTCCTGCATCTGTGGGGTTGGTTGTTGGTAGACTCGCCGAGGGATTATTTACGCCACCAGGCGCCTCTTTTGGGAGGTGACAGCGGGTAGATACGCCCGTTCCAAAAAAAAAAAGATTATCGGAATGCTTTATAGATGATAGATCATATCCATGTAGGGATTAAGGCTTCGTTTGGGATGACTTTCTTACTGCTTCTTAAAGCAGTTTTCTAGTATAAAAATTTAAAAAGCAGCTTTAAGAAGCTGCAAAAAAACCGTCCCTAAAGGAGCCTAAGTTACATTACAAAACTGTTTTGCATAAGAAAAGTCAAGGAAAATTAAGAAAGCAGCACTTGTACAAGTGCCAACAATTGGTCACATGAAGCAATCGTCGGGCAATGCTAACCGCATTCATTTTGCACAAGAGAGTCCGGTGGCAGTGGTTGGTTGGGTACTTGCTTGCTTTTTTGGATCTTTCGATACTAAAATTTTCAATTTTTGTCTTGATTTAGAAATGGTGGAGCTTTATTTAATTGGTGGAATTTTCTTGTATTTTTTTCTTTTTCAGATTCTCTGTGCTAGCTCTTTGTTCTGGAGATTTTTTTTTTTTTTGCTATCTTTGGGTTTGCTGCTGGTGTTGGCATTTGAATTTTTGCTGTTCTGCATTTTATGAGTTTCTGGGTTTTACTAGTCTGTTGGCGATTGACTTATTTCTGTAAATGTTGGATTGACTGCTGGAGGATTGGTGGAGCTTTATTTTTTTCATGTATATGCTGATGGGACCTGATTTGTTTGTTGTTTGTTTAATTGGAGATCTTTGAAGTACTGGAGATGTTTTTTATTGTCGTTGGGTTTGCTGCTGGTTTTGGCATTTGGATTAAACCCGCTGCTTGTCCGGGTGGTGAAGAGCCTTCTAGGCAAAGCCTAGATCCCTGGTTTGAATCCCTTGGCAAGCAATGAAAGCCTTAAGTGTTGGCCCGTGTAAATTGGTGTGGGTTGCATGCTAAGTCGATTGGGGTTTTCACTGGCCTAAGGACATTGCTTCCTCGTCACAAAAAAAAAAAGAGATTGGCTTATTTCTGTAATGTTGATTTGACTGCTGGAGTATTGGTGGAGCATTAATTTTCAAATATATGCTGATGGGACTTGATTTGTTTGTTGTTTGCTCAATTGGAGGAAGATCTAGTCTTGCGAGGTTTTTGTATTTGGACTTGTTGCTATCTGGGTTTTGCTAATCTGCTGGTCATTGGATTATTTCTATAATGTTGGCTTAATTGTTGAAAGGGCTGTTGGGTTCTTCAATTAGGCAGTTTTTTGCTTTTTGTGGGAGGTTTTTGGATTTGCTAGAGAATTTTTCCTTACCTTGATATTTTCTTAGAATTGTATTTGTTTTTTATCTTTTGTTTTCCTCTTCTTAAGGCTTCTTTTTCTTTGCACTTTTGCAAATTTTTTGCTTTATTTTTCTTACAAAAATTATAATTCTCTTGTAAAACTTTCATTTCTAATGTTTTTAATGAAATTGGGCATGAATCATGATTGCCCCTGATTTTTCCAAAAAAAAAAAAAAAATCAGAGATTCAAGGATTCAAAGCAAATCAACCTTGCACTGATTTCTCTAAAAAAGTTACATTAGGAAAATTAGCTTCACAAAGAAGTAACCTATCTAGTATATATATATATATATATATATATATATATATATATATATATATATATATATATATATATATTAAAAGCCTGTGCAAGATATCCCCCTAAGAAAAAGATAATAAAATGTTTAAAATTTATTAGGAATCTTAAGAATCTCTATGAAGATTTTTAATATATCGAGAATCATAAAAAAGAAATAAAAAATCCATAGCTGCTTGTCCGGATGGTGAAGAGCCGGCTGGGCAAAGCCTAGGTCCCTAGTTCGAATCCCTTAGCAAATAGTAAAAGCCTTAGTGTTGACTCGTGTAAATTGGTGTGGGTTACATGCTAGGTCGACCGGAGTTTTCACTAGCCTAAGGACCGTGCTTCCTCGTTTAAGGACCATGCTTCCTCGTAAAAAAAAAAAAAAAAAAAAGGAATTGTAAGAAATTTGCTTTAATGGAAATCGTGAACTCTTCAATGTTCGAGACTCGGGGGCTGTGTTTGTTTGCAAGTATTAATAGCATAAAGTAAAACATATAGAGAACAATATTTTTTAGGTTTTCGAAATTTCTACCTACTTAATTTTCAATGAATTTGAAATTGGACTTGGGCAAATTTTCAATAGACAACATATATGACGCTTTGCTAACATCAGCCACCATTGCCGCAACAAAACAGAAAAGTTCCACTCCTAAATTTCTTAACAAGTAACCAAACACAGCAAAAAATTTCATATATCCATTACAACAACAAGAAGTCGTTATCCCATTATGTGGAGCCGTTATTACGTCCTCCGATCGGATGCAGAGGAACATCCGGTCCTAGGCAAAATACCGTCTATACCGAGGTGTACCGAGTTTTTACACCTCGGTATAGGCGGTATTTTGCCTACGACCGGATGTTTCTTGCATCCGGTCAACCGAACCAAATAAAAGCGCCATTATGTGGGGTCGATCACATGAATCCTTTTTCTACATTGCGTCCTTTAAAAGGTCAATAAAATGAAATGAAAACCATTGGTGACACCCAAACCCATTAGAGCAAAACAATACATCATCATTTGTAAACAACTTGCAATTATGTCAAGGTAAAGCTTCAAAGGTGACCAAAGATAGATGCAGTGAATGATGAGCAAACTACAGCAGAATTGAACTGGGGATAGTCCAAGAATGCCAAAGAGGAGTAATTATAAGGTGCGGACACCACACCTAGAGATGCGTCCGAATACTGTGTATTCTATGCTTAAGCTCTGCCTACTTTATGCGTGTTTACTGAGTATACATGCACTACGTATTGCAGTAAATAAGTAGCAAATATGTAATTGTGAGGATTTGTTGCTTATTTGTTGTATATCTACAAATACAGAGTGTAAGCAGAACATACACAGAGTATAAGCAGAGCGTATGCAGAACATACGCAGTGCATCCAATAATGTGGAGGCATCTCTGGGTGCGGTGTCCGCACCTAATAATTACTCGTAGAGAAGGCACATGTGATCACAGAGAGCCACAAAGACCTTTGATGTTGCCACTGTGGTTAGCACGTCATAGGTGTCAGATGGTTATGTCAACGAAAGAGACTGGCTTCTAAAGGAGTGATATGGCCGCTCGTAGTTGTAGTTGTAGTGTAGTATAGTTCTTATAAACTTACGCCTCAAAACCTGTCAGCGCCCTTCAGCAATGGCTTAGCAAGCTCCTACGTCAACCATCCTTTATAGAATGCTTAAATATCATAATGACATCTACAAAATCAACACATTATATACGAACAAGGGAGTGTAAAAATGTTGGTGAGATAAGGCAGCAGTCACAGTTATTGTGATATATAACATATCTAAAGAAATTAGAAATGTGTTTATTGATCAATACATATGTTGATAAATAATATGTCTGCCAAATATATGAAGTATAATTTTAGCAGTAATAGATCTAGATGGGAAATTGTGACTTTGGACGATCAAGTCATTAATAAGAATAGACATTTTAAATATCTTGGTCTATTGTTCAAAATGATGGTGAAATAGATGAGAATATTATTAGTGGAATTCATGTTGGAGGTTGAAATGGAGGAGTGCATCAGGCCTGTTGTAAGACTGAAAGTATCCCTCAAATTTAAAGGTGAAATTCTATAAGATGATGGTGAGACCTGCAATACTTTATGATACAGAGTGTTGGCCATTAAAAGAGAAGCATAAAATTAAGTTAAGTGTTGCAGAGATGAGTGTTGGATGATTGAATTCACTTTTAAAGACAAAATGCCAAATGAGTATATACATGATAAGGTAAGAGTAACTCTAGTGATGGCAGATAAGATTAGAGAGAGTAGCCTTAGATGGTTTGGACATATAAAATATTGACCTTCTAATGACTGCGTTAAGAGAGTAGATGTATTGTATTTGATCTATGTTAAGAAAGGTGTAGGTAGATCTAAAAAGACTAAGAAAATATTAGAATGACATTTTAACATGACACAATAGAGAAGCCGACCCCATATAGTGGGATAAAGGCTTGAGGTTGTTGTTGTACACATGTTGATGAAATAACCAAAAAAAAAAAATCTTTTAAATCTTTTTGTATCTGTTTATATATTTATGAATGGCAGCACATCAACATAATTTACATAGGCAACGGCTCAACAGAGCTTGCAAGGTGAGGCAACGGCTCAACAGAGCTTGCAAGGTGACAACACAATGTAATATATCATCCTTCTATTCTAAGGCAAGTGTCACACTATTTACTTTGTTCTACTACCAAGCATGGAAAAACAAAAAAAGAGGTGTCCTTATTTACCTTGATATTACTTAGAACCATTATGTTGCACCATTATATTCAATTCTTTTCTATAAAAAAAATCCAATTATGATTTTGGCTAACATGCATTGCAATTGTTTAATACTCATATCTATTAACCAAATACAAACGCTTTAGGTAAATACAAAACCTTTCACAGAAATCTAAGGGCATGTTCGGATGCAGTTAGGATATAACTTAGTGGGATTTGATATACCCTCTAAATATGGATTTGCCAAATCCTGCAGTGTTAATTCTTGAATTTTTTTTTTGGCAAAAGATATATTAAATTCTGATAAATCTTGTGACACAATTTGACAATGCTATTCAAGATTTAAGGTGATTAACTTATATAATATTTGTTTTATCTTTTATGAATATAAGTTATTTATTGATTTCAATTTTAATGAAAATCAATAAGTTGTAAGAGAAGCCGTTTATGCTCAAACTGTAATTACAATATTACCATTTTATGTCTATTTATAGCCACTGTAACAGCTCTCATAATAAGATACATTTTTCTATTTTCTTCCATTTCTTGCATCTCTCTTCTGCGTCCTTCTCTTCTATCATGGTATCATGAGCCAAACAATGGCAAATCAAGATTCTGTGAATTCCCACACTACCGCTCCGTCCACCATCTCCGACGATAGCTCCGTTGAACTCCAGATTCCGGCACCACTGAAATTCCTAATTTCTAACATCAAGAACTTGGTTCCACACGCCCTCACTACCGATAACTACGCCAATTGGCGTATTCAGATCCTCCAGCAATTTACTGCAAACGGGTACTCCGGCCATCTCACCGGTCTTTCTTCTTGCCCCGCCGACACTAACCCCCAAGCGTTTCAACGCTGGCATCTCGTCGATAACAATCTCCTCTCCGCACTCTTCTCGACGATCTCACCCGCAATCCTTCCTTACGTCATCACCGCCACCACCGCAACTGAGGTTTGGCAAATTCTTGAAAAACGACTCCAACCTACATGTCGATCGCGGGTACTGCAGCTCAAGAATGAGCTTCACCACGTCCAAATGCAAAACAACACTATGCAACAATACCTTACCAATGTCAAGACCATCGTTGACAATATCGCCGCATCCGGCTCCCAAGTCGATGTCGAGGACATTATACTTCACATTTTGAACGAACTTTCGTCATCTTACAACCCATTCAAGGCGGCAATTCGTACATCTCCCCTTCCCATAACTCTTGACAATCTTTACTCACTACTCTGTAGTGAAGAAATCACGGTGAATCAAGAAATTGCTCGCGAAGCCGCCACCATAACCGGCAATACGGCTCTCTACGCGACCTCCGTAAATCAGTCACGCAATCGAAATCAACGCAGGTTTCCTAAGAACAAACCTTCTCAATCCGGCTCTCCTCAGTCATCCGTGTATACCTCCTCCTCCAGCAATCAGCCTCTTTCAAATTCCATCATACCGATTTGCCAGATCTGTAACAGAATTGGTCACACTGCATTGAACTGCTGGCACCGCAATAACCCAAGATTCACTCCGACGAATCCCCGCTCTCTGTCTGCGCTTCTGGCTCAACCGAACGCTGCTAACAATCAGGATTGGGTCATGGACTCGGGTGTTTCCAGTCACCTCACGCCAGATTTAAACAACTTACAAAATCCTACACCTTATCTTGGCCAAGACAGCGTCTCGGTTGCAAACGGCTCTCAAATTCCCATTCTCCACTCCGGTCAAGGGCTCCTACCTCTGCCAGACACTCCCCGTAAGCTTTATTTACGCAATTTACTTCATGTGCCTAATCTATCTCACAATCTTCTTTCTGTATCAAAATTAACGACTGACAACCCTGTTTCTGTAAAGTTTGATGCTAACGGTTTCAAAATTAAGGACATCAAGGACCGCCGTCCACTTCTTCATGGACCTCTTCATAATGGGTTGTATTGTATTCGTCGCCACAACACTCCTCGTCCGACGGCCCTTCAAACTCAGCTGTCCCAGGAGCATCTCTGGCATGGTAGACTCGGACATCCGCAACACAACCGTCTCCAAGCTCTTGTCAAAGACATTCCAGGACTTACACACGTTTCTTCCCATTTTTCTTACACTTCTTGTAGTGTTTCAAAGAGTCATAAGGCACCTTTTAATAAAACTACTTCTACTACTTCTGCCCCTTTTGATCTTATACACTCTGATGTATGGGGACCATCTCCGGTGTTGTCCATGATTGGTTTTAGATATTATGTTGTTTTTATAGATGATTTCACACGTTTTTCATGGATTTACTAGTTAAAAACAAAGCAAGAAACGTTTTCAAAATTCAAACTATTCTTTCAATTAATAAAAACTCAATTCAATACGACTCCGAAAATTTTTCGCTCAGATGGCGGAGGTGAGTTCACAAGCACAGAATTCAGCTCTTTTCTTCAACAAAATGGCATACAACGGCAACTCAGCTACCCTCATACTCCTGAACAGAACAGTCTAGCGGAACGGAAACATCGCCACCTCTTGGACCTCACCCGTACCTTGCTACACGCTGCCAATCTTCCACTAACTCTCTGGACCGATGCCCTCTCCACAGCAAATTACCTTGTTAATCGGCTACCCTCATCGTCAATCTCCTACCAAACTCCGTTCCACCGCCTTCACAGACGCCATCCTACTTACAACCATCTCCGTAATTTTGGCTGTCAATGTTTTCCGTGTCTCAAGCCCTATGCCGACAACAAACTCGCTCCGCGATCTCTAGAATGCGTATTTATTGGCTATTCGCCAGTTCAAAAAGGATACAAGTGTCTAAATCCTCTATCAGACAAGGTTTATGTTTCAAGACACGTTGTTTTTAACGAATTTAATTTTCCTTATAACAACAGGTATACGACCAGTGCTCAGTCATCCATTTCGGCTCTACTACTCAATTATCCTCTGCTCATGACTCCCCACACAATACAGACACCGCCCTCCAGCAATCCTACTACAACTACTGTTTCACCATTAACTTCTACATCTGTCACTGCCTCTGGCTGTTCTGGAGTTCATGCCCCATCGGTCACGACCTCTTCATCCAACCACAACACTGTTTCTACGGTGCCACCCTCCAACCATATGCAGACCAGGCTTAAGTCTGGTATCACCCGGACTAAGAAAATTTTCTCCCTAACCTCTACAAACTCGGCTTCTTCCACTCCTACCTCCTATACTCAAGCCGCAAAGTACTCACATTGGCGACAAGCTATGCACGAAGAATTCACAGCTCTTCAGAATCAAGAAACTTGGACTCTTGTTTCTACCCCGCCTGACAAACCTGTACTCGGACGCAAATGGACCTTCAAAACCAAACTACTACCTGACGGTACCATTGACAGGTACAAGGCCCGTCTAGTCGCACAAGGGTATGATCAACAATTTGGCATCAACTACACGGAGACCTTCAGTCCGGTTGCAAAAATGACCACAATCCGGATTCTACTTACTCTTGCAATAAATCGAAATTGGAAAATCTTACAACTCGATGTCTCCAACGCCTTCCTCCATGGCGATCTTTCTGAAGACATATATATGCGTCAACCCGCTGGTTTCGTGGATTCCGCCATCCATACTTGGTTTGCAAGCTCAACAAGTCCTTATATGGACTCAAACAAGCACCACGACAATGGTTTGAGAAATTCACCTGCTTTCTTCAATCCCACGGTTTCAGGTTTAGTCGCTCCGATCCGTCCCTCCTCTATAACTCCAATAATATACAACTCTTTATTTTAATATACGTTGATGATATTCTCCTCACAGGGAACGATGCCGACGCCATTCAATCCCTGCTGTCCAAACTGCATCGACAATTTGCACTCAAACAACTTGGAGAACTATCTTTATTTCTCGGGATTCAAATTCTCACACAGGACTCTGGGCTCTTTCTCACCCAGGAACACTATGCGGACCGACTGCTTCTTGAGTCCGGACTAGCTGAATGCAAGCCGGCTCCTACACCCTGTTCTCCGAAGTCAAAGCAACCGCCTGATGCTTCACTACCCTTCTCTGATCCTACACTCTACAGACGCATAGCTGGATCGCTCCAATATCTATCTATCACTCGTCCAGACATTGCGTTCGCCACGAATCAAGTTTGCCAACGCATGCACAATCCTACAATGCAAGACTTCAAGGCACTCAAACGGCTGCTTCGGTACATCAAGGGTACCAAATCCTACGGTCTCCCAATTACAACCTGAGACCTCACTCTGGCGACATATACCGACGCCGACTGGGCCTCGGACAACTCTGATCGCAAATCGATCTCCGGATTCTGCACTTTCCTTGGCCCCAATCTAGTTTCCTGGACTGTCAAGAAGCAGGTGACCGTAGCCAAATCCTCCACCGAGGCCGAATATCGGTCTCTCTCTACTGCCACCTCGGACGTCATCTGGCTCCGCCTCCTCGTACATGAGTTGGGGCTTCCACAACAACGCCCAACCACTATATATTGTGACAATACATCCACCATTATGATTGCCAAAAATCCAGTCTTTCACTCACGAACTAAACATATCGAGATAGACTACCATTTTATCCGACAGCACATCAGTTCAGGAGCTATCTCGATCGCACACAGCCTCTGAAGCGCAAATAGCGGATATTCTCACCAAATCCTTTCCAACAGCTCGCTTTCATGACCTTCGTACCAAATTAACCATTCGACCAAAGAATGATTAATTTGCAGGAGGATATAAGAGAAGCCGTTTATGCTCAAACTGTAATTACAATATTACCATTTTATGTCTATTTATAGCCACTGTAACAGCTCTCATAATAAGATACATTTTTCTATTTTCTTCCATTTCTTGCATCTCTTCTGTGTCCTTCTCTTCTATCATAAGTTACCATTATGAAAAATATAATTAGAAGCTAGCTAAATTATTCAATAACTTAACTAATGATTTAATTACTAATTATCTAATTACTTATTTAGGTTATGATTTTAATAAGTAGTTCAATAATAATTATAATGATATTTATCTAATTAATTATTTTATTTTTATTTAAAATAGTTAATCATTTAATTATTATTTACATTATTAACGATTTTATTAAATTTTAAGTGTAATTTTAATAAGTCTTAATTATTAATTATATTTATAATTGTCTACTTAATCAATTAACTATTTTATAATTAACCAATTAACTAATTAATATTTATATCACAAAATATCTAATTAATTATTTCTATTTTAAATTATATTAATTAAGCTAATCAAATTAATAAATAGAATAAGTATTTATCTCTCCCTTTGCCTATCTAGGATTTGTTTTTCCTCTTCTCAATTTCTTCTTTGTTGTTCAACGTGAGGTAGAGTTTTGAATGAGTCGATGCTTCTCTACTTCCTTTGACAACATTGTTTGATCGTAAGTCATGTGAAGTAGAGTTTTCAAAGTGTCACTGATTGCTTCATGTTGTTGCTTCATCTATTCTCCATTTCTTCCGCGATATTCGACTTTGGCTATTTTGTTTCCTATTGTAGTTTGGCTTCATGTGAAGTAGTGTTTTGAAAGAGTCGCTCAATGAAACTTCGTTGCCACCTCCGTAACATTGTTGTTCATGTCGAATCGGGAGTCATGAGGGAGCTCACCGCGAAGGTAACAATAGTTCTCCACTTTCACGCGCTTCTTCAGCTAAATCTCCCTAAATCAGGTGAAAATCTGATTTACAAAATTCAGGATTTAGGACAAAAATGTCATAAGCAAAATGAAGTGGAGCTTAGACTTATCATGTTATTTAACTATACATATTTTTATGTTTGGTCGGATTTAGTTCAAATCTTTCTTAAATACAGCATAAATCCTACATTTAATCACTTTCCAATTTCCCTCCTCTCGCCGCGACCTGTGTTCTTCATTTAAAAACATGCTAGCAATATTCTTTTCAGGCACAATGATGCTCCATAAAGACAAGAAATCCCTACAGTGAAAACAATAAGGCTATTCTTAAAAAGTATAAGTGTGGTGATGTGCATACATACCAAAGTGAGTTGTGGCGGCCGCATCTCAAAGTCGTAATGATTGAATCAATACCTCACATTTCAAGGTTAGCTTTACCCTTTAAATTGAAACTTTTTTTACTAAATGCGAACAGAAAGCCTAATTCCATAAATCGGTTTGGGCATTTCCTCCAAGCTACCAAACTTCAAAATGCATAAAATTGGTAATATTTTATCTTTGCATGAAAAGATTAATTTTGTTTGGCACATCAAAGTTAACACCATTCCAAACAAAAATTACTTGAAATTTCGTTACACTGCAAAGATTTTTTTATTCTTATTTTTTTCAAGATGAGATGAAAATAATACGGGTAAACATTCTCAGTAACTAAATTATGATACTAGCCTAAGGCCCTGTGAACCCATCCGTTGCTCATATCTAATATCTGATCCAGTAAGGAAAAAGCTAATACAGAGAGTGGAGCTGGGATGGCCAAGCCACCTATGCCAGAGAAGATCTGGATAGCAGAACATGAAAGTGTTCTGGTCAACTGGAAGCAAGGTTTAAAATTGCGTAATCGGGTATTGAGGCGTTTTTCGTTCGTGAAGCGAGGCGTAAGCCTTAAGGCGTTATCAAAAAATTGCGTAAACATAAAATGATAAATTGTATATATAATAATGAGTAAATAATATATAAAACATAAAAATGCTACTTACCACATCTTTGAGGATAAATAAGGGAGACATATCACATAAGAACTCACTAGTCATCAGCACTGTCATTAGTCATCACTCATCACTAAGGGGGTCTTCATTTGAATCATCATTATGATGAACTGCTCTCTCCTCTTCCTCCTCTCCTATAGAGTCCAATGTGTCCCAATCAGCTCCTTGCATGCAAGTGTCGGTCACTTCAACTTCATCATCTACAAACCACTCATCATCAGAAGCTCTTCATCATCCATTAATCCTTTTTTCTTCAAATTTCTATCTTTGTAGCTCCCACCTATCATCAATAATATTCCAAATTTCCCTAAAGCTTCCTTCATTGCCTCCTAAGTTGGAGGCAATCATCTCTTTGACTTCATCCATGGCATTGTAGATGAAACCAATTGCAGGCTTCTTCTCAGCATCCACCATCCTTAAAACATGAACTAAAGGTCTAGTGGTTGTAATGGTATATAAGATACTTTGTCAAAATCTATCATTTAAAACAATCTTTCTAATCTCTTTTCCCTCAACCTTGTTCACCCAAGCACAACTCAACCACTGTGTAGATGTGAACATAGCCTCTAAAGATTGTCTAGCATCCAGCATGCTCTCTAAGGTCAAGTAAGTGGTGGCAAATCTTGTTGCTGCTGGCCTTAGAATTTCTTTCTTCGAAAATTTTCTCATATGAGCTAGAACTCAAGAGTGGTTGTAAATAAACTTGATTATTTTTTTGACTTTAGTAAGTGTATTTTTATGTTGAGGTAGCTCCCCAAGCTTCTCAAGAATCAGATCTATGCAATGTACACATGGAGTCCAGTACAGATGTTTCCTCTTCTCCATAAGTTTTTTACCTGCAGCCTTATAAGAACTTGCATTATCTGTCACAATTTGTACAACCAAATGTTCTCCAACCTCATCAATAATGCTATCTAATAATCCAAATATGAACTCAGTATCTTTGACCTGATCAGATGCTTCAATTGACCTTAAAAACACAGTACCATAATGATTATTAATGAGGATGTTGATCAGACTTCTATGTTTGATATCAGACCACCCATCTGACATAATTGTTACTCCTGTTTGGGCCCAAGTCTTTTTAATTTATTCGATGCTTTTTACAGTGCTTTCCAACTCCTCCTTCAAAATCCATGTTCTTAAATAATACATGGTTGGAGGTTTGAACCCTCTCCCAAATGCTCCAACTAAACGAATCATGTTGTAATAAGCAGGTGATATTGCAACATTAAATTGAATTGCATTTTCGCAGAAGAATCTGTCTATATCCTTACACATTATTCTCCGTGCCTCCCTTGCATTTTTTGGGGCCATCTTCTGTGTAGCAGGAGGCCTATCCTCTGATGTGTCAACCATATAATGATCCATATGCCCTCTAGCACCCCTAGATGAAATGGGCTTCATAGAAGAAGATGAATCCCTAACGCTGCGTTCACTCCCGTAGTAAGATCCAACATCAACTTTGTCCTCAAATTGCTTCTGTGCAAGATGTTTTGACATGGTAGACTTATTCATGTATGATTTTATCTCATCCCTTACAGTATCAGAAACTTTGGAGCATGGAGCAACATTCTTGTGAGAACCTGAAAGGTGTTCCTTCATCCTAGTCACACCACCTTTCACAACTTTATCACAGCAATTGCATTTTAGATAGACATATGTTTTATCACTTCCTCCTATATCCACCTGAGTGCTATGTTTTCATACTGGATCTTTTCTATGACATGATGCTGCTTTATCCTTATTTCTGACTATCCTGATTGAGAAAAATATGAAGTAAATGAGTTCTTTCTAATCTTTTCTATGACCTGATGCAGGTCGGAGGAGACAGCAGCCTCAAACAGAAGCGGACGCCGGTCGGACGGAGAAGACAGCAGCCCAACTCGCAGTAGAAGAAACTTCCAAGCAAAAGGCGAAGAGAGCAGCTCTCGTTTAGGGTTTAGTATGCGTACTGGATGTGTTCAGTATTATATAATGTCGAGCCATCGATAAAGCAGAACAATGCTTACACTATACGTATTTTTTGCATATGTAATGCGTATGCTCTGCGTATGTAAGACATATTATATGCGTGTTCCATGCATATTTTGTAAAACTTCTTCTAAAGTAATTATAAATTAGCAGTTGGAGCAGCTGTAAAAGATATGATTTTCTGGGTATAGTATGCGTACTGGATGTGTTCAGTATTATATTGTGCGTAATATCTATGTATATGATGCGTGCTCCATGCGTATGATGTGCATACTCTCTGCGTAAACATTGCGTATTTTGAAAAATAAAAAATCATTTTTCCTTTAAAGAATGTCAATGTACAAAATAAAAAATACAAGGGAACAAATTTAAAGAACATTTATAACAAATACAATTTTACAAGAGAACCTATGTACATTACTACATTCTATTAAAAAAATTCAACCAAAATAATTACAAGAGAACCTTCCTTTGATTTTTAGACATAATTTTCAAATAGAAGTAATACAGCCTTTGACAAAAGGAAATATTTTTTACTTCAGAAATAAGTCTAAGGCTTATGGTAGTTTGTGACTCATTTGAGGATAAGGATTACCTAGTTTTTTTAATTCTTACGATTGAGAAATCTACTTAGTTATCCTCATCCTCAAAAGAATCACAAACTAACAGCAGTCTTAGACTTACTTTCTGAAGTAAAAAATCTTACCTTCTGTCAAGGCTGCATTACTTATATTTGAAAATCATGAGTTACCCTAAGCCAAACGTTCCCGCATTATATAGTGGAAATTTGAATGTTGAACAATAGTAAGTAATAAAGGCTCATAAAAAATCAACCAACCATCTTACCCTCTCAATCATATCTGCCACCCGTCAGTCCACAGCTAACAAAAATTATTATTCATGTAATCGTGTCACGGCCCCTCAGTCCATACAAATTTATCTACTAAAACATTTAATAAAAATTTATAATAATATATGCGTGTATTATGCATAATTTATGCGTCTTTTGTGCGTATTGTATGCGTGTATTATGCGTACTATATGCGTGTTTTGTGCGTGCATTATGTGTATTCTTTTAAACATCATATTCCTTATTTCTCATCCTTAAATACAATCCACCAAGACCATAAACCCTTTGTACTTATTCAAATACATTCAAAACTAGAAAATGAAATCATAATAATCACATTGAGTCTAATGTGTAATAACAAATTTAAGTTCAACCGTGTAAAACATATTTCTCATCATTTTATGCGTCTTTTGTGGTGCGTTATACGTATTCTTTAAAAATATTAAAAAAAGATTTATTGAATTATTTTTTCCTTAAAACAAAAAAAAAATTAAAAACTAAACTTTAAACGCAAATGCCAAACACAAACTTTTTTAAACAATACGTTATGCGTAGTCTATGCCTATGATTTGCTTACGATATGTGTAATTTATGCGTACTATATGCTTATGATATGCGTACGATATATGTGATTTATGCATATGACCATTAAATAAGTTCTTTTTTAATTAAATCAATATAAATAACATTTATAAACATAATAAAAAAATATATTCTTTAATTTCATGAAATAAACATTTTACAGACCAGAAGCGATTATTCAGAAATAAACATTTTACAAACTGTGAAAAACTGTTATTTTATCAATGTTTACAAAATATTTGCATGCAAATTCTGCCCTATACTTTGGCATGTCTTCTTGCCAACTTGTACTATAAATCCAATCAGTGTTGCCTTCAAGATGTATCATTTCCATATATTTATAGACATACATTCCGCAATCTACAAAATTATCCTGTTTTGGCATACCTTTAATGATAGAAAGCTTCCATTTTTTGATATCACTATTAAAAGCTCCTTTCGTGTTAGAATATAAGGCTTTAATATGAAAAATATGTAGTGCAATGATTAGTTATGTAAATTTTTTAAAAATTGAAGAGTTTATGTTCATCTAACACTTACGATTTTTGGAACAACAAACATATGCTCTTTGATGCGGTGGGGCAACTTGTCATAAAATTTCCACCTTTATTTTTTCAGCAAACCAACAAGAAGGGTCCAGTGCGAGGATTTAATGATTGGTTGTAATAAAATGTTGTTTGAAGTAACAGAAAGTTCGGTTATATGATCAATTTGCAATCTGGATAATTTTTTCCTTCCTTTGTTATTCTGCAAGTGCAAATAGTAAATGTGAGAAATGGAAAATAAATATTAAAAATTAAAACTAGAGTTAAAATGATTAATTGAATACTAAGTTACTAAACCAGTAGACTGGCGATATGTATAAAAATTTATGGTACTTGTCAGGCATAAGGTTACACTTCTCATTTAACAAAATGGCAAAAATATCTACATGTTCATTGCCTAAATAATTGTCGCTTAATAACTAATCAATGTCAGCTCTAGAAATAAGAAGGATATCAACAAACAAGACACTATCGTCCCTGCAAATATATATATATATATATATATATATATATATATATATATATATATATATATATATATATATATACACATTTCATATGCATATCATATGCGTACCATACGCATAACATACGCATACCATACACAGAAATATGATTTCATAACAGTTGTAATTTTTACCTTTGATTGAACTTCTTCAAACATTCATGCATAAAATTTCTCTTCTCAGAACTCAAACTCAGAATACCTTTGTAATTTTCTATTTCATTTGCATAAACAGAAGTTACAGGATTTATTTGAATGTCATCTACTAGTAGTGGTTCATTTGGATTTGTATATGAAATAAGTTGCATTTCTGCTGGGATTGTCTCATTTTGGGGGATTGGCTCATTTATGGGTGGGATTGACTCATTTTGGGGGATTGGTTCATTGGAGCTGGGGGGAGGGATATCTGATTTATGTTTCTTATTGGAAGATGAAGAGTAGCTAACAGATCTTTTCTGAGAAAATAATTTGCTCTGATCAATGTGATTATTGAGCTTGACCTCAATAACTTCAACTCTTTCAGTTAGGTCTTCAAACTTTCTGCTCAGCCTACCTTCAAATTCAAGAAAGAGTTTTGTGCAAGTTTCTTGGCAGGATTTGATTATTCTTTTTTGGAGAGACTCCAATGCTTCAGCAGAAAAACTAAAGTGTGGTTGCTATGGAGATTGGTGGGGGTTTTGCTGAGGAGGTGAGGTATGATGAAGAGATTGAGGGGGGTGGTTCGATGGGTGGATATTTCATGAGGGGAATCAGGAGATGGAGTGTTGTCTGATGGATATTTCTTGACGTTAACCATATCAATTTCAGCTTGGAAAACTCCCTAGAGGATATTATAAATCTGACTTTTCCTTATATTAACAAATAAGTTAGTGACCACCTCTGTAGTATATACAATATCATCGGCTCATCATAGAAAATAGGGCCTTTTGTCAGCATACATAGGAGCATGAAAAGAAGTATGCTCGAGGAATCAAATCTGCATAAGATGAAAGAAAATTTTAGCAAATGACAAAAAATCTTAGCACTCACATTGAGCCAATAAAATTTCGAATGAATTTAACAGTTAGCACTTAGCACTCACAATTAGCAGAGGTACAAAACCGTTGATGTAACATGCCGGCTTCTTATTTGAAATATTGGAGGAGGTCTTATTAAACTCTCCAACTAAAAATTCCCTAATTAAATCAGCCCAGTTTATTGACAAAAAATCATCTGGATTATTTGTTATTCTTTGAAGCAACCGAGGGGTTTTTAAGTTGTTAAGTTGAAAAAGTAAATTTGAACATAAATACATGATAAACGTTCTTAACATAGTCTCGGAGGGGGGGGGGGTTTGCTTGTTCAACTCCAGCATGTCTGTCTTAATTTTCAATGATATAACTAGTATGTGCTAAGGAAAACTAGGATATTTCTTCTGCTTTATTTGGTAGACCAGTAAGAATGGTCACTTCATCAACAGTGAAAGGAATGGAGCCACATTTTAGAACAAAGCATTGCTTTGAAATATTCCACCTTGAGATCAGCTCATAAATAAGAGGAATATTTTGCTTAAACCCAGAAAATTGCAAAAACTGTATGATCTTTAAACGTTTCAATGTATCCACAACTTCAGGAGAAATTTGCTGAGCAAAGTTATCACAGATTGTTCAAAAAGTAGAAACATAGCATCGATAGGTAATTGAACGAACATATATCTGAAAATTTCAAAACATAAAAACATATAAAATAAGTAATAAGATACGCAAAAAAACGCACAACATACGTATAAAATACGCACAACATAAGAAAAGACCACGCACAACATACGCATAGAGTACTCACAACATACGCACAGTGCAGAAAACATGGCAACAAATTATACGCATGCATAACATACGCATAGAGTACGCACAACATACGCATTGAGTATACAAAACATATGCATAGAATACTCGGTACTTAAAATTTAGTTAAGATTTATGTTTCAAATTTCAACATAAATTCATAAACCTAAATACAGAGAAAACACGATGGTATCAAAGTATCAAACATTTAAAAAGTTTCGAAAAGCAACACATACGCATAACGTAAGCATTAAATACGAAGAACTTCAAAACCTTGAACACCTACGCATAGCATAACCATAAAATACGTAAAACTGAATAAAAAACATGACAGCAAATTACCTTTCTCTTTAGGGGTGACGACATCTGAGAAGGAACTGAGTGAATACTTGAAATTGCTCCAGAGTGAATGCTTGAAAGTTGGAACGTTTGCTGGAAATTGAAAACCGAAACACCATGTCTTCCATTCGACATTTATCAGGGTTTAAATGTTG
This sequence comes from Dendrobium huoshanense, assembly GCA_016618105.1. Lineage (NCBI taxonomy): Eukaryota > Viridiplantae > Streptophyta > Magnoliopsida > Asparagales > Orchidaceae > Dendrobium > Dendrobium huoshanense. The sequence goes on along the minus strand of CM028358.1, from coordinate 24,909,660 downwards.
ATGCCACATCGACATCTCACTAGGCTATCCAGGGCTCCACGTCGGCAATTGGGGGTCTGAAATGAAAAAAAATATATTAGGTTAATTTTTTTAGAAGAAGTGCCTAAAAAATGTGAGGCGAGACGCGCCTCAGAAAACTTGAGGAGTAAGCCTCATAACCTGAACGTATTTCGTGGGCATTGAGGCTTAAAGGGACCATATTGCGCTGAGACGCGCCTTTCATTGCGCAATTTTAAACCATAACTGGAAGAGGAGAAAATATAGATATCTTATGGCAACAACCATGGATGAGAGTTTGATTTGTCTTTGGATCCTTAATGTAGAAGTTGGAGGTGTCAAAAGTAAAATAATCACATTATTATCAGCGGTGATTTTATAATTTGATTGGAAATTATGTGAAAGTTGAAAATGTGTAGTAGTTTGTGAAGGAGAAGCCGGTAAAAGTCTTGTCCTAGTGTTGGAGATGGGTAAAAATTGTCTATTGTCAACAAGAAGTATTCTAGGCCATGTCATGCAGCTGAAACTTGGACAAACTTGAAAGCAAGGTTTGAAATTGTACAACCGTGTACTAAGAATTTGATATATTTTCTTTTAGTAAGGCAAGGCGAGTTACGAGGCATTAGCCATATAATTAAACCACTAATTAATTAAAAAATAATAATAAATATCATACTACATCAAATTAAGATGTTGAAATAAAATCATAAAAAATTAAAATAACAACAATAACATCAAGCCATTATCCCACTATGTGAGGTCGACTAAATGAATCATTTTTCTCTATTGTGTTTTATTAAGAGTCAAATTCTCATTTAAATCTAATAAGGAAAGCTAGTTTCTAATATTTTCTAATCAAGCCTTATTAGGTCTACCTCTACCTTTTTAATAAAAAATCAAAATAGGATCAATAAAAATCATACAAGACTATAAACAATGCTAAATAAATAGTCTATCATTTCAATATAAACAAGTAGTCTAAGGTCAAAAATTATGAATTCAAGATTCTCCCTCTTTCTCATCACTTAGAGGGTGTTCATTAGAATCATCATTGCAATTAATTGCTTTCTCTCATCGCTCATACTAAAAATAAGAAAATAGGTTTCCAACAATAAAAGAAATGATGAGTACATCAGCAGGAGATTTCAACATGTTTATCATCAGAGAAATCGTAGATCAACGGCTACGATTCAGAGTCTTCACTTTTGATGTATTTTATGTATTATTTATTTTTGCATTTCAATTTTTCCAATTTTACCCCTATGGGTAGTGAGTTCTTATTGTAACCCTGAGGGCATTTGAGTCGTTTAGTTTTCTTTTATTATTAAGACCTATATATAGAGATTTTTCTCCATTGTATGAGGATGATGAATGATATGAAATTTCAGCTTTTCTTGTTCTCTTGTGAGTCTTGAGAGTTCTTTGGTGAAATCCTTCAGGAGAGGGTTACACAATACCTACCAGCCGTCGGGAGGAATTTGAGCTCGTGGTTGTCTTCTCTTCTTTCTCCCCTTCTCCTCCTTAAGCCGCCACCTAACCTTTTCCCCCATTCTCCCGAAACCGAGCCCTCCCACCCCATACTGTCGCCCAACCCTCCTTCCACCACCCAAAACCCATCAACCTCCCATAATCTCCCCTAACCGCCGGCATACCCTAGGCTCCCCTAGCCGCCGATCTTCCCTCAAATTAGCTCCATGAATTTGAATTTCAAAATTTCCTAAAATAATATATCACTCATTTGGAAAGTCTCTTTACTGGAATTCAATTATATATTTGAATTTCAAACAATTTTCCTATTGACAAACATAGATTTGGGAAACCTTCCCAATCGCATCAAATCTGAAATTGAATTCCAGATTTAATCCAAACACCAATTAAAGTGGAGGGCCCACATACATTGAACCTAGACCCCCTCTCTCCCTCCTTCTATGCCCCCCCCCCCCCTCTCCAATTTAATCCCTAATCTCTCATTAATTATCCATAACTACCTCCTTACTTGTTCCTTGTGAGTCCTTTGGTGAAATCCTTCAGAGAGGGTTACACAATACCTACCCCCGGAGGAATTTGAGCTCGTGGTTGTCTTCTCTTCTTTCTCCCCTTCTCCTCCTTAAGCCGCCACCTAAAGTTTTCCCCCATTCTCCCGAAACCGAGCCCTCCCACCCCATACTGTCGCCCAACCCTCCTTCCACCACCCAAAACCTGTCAGCCTCCCATAATCTCCCCTAGCACCCTTCCCCTAGCCGCCGACCTTGGGGAGTGGAATTCAATTAATGAGTAGATTCCTTCCCAATCGCATCAAATGAAGGTTACATTGAACCTAGACACCCTATGCCCTCCCCCCCCCCCCCCCCCTCTCCAATTTAATCCCTAATCTCTCATTAATTATCCATAACTCCCTCCTTACTTGTTCACCCCCCCCCCCCCCCCAATATAATTTTCAGAAAGGATTTCCAAAGTTATTTCCCTCCACTTCTCTCCACTAATTCCAAGGAACAACCACCCTAGCCCTAGCCGAAATCCTCATCCTTCCAATCCTCTCTTGGCTTCTCTCATCCACCTCTTCAAACACCATTGAGTAGATTTTGCAAGTCGGTTTCATCTCCATGTATGGCCGAGCCTGAACACGATCACAGATTCGTATATGATATCCAAGGACAAACATATCTTCTCCGATCTCCTTTCTTTGATCTAAATTTGGAGGTTGACGACACCGTTGACGACTACGTGGATCGCATTCTCTTCACTTTGGTACCATCTCTTGAAGAACATCTCCCGATCGGACATTGGCGACTCATTGGACGTCCACCTACCTCTGTTGTTCCGACTACTTCTCCGGCGAGCTATACTGTAGGCACCATTTGTCTCTTAGTGACATCACTAGTGTTGTTGATATTCTACCTCCGCTAAGACACAAATTTCATGAGCGAGAGTGAGGGACTCAAGGTGAAAATATCTATTTGTTAAGACGTGGAATTTTGTTATTTATTGTCATTAGTTTTACTTATTTATTTTGTTGTTATTTGCAAGTATCCTTCTAATCTCATTTGTAACAACATGCTATTACATAACTTCTAATTGAAAATTCAAGAATCTAACTTGCTGAAACATAAGGTTTACAATTGGCAAAGCCAAGGTTTTCAAATTATTATTAATTTTCAAAGCAGTTCCTGTTTTCAATTTCATGCATGTTTCACATCAGAAGGGGTGTTATAAGAGAAGCAATGGTGGCATGGTGATGAAGGTGATATAGTAGGATCAAGTGAGAGTGTGAGGGTAGTGTGACATGCATCATGTTGCTGCAAATTTGAGGTTGTGGGTTCTGCTCAAGTTGGACATGTTTAGATATAATAAATAGATTTAATTATATATTTCTAATTTATTGAAAAAGTTTTAAATAACCTAAAAATTAATTTTTGAGACTTTAACCTCTTCAAAATTTTACTAAACTTGCATAGAGACATAATTCTAGGTGTGTCTCACCTTGTTTGAGGCTTAAGCCTCATGAAGCAAGCACAATACATGTGCCTCACCGCTTTTTGTTTATTATTGGATTAAAACTGTGTCGTGTTAAGCTTTAAAGTGGGCCTATAATTGTATAATTTTAAACCATGCTTGGAAGAGAGGTGCGACACAATGCTCAAGTCCAATAGCCAATCATGGGAGTGCTGCTTGGGGAGAGAAAGGAGGGTGATTGGATGCTGAGTAGTTGAGGTAAGTACAATGTCAACAGGAAGCAACAGAATGTCTAGCCATTCTACAAATTTGGCATTATATGATAGCTAAGAAATGTCATCCTCCCCTGTTTGAGAAAGATGCATAGCCTCTACATCATAGGGAATCGGTTTAGTTGTAGCCTTGTCCTCCTGAGTATGGTAAGCAGACTCTATTTCGTTGGGTTATAAGAATGAGATGAGGGTCAATGAATTGTGTCTTTAGCTAATTCATTGGTGATGTTGATTTCCTCACAACTTAAAAGAGAGTAAAGGGCATCAAGATTGATAGGAGTGAATTTGGTGCAAATGAAAGTTTTGAAAGATTGATATGTATAAGGCAACCCACTAAGGATGTAGGGGATGCTATCTTCAATATCAACGTGCCGATAACCACAATACTGTTAACAAGAGATTTACATTTAGAAAGATATTGACATAGTACAACGACATTGTGATGACATTGGACCAACAATAACAGCCCTAGGGAAGAAACAAGCTGAAGCTATGCAAAGACCTGCAACAAGAAACTAATTGAAGATTTTAAATTAGAATTTTTATTTTTTATGTTATGATTATTATATTTAAAATGAGAATTTGACTCTTAATAGGACACAATAGAGAAAAATGATTCATGTAGCCAAACCCCATATAGTGGGATAAAGGCTTGATATTGTTGTTGTTGTTTTATGTGTGTTATGATTATTGTAAAATACTTATATTTGTAATTTCCATATTTTGGACATCAAATATTGAAATTTTAAATTCAAAATTTGAATTTAAAATTATAACTGTTGAAATTTTGAATTTTAAAAATTTTAATTATGGAGGTAATGCAAGATTGAGTTTAAATGAAAATGGTGGCTGAACAAAAAAAACAAATTTCTATGTAGTTATGGTCATAATCCATTTTAAAAATTAGTAGTTACTCTTTTCAAAATGTGTTTGAATTACCTTTGCACCCTTTCACATGAACAGCCCCAACTCTTAATTCCTTTTTTATATTATCCATTCATGTAAACCACTAAATATTTTACAATGATGATTTGAATGGATTGACAATGTTTTCGAAAGAAAATTTAGGAGCATATTGCTTTTGAGTGAAGGATGGTAGTTAACACTCCATTGAAAAGGTTTTGTAATATATTCAAACCTATTCACTTTAGTACATGATCAGATTATATAATTTAATTATTGTTTTTTTCTTGATGCACAGCTCTTCGACTAATCTTCATCCACGCAACAATACTAATCTCCCACCATTTCCCATAAAATCCCAATTAAAACCCTATTAGTATCTGACAGTCAAGGGTTGCACCAATAAGACAGTCTCGTTCCATTGCACCTTTGAACACTTTAAACCTCTTAGAGAATTGTGAAAAAAATGTAGAATAATGGTAGAAATAAATTTCTATCAACTACAAGTGATTCCACCACCTAACCGTAGCCTCATCCAATAAAGCGCAAGCCAAATTTAGAGTTATTGGCCAAAAAAGGTTTCCACAATACCTAGTCTCATTCCAATCTCTATTAGAACCTCTTAAAAAACATAGAAAAATATAAAACTCCCCAAATTATATCTAGAGATATTAATCTTAATATTCCAAGTATTTTTCATCATAGGGATTCCATATATTCACCAGACTAAAGCTACAAATTTTCATGAAAGAAGCTCTCAGAATTTAAATAATTTTAATCTTGACTAACCCACCCCCCCCCCCCTCAATACACTTATTTTCAAAACCCTACGGAGCCTAAATATACGTTCTAACGCTCTACGAAAATTTGAAAATATATTAAAAGCAACAACCAGGGTGCTAACCCTAGACTATATCAGATATTGAGTCATAGTATTGGTTTTTATAGAGATATGAGCATCATTCTTCAATTGGATGACCCGAGAGTAGTTGGCAAATTGAAAAAAAATTTCGATGGTAGTCCATTTGGCGAAGCAATAGCCAAGGTAAAGGACAGGGGAATAAAAGAGTTGGTGGAGTATAGAGCGATGACATTGATCAATAAGTATAATATATTGACAATTTGGGAACGCAACAGTTGATGATTATCACTAAAGAATTAGGTGGTGATTATATGCTTGACATTAAACATCAAGATTTTTTAAGGACGCAATATGGTGGTACTCATCGTGAATGGGGTCGGATTGTTCTTTAGAGAGGCAGAGGATGAGTGCTTTATCTGAAAAAGCATTTGGATTTATGAAAAAGCTTTTGGATTACAAGAAAAAGAAAAGAAATAAAAAGAGAGAAAAATGTCAAGGCATTGCTAAGAAAATGCTTTGATACCATAATGAACTAACAATAATAAGTAGGATAGGTGAATAGAGTAGAGTTGAGAGTCGAAAGTATGTTCATTGATAAAAAATTATGTCAATATAGTAACACTGCTTTACAATATTCTCTAGAGGAAGATTCTTCTAAAGCTAAGCTGGAATAAGTTTGTTATATTTTAATGGTCCAGATCCTGAAGGTAATTAGAAGCATGCAGCGCTGTAATGAGCTCGCAAATATAGTGTCTAAGCCATGATTCCTAAAGTCAAGTGCTTTGTTACTGTCGTTGTTAGTAAGGAGATGTAGAAGCAGAAATGTGAATGGGTAAAGGAATAGCTCGATGATGTTCCTCCTCTATTTCCTAGCTTTTGGACAAAAAATAAAAGGAACCAAATAGATGCAAGATTTCACAGTGAAAATCAAATATGGTGAATCTATATCAGTATCATTTCTTCTCCTTATATCAAAGATTGCAGCACAACAACAACAAAAAAATTAGTTATAATGTCCTGCCATAGAATCTAGAATACTCGCCCATCATTTTACCAGAAAGCTTTTTGCTCAAACCTCAATGTTAAAGACTGCCCCCTCCCACTAAAGGTGATTGGAAAGACTTGAGGTAATATATAAAGCCCCTCCTACTCTCAAGTGACAAGAGAGGCTCGAGATAATTGAGACAAAGGTGAAATAAAGGTTGGGGAAAGGAGAAATGTACAATCAAAGTTATGTTATCAATCAGCACTAAAACTTTAAAGACTACAGGTTCTACCAGGTCAGAAAAAGGGTTTTGGTTCTCATTTTGATTTCACTATTTAGAATAAATATACTTTTTTTTTTTTAAGATTGGAATTGATAAGTATTATTAATGAAGGACTATACAAGAACTATAAGACATGCCATAAGCTATTTCAAAAGATTAACATGGTAAGGTAATAAAACTTCAATTGCATAGCCGTCAGGAGAAGATAATACTGGCATTCAACAACCATGCTACATGCTCGGGTTTAAAACAAAAATAAAGATATAGGTAGTGTAAGATAATAACCCTAAAAAAAATAAATGACACTCAAAGAATAAATTATGAAGAATAGAATAACAAAAAACAATTAACATTTCTGATTTCTTACATCACCATTGACGATGTCCATACTTGATAAACTGAAATGTACATCCACTCGTGAAATTAAGAGCTACCACATAGATAAGACCCATTTCATCCAAGTAGAAAAACAACGCTTGGCAAAATGATCCGGCAAATCAGCCTGTATGCAATGAAATGATATTCGAATCATCAACATCAGAATTGAATGAAATAGAACGTCATCCCTAATCTAAGCCTGGCAACGAAAAAAGAGATAGGAAGCTATACAACGGATACAGATCTAAGGATCTCTCTAAAGAACTATTGAAGAGAAGTACAATTTTTTAAATTGACAAAAGATTCTAATTAGTTCATAATTCATATCAAAGATCAATTCGAAGATGACTTAAACCAAAACTGCATAATGCATATAATGCGCCAGATAAGGAAAATTTGCATTTCTTTACTGTAAGACTAGCTTTTTCATTTATGACATGTAGAAAATTCATCCAATGCTACATGTAAGATATGGACTTCAAGAAATCTCATCGAGTTAACAAGGAAAACTACTAATTATTAAGAACAAATAAACTTGGACTTAAGCAATTTTGCAAATTCCCAAATCAAATGCTTATGGAAATCAAAAGCACAAGAACCATGAACCATAAGCATAATCTATGGTGGAATTCATATGTAGAAAGTTGATGAAAGAAGCAAGATAAGTAATAAATGACTGGAAAATTAAAGAAAAAGGAACATACAGCATTCCAGGCACAGGAATAATTGTTGGTAGAGAGCAGCCAACTCCTCCCTCCTGATTTACAATCATGCAAACTGTTCAAAGGTTCAAATTCCAAAAGCTCATCAGCACTTTCATTAGCATGATTCTGTTTCTTTTTCCTCCTCTTCTTTTCTTTCCTTCTCCTATTGTGACTTCGTCTATCAAAATCTTCATCATCAATCTCTGAACCATGTTCTTCTAAAGTTCCATTAGATTGTAACAGATAGAACTTCTCAGCCCTGCGAAAACTTATTCCATTCTCAGAAAACAATAATTCACATGATTGTTGAGTTTTGCATTCCTGTGCCAAATGATACTGAATAACCCAAGACTGAAGCCCAATCAATTTTATTGCTATCTTCTTTTCCATCTCCGTGCATTCTTTTATGAAGTACCAGTGATCAGTATCACAAAATTTCAAGGCATTCATCAATAGCTTCTCCAGCTTTTGCTTCTCACTCTCATGCTCTTCATTAGTCATTAGACGTAGAAGCTGTCTTCCATGAGAAATTACAGCATTCAGCAAGATATATTCTTCAACAGATACAGAACCACTGCAAGTTGACAAGAGGTACTCTAGCCAACATGATGGGTGTTTTAATTCCTTGCATTGTGCATCTACATTAATGAATTTACTGATAGAATTAAAAAAAGTTAGCATCCTGGAATCATCCACAACAAGAAGTAGATGCTGGCAAAGAAATGAGAATTGCTGATTCATCATAAACTCCTCTACGGCCACCCATACTCCGTCTAAATTTTCTTCATACATCCAGTGAAGAAATGAATCTATAAAATATTTTTGATCAATCTTTAAGATTTCACCATCTTTAACAGATTCGGCAAGTTCATCTGAAGACCAAAAATCTGGCACATACTTAAGAAAGTTCTCTACAGTCTGAAGAACATCCAGATCATGGAAATAATGGGGTTTTGTGGCAACAACTGCTGGAGATTGTCCATGTCTTCCTTTCCACTCAAGCTCCTCCCAGCATGTGTTGCGGTTCATAAAAGCAAACTTGGAGAGTGCTCTGGCTCCTTTTTTATGCCCTGATTCTCCAACAGTGGCAAAGTGATCAAACCATTCCAAAATACGTCTTGGATTCCCTGAAATCCATATATTTTTTCTGTTTAAATAATATTAATTTTAAAACTATGAGGAGATAAGACAAAGCTGGAGTATAATATATGATGCCATGCATGATAATTATATAGAATGAATGCAATAGCGAGTGGGGCAATTCAAATTGGAGATATCTACCTTCAAAAAACTTCTCAAGCATGCAGATCTTCTTTGCAATGATAGAACCAGCTAAGCCTGGCCTATTTTCAAAGATCATCTGCAACAATCGAGCCGCAACATCATGCTTTGACTTCTTGAGTCTCAACAACTCAATAAACAACTTACATTGCTCACGAAGAGTTATAGAGTGAATGGATGAAATCGTATTGCAAAGCCATAGGCGAGCTTCATATCGATCACCGGAGACCATAGCGGACCATATAACTGATTCAAGTTTTCCCAAAAGTTCTACTCTCTCCTTCACAGCATCTGTGTCTCCGAAGATGCCTGAAGGTGGTGGGGCTAAGAACAATCTAACCATCTTATATCCGAGAATTCCTCAACTTCCACTCAAACACTAACAACCATCAACACAGCACCAAACCCAAGGATATAAAGTCAACAAAGATGGAAGAATCTACGAGGCTGTTTGGTGGCAGGGTTTGAATCGGATTTGCGCAGGATTTAACATAAATACTCCCAAACAAAAAAGATGACATCTTTAAGATGCAGTTTGGCAGCCCCTAAATCTTACAGAATCTTACATTTCATTTCTTCCCAGCTTAAATTCGGGATTTAACAAATTCGGACATTGAATAATTAAACTTAATTAAACAAATCTCACAAGCTCTGCCGATCCCGTCGACGCCTTCTCCAGCGTTAGCTCCCGCTGTGAATTCCTTCTCCGCCGTAGTCGAGGGTTTCAGGCCTTCGGGAAATTGCGGTCGGGGTTTGGTGCAGGTGAGCGTTATGGCGAATGTTCTTTTAATTATTATAATTAATATTCCCAGTACATCTGAATATAATTTTAATAGTAATAATTTTAATTAAGTGGAGTATAATTTTAATAGTAATAGATTTAAAAGAGGAATTATGATATTGGAGAAGTTATTAATAAGAATTCATGCTTGAGATATTTTGGATCTATTGTTTATTAGGGGTGTCAATTTCAGGTCACGGGTCGGGTTCAGGTCGAACCTAAACCTGACCTGACACTATTTGGGTCAACCCAAACTCGACCCACTTTGGGTCTGGATCAACCCAACATGACCCGAATGACCCATGACCAACCTAAAATTGCTAATTTTGAGTCAAATAATGGGTAAATCTCCGATTTTCGGATAAAAACGGGTCAATCTTCGATTTTCGGATCAAAAACGAATTTTCGGGTCTAAAACATATCAATTTCAAGTTTCTAAGTCAACCTGACCCGATTTTTTGAAACGCGCTGATTTGTTGAATTAGCACCCAACCCGTTTCGGGTTTGGGTTGACCCTCACCCAGAATTATTGGGTCGGGTTCGTATCGAGTTTTCGTGTTGTGTCAAATGTTGACACCCTTGTTCATATTGATGGTGAAATAGATGAGGATATTTTCAGTAAAATTCAAGTTGGGTGGTTGGAATGGAGGAATATGTTGGGCTTGTTGTGTGATAGAAAAGTCCCCCTCAAACTTAAGAAAAAATTTTATAAGATGATGGTGAGACCAACAATGCTTTATGATGTAGAATGTTGGGAAGTATAATACTAAGTGAAGTGTTGCATAGATGATGATGCTCAGGTGGATTTACCCTTAGAGATAGGATACAAAATAAGCATATACGTGAAAAGTTTGGAGTAGCTCTAGTGGAAGATAAGATTAGAGAGAGTCGTCTTAGATGGTTTGGTCATATAAAACGACGACCTTCCGATGACCCGACTAGGAAAGTAGAGGTACTAGATTTTACTTATAGTAAGAAAGATAGAGATAGACATAACAAGACTTGGTTAGAAAATAATAGAAATGATCTTTTTTATTATATTTAAACAAAAATTTGACTTTTAACAGGACATAATAGAGAAAAAAGATTCATGTAGCCGATCCCACGTAGTGAGACAAAGGCTTAATGTTGTTATTGTTGTAGTCATGATTAATAAGAAGAAAAACATTAGTGCAGAACATTTGATATAATTTTTTGTCAAAATAAGTGTCAAAATATTTAAGTTTATTTTAAAATAAATATAATATAAAATATTTATGCATAATAGTAATCTTAAAGTAAATTTGAGTTTATTCAATTCTACCATATTTTAAAAGTAATTAAAATATTAAATTAATCTTAATTAAATAAAAAGATGTCGAATTAAACAATAAATAATATTTGTAATTTAGTTTAATTAAATTGAAATTGTTATGTTTAATTTGTTTCATAAAACTTTTAATAAAAGAACTCAAAAAATGGCAGAAGTAAATGGACTAAGAATGAAATGAAAGAACTTTCAAAGGAAAAATATTTTTATAGCTTTCATGAAAACATCTACATAGCTAATTATTAGCATTCTAATTAGAAAACTATGCTTGTGATTGCTATATGAATACTCAAACTTTAGAAGAAGCTTTCACTTTACACTTATGATTGAGAAGCAATAGAAAATATATCATATAAGGTAAACTCTAGCTTTATGATTGATATATTATTCATTATCATCAAGAATATATTTGTTCATTCGAAATTAATAATAAGACCATAAAATTACTCCCTATCAAGCCATAAGAAAAAAAATGCTACATTTCCTCTATATAAAACATCTTTCGACCTTATACCTATGACTGCCCAAAAAAATAGTTAAACTTCAGCTCATAATAATTAACCATTTGCTTTCTCACCCTCAGCCTAAAAACCCTTCCCTACTAACTTAACTTCTCCTATTAGGATCCATTATTTAAAATTACATAATATGAGGCCCGTCTCAGCACATTTCCAATGAAAAATGCCTTGAGGTCTACGCCTCGACCTTTTTTTGTGAGACGTGAGGCTTAGTTTGAATGACATGCGTCTTGACGCGTACCTCACCTCCCTGGCATGAGGCGTGCCTATGCTAATTATAATATAATTATGATTGATAAAAAAAACATATTCCATAAAAACAATAATATTCCAAGCAATCAACATATGTATAGATTGAAAATATAGGAACTTTACAACACGATATAATTTTGTGTATTTATATATCTAATATCTAAAAATAATATTTACTAGTAGAAAACTTTAATATTCAAATAACATCAAAATACATACATTAAAATATATTTTTTAGTTTGAAAAAATTAATATTAGTGATGCTTTAATGTGATTTAAAGATTTATATAGTTTATGAATAAATATTAAATTTTATGTATTCAATATATAAATACATAAAAGTTTATGGCATGCATGTCAATTTCCAAAATTAATTTTAATAATAAGTATTATTTATATAAAAACATATATTAACCTAGGGTCTAAGCATATATAAAGTTCAAAATATCCACAAAAGCAACACATGCATGGCTATATGTAATTTCTTACTTTATTTCCATATATTTTGATAACTTAAAATTATAAATGTTATTTCTATTTAAATAATATAATTTTACTTTTAAAAAAACTAAATTTAATAATTAATTACAAAATATTAATTTAAGCAAATTATTATCACTTGTTAATTAATTGGATTAAGAAAAACTTGTGAATATATTCATTTATTATTGTATAATGATGGAGCTATTATTATGTCACATATAATTAATTTTCTGTCAAATGTTATCTCTTAATACAACTAATTTTTCAAACAATATAACTTAATTATTGAACTGTACGATGCAACCATGAGAAGATGAATTAATGCTTCTTTAAAAATTACGTAGATTTGTAAAGATCTAAATGAGGGAGAAATTATGTTTTTTATTTATAAGAAAGTAAGATTATTTAAGAAAATTACAATAGAAATGTTGCATCCTGGAATATGCACGGCGGTCGAGAAGTATATAATTTAACGTCTTAGCGTTGTATGAAGATCCAACACACAAATAGATGAAAGAGTTGGTTTAGTATTCATAAGAGACACCAAGATTTTTACGTGAAAAAGCCTGAAAAAAAAAGGAAAAACTACGGGCCTAACCCAGTTTGAATTAATGAATCCACTATATTTGCAGTGGATTACAAATGACGCCCTTCATTGGGGGAAGGCTTTGGCTTGATGTAATAAATATAAGACTTGAAAGAATCACTATTGATATGATTGTTCGGCCGGTAGAATAATAGTCGGAGGGCGACGAAGGTCAGAAAGATCATTGTCTGGCGACGGGGTCGAAAGGATCGTAGTCGGTGGGGGACGGAGGTCGAAAGGACCATTGTTTGGCAACTGAGTTCAGATGGACTGTAGTTGGTGGGCGACAAAGGTCGAAAGGACTATAGTTGGCGGGCGATGGAGGTTTAAAAGATCGTTGTCTGACGAAGGATGTTAGAAGGATCGTTGATGGACTAAAGTCCGATGTCGGATAGAAATCCGATGACGGACGAAAGTCTGGCATCGGGTAGAAGTTCGACAAAAGTCCGCTAACGGGTAAAAGTCCGAAGATGGGGGAAAGTCCGACGTTAGGCAGAAGTCCGGCGTCAGACATAAATTTGGTTGTGGGCGGAAGTCCAGCGTTGGGTAGAAGTCTGAGAACATCCGACGAATTGTAAAAGTTCGGAGACGACCGAAAGTTCGGCGTCGGGTAGAAGTTCGAAGAAAGTTCGACGATGGGCGGAAGTTCAGCGTCGGGTAAAAGTCCGACGAAAGTTCGGCGATTGGATGAAGTCCAATGACAGGCGGATGTCCGGCATCATGTAGAATAAGTCGATCCGGGAATGGGAGGAAGTCGCGCGTAGGATATAAATCCGACAACAGGCGAAAGTCCGACATTGGATAGAATTCTGGCAATGGATGGAAGTCTGATGATGGACAGAAGTTCGGTGTCGGGTAGAAATCCGACGATGGGTGAAAGTTCGACATCGGGTAGAAATCTGGCGATAAGCCAATGTTTGGCGTCATTTGGTGGCGGAGTAGAAATCTGGTGTCAATTAGTAGCCAAGCAAAAATTAAGCGTTCATTGGTAGCCGGCGAAATTCGGACGATAGTCGGTGGCCGGACTGAAGTTCGGCAGTGGTCGAGGTGGAGTCTGGTGGCAAGAGAACTCTTCATTCTCTTTCTTCTCTTCTTGCTTGGGTCCCTTTTTCCTCCTCCTTCAAGGTCTCTTTCCATGAGGAATGATGAGTCTATTTATAATTTTCAGAGAGTGGCATGATCAGTAAATAGAAGTAAGATCAAGGGTAATTTGAGAGTGGTCTGAATGAAAGGCCAGCCTATTTGGATTCCCATGATCATGGACAGTTTACTATGCATTTGAATGTCTTAATGTTATCAGAATTTGGCGATCTTTGATTCGTTGGATTCGTCTTGTTAAGCCACTCGATCTGATTATAAGCTTGACACATTTGGCAATCTATATTATGGTTTTAACCTTCCAAATGCGCTTCAGGCCTTTAATTTGGGCTCATTTGGGCTCGGATTGAGTTGAATTTGGTGTCGTTGGGTTCATATTTTCAAGCGTTAAGTTTGACTGTAAGTTTGCTAAAATTGGAGTTCAGGTGATCCCAGATTTAATTTTTGAAGTTTCCAACTTGATTTTGCCTCAAGATTTGTTCCTGATCAACATAATTTTTTGATGATATATCACTAAAGTAAAAATTAGCAAGAGAGAGCAATATTTTTTTTTTTACAAGATTCAACCCCTTCCTATATCATTGAATGAGCATCTACTGCAACGGATTTCACTATAATTTTACTACCTCAAGATCCGTTCGTTCTAGAAATGCCCTTACAGTTTTAAGCTCTTCCTTTGAGCAACACAAAAATTAAGTTTATAAAAATATTACAGGTTGTTTACAAAGCTTCTGTATAAAAAACTCTAAAATTCTACCATTTGATCTTAAAACTTAAAAGGTACCTCAAAGAAAACTAAAACTTGAGAATTTTAAGAGAAAGCTTACAAACTTGACAATCACCATCGTACAACTAGGGATCAAACGACTCGTAGTTTTAAAATGAGTAAAAACAATATATATTTCTTTATTTGGAGTTATTTTGTATCTATGATGCTCACTTGACAATCGCAAACATTCGAATCTAAGACCTCTTAGTTGAAAGTCTAAGCTCTAAACCAATAGGCTAAGATGAGAACACCATCGATCTCTTGAATTTGCAGCCAAGGCGAGCTCGATTCAAAAGCTGGAATTTTTTTCTTTTCCGTTGGTGTGTTTATTAGGTAGCCAATGGGCTAGGGTAATGATTTTTTGGCTTAGAGTAGAAAAAGGTGGTCTTTTTATTATCCTTCAAGGCCAGGAGGAATTATTAAGTGCAGAGTCCAGACATAGCTCTACATCTTAACTCCAATTAAATCGCGAGGCATGGATATTTAATATGGATTATGTATTTTATTTTTCTCTTGCCAGCCCGACCGATCCGTCCCAGAGGTCTACAATTCGAATTTTTGGTTTAAAGTTTGTGCTCCTTTTTTAAATGAAAATATCCACGAAAGCTCTCTAATATTTAGGATTTTAGCTAAATAAACTTTTATACCTACTGAGAAATAAATATTGAAGAAAAACCGATGAAGATAAAAACTAATTTGGAAGAGGATGTTGTATTCTTCAAGCATATGATATGCTCAGAGGACGCAAAGTCCAAAAGGCAGTATGCAAATGTCCAGGAAAAGGAATACTTGAAGTTGAAAAAACTGTAGCCTATAATAATGATAGCTTTTTTCTGTACACTTTGTATTGACATTGGTTCATAATAAAGAGTTGGTATTGTATTGTTTGATTACTTTTTAATGTAAATAAAAAATTTTGTAAAATAACATTTATTTTTATAAGTAATTTTTGTATTAATATTTTATTCTTACTTCATTCTCCATTCAATAATAAAATGTATCTGCTCACAATTATTCCTTACATGTTAAATTAAACTTGCACATTCGATACAAAGTAAATGTACATTTGATACACAGTAAATATGCACTAAATACACAATAAATATACAGTAAACACTCTCTTTCATTGTTCAAGAATCTCAATTTTATCTTTCATTTTATTCATTTCTGCTTCTCACCCTATTCTATATTTGGTATTAAACTACATTTGTTTTCTTGAATTTATATATATCCATAAATCTAAATAAGTTGTCAAGATAACATCATTGGGTATTTACTATGTATTGATAGAGTATTGAATGTGCATTCAGAATAGAACTTGTAAGGAACAATTTTTAAAAATAAATTTTCAAGATAACTTTACCACGTATTTACTGCGGCATTCAAAACTGAAGTTAAAGGAACAATTTTTTTGATAAAATGTCAAGATAACTTAATTGTGTATTTACTACGTATTAATTGTGTATTTACTATGTATTTAAGAATGCAGTATTATATCATTGAAATCACGATCTACATAAACAAACAAAAGATTTATATGGAAAACCCAAATCTGGGTTTTTTTTTCAAACATAAAGAGAAAAATAAATTACGATCTACAAAACACAAACGAACACAAAAGATTTATATGGAATACCAAAATCTTTTTTCATCGAGGAGATGGAGAACAACTACACTATAGAGAGAAGGGGAAGTACAAACGGATTACAAATAATAAACCATTTACAACATATTTACCAGACAAAATTAGGGTACTAAAAAACAAGTGAAACTTTAAAATTACAATAACAACCAAAATTTGTTTGAAGGGTGATGCCTCCGGAAACCTTAGTAGGGGCATTGCCACCTTGGACCCCTGCCAAGGGTCACTGCCCCTTGGAACACCTATACATCTCCAAAGTGTACATAAAAAAGGTATCATTCTTTCAAGCAACAATTTTTTCAACTTCAAATTTTTCTCTTCTCAGATGTTTGCATACCACCTTTCGGACTCCACGTCCTGTGGGCATATCATCTATTTGAAGAATACAACATCCTCATCCAAAACTAGTTTTCACTTCATCTGCTTTTTCTCATTTTTTTTCTTAACAGGTATTAAAAGTTTATTGAGCTAAAATCCTAAATATTGAGGAGCTTTCATAGGTCATTTAAAAAAGTAATGTAAATCTTAAACCCTAAATTTGAATTTGAAACCTTTGGGCTAGGTCAATCGGGCTGGCAAGAGAAAAATAAAATACAAAATCCATATTGAATATTCATGTGTCCAATCCATGTGTTGTGATTTAATTGGAGTCCGGATGCAGAGCTACGTCCGGACTCCACATGTAATGATTTCTCCAAGGGTTGGGGTTTCTATTTCGAATGACAAATAAAGAGATGATAGTGGAATCTTGGATTGAAGGGCTGAGGCATGCACATAATTTTTAGTGGGTGAAAATTTATTTTTCACCCTATTTTTCTATTGAACTTTATTTTACTACATCATCACTTATTATTACTTATATTTTCATTACTTGTGTTCAAAGAATGAACATATGATTGATGATGATTTTGCTTCTTACATAAATCATTAGATTTATTTTTAGTTGGTGAAAACAATATTGCTAGTTATTTATCTTTGATACTGCCTTTTTATTTACTTGTGACCTAGTTTACCCTTTTATTTCAATTGTTTAAACATTTTAAAATTTTCTCATTGATTTTAAATTTTAGTACTTTATATCTCACATGTTTAGTTTAAAAAAAAAAAAAAAAACTAATTCAACCCCTCTTAGGTATTATAGTTCAATTCCTAAGTTATAAAAATGAGCTGGTTAGAGATTTTGATTGCTATTAAGCTCAAATATATATCTTGCCCAAGATATAGAAAGAGAATAATTTTCAATTAAATGATAACATCAAAGTCATGATGTTAATTTTAATATTTTTTTTCTTAATGAGTTTAAAAGTCAATTATCAATTATTAATGTTGATAGAAAATATATTTTTTTTTTCTAAGAGCCTACTTGAATCTATGATTTCCAAATAAACCACATAAAATAGTCAAAAGGCAAATTTAGGTAAGCTACAAACCATATCTAAAGAATTAATTATACATATATGCATCAAATACAAAGGAAATAAGGTACAAAGCTACTCAGTATAGTGAAGAATCAGCAATTATTACCTATTACATTAAATTAATGTATGCAATGCATCTCAGTATAGTGAAGAATCAGCTCATATAATTATATAGGCTATTGACTTAAGGTCTATCGCATTAATACTATAGTTTTAGAGTTGAATATCTAAATACATTTAATAATAATGAAAGAGCTTGAAATAAATAAATATTTATTAATAATTTTAAAAACATGTGTATTAAAAAGTTTTCAAAAGCTTGGACCTTATGTATGTGATGAGGGCTGTGGAGAGAATTTTTGAATTGTATAAAAATATAGAGCTCTATCATCTTTAAATAATGCTTAAGTTTTCTTTGATATAAAAATAATAAAACTCCACTTAATATATGCAAGAATACATGCCGAATCAAGTACTAAAATGATAAAGTAGAGTATCAAATCCATCAGGATGTATGTTTACTTGCAACAAGCTACTACCATGTACTTTAATTGCAATAATTATCCTAATGAAATACAAATAATATTTGTGGAGATTCTATCTCTGAATAAAATAGTAAAAATATTAGATACAATATTAAATAAAAGTTTTTTTTGGATTGATCAGCATAAATTTTATATCTTTCATAATGTGACACTTAATTATATATATGATTCATAGTATATGCATCCTAAGATCTCTATCGAGCTTATATAAGTGAAATGATATTTTTTGACCTCCTATAATTATAGTATTTCATTAAGACAGAATATTTTATATCCTATGTCTAGACATACAAACATCATATCTCAATATTCCTAATTCTAGCATTGCTATGTTGAGGCTATACATCACACTATATTTTAACTATACATATGACCACAATGTGCATTAAATTAATATCATTTAACATTTATAGAATAAGAGTCTTCATTAATATTTAACACACACTTTACATCATCAATCCAAAATAAGAGAATTAGCCAGACATAGAATAAATGACAAGCAAACTCATTTTTATTAGACTCGTGAAAGAATAAAAATATATGATAGTGATATCACCATAAAGGATCAAAGTATATCCTCTACACTGAAAGTTCGAGTAGGTTGTTAGACCTTATTAAACTGTCACAAAGCTAACAAAGAGAGATGTGAATTGGTAATTTTAAAAATTTCTTGGATTTTCAAAGACCATTTTTAGAAAGTTTAAACAATAATCCTGAAATATGTAGTTGTATAATAAACTGATTATCATGTCGTGAGCCCCATCTCTCCAATTGGCCCCTCTCTCTCTTCCCCTTGGTTCAGCCCCATCCTCTTTCTACAAAGAATCGATGCAGGTTGGACCGATTTAGCTGGCCCTAGGACTAGCTTAACATTACCCCCCTCCTGAAGACTCACCTTGTCCTTAAGGTGAAATGAAGGAAACTAATCTTTCACCCTCTCATAGGGCTCCCAAGTGGCATCGAAATCGGGTATGTCTCTCCATCTAATAAGTAATTTTCTATTCCCCTCTTTATCTGATCTTATCCCTCTCAACTATAGTGGTACTAATATCACTTCCAACTCCTATGTTAGTGTAGCTGACAACTCCATTATAACTGCATGCTCCCCTAGAGCTCTCCTTAATTGGGACACTTGGAAAACTGGGTGTATGGTGGTGTATGGAGGTAACTTCAAATGGTATGCCACTGTTTTGTTCTTGTCCAAAATCTATAGGGCCCGAAGACCTTAGGGTCAATTTCTCATTCCTTATATTGGCCATTGTCTTTTACCTGTAAGGTCACAGTTTTAAGAACACTTTCTCCCCCCACTTCAAAATGTATGTCTCTCCTATGTGTATCTGTATGCTTCTTCATGATTTTTTGTGCTCTCATCAGATGCTTCTTCAACTCTTCCAACAATTTATCCCTTTGCTCCAAGTACTGCTCTACTGAGGAAACTAGTGGGCTCTCTTTCCCAAAGTGCACCAAGTGTGATGAGTCCATTCCATACAACACTTTAAAGGGGGTCATCTAAGAAGCAAAATGGTATGATGTATTGTACCAATACTCGACCCATGCTAACCATTTTTCCCACATCCTTGATGTTTCATAAGCAAAGCACCTCAAGTAAGTTTCCAAACTCCGATTTATTATCTCTATTTGCCCATCCTTCTGAAGATGGTAGGCAGTGCTTCTCTTGACAATAGGTCCCTACAACCTGAACAACTCCCTCCAAAATTGACTGAGGAACACTTTGTTTCGATTAGACAATATTGACTCTAGAATCCCATGTAGTCTAACCACCTCATTGATGAATGCGATTTCCACTATCACTACGGTTTAGGTGTGTTGTAAAGCAATGAAATGTGCATACTTACTCAACCTATCAACAACCACCATAGTAATTATGAACATCTCTGATCGTGGTAGGCCATCTATAAAATCCATGGATACTTCCTCTCATTCTCTTTTGGAAGTGATAATGGTTGTAGTGACCCACCTGGAGCCATAGCCCTATACTTGTTTCTCTGACACATATCACACCTCTCCACCATCTCCTCAAATTCCTTATGCATTCCCTTCCAGTATAATTCAACAGCAAGTCTCATGTATGTCTTTTCTACTCTGGAATGGCTTCCAATTGCACTCCCATGGAACTCCTGCAATAGATGGGGAATATGGATGGAGGTTCGAGGCATCATAAACCTCCCATGATGTAAGAGTTTTTCTCCCCCTCAATATAGTAACCCTACTATTATCTTTCATCAAATCCTGCATGGTCTTTCTCAACTCTTCATTCTGCATGCTTTCATCTTTGATGCCCCCCCCAATCAATCATCATTGGTACTAAAACAAAGTACTTAGTATATCTTTCACCCTCAAATAGGTGTTTAGAAATAACATTTGGTCTCCAATAAGTTTCATCAATATTCAATAAATAAGATTATTTTTAGCATTGCACACATTATTCCAATTACCCCCAATAGAATTGCTAGAAAAAATCACGTGATGCCTAAATCAAGGCAAGAAACTCATGAATATAATATTTCTAAAATCAACCAGTAAAATTTTATTAAAAAGAATGTGCCCTTTTTAATTAAGCATAGGCCCCTCCTTGGATTTTATATATAAAAAATAAAATTCAAATATGAGGACTTCAGGTAATATATGAGAATATGCTTTGTTAGAAATTAAGTAAATTCCTTTGGCACACAATAAGCAGGCTATGCAAATTAAAGAGGTTCTATGAAGTATTTTGTTTCTTTCCATATCACACACCATAAATAAAATAAATTTTTTATATCGTTATATAGATCTTCTACATTCATTAAGTATATAAAATAAATAATTATGCTATTTGCAAGCTGCTTCACCTCAAACGAGCTTCCATAACTTCTTCCTTCAGCTTGTAACTCTACAAGACAAAAAAGAATAATAAAAAACATTTAATTATTAAAACTATTGATATGGTTTTAATTAATTAAAAGTACTTGCATTATGCATCTAATTAATTATGACAGAAATCTTCAAGAAAACCTAAGATTAGTTTAATTTAACAAGCAATAGTAATATAATAAGGTATAAATTCTATATATCAATCTTTATGAATTTTCAAGGAATAAGTATTTTACTAAGCATTCGACATTAAATTATGAAGAGTTTGACAAAGATTAAAACTAAGTTGATAATTACCAGAGCTCGAGTTCATGATCATGGCGGAGGTCACTCCCTTGCATATTAGGCTTGGTCTGCTGCAACTTAAACGAATGCATCTGTGGGCGCAGTTGAAGAAAACTTGTAGAATCATAGAGAATTTGATCAAACCGCTCAAGAAGATTCATCTCCTTTACCTTCGGCTCCTCTATCACCTGTTGTTGCTCAATCACCTCCTGGTGCCCAATCATGAACCAAAGGTTAGGATTTTGATTGATCGATTGAGGATGATGATGAAGCTCAATTGCCATAGTAGGTAATATATGAGCTAGATTAATGGTTTACAGACCTTTCATCGGTTCTCAAATTATTGATGGATTTATGTAGTAATTTTCGTTGCATGAATTTTATTGTGAGTTAAACTAACTAATTAGTACTTAAATAGAAAAGTACGTAATTACCTTGCGTGTACGAATCTTGGCAATCGATAAGACTAGCTGCTCCTCCAGCTGATTGAGATCGGTAATTGTTAGTCCAGTCATGTTTCCACCAGTGAACTGCTTAATTCTCATCTGAAGCTCATCGATTTCATGGCCTTATTTTCACCATCTCACTATGGAGTTGCTACAGATTTGAAATAAACTTGGAATTATATAATATAATTAATAAAGTTGAATGAAATTGTAAGTAGATGTTCTGTCAGTTTAGAAATTAATATTCCTTTGCTAATGGTTAGTATTATAATTAATATCAATACTAAATATAGTACTAATTCCAAATAATAATAATAATCTCTATATTAATTAAGCATTAGAGTAGAACTTTTATTTTTAGCTGATCAGCTCATTGAAAAATATAAGACTGAGAAGTCATACCTGCTGGTTGTTAAGGTCCTCCAAGTTGATGTTGGTAGTTTTGCCATATTTATTAATGATCTCTTCCATGCTGCAATTAATAATAAAATTAATTTTAATATGAGTAGCAGGAAATTAAAAATTAAGAAACAAATCATTCAAAACGACTAGAATTATGTATTGTAATTAGTTTGATCATTTATACCTTAGAACTAAAGTTGAATTTTAAATTAAAATGTTATATATATAATGATCACAAAACCTTGCGCTCGGACTGTGGTATTCGTAGAGCTTTCCACTGCTAGAGAAGATAATAAGGCCGATCTCCGCATCAGTGAGAATGGTGAGCTCATTTGCCTTTGTCAGAAGCTCTCCTTTCCTCTTAAAGAACGTGAAATGCCTATTGTCAGCGTTATCAATCCTCTTTATCTCAGTCTTCCCTTTCCTCATTCTAGTTAGCTGCTGCGAACAATTCAAACGGAAAGCTATATATCCTCTTTTAACAGCAATAGCTTCAAGGACTTCAGCAGCAATTGAATGGAAGAATAAAACTATTTAGATAGTTGAGCTGAAGAACCTCGGATGCAGTAGCCTGAGATAGTTGAGCTGAAGAACCCGAGAGACATATATGCAATATCTAGCCTTGGAAATATTGGTGGAAGAGTATATATGCAATATCTTATTTCTTATTTTAGCTTTACGCACTAGCTTGGAGAAAAATAAAAGGAATGTTATTTTGGGATGCTTTGATCACTGGATAAACGGGACAACTAACTAGACTTTTTGTTGAAAGAAACAAAAGAGAAAGGAAGGTTCAAGGAAAGGTGATGGTGACGGAGAGTAGGGTTGTTAATATTGAGAACAACTGTTAGATTGGCACTCAATCAATCATTACAAAGATCAAAGGTTACGTGATTGTCATGGAAAACAAAGACAAAGATGTGAATTAGGAGTTGTATGCCAATCAAAGCAAAGATGATGCTAAGGTTGAGACTTTGTTCCATCTCAACAATGACAAAGTCTAGGACTTAGAACTGGAAGTTGGTACAAAAAGTAAAAGGGATGAAGTCTTAAAAAGGTATTTAGACCTTTGATGTTAGCCATGATAGCACCAGAAGCAATGGAGAAGTCAGGTGAGTCAACACAAATGTTGGATGATATAGATGTAAAAAAAATAAATAAAAAAGAAGAAGAAGAAAAGATATTAGTGAAAGACCAACATGGAGTTTGTTGAAAATAGTTGGAGATAAGATGAAGATGTGCATGGAAGTAGTAGAATTTCCAAGTTCTAAAAGTGATACTTTTTAGAGGCAAATCTATGTTACCTGAGAGTGAAGTGTTGCACAATATCGACTAAAGTTTTGACACCTAGGTTGCTTTGATATTATGTTATAAATCATAAACAATTACATCTTTATTAGATTCATCTTGGTGCAAAAACAAGCATCCCTATATAAAGAAAAAAGGAAAGAGCAATAAGGAAAGTGTAATAAATAAGAATATCCACTATAATGATCTTATAATACAATAATAAATACCATATATTTTTAATAAATATTAATCAAATGTGATGATATTAATATCATAGTATAATATTTCTAATAAAATTATCATCAACTCATTATGAGGATTTATTCACTTTTCTATACAACAAGATCAAGCCTTTAATGTTTGACTAATTTATTTTGGTTGAAGGGTTTATCATTTAGGAAGTTTTCATACATCAGTTAATCTTTCAATTCACCAATAAACTTTAGTATGCATTAGAATTTTAACATTTCCCTTGATATTATAATTTGAGGTTCTTTAAATAGAGTTAGGCATTTTAGGTACTAAATTTTTATGTTTAGGAACTTATTTTTTTCATTTTTTATTTTCAAGTTCTCATTCTTTTTCTCTTTTAATTTTACTTCAATAGTTCCATAATAATATTGTTGAATACCTGAATGCTTCCTCCCTTATAGTAGAACAATTATTAGGTCAGGTGACCTGACGTAGCTCTACGTTCATACACCAATAATATTTCGCCATGTCTTCTTACTTTTTACCGCGTGGCCCGACGACCCGACCCAGACTGGAACCCGAAATTGCTATGTTCGCGTATTGCTCGGCATTGCTAGGTATTGCTCGGTATTGCTAGGTATTGCTTGGCAAAAATGAGAAATACCGCTCTGTGAAGACCAATACCGAGCAATACCGAGTATACCGAGAAAAAACTCTGTATTTCTCGGTATTATTAGGTATTGGTCTTCACATAATTATATTTCTCATTATTGCAGAGCAAAATCGACCAATACCTTGCAATACCGAGCAATGCTGAGCAATACCGAACAATCCTGGGTCCGTTCCGGTTCGGGTTGTCGGGTTGTCGGGTTGTCGGGTTGTCGGGTTGTCGGGCCGCATGGTAAAGAGTAAGAACATGTGACACTATTTTACTAGCGTCCAAACGTAGATCTACGTTAGGTGACCGAACCAAATAAAAGTTCCTTATAGTAACCGGCCCTAGTTATGATGAGTCCATATTAATTGCAAGGATTCATAATGCCACACTTATCATTTATAAAAGAATTTTAAAATTAAACTGAATATTAATTTTTTCACTAAATTGAATCACTTAAACCAAACTAATTAGTCAAATGCTTTTGAAGTGTTTGAGGAATTATTAGTTTAAATTATTTTCAATAGTTACTATTAAGGTTATTTTTATTTTAAATGACTCCCCTTTTTATTCAATTAATCACTAATAATGTTATTTTTTCATTATTTAAACTAATCCAATTTGTAATTTTTAAAGCAATTGAATTAATAACAAAAATTGCAGTTTAATAATAATAAGAGTAATCAAAACTTTAGCTTTAAGGAAATTTACAACAAGATTAATATAGTGCAAAAACTAGCACATGAAATATAATTACTCAGCTATAACATATAAATAAATTCTCAACACATATAATGAAATGGAAATGTTCCTAAATTTCTACATAATCAAACATCCACATAATACTACATTTAAAAATTTAAGAATAAGAAACATTACAACTCAACTACACTAAGACATAAAAAAATACAAAAAACACTAATCAATCCTTCTCTTCATTATCATCATCATCATCCTTGTTAACTGTTATTGTTGGTGTTGGGAATGATTGTGAGTTCTCTTGAAGGGGGCATATCATGTGATAAGATAATTGTGAGCTACTGTATAACTCGTTGGATTCGAAATATGCTTAAGTTTTCTTTGATATAAAATTTATAACAGCTCACTAATTTAAACAAGTATACATACTAAATCAAGTAATACAGTGAAAGAGTAGAGTGTCGAACCGGCCATGAGGAAGTTATGTACAATATTGCGATAAAACTACTATTGCTTACTCCAAATGTATTAATTTATCCTACTTATAAAATGAAAATTGAGGTTTTTGAGTTCTGACCACTGAATAAAAATAAGTAAAAATAATCAAACAATTTTGATAAAATGTTTTGGATTGATGTATGTAAATAATATATTTTCCTTAATGAGAATCTTAGTTGTAGATGTGGATCAGAGCATGTGCATACTTTGATCTATGTCGAGCTTATATGGGTAAAAAGAAAGATTGTTAATCTTCCTACAGTTTTACCATCTCCATAGAATCTTGAATATTAAAACATCTTATATCTAGGAATGCCAATGTTCCATTTCAATATTCCTAATTGCTCTTATATTTCTCCATCAAGGTTATATCACACTATATTTTAACTACAGACATGACCATTGTATGCATTAAATGAAGATTGAGTAATATTAAAAACATCATTATATTCATTAAGGAATAATAGTCTACATTAGTACTTAATATGCTCTTTATGTCATCAACCCAAAATAAAAAATCTAGCTAAACATGGAGTTAAGAACAAGCAAACTCATATTCATTTCATTCAAAGAAGAATAAAGTACAAGAGAAGTAGAAAGACGTTTATCACCAGGATGGAACTAAGTATCTTCTCTACACTCCTCCTTCCACTTATAGAGTCTTATACAAGCATAGGCTAGTCCCTCTAAAAGAGTAGATATTGCACCTAGCCTCCCTCAAATTTTACTCAAAGGGGCACTAAAGAAATACATTGAAAAGTGCTCAATTACACTCAGTGAACTAAACTCTAGAAATAAAGAATTGAATTCTATTTATAATAAGTACAAGATCAAATTTAAGCGATGTGATGCTAGACATGGTGGCGTTGCAGCGACAAAAAGTGAACTAGCACCTCAGCACTTTTGTGTCAGCTTCGCTGCAACGCTGATTGACGTGGAATAATTATGGCCCGAGGTGTATTTCTTCATTGAGTCAGCATGGATCTTAACAGTTGTAACTATTCCACCACCATGTTGTAAAATTTGAGCACTATGGTGCTTGGAATGACCTTCTGGCACTGTGGTGTTGCAATGGTTGGTGCTCTTGTGTTGTATTTTCCTGAGACACCAATGCTACCATGCTGATTTTGGACGGAGTGGCGTTGTAATGTAATACAAACAAATGTTCGTCACGAAAGTATTCATTAATACCCTAATTTATTAATGTCACTTTCATAAGCAGCTTACTACCCTAATGTTACCCTAGTACCATCTATTAAAAATGCAATGTTTTATCCTACCAAATATAAAATATTAATGATTTTCTACCTAACTAATGTAATTATGTAAAAAGAAATTTAGTAAAAGAAAATGTTTTAAACGTATGATGGTGAATGATGTGATGTTTTCCAAATTTGATTATTTAATTATATGATGTGAATCAGAGCATAGGAACTCTAGATCTTTGTCAAGCTTGTAAGAATTTAAAGTAAATATCTCACTCTACTATACTTATTATATCTTCATAGATTCCAAAATCTTATCCATAATGAATCACACTAGGTATTACGTTAAAGCAATGCCAATGCAAAAACTAAGTCGGTGGTACAATGCTTCCTGGAGCTGTAGCACTCATGAATACTATTGTTGACCTCATTTTTATATGAGGTCATTAGGACCAAGCCGGACTTCTACCCATTGATTTGATGGTTGGCAAGCATCCAATTATAAATCATCTAGAGCTTTAAATTAATCTCAATCCAGACTTTAATTCAAAACCTAGACTTTAATAAAATTCACAATCTAGATTCTTGTTTTATCATTACACCATACCTTAATCAATTCAATTAAATTTTAATCAAGCCAACATTCAATCCAACCTATGATCAAGCTTCAATATCATCTAATCAATAACAACCATTCAATTGATTATGATTGATTTGGATAACTCAAATTCAATAAACTAAATCTAAAATCTAGTTCAAATCAAGAATTTCAGACAAAAATCTAGGGATAAGGATCCTTGTCCAGAAATCTAATTTTTTTTAGTGATTTTTCAATAATTTCAAAACCCAGTTAAATGAACTTCGATTCATGATCTATAAACTACATGTTGATTAGACATGCCACTAGGGTCAACTCTCCAAATTTGAGCTCTATCTGAGACCTCTAATCCTAGAAACTGAATTGATTTCCAAAGACTATAAAGCCTTCAAATATTTATAGCCTATGCCACTAAACCTTCAACTTTTTGAAATTTGACCTTGAGACATTCCCTAAGACCAATAATCATGTTCATAGCTTTTTTATGATATATTGACTAGCAAACTATATTTTAGTGGACCCTGTTTGACCCCTAGTCGACTAGGGGTCAAAATGAACAAAGTGCCCCTTAAGGGCAAAATTGAAGTTTCCTTCAAACTTCAAAATGGACCAATCAAATAAAACCTAGAAACCTCCTCTAATGTATCCTAAATACTATTAGGAGTGCATTAGACTCAAACCTAGCTAGACCTTGGTCAAGCTTGTTTGACCAAGTCATCCTAGTTTACACCATTTGCCCTCTAAGGGATTTAAGGGTCATTTCAATCCAAATGACCTCACCAATGCTTGCAACCACCTCCATTGAATCTAAAATGTCATTTTGAACCTGTTGGACCCAAACTCAGGCCTTGGTCTGACCTGGTTGGCAAAGTCAACCCTAGTTCACCAAATGGTCCTTTAAGGGTCCAAATTGTCATTTTGACCTAAATGATTCCAACTCAGGAGACCACATCCATTGATCTCCATTGATCGAATCAAATCTATTGAGCTAAAACCCCACTCTTGGTCTAACTTGGTTGACCAAGTCAACCTAGATTGACCAGATCAACCTTTAAGCCCCTTTCACATTAAATCAAACTTCAAATGCATTTAAACTTCATAAAAACCTCTTGATCACTTTCCTTATTGATTTGAGCTGATTTTTCACCCTGGTCCAATCAATAGGTGACCAAGTCAATTTGGCTCAAGTCTAGTCAAATTTAACCCAATTGGGTTAAATCAAGGCTTTCTACTAGATCATTTCATTCAATCTATATCAAACCTCCAAACCTAAATGTTTCAAATTTAAAAAACATTCAAAGTTATTAATGATTTAACTTTAGCATGTATGACTTAGTCAAACATTAATCCATGGTCAAACTTCACACTTCATTTGTTCTCCCATTCAAATTCCAAACCTATTGCTTTAAAATCTCTCAAATCCATTTCATTTAATGACTTAAACACTTCCTAGTTTTTCATAATTCAAACCATGTTCAATTTGATCAAGTCAACTCACTAAGACTTGGTCAAATTCATTTATAGTTTCCATATCCTTATTCAAATCCCAACCCTATGGCTTTATATTTATTCCAAACCATTCCAACCAATTTATGGTGCCACCTAGATTCCACCTCATCCATCTTGAATTGTTGAGTAGTCAAACTAGTCAACAAATGATCAAAATACCTCAAATCTTCAAAATCCTCTTATACACATCATTTTATTTCAAACCAATTTCATTCCAGCAGCTTAGAGGCCCTAAACATCCTCTAAAAACTTCCCAAGTCAGCCTTAATCCTTGAATTAAGTTCAAGTTAAGCCTTAATCATGCCCATGTGCACAATGGGACAAGAAGGCCTTTCCACCTAGATGTCCTTGCCTTGTTCTTTGATTCCCTACTCCCTAACAATCTAATGACACTTGGTAGCATCATAGGAAGCAGCCAAATCAATCTCAACCATCCAAAACCACTTAGGGCATTTGAATAAATCAAAAGAAATAAAAAAGCCTCATTCCTTCATTCAACACTCTCTTACCACATTCAAACTAACCAGCAGCCTCCACTAAAAAAATCCTTTCTCTATCTCTTCCACCATCTCCTCTACCCATTATAATCATTTATTCGCCATTTCCAAGTCCACAAACCTTATTTTAGTGAAGAGAGAAGGATCTAGATAGAGAAAGTGGGTTTTTGAACATATCTTTCAATCTAGCACTAGACTTTGGAGTCTTCTAAGAGCTTGAAGGGGGCCTTTCCATCTTTGCAACATGCCCAAGCAATAAAAATCGGTTGTAAGTTATCCCCATTTTTAGCTAAAAATTAGATTTCAAAATGCTCATAATCTATAATGCATGGAGTCTCCAAACTCCAGGCATTGAAAGATTAGGACACCATGAGATTATGTTTCAAAATTCATCAAAGTTTGTTAAGTATTTTGAAAGTTATGGCCAATTGAAGTTCTTAGTTAATTTTGAACTGATTTGCTCTTGATGAATCAGAGTATCCAATCATTTCTTATGCGTGATCAGGTAGGTCAAAAACTATCGCCAGTAATCGATGAATTTCCTGTAGCGCACATCATCCCCTCAGAACCATGCGTTGGCTGCTGGATTCAAACTTGGTCCATTCTGAATGGTAGGTGCTGACGTGTCTTGATCTCAATCATCAGTTAATTTCACGATCGATCCAACGATCTTGATTTCTACTAACACATATTATAATAATTATAACAGCCCACTACATCACGCACAATCATTTTCAATGATTGTTAATGATTACACCATCGTTTAATAATTTAAATTGAATTAAAAAAATTATTTTAATGACTAGAACTTAAAAAACTCACAAAAAATCAAAAGTTTCACCAAATTAAGAATTCTTGGTGTCATTGGAAAGGGCTTGAGCCCTACTATTAATTAAAATTAAATTCAAGTTGTTTTGATCACTAGATTTTGAAATATTTGAGCTAGTTTAAAATTTAATTTTCCTAACTTTCTTACAATCTAGTGGTTAAACAGGACAAAACATTTGGTGAAATATTTTTGGACATCTTAGGCATCATATGTAATTTTCTTAGGTCCAAATGTCCAGTGGATTTCAGTGGGATGAATTTACAAAGTGATGGGTACATTTTGGAGTCAAAGCTTTAAAAATTCATAACTCTTCAAATGATAGAATTAGGCTATCAGATTGTTGTGGTGTGCTTTAATATGTCCCAGGGTTAGATAACGAGATATTCAAATCCAATTGAACACTAACGACACCTAGGAAAAATAATTAAGAACAATGTCTAGACAACTTAAAAAAATCAAAATGATCAAAATTAACCCCTTAACTTCAAAAAATTTAAAGCCCTTTAATTCAACTTGAAAAAGATTAATTTATTTTTAAAGAAAAATTAATATTTGATTAATTAAAAATTATTAAAATTTCAAAAAAAATTCTCAAATACTTGAGAACACTTCCTTAGATCATTACTGGCATTTGGGAGTGATTTCAAGAAGTTTGGAATAAGTTTGGATTCAACTTTTCAAAACCCCTTTAATTAAATTAATTAAATACTAAAACTTCTCAAATTCTTAACTAATTTTAAAAAATTTAAATTGAGCAAACTCAAAGGCATTAGATTTTATTTGGTGTTTAATATTTATTTAAAATATCAAACCACCAGAAATAATTCAAAATTAATAAGTCAACCTTTTGGTCAACCTTAAGTTAAATTCACAAAACTTCAAAAATTCATAATCTAATGTAGAAAAATCCAAATCCAACAAACTTAGAGTCTAATTACTCAACATAGGTCTAATATTTAACAAAAATATTAAAACTCCATAATTCATCCTAAATCAAAAAGTTAAATTTTGACCCCTTAATTTAATATATTAAAAAATTCATAAAATTCTAAAAATTCAATATTTAGCTTAAAATTCTAGAAAGTAGTAAATCCAATCTTTAAGTTTCAACCAATTAAACTCCTTAATTTATACTGGTTACTACT
Source organism: Dendrobium huoshanense (assembly GCA_016618105.1). Taxonomy (NCBI): domain Eukaryota; kingdom Viridiplantae; phylum Streptophyta; class Magnoliopsida; order Asparagales; family Orchidaceae; genus Dendrobium; species Dendrobium huoshanense. Next base: position 24,878,017 of record CM028358.1, on the reverse strand, counting down.
AGGTAACCCTAGCATACGGGGCTATTAAGTTAACCCCAAGGAAGGTGAAATAAACTTCATGGCCTTAGTTTAAGAAATATTGTAATCACTCAATACTTAAAATATATTTCAAAATTAACATTTAAATTTTAATTAAATTTTTTCTTAAGCCTTTCAACCAACCAGAACATCAGACAACATTAACTAATTATCCTATATATGATATATCCAAACCACACCATCCTACGTCACACACATTAGATTGTTTGATATGACAACTAACTATAATTTTAGGCTACATTGATATTTTACTTTTTACTATCATGTGTTGAGTTTTATTGTATGCTTGTTTATATAACTGCTTGATGTGATTGTTTACTTAATTTCTATAATCCGTGAATTGATGTGATGGGTATTATATTAACCTTATATTAAGGACAATTTGGATGCTAATACAATATTCTGTAGATGGTCATGCTCATATAGGGCTATAAAAATAAAGTGGGCAAAACATTAATCATTTGATTAATAAGTTTTATGTAGAAACAAAATGATAAATCCTTCTTTAAATTAAAAAGAGTATGACCAAGTGTGGCTGTGATTTGAACATTTTAATTTTTTGATATATATATATATATATATATATATATATATATATATATATATATATATATATATATATATATATATATATATATATATATATATATATATATATATATATATATATATATATATATATATATATATATATATATATATATATATATATATATATAACATCTTGGGAATGATTTTGATTATGATTGCCTAGGATAACCCTGCAGGTTTAATTGAGTATAGTTTTCTTTTTTAATATTTAATGTTATTTGATGTATTCGAGTTGTAATCAAGAGTTGTAAAGATGAAATTTGAACTTGAAATCTAAAGAGTGGTGACATCCCTTAGGGGAGAGTTCCTCTTCATTTAGAGATCTAAGTTAGGATGATTTCAAATATCCTAGGAGAAAAGAAAACACCCCTTCGGGGAGGAGTTTCTTTTCACTTGGATATTGAACCCGACAAATTCAAGGAGCTCGTAGAAGGAAGAAGAAGTGAAGACCAAGAAGAATCTCATTCTCAAAGTCACTTATGTCAATCTTAGGAGTAGAATATGGCCTGGGTTGTTGTTAGTGGTACCCGACCACTTTTAATTCTGCAGACCCTGGGTTGTAATACTAAGTGACACTTACCATATGGACTCTGAATATATTTAATTTATTTGATTTGATTATTTAAATTTATTGTGTAGTAAAAATGATATATTTTTTAACCTTTTTAAAGGGTATGCCATTTTTGTTTTAGCCTTGAATCGATTGGAGTCTCATGAGAGAACATTAAAAATTCTTCTACTTTAATAAATTAAAAATTCTAAGCTCATATAAAAACTCTAACATTCTAATAAGTAAGCTCGGGATCGTCGAGAGTCTTTCATGCATCATATTATTTTCTTTCTCTTCCTTGTAATGTACCTTACCGCCTGCAGCTTCTAGCATACCACCTAACCTATTAGGGTGCATTCTTATCTAGTAGATTTTGTGAAATGTCTAGTGAAAAAAATATTTTTGAGCCTGATTTTAAAACTATTTCATTATGATTTATGCACTCAAAAGTCAACTAATATGCATTGTATTAGAAATTAATTAAAAGTGTCTAAAATTTTAACTATATTTTATTTCAAGCTTTATATTACCCTACATAAGCGAACGGGTCAATTATGATATGCTCTAGATGTTGACCCTAATTTCTCAAAATGTAATTAACAATGCCTCTAACACTCCATAAAAGAGACCAAATACATGATTTTAAAGTGCTAGGTGGATAGCTTGCTCCTTAATCTAGGCCAGGGTAAGTCCAGGTTTGTATTGCATTAGCTAGGTTTGTGCTACTATATTTTAGTACCCATATTTAGATTTAAGATCTGAGGTAGATTCAAAATCATAAGACCCCAACCTCCAGGAATTAAATCTCAAATTTTTAATAAAATTGACAACTCAAATTAAATCTCTTGAAATCAAAATTCAAAACTCAATATATAAGGTTGACTTAGGTGTTTCTGAATTATTTCAGAATCATAAACACCTCCTAATTTTCTTTTATTGGTATATAAAATAAGTGTTCGAATTTGATCTAATCCCGATTGAATTTCAAACCTCACTCCTTTCATATCAATCCTTGAGAATTCTAAATAAAATTTATACCATTATTTTAATCGAGAGTCTTCAATAGAAATTTCATTTTGTTATGATATAATTAACTACGAGGGCTTATGCTCGTAGAAGATTTAAAACCCATATCAATCTTCAAAACTAATTTTTCAAAATTTTATAATTCTCTTTGGGAAATTCAAAATTAATGGTGATCTTTATCATCATATTCGAGTAATTGATAAGGAATGATATTTTCTTCCTCCGGGGAGATATATCATTTATTGACATGACTTTGAAGGTGAAGTTAATGATATCATATTGATATCATCATAGCTAAATATTTAATTGAACATCATTTTGAACCTTCGAAGTCATATGTAATTCTTTCCTAAATTTGGCTATGATATTCAAGATAGAATTTGTAATTCTAAGTCTGAACCTATGAGAAGATCTTATTTCCACCTTTCGAGGTAGTATATCATTTCCAATGGATTTTTTATTTTAGAATTAAAATTCAAACATTAATTTCAAACTTTTTCCAAAGAAAATTAACTTTTCTAAACACAACTTTTCAAACAAAAAACTGCACCGATGTGATAGAATTCTATAACATATAACGAACATGATGCTTAATTCCTAGTGTTGAGGTGCTAATAGTGCTACGATGCTTGAAGTCTTGGCATCGGAGCACTAAATAAATAAATAAAAAATTTAGAACACATGCAAGTAGTGGTGTCTAATTCTTAGCATTGGGACACTAATGAGACTCCATCATTGCATGATTGGAATCCACAGTGCTCTTATAAATTTTATTTTAAGATTTTTTCCCTATTAATTCCTATACAATATAAACTAAAATAATATTTTTACTAGAATTATTACACATAAATATTTTGAGGTTTCAATGATATTTATCACCCAAAATTCTTTCACAAAGATTATTAAAACTAAATTAGGGTGTAGTAAAATAAATTACAAGAAAGTAAACTATATGCAAATCTTATTTATAGTAGTTTAGTTGAAATCAACCTATGCCCACTCCCCAAAGATCCTCCTATTTAGGTATTGCACTAAAAGAGACTCTCATTTAGCCCACAGTTAGGTTGAGAAGCCCTTCTCCCTTGCTAGGTAGAGAATTACTAAGGGTGTCAGCGAATGATATGACCAAAAATCCTGACTCGAATCAGACTAAAAAATTTTGGATTTAAGTTGACCAGTTTAATAAGTAGGTCAGGTTTTGGTTTAATTTTTTGACTGAATTAAAATATAATAATAGGTTTAAGTTAAGTAGTAAACAAAATGCAACTTTTTTTACCCATTAGTCACCTGCTCATTCTCATTATGCTTGTTGGTTATGCTCATCGAACTTGTTGCTCGTGCTTCCATGCTTACCCGCTCACGCACTCTCCCATTATACTGCTTGCCTGCTAGTGCTCACATGCTCCCTCGCTCACTTTTCCCCTCAATTATTTACACTCACTCACTCATCACACTCAATCAAGTAAATGGGTCAGATTAGGGATGGGTTGGGCTTAATTTCATGCTTTTGACCCATTTACCAAATCGGGTTGGCTTTGGGTTAGATGAGTTAAAATTGGGTTAATTCCAAGTTGTACCTGAACCCGATCCAAAAACTTATTTTGACACCCTAGGAATAATCTTTACATATTTTAAATAATTCTAAATATAAATCGAGGACCCAAGGTGCAGATGATGGGGGCTGTGGAGTGGATGATGTAGGAATTACTTGCTCTAAAAAACAATGCTTAGGTTTTCTTTGACTTGTCAACAACATAACTCCACTTAATATATATATATATATATATATATATATATATATATATATATATATATACATGCCAAATTAAGTAATAAAATGATAGAGTAGAGTGTCAAACTCATGAGAAAGTATTATGCTTACTTATAATAAACCACTACTATTTACATCTAATTACATGAATTATCCTACTAAATTAAAAATAATATTTTAATAGTTTTTATCATTGAATAAAATAGTATAATAGTTAATACAATATTTAATAAAAATATTTTGGATTAATGAAAGTAAAATTCATATTTTTCCTAATAAGAATCTTAATTATATATGTGATTCTATATCTGGTTGTAATTAACTGAATACAAATAGAGGACCCAAGGTGTAGATAATGGGGGCTGTGGAGTGGATGACGTAGGAATTGCTTGTTGTAATAACCCTAAATAATGCTCTGGTTTTCTTTGATATGTTAACAATAAAAACCCACTTAATATACATAAGTATATATGTCAAATTAAGTAATAAAGTGATAGAATAGAGTGTTAAACCCACTAGGAAGTATTATGCTTATTTAAAATAAACTATTATTGTTTAAATCTAATTAAATAAATTATCCTACTAAATAAAAAATAATATTTTTTGGAGTTTCTATCATTGAATAAAATAGTATAATAGTCAATATTGAATAAAAATGTTTTGGATTGATGAATGTAAAATTTATATTTTTCATAATAAGACTCTTAATTATAGATATGTTTCAGAGCATATGTATCCATATATCTATATCGAGTTTATAGGGGTGAGAAAGATATATATTGACCTCCTACACTTATAATATCTCCTTATGAACCAAGAATATTTAACATCATATATACAGGCAAGCCAATAACCTATTTCAATATCCTGATTGTCCTTACATTTCTTTATGGAGGCTATACCTTACACTAGATTTTAACTATATATATGACCATTATGTGCATTAAATAAAAAATGAGACAATATTGAAAAAATAATTAAAAATTTAAAGAATTAAATTCTTCATTAATACTTAACATATTTTTTATATCATCAATCTAAAATAAGATAATTAAACAGATATAGAATAAGTGACAAACAAACTTATATTCAATAAATTCATAGAAAAATGGAAATACAAGAAAGTGACCATTACCAGGAAGGATCAAGGTATCTCCTCTTCACTCATTCTCTCTTTATTATAGAGTTTATTTAACAAATATAGGCTAAATACTCCAATGAATTATATCTTATACTTTCCTAGTCTCCCTTAGATTTTACTCTAAGAGAAAATTAGAGAAGTACACTAACAAGGTACTAAATTTTACAAATGTGATCAAACTCTCCTATAAATATAACATAACATCTATTTATAGAAAAAACACAAAAAGGTAACTGGTGTTGTGGCGATTGAAAGAGTGGCGCCGTGGCAGCCTTAAAGTGAATTAGCATCCTAACGTTGATATTTATGCTCCACCGTAGCACTTAATGATGTGAAATGGTTTCTTAGTGAATATTCATAACCTTTCATTGGAATAATTAATGTGTCCCTTGGAAGTTATAACATCGGCATTACGACACTGTTGGCATTCGAGCTCTATGGTGCCCTATTAGAAAAATTGGCGCCAAGGCATGAGGAATTGTGGTGTCGTGACATTTAAATTCTCAATAACTCGGCGCTATCAAGCTGTCTGTTTGGCATAGTGGCATTATTAATGCTACAATGCAAGATGTGTTATCACAGTAGCACTTCCAAACAGAGAACATGACACTACTATGTCTAAATTATGGTCCCTTGATGGTGTTGAAGGTGGTACTACGACGGTGTTTTTTCTGACACCGTGGTACTGTGGGATCCTTAGTATTTTATATTATTTTGGGGTTTTTTTTATATAAAAGTAACTAAAATAATATATTTTCATTGAAAATAAAATATCTCAAATAATACATAATTTATCCTTATTAGCAGGCTAATTAGAGTGAATCCCCTCATGTCCCTTGAATCCCTCAAGGTAATTTCCCTCTCTTAGCCTCACCTCATCTCTCTCGCTTGTGAAGTGGACACCCTCCAAAGCTCTCTCCCAAGAAGAAAGCATATTTGTCTACTCAATTCCCTTCCCTCAAGACATATGATAAGTTTATAAAGTGGGCTCTTAAAAAACCATAACTTTCAAATTTTAGCCTCTAATCATACATTATTATTCACATATTGTACAATTTGATTAGTATAATTTCATTAAAGAACATCCTTTATAATGCACATTTGTCTATATAATTAGTTATATCGAATCACAAATAATATAGGATTAACCAAGGTACCTTCACCCATTAGCTTTCAAATGATTTAGACTATACAATATTTAGATCATATAGTATGATCATTAATGATGAGTAGATCTTGATTCGATTTCATAATCTATGAAATTAAATTAGATAATTTTAATTAATATTCATATAGGAGGATCTACATATGATATTTATTGATTTAAAAAAAGCATATGATAAAGTTCCAAGAGAAGTGCTATGGAGAGTTCTTGAAAAGAAAGGAGTCAATAATGCTTATATTCAAATCATTAAAGATATGTATGCAGGAGCTATTACTTGTGTTCAAACACAAGGTGGATTGACCAAGTATTTTCCTATTTCGGTTGGATTACATCAAGGATCAGCCTAAAGCCCATATCTTTTTGCTTTAGTCATGGATGTTCACACTAGACATTTGCAAGTGAAGGGATTGTGACTTTGGGCGATCAAGTCATTAATAAGAGTACACGTTTTAGATATCTTGGATCTATTATTCAGAGTGATGGTGAAATAGATGGGGATATTATCAGCAGAATTCAAGTTGGATGGTTGAAGTGGAGGAATGCATCGGGCTTGTTATGTGATAGAAATGTGTCACGACCCAACCCGAGACGAGACGGATCCCGTTCGCACCGGGCCGCGACAGAGAGCACTAACCAGGATCTAGCTTTGGAATTTGGTTCGGAACTGAATCTTCCAAAGTATTTAACTCAAAAACAGACAAACACAGAGCTACTAAAAATATCTAATGCAACGGAACAAAACATCTATCTTTTCTTTTCCTCAAAACAATCATCTACACATACAGTACATGGCTTTTAGACAGAAAGAAGGGACAGAACAGAAAAGCCATGACTATACAAAAATCAAAAGGTACAAAACAATACCTATACTGATCAGACTCTGAACTAATCCTGGACTTCTTTCCCTTTCCCAGAACCTGAAAACCATCAGAAAGCAAGGGTGAGCTCAACAGCTCAGCAAAGCAACAAACCTCCAATCAAAATCCTCAGAATCTCAAAACCAACACAATCAGACAAATCCGTACAGAAATCAGAATGGAATCGGACAGATATCAAATCAAACAGAACTGTACGGAAACAGAAGTCGTATCAAATCCGAAACAGAACTGATCAGACATATCAGATCAACAGAATCAGAATCGTACAGATCATATCAAAACAGAACAAAATCATATCAGAATCATATCAGATCAGATATCAGATATTTAATAAATAGCTAAATTCTCTGACACTGACTGAATCTCATAGGATCCAGGCCCCTTATACCTCCCTTTGTGCTCACGGCACCAGAACAGATGTGCTTATAGCACCAGAATACATAAATAGTGCTTATAGCACCTAAACAGATTTCCTCGGATCCGGAACAGAACAAATATCAGATTTCATTTTGAGCTCATTTCAGATTTCCCAGACACTAACTGAATCTCATAGGATCCAGGCCCCTTATAACTCCCTTTTTATAGCATATACAGATAGCATATCAAATCAGAAGAATTTCGGACAAATAAAAAATTACCCAAAAATCGGGCAGCACAACGGCAGTATACAGAATTTACACAATTTTCCTGAAAATCAAAATTCACCAAATTTGCACAGAATATAGATATCAACATTTCAGAACATTTATTCTATTGCACAGAAAATTTCCAAGTTCACAGAAAAATCCAGTCGACTAAAAACACAGTCGAATCAAAAATACCTGGACAAAAATCTTCAAAAAATAACCAAAATGTGCACACTCGGCACGTCAACAATATACAGAAACTTACGCGGTAAAAACTGAACCAATCAAAAGATACGGACGAAAATCACGAACAAAAATCAATTCCGGACAGATAATACCGCCAAACACGACGGTTCTGAAAATTGAGAAAGGTGGAATGTGCCTTACCTCGCGCACAGCAATATCCTCAACAGTCTCTTCGAACAAAAACGGCTCCGCGTCTTCCCGAAATCAACTTTTCCTTTTTTTCTTCTTTTTCTCTTTTCTCGGATCGGAAATCATATATTTTATAAAATAAATTTCTCTCTCATCAAATGAGCTGAAATCCCTTAAATCATCTTCAGATCGGCCCGGCCGATCGCCAGATTGTCCTGGACGATCAGACCAATTTGATCGTCCTGGACAGCTCACAGGGCGATGATCCGGCCGATACTTGTGAACAGTGCAATCGGCCTGGCCGATGTCCTCAATCGGCCTGGACGATGCCTACAGGAAATCACCTGGAACACTTCTAGGCAAATTCTGGAGCTCTTTCTCACCTGATCGTCCCAGGACGATCCCAGATCGTCCTGGACGATCCTGGAGCAGATTGTAATATTACAATCTCCCCAACTCAGAAAAATGTCGTCCTCGACATTATCCAATCCAAACTCAGTCAAAACAAGTACGGGTACGACTGTCTCATGTTAGACTCCTTCTCCCAAGTCGCTTCCCGTGCAGTCTGGTGCTTCCACTGGACTTTAACCATCGGAATCTGTTTATTTCTTAACTTTAGGACGTTGTACGCCAAAATCAACTCTGGCTCTTCTTTGTACGCCAGATTCTCCTGAATCTCAACCTCATCAACTGATACCTTCTTCCCAGAGTCAGATACCCACTTCCTCAGAGTGGATACGTGAAACACATTATGCACATCAGGCATAGAATCAGAAAGCAATAATCTGTAAGCAGCTTTTCCAATCCTTTCCAAAATTTTAAAAGGTCCAATATATCTCGGACTAAGCTTGCTCACATGACCAAATCTGCTCACACCCTTCATCGGGCTGACTTTGACATACACAAAGTCACCAACTTGAAACTCAACAAACTTGTGCTTCTGATTATAATACTTCTGCTGTCGATCTTGAGCAGCTTTCAATCTCTCTCTTATCAAACTGATCTTCTGAGCAGTTTCATCAGCAAAAGTGGCCCCCAAAGCCTGTCTATCTCCGACCTCCGTCAGAGTCAAAGGAGTACGGCACTTCCTGCCATACAGAGCCTCGTACGGTGCCATACCGATACTGGACTGAAAACTGTTGTTATAAGCAAACTCAATCAAAGAAATGTGATCTTCCCAGCTTCCGCCAAAGTCCAGAACACAAAGTCTCAACAGGTCTTCCATCACCTGAATAGTCCTCTCAGACTGTCCATCCGTCTGAGGATGAAAGGCTGTACTGAAATGCAGTTTCGTACCCAAGCCTTGCTGAATGTCTTTCCAAAGTCTTGAAGTAAAATTGCCATCTCGATCAGAAACAATCACACGAGGCACACCGTGCAATCTGACTATCTCCTTCACATAAACCTGTGCCAAGTGATCAACTGAATCCGTCTGTCTAATCGGAAGAAAATGAGCGGATTTCGTCAATCGATCTACAACCACCCAAATGGCGTCGTGCCCTTGTCTAGATCGAGAAAAACCCATCGCAAAGTCCATCGTTACCTCCTCCCATTTCCACTCAGGGATAGGCAACGACTGCAACAGTCCACCGGGTCGCTGATGCTCTGCCTTCACCAACTGACAGGCTTCGCATCTCGACATAAAACTCAACTACGTCCTTTTTCATTCCAGGCCACCAGAACAAAAGTTTCATATCAGCGTACATCTTACCACTGCCTGGATGTACAGTGTAGCCTGAATGATGAGATTCGTACAGAATCTCCTGCCTCAAATCTCCAAACACAGGTACCCACAACCTGTTCTTACAGAAAATAGCACCCGAATCAGAAATTCGAAGTTCAGGAGTCTTACCAGATCCAATATGAGCAATCAACTTTGAATAATCCGAATCTGACTTCTGGGTTTCCTGAATCCTTGTCTCCAAAGAAGACTGAATACTCATCTGAGCTAACTCCAAACCATTGGAGGAAATCACCTCCAACTGCAATCGTTCCAAATCACGAATCAGGAAGTCATCAAAAGTAAGCTGAATACCTGATAATCCAGAAGACTTCCTGCTCAAAGCATCTGCTACCACATTAGCCTTACCAGGCTGATACTGAATAGTCAAATCATAATCCTTGATCAACTCGAGCCACCTTCTCTATCTCAAATTCAGATCTTTCTGAGTAAAAATGTACTTCAGGCTCTTATGATCAGTAAAGATCTCACATCTAACGCCATACAGATAATGACGCCAAATCTTCAAAGCAAAAACTACTGCAGCTAACTCCAAATCATGTGTCGGGTAATTCTTCTCATGTGGTTTCAACTGTCTCGAAGCATAAGCAATTACTTGACCATGCTGCATTAGGACACAACCCAGTCCTTTCAGTGAAGCATCACTGAACACCTGAAAACCTTCCGTACCTGACGGAAGTGCTAGTACCGGAGCTGAAGTCAGACAATCCTTCAATCTCTAAAAACTCGTCTCACACTCCGGTGTCCAAACAAAAGGTACTGACTTCTGAGTCAGTCTCGTCAGAGGCGTCGAAATCTGAGAAAATCCTTTCACAAATTTCATGTAATACCCAACCATGCCCAAGAAACTACGTACCTCAAATACCGTAGTCGGCCTTGGCCAATCAGCAACTGCCTGAATCTTCTGGGGATCTACAGAAATGCCTTCTCCGCTAATCACATGCCCCAGAAATGAAATGCTCTTCAACCAGAATTCACACTTGGAGAACTTGGCATACAGCTGATGCCTCCTCAAAGTCTCCAACACAATCCTCAAATGTCGGATATGATCATCCTCAGATGCAGAATATACCAGAATATCGTCAATGAAGACGATCACAAACTGATCCAAATACTCCCTGAATACTCGGTTCATCAAATCCATGAAAATAGCAGGCGCGTTGGTTACCCCAAAAGGCATAACCAAAAACTCGTAGTGCCCGTACCGAGTACTGAAAGCTGTCTTCACAACATCAGCTTCCTTCACCTTCACCTGATAATATCCGGATCTCAAATCAATCTTCGAAAATACTGAAGATCCGGAAAGCTGATCAAACAAGTCGTCAATTCGAGGCAAAGGATACTTGTTCTTGATCGTGACCTTGTTCAAATCTCTGTAATCAATACACATTCGGAGCGTACCGTCCTTCTTCTTCACAAACAAAACAGGTGCTCCCCAGGGCGAAACACTAGGACGCACAAAACCTCTGTCAACCAACTCCTGAAGCTGAACTTTCAACTCAGAAAGTTCTTTCGGTGCCATCATGTACGGAGCTTTTGATATAGGAGCGGTACCCAAAAAAATATCGATAGAGAATTCCACATCTCTATCCGGAGGTAACCCAACCAACTCCTCAGGAAAAACATCAACAAACTCTTGTACCACAGGGATCTCAGAAACAGAACCAACCTCTGGGTTCAGATCCCGCACCGAAGCCAAAAACACTGGGCATCCCTTCTTCCACATCCTACTCACTTCCAATACAGAAACCAGACTGGAGAGGACACCTCATAATCCCTAAAATACAACTCTCTCTCCAGCCATAAGCAAACTCACTTGCTTCTTCAGACAGTCTATCTGGGCCTCATACTGACTCAGCCAATCCATGCCCAGAATCACATCATACGATGAAATTGGCAACCGAATTAAACTTGATTTCCACTTCTTGTCAGAAATCTCAATATCACACAAACAAAACTGTCGAGCAATCAAAGGATTCCCAGCCGGTAAAATCACAGACAAAGAAATCGGAAGCAAAAACGAGTCCAAATGCAAAATCTCAAAACAGTGCTCGGACAGAAAAGAATGACTCACTCCAGAGTCAAACAAAACACGACAGGGCTGATCAGAAATGTAAATCGTACCTGTCACAACATCGGGAGCATCTTGAGCCTCCTGCTGACTCAGACTGTAAACTCGTGGCTGAACTGGAACAAGAGCTGAAGCAACAGAACTACTCTGCTCCCTCTGAACCGTAGGTGGTCTCCGTGGTCCACCACCTCTACCAGCAAATCCCTCAGGGCGTGGAGGAACAGTCCTCGGTCTTCCTGCTGAACCGGCAGGTCTGACAAAGCCCTCAGATCGGAACTCAGAACGCTGATCAAATTCTATCTGTGGACACTCTGCAATCCGATGTCCTGACTGAGCACATCGAAAGCACAGACCAGCCATCCTGTAGCACTGGCCAAAGTGTCGTCGTCCACAGTTCTGGCACACAGGTGCCGTACTAACTGATCCCGAACTCGTCGTACTGGTAACAGTACCAGATGATCCTCCGCTCCTCCTGGAGTCTCAAGATCCTGAACAGGAAACAAATCTCCTCTTTCCAGAGGAACCACTGCCAGAAGCCTCACCTCCAAATCTCTTCCTACTCGCAGTCCACCGCTGCTGAGTAGCCATCAAGTCATTCTCTATCAGTCGAGCTCGCTCCACAAGCTCAGAGAAATCAGTGATCCGGAACGGTATCAGGGGCTGCCTCAAGGTATCTCGCAATCCCCTCAAAAATCTGTAACCCCTCTCAGCAGAAGTGCTAACCAGCTGCGGAGCGTACCTGGCTAATGCAGTAAACTCAGCCTCGTACTGCATCACCGTCTTGCTCCCCTGAACAAGCCTCAGAAAATTCTCCTGCATCTGCTGTCGTGCAGAAGGAGGAACAAACCAATCCCGAAACACCTCAGTGAACTCTTCCCAAGTGATCAAAGAGTTCAGTCTGCCCTGAAATCTGGCTGCCTGCTGGCCTTCCCACCAGTGCTCAGCCTCACCGTCCAACAGAAAAATAGCCAATGGAACCTTCCTATCTGACGGACACTGCATTCCGTCAAAGGTCTTCTCCAATCTCCTCAGCCACTCCTCGGCTGCTCTGGGCTCAACAGCGCCCTCGAACCTCGGAGGTTTTAACCTCAGAAACAACTGCAAATGTCTGTCTAGATCATCAGATCGAACAGTCGAAGCTCTGCTCTGAGTCTCGCTCATCATCTGAGCAACAAGTGTAGCAAACTGTGACAGTGTGTCAGCACCGACCACTGGGGCTGTACTCCCCACTGGTGCTGCCTGACTAGAACTCTGCCCGTCTGTCATGTCTGGGTCTGGCTGATCCATACAGAAAAATCCAGAAAATTTGGAAAACTATCACAAAAACAACACAATAAAAAGCCGAACAAACCAAAACTACCCCCCAGACAGACTTACTGATAACTTCCTATAGCTCTGTTTCACACAATTCCCAAATTTCAAAACCATTGCTCTGATACCAAAAAAACTTGTCACGACCCGACCCGAGACGAGACGGATCCCGTTCGTACCGGGCCGCGACGGAGAAGCACTAACCAGGATCTAGCTTTGGAATTTGGTTCGGAACTGAATCTTCCAAAGTATTTAACTCAAAAACAGACAAACACAGAGCTACTAAAAACATCTAATGCAACGGAACAAAACATCTATCTTTTCTTTTCCTCAAAACAATCATCTACACATACAGTACATGGCTTTTAGACAGAAAGAAGGACAGAATAGAAAAGCCATGACTATACAAAAATCAAAAGGTACAAAACAATACCTATACTGATCAGACTCTGAACTAATCCTGGACTTCTTTCCCTTTCCCAAAACCTAAAAACCACCAGAAAGCAAGGGTGAGCTCAACAGCTCAGCAAAGCAACAAACCTCCAATCAAAATCCTCAGAATCTCAAAACCAACACAATCAGACAAATCCGTACAGAAATCAGAACGGAATCGGACAGATATCAAATCAAACAGAACTGTATGGAAACAGAAGTCGTATCAAATCAAAAACAGAACTGATCAGACATATCAGATCAACAGAATCAAAATTGTACAGATCATATCGGAACAGAACAAAATCGTATCAGAATCATATCAGATCAGATATCAGATATTTAATTAATAGCTAAATTCCCTGACACTGACTGAATCTCATAGGATCCAGGCCCCTTATACCTCCCTTTGTGCTCACGACACCAGAACAGATGTGCTTATAGCACCAGAATACATAAATAGTGCTTATAGCACCTAAACAGATTTCCTCGGATCCGGAACAGAACAGATATCAGATTTCATATTGAGCTCATTTCAGATTTCCCAGACACTAACTGAATCTCATAGGATCCAGGCCCCTTATAACTCCCTTTTTATAGCATATACAGATAGCATATCAAATCAAAAGAATTTCGGACAAATCAGAAATTACCCAAAAATCGGGCAGCACAACGGCAGTATACAGAATTTACACAATTTTCCTGAAAATCAAAATTCACCAAATTTGCACAGAATATAGATATCAACATTTCAGAACATTTATTCTATTGCACAGAAAATTTCCAAGTTCACAGAAAAATCCAGTCGACTAAAAACACAGTCGAATCAAAAATACCCGGACAAAAATCTTCAGAAAATAACCAAAATGTGCATACTCGGCACGTCAACAATATACAGAAACTTACGCGGAAAAAACTGAACCAATCAAAAGATACGGACGAAAATCACGAACAAAAATCAATTCCGGACAGATAATACCGCCAAACACGACGGTTCTGAAAATTGAGAAAGGTGGAATGTGCCTTACCTCGTGCACAGCAATATCCTCAACAGTCTCTTCGAACAAAAACGGCTCCGCGTCTTCCCGAAATCAATTTTTCCTTTTTTTCTTCTTTTTCTCTTTTCTCGGATCCGAAATCAGATATTTTATAAAATAAATTTCTCTCTCATCAAATGAGCTGAAATCCCTTAAATCATCTTCAGATCGGCCCGGCCGATCGCCAGATCGTCCTGGACGATCAGACCAATTTGATCGTCCTGGACAGCTCACAAGGCGATGATCCGGCCGATACTTGTGAATAGTGCAATCAGCCTGGCTGATATCCTCAATCGGCCTGGACGATGCCTACAGGAAATCACCTGGAACACTTCTAGGCCAATTCTGGAGCTCTTTCTCACCTGATCGTCCCAGGACGATCCCAAATCGTCCTGGACGATCCCAGATCGTCCTGGACGATCCTGGAGCAGATCATAATATTACAAAATGTACCCCTCAAACTTAAGGGAAAATTCTATAAGATGGTAGTGAGGCCTGCAATGCTTTATGGTGCCGAATGTTGGCCTTTAAAAGAGAAGCATAATACTAAGTTAAGTGTGGCAGAGATGAGGATGCTCAGGTGGATGAGTGGCTTTACCCTTAGAGATAGGATACGAAATGAGCATAAACATGAAAAGGTTGGAGTAGCTCCAGTAGAAGATAAGATTAGAGAAAGTCGCCTTAGATGGTTTGGTCACATAAAACGGCAGCCTTGTGATGACCCGGTTAGGAGAGTAGAGGTATTAGATTTGACTTATGTTAAGAAAGGTAGGGGTAGACCTAAAAAGACTTGGTTAGAAAATATTAGGAATGACCTTTCTTTATTAGATTTAAATGAGAATTTGACTTTTTATAGGACACAATGGAGAAAAAGGATTCATGTAGCCGACCCCACATAGTGGGATAAAGGCTTGTTGTTGTTGTATAGTATGAACTAGTTGATTTAGTACAATCAATTAAAATTTTAAAATTCAAATTTGTCAAATTTAGGTAATAAAGATTCGACAGTAGAATTTTATAAAAATAGATGGCTGTCTTGTACTATTTTTTGGACATACAATATGATTAGTTATATCATAGTTTATTTAATCTCATTTGGTTAAATATTTAAATTAATTTCTATTTTAACTTGATTGTGTAATATATTTTGGATCATATAGTTCAATTAACAAAAAAAAAATCAAATATTTAGATTTTTCTCCCCCTTATGTTTAGGTTCATGGTTGTATAGCTAATCTAATATAAAAAATGAGTCAAAATATGAAAAGTACTGACTATGTTAAATACAAACTGACTTATACGCTAACACTACATTATCTTGCGCCTTGATTCTTTAATATTGTTTGGTGTATGCTATACTTGAAATGGTTAGTGACACACAAGAAAATATATCCAATGTATAAAGCAAGAATAATAAAATTTAAATTTAAATTTAATAAATTTATAAGCTTGCAATTCTTTTAAAAAATGAATAATAAACTATTAATTTCACTATTGAAATCATAATTTTGAATATTTTTTTCACAAAATTTTTTTTCTCAGGAAGTTTGAGGGTGACCCCAACATTTCATCAAATACAAAAAATTACAATTACATTATAATATGATCAAGTCAACAATACACTAACATTACAAGTAAAGCAAAAGTACGTAGCCGCACCAAATAAAGCCATGATAAATTAATTAACAATGTAGGGGCTTTAATTATAGAAATATCATCGTAAGAGATAAAAACTATATTGAAGAATATAATCCAACAAACACCTATTTTTCACCTTAAATCATCAGTGAAAATTCATAAAAAATAAGTCAGATAATCATCATCGATCATCATCAGAGACAGAAGAATGTGATAATATGATAATGAATGCTTTATATCGCATAGTAATGATTTGAAAAGTAACTCAATTATTTATTATTTAATATTCAAAACAATGACATCAACTAATCATACAAGATCAAACACATGATGGTAGATATGTCACGACCCGACCCGACGGGGACGGATCCCGCCCGAGCCGGATCGCGACAAAACCTTCTTATCCAGGATCTGGCTTTGGAATTTGGTTACTGAACTGATCTTCCAAATACTTAAACTCAACAGGCAAAAAAACACAGAACAACAGAGCTACTATAAATCATCAAACACAGCGGAACAAAACATCTATCTTTTTATTTCCTCAAATGTCTCATCTACAGAACAGTACATGGCTTTCAACAGAAAGAAAGACAGAACAGAAAAGCCATGACTGTACAAAAATCAAAAGTATACCTATACGAATCAAAACTCTGAACTCTAGTCCTGGACTTCCTTCCCTTTCCCAGAACCTGAAAACCACCAGAAAGCAAGGGTGAGCTCAACAGCTCAGCAAAGCAACAAACCACCAATCTAAATTCTCAGAAACCAAAACCAAATTCATCAGACAGAAATCAGGTCAGAAATTGGAACAGAATCGGATCTCGAATCAGAACAGAATCGAAAATCAGAACTTATACGGACAGATATCAAATCGGAATCAGAGTCGTACGGATCAGATCACAGAACAGAATAAATCAACAGAGTCAGAATTATACAGAAATCAGAAATCAGAATTTGCAGATCATATCATATCAGAATCACAATTGCGTACAGAACAGATACAGAAAATAGAACAGATTCATATGTCATTCATAGCTAAATGCCCTGACACTGACGGAATCTCTACGGATTCCGGCCCCTTATGCCTCCCTTCCCAGACACTGACTGAATCTCATAGGATCCAGACCCCTTATGCCTCCCTTTGTGCTCACGGCACCAGAACAGATGTGCTTATAGCACCAGAACAGAATTCATCGGATCCGGAACAGAACAGATATCAGATTTCAGATTTGAGCTCATTTCAGATTTCCCCGACACTAACTGAATCTCATAGGATTCAGGCCCCTCATAACTCCCTTTTTATAGCATATACAGATAGTATATCAATTCAGAGAAAATCCGGACAAATTAGAATTTACCCAAAAATCGGGCAGCACAACGGCAGTATACAGAATTTAAACAAAATTTCCTGCAAAGAAAATTTACCGAATTCGCACAGAATATAGATAATCATATTCCAGAACATTTATTCTACTGCACAGAGAATTTATAATTTCACAGAAAATTGTAGTCTACGAAAAACATCGCCGAATCAAAAATACCCGGACAAAAATCTTCGGAAAATAACCAAAATGTGCACACTCGGCACGTCAACAATATACAGAAACTTACGCGGTAAAAACTGAACCAATCAAAATATACGGACGAAAAACCGTAACGGAAACGAAATCCGGACAGAAATTACCGCCAAACGCGACGGAACTGAAAATTGAGAAAGGCGGAATGTGCCTTACCTTGAGCACAGCAATATCCTGAACAGTCTCGTCGGACGAAAACGGCTCCGCGTCTTCCCGAAATCAACTTTTCTAAAATCTCTTTTTCTCTCTCCTCAGAACAGTAAATCAGATATTTTTAAAAAGATTTTTCTCTCTCTTCAAAACGACTGAATTCCCTTAAATCATACTCAGATCGGCCCGGCCGATCGCGACATCGTCCCGGGACGATCCGACCAAAAGGATCGTCCTGGAATCTTCCCAGGGCTGTTGTCTGGTCGATATTTTCTACAGTGCCAATCGGCCTGGCCGATGTCTCCAATCGGCCTGGACGATGCCTACAGAAAATCACCTGGAACACTTCTGGGCAAAATCTGGAGCTCATCTTCACTGATCGTCCCAGGACGATCCCAGATCATCCTGGACGATACTGGAGCAGATTATTGATATTACAATCTCCCCAACTCAGAAAAATATCGTCCTCGACATTATCCAATCCAAACTCAGTCAAAACAAGTACGGGTACAACCGTCTCATGTCAGACTCCTTTTCCCAAGTCGCTTCCCGTGCAGTCCGGTGTTTCCACTGGACTTTAACCATCGGAATCTCTTTATTTCTTAACTTCCGGACGTCGTACGCCAAAATCAACTCTGGCTCTTCCTTGTACGCCAGATTCTCCTGAATCTCAACCTCATCAGCAGATACCTTCTTCCCAGAGTCTGAAACCCACTTCCTCAGAGTGGATACATGAAACACATTATGCACATCAGGCATAGAATCAGAAAGTAATAACTTGTAAGCAGCTTTTCCAATCCTTTCCAAAACTTCAAAAGGTCCAACATATCTCGGACTAAGCTTGCTTACCTGACCAAATCTGCTCACACCTTTCATCGGGCTGACTTTGACATACACAAAGTCACCAATCTGAAACTCAACAAATCTGTGCTTCTGATTGTAATACTTCTGTTGTCGATCTTGAGCAGCTTTCAATCTTACTCTTATCAAATTGATTTTCTGAGCAGTTTCATCAGCAAAAGTGGCCCCCAAAGCCTGCCTATCTCCGACCTCCGTCAGAGTCAAAGGAGTACGGCACTTCCTGCCATACAGAGCCTCGTACGGTGCCATACCGATACTGGACTGAAAACTGTTGTTATAGGCAAACTCAATCAGCGGAATATGATCCTCCCAACTTCCGCCAAAGTCCAGAACACAAAGTCTCAACAGATCTTCCAGTACCTGAATAGTCCTCTCAGACTGTCCGTCGGTCTGAGGATGAAAGGCTGTACTGAAATGCAATTTCGTACCCAAGCCTTGCTGAATGTCTTTCCAAAGTCTGGAAGTAAAACGTCCATCTCGATCAGAAACAATCACGCGAGGCACACCGTGCAATCTGACTATCTCCTTCACATATATCTGTGCCAAGCGTTCAACTGAATCCGTCTGTCTGATCGGAAGAAAATGGTCTGACTTCGTCAATCGATCTACAACTACCCAAATAGCATCGTGCCCTTGTCTAGATCGAGGAAAACCCATCGCAAAATCCATTGTTACCTCCTCCCATTTCCCCTCAGGAATAGGCAACGACTGCAACAGTCCACCTGGTTGCTGATGCTCTGCCTTCACCAACTGACAGGCTTCGCATCTCGACACAAACTCTGCCACATCTTTCTTCATCCCAGGCCACCAGAACAAAAGCTTCATATCAGCATACATCTTACCACTGCCTGGATGAACAGTGTAGCCTGAATGATGAGATTCGTACAGAATCTCCTGCCTCAAATCTCCAAACACAGGTACCCATAACCTGTTCTTACAGAAAATAGCACCAGAATCAGAAATTCGAAGTTCAGAAGTCTTACCAGATCCAATATGTGCAATCAACTTCGAATAATCAGAATCTGACTTCTGGGCTTCTTGAATCCGTGCTTCCAAAGAAGACTGAATACTCATCTGAGCCAACTCCAACTCACTGGAGGAAATCACCTCCAGCTGCAATCGCTCCAAATCACGAATCAGGAAGTCATCACAAGTAAGCTGAATACCTGATAATCCAGAAGATTTCCTGCTCAGAGCGTCTGCTACCACATTCGCCTTCCCAGGCTGATACTGAATAGTCAAATCATAGTCCTTGATCAACTCGAGCCACCTTCTCTGTCTCAAATTCAGATCCTTCTGAGTAAAAATATACTTCAGGCTCTTATGATCAGTAAAGATCTCACATCTGACGCCATACAGGTAGTGACGCCAAATCTTCAAAGCAAAAACAACTGCAGCTAACTCCAGATCATGCGTCGGGTAATTCTTCTCATGTGGTTTCAACTGTCTCGAAGCATAAGCAATTACCTGACCATGCTGCATCAGGACACAACCCAATCCTTTCAGTGAAGCATCACTGAACACCTGAAAACCTTCCGTACCTGACGGAAGTGCCAACACTGGAGCTGAAGTCAAACAATCCTTCAATCTCTGAAAACTAGCTTCACACTCCGGTGTCCAAACAAAAGGTACTGACTTCTGCGTCAGTCTCGTCAGAGGAGTCGAAATCTGTGAAAATCCTTTCACAAATTTCTTATAATATCCGGCCATGCCCAAGAAACTACGTACCTCAAATACCGTAGTCGGCCTTGGCCAATCAGCAACTGCCTGAATCTTCTGGGGATCTACAGAAATACCTTCTCCGCTAATCACATGCCCCAGAAAAGAAATGCTCTTCAGCCAGAATTCACACTTGGAGAACTTGGCATACAGCTGATGCCTCCTCAAAGTCTCCAACACAATCCTCAAATGTCTGGCATGATCATCCTCAGATGCAGAATATACCAGAATATCGTCGATAAAGACGATCACAAACTGATCCAAATACTCCCTGAATACTCGGTTCATCAAATCCATGAAAATCACAGGCGCATTGGTTACCCCGAAAGGCATAACCAAAAACTCGTAGTGCCCGTACCGAGTACTGAAAGCAGTCTTCACCACATCAGCCTCCTTCACCTTCACCTAATAATATCCGGATCTCAAATCAATCTTCGAAAATACTGAAGATCCGGAAAGTTGATCAAACAAGTCGTCAATCCAAGGCAAAGGATACTTGTTCTTGATCGTGACCTTGTTCAAATCTCTGTAATCAATACATATACGGAGTGTACCGTCCTTCTTCTTCACAAATAAAATAGGTGCTCCCCATGGTGAAACACTAGGACGTACAAAACCTCTGTCAACCAGCTCCTGAAGCTGAACTTTCAACTCAGAAAGTTCTTTCGGTGCCATCCTGTACGGAGCTTTCGATATCGGAGCGGTACCCGAAAAAACATCGATAGAGAACTCCACATCTCTATCTGGAGGTAAACCAACCAACTCCTCAGGAAAAACATCAGCAAACTCCCGTACCACAGGGATCTCAGAAACAGAACCAACCTCCAGGTTCAGATCCCGCACCGAAGCCAAAAATACTGGGCATCCTTTCTTCCACATTCTACTCACTTCCAACACAGAAACCAGACTGGAGAGAACACCTCATAATCCCTGAAATACAACTCTCTCTCCAGCCATAAGCAAACTCACTTGCTTCTTCAGACAGTCAATCTGAGCTTCATACAGACTCAGCCAATCCATGCCCAGAATCACATCATACGAAGAAATCAGCAACAAAATCAAGCTAGCTTTCCACTTCTTGCCAGCAATGTCAATCTCACACAAACAAAACTTGCGGACAATCAAATTACTTCCAGCTGGTAAAATCACAGACAAAGAAACCGGCAGAGAAAACAAAGGCATCTGGATTCAGTCAAAACAATGCTCGGAAAGAAACGAGTGACTCGCTCCAGAGTCAAACAAAACACGACAGGGCTGATCAGAAATGTAAATCGTACCTGTCACAACATCCGGAGCATCGCGAGCCTCCTGCTGACTCAGGCTGTAAACTCGTGGCTGAACTGAAACAGGAGTTGAAGCAATAGAACTACTCTGCTCAGAGGGAGTCGTAGGTGGTCTCCGTGGTCCCGAACTAGTACTACCACATCTACCAGAAAATCCCTCAGGGCGAGGAGGAACAGTCCTCGGTCTTCCTGCTGAACCGGCAGGTCTGACAAAACCCTCAGATCGGTACTCAGAACGCCGATCAAATCCAGTCTGTGGACATTCTGCAGTTCTATGTCCCGGCTGACCACATCTGAAACAAAGACCAGCTATCCTGTAGCACTGGCCATGGTGTCGCCGTCCACAACTCTGGCACACAGGTGCCGTACTGACAGATCCAGAACTAGTCGTACTAGTAACAGTACCAGACGATCCTCCGCTCCTTCTGGAATCTCCAGATCCAGATCCAGGAACAAATCTCCTCTTCCCAGAGGAACCGCTGCCAGAAGTCTCACCTCCAAATCTCTTCCTACTCGCAGTCCACCGCTGCTGAGTAGCCGTCATGTCATCCTCAATCAGACGAGCTCGCTCCACAAGCTCAGCGAAGTCAGTGATCCTGAATGGTATCAGAGGCTGCCTCAAAGTGTCTCGTAATCCTCTCAGAAATCTGTAGCACCTCTCAGCAGAAGTGCTGACCAGCTGCGGAGCGTACCTGGCTAATGCAGTAAACTCAGCCTCGTACTGCATCACCGTCTTGCTCCCCTGAACAAGCCTCAGAAAATTCTCCTGCATCTGCTGTCGTGCAGAAGGAGGAACAAACCAGTCTCTGAATACCTCAGTGAACTCTTCCCAAGTGATCAAAGAGTTCAGTCTACCCTGAAATCTGGCTGCCTGTTGGCCGTCCCACCAGTGCTCAGCCTCTCCGTCTAACAGAAAAACAGCTAACGGAACCTTCCTATCTGCAGGACACTGCATCCCATCAAAAGTCTTTTCCAACCTCCTCAGC
This sequence comes from Dendrobium huoshanense, assembly GCA_016618105.1. Taxonomy (NCBI): domain Eukaryota; kingdom Viridiplantae; phylum Streptophyta; class Magnoliopsida; order Asparagales; family Orchidaceae; genus Dendrobium; species Dendrobium huoshanense. Next base: position 24,855,049 of record CM028358.1, on the reverse strand, counting down.
CACTCCTCGGCTGCTCTGGGCTCAACAGCGCCCTCAAATCTCGGAGGCTTCAACCTCAAAAATAACTGCAGGTGTCGATCAATGTCCTCAGATCTAACAGTAGAAGCTCTGCTCTGAGTCTCGCTCATCATCTGAGCAACAAGCGAAGCAAACTGAGAAAGCGTATCAGCACCGACCATTGGGGCTGTACTCCCCACTGGTGCTGCCTGATCGGCACTCTGTCCGTCTGTCATGTCTGGGTCTGGCTGATCCATACAGAAAAATCCAGAAAATCCGGAAAACTATCACAAAAACAACACAAAAACAACACAATAAAAAGCCAAACGACCCAAAACTACCTCCTGACAGACTCACTGATCACTTCCTAGAGCTTTGTTTTACAATCCAACCAGTTTCCAAAACCAGTGCTCTGATACCACTAAAGCTTGTCACGACCCGACCCGACGGGGACGGATCCCGCCCGAGCCGGATCGCGACGAAACCTTCTTATCCAGGATCTGGCTTTGGAATTTGGTTACTGAACTGATCTTCCAAATACTTAAACTCAACAGGCACAAAAACACAGAACAACAGAGCTACTATAAATCATCAAACACAGCGGAACAAAACATCTATCTTTTCATTTCCTCAAATGTCTCATCTACAGAACAGTACATGGCTTTCAACAGAAAGAAAGACATAACAGAAAAGCCATGACTGTACAAAAATCAAAAGTATACCTATACGAATCAGAACTCTGAACTCTAGTCCTGGACTTCCTTCCCTTTCCCAGAACTTGAAAACCACCAGAAAGCAAGGGTGAGCTCAACAGCTCAGCAAAGCAACAAACCACCAATCTAAATTCTCAGAAATCAAAACCAAATTCATCAGACAGAAATCAGATCAGAAATTGGAACAGAATCGGATCTCGAATCAGAACAGAATCGAAAATCAGAACTTATACGGACAGATATCAAATCGGAATCAGAGTCGTACGGATCAGATCACAGAACAGAATAAATCAACAGAGTCAGAATTATACAGAAATCAGAAATCAGAATTTGCAGATCATATCATATCAGAATCACAATTGCGTACAGAACAGATACAAAAAACAGAACAGATTCATATGTCATTCATAGCTAAATGCCCTGACACTGATGGAATCTCTACGGATTCCGGCCCCTTATGCCTCCCTTCCCATACACTGACTGAATCTCATAGGATCCAGACCCCTTATGCCTCCCTTTGTGCTCACGGCACCAGAACAGATGTGCTTATAGTACCAGAACAGAATTCATCGGATCCAGAACATAACATATATCAGATTTCAGATTTGAGCTCATTTCAGATTTCCCCGACACTAACTGAATCTCATAGGATTCAGGCCCCTTATAACTCCCTTTTTATAGCATATACAGATAGCATATCAATTCAGAGAAAATCCGGACAAATCAGAATTTACCCAAAAATCGGGCAGCACAACGGCAGTATACAGAATTTACACAAAATTTCCTGCAAAGAAAATTTACCGAATTCGCACAGAATATAGATAATCATATTCCAGAACATTTATTCTACTGCACAGAGAATTTACAATTTCACAGAAAATTGTAGTCTACGAAAAACATCGCCGAATCAAAAATACCCGGACAAAAATCTTCGGAAAATAACCAAAATGTGCACACTCGGCACGTCAACAATATACAGAAACTTACGCGGTAAAAACTGAACCAATCAAAATATACGGACGAAAAACCGTAACGGAAACGAAATCCGGACAGAAATTACCGCCAAACGCGACGGAACTGAAAATTGAGAAAGGCGGAATGTGCCTTACCTTGAGCACAGCAATATCCTGAACAGTCTCGTCGGACGAAAACGGCTCCGCGTCTTCCCGAAATCAACTTTTCCAAAATCTCTTTTTCTCTCTCCTCAGAACAGTAAATCAGATATTTTTAAAAAGATTTTTCTCTCTCTTCAAAACGACTGAATTCCCTTAAATCATACTCAGATCGGCCCGGCCGATCGCGACATCGTCCCGGGACGATCCGACCAAAAGGATCGTCCTGGAATCTTCCCAGGGCTGTTGTCTGGCCGATATTTTCTACAGTGCCAATCGGCCTGGCCGATGTCTCCAATCGGCCTGGACGATGCCTACAGAAAATCACCTGGAACACTTCTGGGCAAAATCTGGAGCTCATCTTCACTGATCGTCCCAGGACGATCCCAGATCGTCCTGGACGATACTGGAGCAGATTATTGATATTACAAGATATAACCTCCCAAGCAGCCAACAAAATAAATCCTAAATAATTCTATTAGCCAGTAAAATAGTAAGAGGAGAAAATTTATAACAATAAAACTTCAATGGGGTGTCGAGAAACCCAACAAAGACCAACAACAACATAACTATATGGAATTCATAGCACTATTTAAAAAATATTCCCAGCCAAAATGCACACACCTCATTAATAATAGAACTTCAAGAATTTCCTATAAATAAGAAAGTACTGAAAGGGAGGAATATAGTGCATGTGAATAAATATAGTACTAAATAGTAGAATAAATAATATATCACCAAAAAGCTGAAAATGTATTAAAATTGAAAAGCATGATAACAAATTTAACTAATTACAATAAAAAAGAGTTGAGCAAATGTCAAAGAAAGTGAAGCAATGAAAGGTTTTGAGGCATGTCATGTTTAAATTTCCACATTATACATTTCATTCAAATAAATAAATGAATTTTCAATATTATAATATGTATTTCCATAATTTTACCTTGAAAAATTCTATTATTCCTTTGTTTCCATAAGAATTGCATGTTTAATTATTTGAATAACAAGAAAGAAGAAACTCTTCATAATTTTGAATTTAATACCATCAACAAACATAAAACCTTGGTTAATATTGCAACCCATATGAAAATAAGAGATATGAGGAATGCATTTCTTAAGAATGTTGAAACAAAGTGGACAATCAAAGAAAAGATGATTATGAGATTTCATAAAAATATTACATTGATGTTTGGAGCAACCTTTGAACTAAACAAATTTGTGCTAAATTACTTTAGGTTCATCCAAATAAAGTCTATTATAGGTTTGTTTTATAGGAGAAAGTATTATTTCCTAGACAATCACATCAATAATTAGAATTATGGATCTTCATCAAGGAAATTTGATTAAAACATGTTGAATTAGTGAAGTGGGGGGGGGGGGGGGGGGGTAACACCAATTACCATTATTAATGAAGTCATTAGTGGTGTTATAATAAGAACAAGAAAAAAAAAATGATCACTGAATTACCATATTTTCCTATAAGAGTTTTGCCTCTAAACCAAGGATCATGAAAGAAAAGAAGAGGTTGGTTGATGTTAACCTTAAAGGAGATAGACTATATATTTTTTGAGGCAATGCTACAAAAGGCTTTCAAAAATCAAGTAGCATTTTTAGGCGGTTCAATCTAGAGGGAAGATTAATTGTTAAAAAGCCAAGAAGCAATAATGGTATTAGTATTAAAAAATCTACTAATGAGTTTGCACTTAGTTACCATATGCAAGGAATTTAGATGAGGCCGGAGACTAGGGCCTCCTTTTCTCATTAGGCTTAGTATAGTGGTGTTCCAAAAAATAAGATGGAGTTTCTTAAGCACATCACTATTATAAAAAAAAATTACTAATGAGGATACTGATTTTCTTTCTGATAATTTTATGAAAGATTATTAATCTAAGCCAATAACGAAGATAATTATAGATAGTTGATCTGACAAGCTAAAATATGCTGGTAAAAGAATTTGAGGAAGAGATAAATACTTTGACATAAAGATTTTCATAATATGTTGAAGAAGTAATAATTGAAATTGCTTCCCATAAAGATTTTCTCTCATGCACACTATTAAGTGCATATATAATAGTAATTAAAATAGAATATGAGGTAGAGATAAAAGACTTTGACATGGATAAATGCATGATGGGTTGAAGAATACTTTAGAAGCATTTCATATTATCTAAATTTTGTCATTGTCATCAAGATGAAATTTATTACCACTTTCTTCAAGAGAGAAGAAAGAAAATTGCTAGACAGTGAAATGATTAGAAGCAACAATATAGTCATCTTCGTTTCAGAAAACAAATAAGGTCAATATTAAAATCTTCGATAAGATTTCTACAGTCAGTGAATCTACCTTTATCATTTAACCTTATGATATTTTCAGATAATTTGTTATAGTAATCCCGCAACTAAACAGAAGTATCACGTGTTTGCAGCACGTGACACAACGGCTTTCTTGATTTTTTTTTTTTTTTTGGGAAAATGCATGGAACCTAATCGAACGCGGCTTTAGTCTCAAGGAATTTCTCCTGGCTCACCTGTACTTCTACGGTCATGGGGAAATGCCCACCCGAAAAACTTCCGTATCTTCTCCGCCACGTCCTACTCTGCCCTCCGGGATCGCGCCAACTTTCTTCCGGCAGAACCCTACCAACGTTGTCGCTTCCGTCGATGCAACCAATGGATTCAGCGGCGCCGGCGTCCCCAATCCGTGTGGTCTCGACTTTTTCGTCGCCGCTGGACCGCCCCATCGACGCGAGCTCGTCGATACGGAAGCCGCTTAGCCTCTGGCCAGGGATGTACCACTCGCCAGTAACCAACGCGCTGTGGGAAGCGCGGTCGAGTATTTTCGAAAGGCTTCTCGATCCATCCATGGACGGACCGCCGCAGAGCGAGTTCCTCACGAAGTCGCCGGCGCAAAGTCGGACAAGCATAGTTTACAACTTCTCTACTGATTACATCCTCCGGGAGCAATATAGGGATCCATGGAACGAAGTCAGAATTGGGAAGTTGCTGGAAGATCTGGATGCGCTAGCTGGCACCATCGCAGTGAAGGTTTGAGTTTGGCTTCTTGCTCTTAGTTTTTGGTTTCTCTAATAGGGTTTGGACCAGGAAGGATTCACATTTTGTTGCTTGATCCAATAATTTATGTACATAATAGTCATCTCCATTCAGATGGACATGCTTATTCTTAATTTGTTGTCCATGGTTGTGAGGTCACGGAGGCGTTGCAATTGCTGAGTGGCTTTTTGTATAGCTTGTTTTTCTCTTTAACTCAAAATTATGATATGTCAATGAAAGTTCAAATGAGGTTGTTAAACCTAGTTGAACTGTCCAAGGTAAACAAAGAAGGGATGAATTGGTGTTTTAAAAAAAAATTCTTTGAAAAATTTTAACCAAATTCACAAGCGGAAGCAAACAAAAAACAACTAAGAAAAACTTTTTACTTTTGATTTATAGAAAAACTATTGGAAAATTATTTTTCTTCTTTTTGATTTTCCAATATTTTATTATTATTATTTTTCTTGCTTAATTAAATTAATTCAAAACAATCAGAATGCTTTCAACTCATATTTAAAAGAATATTATATGTAGGATATTAAAAATATAAAATAAAATGCTAAGAGAAAAAGAAAGAGCGTACCAAAAATTTTATAGTGGTTCGATCAAAACTTGATCTACGTACACTCCCCGAAATCCTTCTATCTGGGCGTTGCACTAATCTTTTGGTGACTCTCCTTTAGCTCCCATAGTTAGGCGGAGAAGCCCTTACAAAATCACTTCCACCTTTCCACGGTATCGTGGAGAAGCTGAATCCCTTTCACCAACTCGGTGCGATAGATTAGTCAAATCCTTTGACACCACGAACCTCTTCTTGGAGTTTCCCTCAAGCAAAGCAAAGATTCTTGAAGGCAGAAGGTGAATGTTCACAGAGAAATTGTGTGTAGAACTCCTCTCACACACTCCCTTGACTTCACATGACCCTTCTCTCTTAAAAGCCTCACCTCTCTCTCTCTCTCTCTCTCCCAAGAACAAAGCTCTCTTTTCAAACCCTAGCTTATCAAAAAGCTTCCTCAGAAAAGTTGGCCAAAGACCCTCTTAAATGAATTAAAAGCGGTGTAAGTACAAGGATTTAAAAACCTAAATTTTTTAGTTCGTCCATTTTTGTTCATACATGTTTTGTTCAAAATCACTGTCAATTTTGTATGATGAATGATTTCTAGTACGATCATTTCAGGAATCTTTAACTGATCTTACCATATGAATCATTGATCGCACAATACGATTAGTGCATTTACTTAAGTGCATCCAAGACGATCTCTATGAAGATAACAAATCATCTATGTTTATCGGCTAATATGATTAATATCGTAATGTATGAATAGTTCAATACTTCAATCCAATCAAGGTTCATCCAGGACGATCTAGGACGATAAAATATCATCTATACTAATCGTCTAATATGATTAAGATCGTATTGTATGATCGGATTGATTAACTAAACATTGATTTAATTGCTTGATTATAGGGCTTAATTTAGTCATGATATTTTAAATTGTAAAGTATAAAAAATACTCTCATAGTACAATCAATTCAAAATTTAAAATTCAAAATGCTTGTCTAAATTTGATTGGCGACTAGGGGCTTAAATATTAACTGATAGTCTTGTACAATTTAGTTTGTATAATACGGTTAGCTCAATTTTTTAATCTCTCAATTACTAGTTTTAATTAATTTTTTGATTGACTGATTGCACGATATGATTGAGATTGTACGGTACGACTTCAGAAAATTTGAACTTCTAAGTTTTATTCTCCCGTGTGTGTGCATGGTTGTTAAGCTAGCATACACCTTTACAAAATAATTGACTCAAGAAACATAAAAATAAATAAATGAAAATACAGACTTTTGCAAATATCAAACCTATACTACCCATTATTGAGTATTGATCCTTTGTTGATGCATGATATACGATGTACTTAAGATGTTAATGCACACCAGATAAATATGCAATAATAATACTAGGAGAAATAGAGTAAAATCCATTAATGTTTGTTATCGTCAAAATTATAAGCTCTATAAAGCAAAGTAGCTGAAAAAACTTACTCCATATGTCCTAAGTCTTTTTAGAATTTATATCGCTAGCAAAACATATTGTAGTATCTTAAATTTTATTCTTTTTGAGAAATGAGGGCCACTCTAAGCTTTTATCATTAGTCAAACACTGCGATGAGAAAGGAGTATTAGGGCATCTCCAATCTAAATACTGATTTTTCATTTTAAAATATAGTAACATTTATACCAAACAGTAATTTGTCTCCAACCGAATTCCATTTCTAACAGTAGAAAAGAATATTTCAAGTATATTCTTTCTCTTCTCTATTTTTATTCTTAAAAATGCATTTTTGTGAACTTCTTAAAAATGTGTTTTTGTGAACATGGTGTCACAGTATTCAAAGTGGAGAAAAAACATGATAATATGTTTGCGCTTGGGGTTCGGGTGGGAGGCTCATGACAACTGCAGAGACCTATTTACAGTTAGCTTGGAGATGATTAGTTGATTACTATGAATCTATTTTATATATATATATATATATATATATATATATATATATATATATATATATATATAACTAAATAAAACAGGAAACCTATATTTCCCAAAGTGAAAGAAAAAAAGCTCTTCCAGAAAATTCAAACAATGATCATTGGTCCCATTCAACGGTAAGGATAGAAGTTTGAGTGTTTCCCAACAATATATCGAGAAACATATGCATAGTAGATAAAAGAATTGCCAGTTTGAATCATAAAGAAAGTATGAAAGGACTCATACTTGCCCGAAAAAACTCATACAACAATATAGAGATGCAGTTGGAGGTGACGATATGTTAAAGCCTTCCAAAATAATCCTATCCAAAAATCTGGCTAAGAGTCATTTGTGAAAATTTCCATCTAGTAGCAGAAAAGGAGAGAAATAAGATCAACAAACTATATATATCCAACCAAAAAAATGTCGGGTTGTGCTAAAAATGAAGCAGAGAAAATCCTATCCTGGCCAAACAAAATTGAATCCAATTCATATAGGTATAATGCTGCAGAATGAGTACCATCCAACTGGTACAACCATATGATCAAATGGCAAGAAAACCGACAAGAAAACCACTTAGTAAAAATAAAAGCCAACATGTTGAAACCAAGCCAAAATTGATTCTTTTAATATTATGTTTTTGTACTATTATAACTATCACATAAGATATATTTATATTTAAAATTCTCAATAATGTAATTGAAGATATGAATTGTGATATGATAGATGATTAAAATAAACCAATAACATTATATAATCTACAGAGATTAAGTTAAATGCATCATATAGTACATTAGATGAAGGATTGTTAATGCTGCCCCTTGGATTTTGCTCAATTAGGAATTACTTGAGGTTATGATCTATGAAGCACAAGTACCAACATAAACATGGGCATGCAATATAATTATAAAACGTGTGGTATGGTGTGCTATGAACTGGGTAATATATTTTTTAATTTTTAATATGAAATGTATAATTGAAATAACTAATGTCAATATTATCTATTTCAAAGTATTACATAGTTAAATATAATATGATATATTTAAGTAAAATAGCTGAAGGGTCAAAAAAAAAAAAAATGACATCAATTTAGTTACAATTACATTTCAATATTTCTTCTTGTGTATGAGACACCAACATTAGATTATTTATTAGAAATGACTTTGTCATTGTACTATTAAATATGAAACCAGAGTATAATCTTTAAAAGAACCTCACAAAATATTAACACGTTGATCTATCACCAATTGGATGTAGCAAATTAGGCATAAAGACAATATTGACTGTCCAACTTGAACTGAAAATTTTCTAAACAAAGAACAACTTGCATATGTCTTGTCTGTGCCAACACGTATCTCAGCTTTGTTGGCATGACTCCTTGTTGGGTCCATGTCTAATTTTTGAATAAATCATATTAGGCATAATTTCATGAATGTTGGAGAAGTTTTAGGTTGCGCTGTATCTGCGAAAGCTTTTTGAAGTGTCTTACTTCATATGCGATGATGTTTCTTTTGTTGTTTTGGATAACTATGTTTGTAGCAATTATCCTTTTTGAGTGGGACTCTATTTTGCAAAGCTGTTCTTTTAGCTTAGAAACTACTAAATCCACAACCCATTGCTCCAATGCATGCGTTTTATATATATCTTTTTTCCTTCTGTGGGATGCTACAAGTTTCTATTTCACAATTTGATGAATTTACAATGATTATTGAATTGAATTAGGTTCTCAGTTGGATGCTAATATCTACTGGTCTATTTGCCTACATTTTGCTCCCAAATACTTAACATTCAATAACAACAACATTAAGCCTTTATCCCACTACATGGGTTTGGCTACAAGAATCTTTTTTCTGCATTGTATCCTATTAAGAGTCAAATTCTCATTTAAATCTAATAAAGAATGTGTAATTTCTAATATTTTCTAACTAAATTTTTTTAGGTTTACCTCAATCTTTCTTAACATAAGTCAAATCTAATACATCTGCCCTGCCAATTGGGTCATCGGAAGGATGTTGTTTTATGTAACCAAACCATCTAAGGCGAGTCTCTAATATTATCTTCCTTTGAAGCTACTCTAACATTTTCACATATATGCTCGTTTCGTATCCTATCTCTAAGAGCAAAGCCACTCATCCAAGTAGGGGTGTCAATTTATGAGACGACACGAAATCTCGACCCGAACTGGAAAATCTGCTTTCGGATCGACTCGTTTAACAAATGGGTCAAGTTTGGGCTCTTATTCCTGACCCGTTTGAAAAATCGGGTCGTGTCTAGGTTAACCATCTAACCCGAAAATGACTCACATCCTGCAACTTGTAGCCCCCCGCATCCCATCTCTGCAACATTTAACTTAATATTATGCTTCTCTTTTATTGGTCAACATTTTGTACCATCAAGTATCACAATTCTCACCACTAACCTATATAAAATATTCCCTTAAGTTTGAGGGGTACTTTTTAATCACACAAGAAGCTCGATGCATTACTCTACTTCAACCATCCAACTTGAATTTTACTAATAATATCTTCATCTATTTCACCACCTCTCTAAACAATAGATCCAAGATATTTAAACTATGTACTCTTATTAATGACTTGATTGCCAGAGTCACAATCCCCACTAGATCTAAAATTATACTCCATATATTCGGTTTTAGATCTTCTCAAATGAAAACCTTTAGACTCTAAGGATGACCTCCATAATTCAAGTTTACCTTCAACTCCATCTATAGTCTTATCAGCAAGAAGAATATCATTTGCAAAAAGCATACACTAGGATACAACCTCTTGCAAATGTCTAGTGAAAGCATCCATGACTAAAGCAAAAATATATTGGCTTAAGGTTGATCCTTGATGTAATCCAATTGAAATAGGAAAATTCTTGGTCAAACCACCTTGTGTTTGAACACAACGGCTCCTGCATACATATCCTTAATGACTTGAATATAAGCATTATTAACCCCTTTCGTTTCTAGAACTCTCCATAGCACTTCTCTTAGATCTTTACCATACGCTCATGTATATTAAAGGATTCATGTCATGATTATTCAACAAGTTTTATGCTGTTTGTCGACTAACTAATGCGACCATCCACTTTTCTCATCTAGGACTTGAGACCTGACAACGACAGTATTTTTAAAAGAAAAATAATGTATTGTTTGAGCGGTTAGAGGACTGCTTATAATCTTTGCTGCACATATTGCAAAATATCGTGCATGTTGGATGCTGTTTTAGTTTTGAAAATTCTAGGGAACTTATATTGTTAATAATTCAAGTATCAAATTTGTCATTTTGAATGTTGAGTTATGGCACACTTATGTGGAATTGATTATAATGATGTGGAATGCTGTAGTACCTGTTGTAAATTCCAATGGAACATGCTCCACCTTAACACAATTATTCACATGACCTTTTATTATGTTAAGAGTAATTATATTCTTTTATATACACCTTTTTATTACTTGAATGCTTTAGATGTTGCATTGCCAAGCGATTTTATCTTCTTCTTATGTTAACGGGATAATTCTCTTGCATCCTTGATGTTGAGCATGTTGAGCATGACAGGTTTCTCCACTAATCTATGTTATGTTTGTATGCCAGCATTGCGCAGATGATGATAGCACAACAAGGCCACTTTTGCTTGTTACTGCGTCAGTAGATAAAATAGTTCTCAAAAAGCCACTGTGTGTGGACAAAGACCTAAAAATTTCAGGAGCTGTCACATGGGTTGGTCGGTCCTCCATTGAGATACAGATCGAAGTCACTCAGTCTGAACAAGGTATTCCATAGATAACATTTTAATTACTGATTCTTCTCTTTTCGCGGGAATGTTGATGAAAAAAATGGCTAAAAGTATGAGAGTGTTTAACTGCGTGTTAAATGAGGATTGGTCATGCTTGGTGTCATTTTGTTTGGTTAGAAATATTGTTATTTCCTCTCTTCCTAAACACATCTCTCAACTTTTCTCATCAACGTGCAGATCCCTCAATAACATTTCTAACAATGTTCTACTGTAACTATATTAAATAATGCATATGCCTTACCTGTTTCCTTCTCTTTTCATGTTTAACATCCAAACTTAGTTCAAATATCCGTTAGGGATTAGCTTACTAGTTATGATGAGCTAACTGGCAGTTGATACTTTTTTTATTCAAGATGCGATTTCTTCTTCTATATGACAAGATCGTACTTCTTGTGTCCTAGAAAATTCACTGCAATCAGATCCCTTGGCCCTAACAGCTTATTTTACCTTCGTTGCACGTGATTCTAAGACTGGAAAATCTGCTCCTGTAAATCGACTTGCTCCAGAAACTGACCAAGAGGACTTATTTCTAAAGGAAGGGGAAGCAAGAGATAAACTACGGAAGAGGAAGAGGGAAGTGGAAAAATTGGCATTTGAAGGTGGGCACAGTGTCCATGGGGAGGTGAAACGATTAAAGAGTTTGTTGGCCGAGGGTCGAATATTCTGTGATCTTCCAGCTCTAGCTGATAGGGACAGTATTCTTATACGAGATACCCGTCTTGAGAATTCGTTGATTTGCCAACCACAACAAAGAAACCTTCATGGGCGTATTTTTGGAGGATTTTTAATGCACCGAGCATTCGAACTGGCCTTCTCGACTGCTTATGCCTTCGTTGGGCATAGACCTTGTTTTCATGAAGTTGATCATGTTGACTTTTTGAAGCCTGTGAGTATTTACTTCCATGAGATTTTTTACTAAGATGTTATTGATTTTACTGTTTGTTATATATTATTCTAACATCCTTGTAATATTTATCATACTGCCTTGGGGCTTCTCTGGCATGGCGGCAGTGGCCTTTTGCATTAGCATTCTTGGTAAATTACATTTTGTTTGCATGCTTGGACGGTGCAGAAAATGGCATACTCGAGAGCATCTCCCACGGCCAACCAAATCAAAAGAGCTATTAAGGATGTGTTCCTTTCAACTTGGTTGGGAATAAGGGTGTAAACATTTCGAGTCGAGTTCGAGTCAACTTTAGCTTGTGCTTGTGCTTTACTAATTAATCAAGTTTGAGCTCAAGCTTAATTCTAGTCAACTTAATTTTTTATTCTGAAACAAAAGATAGTTTTGATTCAAGTAATTATTGTAATAAAATGATTAAAAATTTGGAAATTAAATGAAACATAAAGAAAATCATTTGAAATAAGGATAAAATATAAATTTTAAAAGAATTTTATACTTATTTAATTCAAATAAAATTTAAGCGTATGTAATATTAATAATTTTTGAGCAAGTTAGTTCATAAGCTAACGAGTCTAGTATGGGCTAGCCTGAACTTGAGTCACTAGCTCTCAAGCTTGACTTATAAGCCATTTATGAAGTCGATTTGGGTCAATTTGGCTAGGGACACCTATAATTAGGAAATAGATTTTCATTGATCCTTTGGTAGTGGCCCATGCCGAAAGTGCTATGGTAGACCAAGAAGGGAGGGGGAGGGGGGGAATTGGTATTTTAAAAAAAAATTTCTTAAAAATGGAGTATTATGCGAAAGTGAATAAATGTTCTAAAACAATATATTTAAAATATACAGAAGAAAAATATTTTTATTCTTATATTTTTAACATTTTTTTTATGTTTATGCAAAAGATTAATCAACTTAATTTTACACATGTTGTTGTCATAGAAATATGCAAAGTAAACCAAAAGCAGGCAAGTAAAAGTACAAGAAAAGTAGACAATACAAATCAACGATTTTTATGGTGGTTCGATCACCAAACCTACGTTTACTCCCTGAGGTCTTTCTTCTTAGGATTTTTACTATATAGAAAACTCTTTTAAAACTCAATTGAGCGGAGAAGCCCTTTTTTCTTGTTAGGTGGAGAATGACTTTTCTAGACTCTTCTGTCCCCGAAAAGTCTCTCTTATTCAACCTCTTGGCACGCAGAGATGCTACTTCCTCCTTCTTATAGTGGAGGAGATGTCGCTCTCTATTACTTCTTGTAATAGTGGAGATGCAGCTCCCATAGCCTTCCCTGGCTAGTGTTGAGTCCTCTCCCAAGACTCCCATAGAGACCCTTTCAAAACACTTGATCCAAGACTCTGGAGGAAAGGTGCAAGTTGACAAGACTTTTGTTTGAATCCCCTTACATAATCCTTTCCCTCAAGGTTTCTCTCAAACTCACCCTCCCTCCCAAAAGTTTGCTCAAGGTTTTTCCAAGGAAGAGATCCTCTCTTTCTCCCCGATGGCTCTCATTGAAACCCATGTTTGAGATTCTCGAAAAGACTATTCTTAAAATGAATTACATTGGGCTATTTAATTGAAACCCTAATTTTTAATTTTAATGCTTTTATCGTACAGTACGAAGCTAGGTTCATACTATCTGATTAGTTAAACTCTTATTTAAGATTGTATTGTATGATATTCGGTCGTTCAATATGATCAGTTATATCGAATTAAGGATCGTTTTGGACGACAAATTTCGTCCAGTGAAGTCTTTATTTAACTGGACTGTACGACTTGGATCTTATAGTTTAATCTCTAATCAAGATTTGATCATGATTTAGTTCCATGATTAACTGATAAAACTATGCAACATTCATTAATGATCATACATTACAAAAATCTTTTGTACCATACGATTATGTCAAAATTCAAATATGGAATTTACCTGATTTTTGTAACTAAGATTCGACAATAGGTTTTTATCAAGATACTTGATCTTACTGTATGATTGTAAGTCATACATCACAATTAGTTTTGCTAAAAATTATTTTAATTAATTTAATTAAATATTTGATTTAATTTTTGAAATAGTTAATCGTACAATATGATTTGAATTGTACAGTACGATCTCACAAAGAAAATCAAGTGTTCAATTTTCTCATCATTTATGTGTGTGCTTGCCAACATACATCATATACAAATTGATTCTAGAAAAAGAAAAACTACAAACGTTTTTATTACAACTTGTGACTAGACTCAATGTTGAGTTCTTTTTTTTTGGTCTGTAAGCTATACATGAATTATTCATAGCACACAATAGAAAATTATATATATATATATGCAAAGAATCTTAAATGATCAAACCAATAATGTTTGTACAACAACAACAACATCAAGCCTTTATCCCACTACGTGGGTCGGCTACATGATTCCTTTTTCTCCATTGTGGCCTATTAAAAGTCAAATTCTCGTTTAAATCTAATAAAAAAAGGTCATTCCTAATATTTTCTAACCAAGTCTTTTTAGGTCTACCCCTACTTTTCTTAACATAAGTCAAATCTAATACCTCTACTCTCCTAACCGGGTCATCGGAAGGCCGTCGTTTTATGTGACCAAACCATCTAAGGCGACTCTCTCTAATCTTATCTTCTACTGGAGCTACTCCAACCTTTTCACGTATATGCTCATTTTGTATCCTATCTCTAAGGGTAAAGCCACTCATCCACCTGAGCATCCTCATCTCTGCCACACTTAACTTAGTATTATGCTTCTCTTTTAATGGCCAACATTCGGCACCATAAAGCATTGCAGGCCTCACTACCATCTTATAGAATTTTCTCTTAAGTTTGAGGGGTACATTTCTATCACATAACAAGCCCGATGCATTCCTCCACTTCAACCATCCAACTTGAATTCTGCTGATAATATCCCCATCTATTTCACCATTACTCTGAACAATAGATCCAAGATATCTAAAACGTGTACTCTTATTAATGACTTGATCGCCCAAAGTTACAATCCCCTCACTAGATCTATTACTACTAAAATTACACTCCATATATTCCGTTTTAGATCTACTCAAGCGAAAACCTTTACACTATAAGGTTGACCTCCATAATTCAAGTTTACCTTCAACTCCCTCTCTAGTCTTATCAACAAGAAGAATATCATCAGCAAAAAGCATACACCAAGGTACATCCTCTTGCAAATGTCTAGTGAGAACATCCATGACTAAAGCAAAAAGATATGGGCTTAAGGCTGATCCTTGATGTAACACAACCGAAATATAGAAATACTTGGTCAATCCACCTTGTGTTTGAACACAAGTAATAGTTCCTGCATACATATCTTTAATGATTTGAATATAAGCATTATTGAC
The DNA here is from genome assembly GCA_016618105.1 of Dendrobium huoshanense. Lineage (NCBI taxonomy): Eukaryota > Viridiplantae > Streptophyta > Magnoliopsida > Asparagales > Orchidaceae > Dendrobium > Dendrobium huoshanense. The sequence goes on along the minus strand of CM028358.1, from coordinate 24,839,588 downwards.
TCCTTTCTTTTCAAGAACTCTCCATAGCACTTCTCTTGTAACTTTATCATATGCTTTTTCTAAATCAATAAATATCATATGTAGATCCTCCTTATTTTCTTTATATTTCTCCATCAAACCTCTTTATAAATGTATGGCTTCCATAGTCGACCTACCCGGCATGAATCCAAATTGATTTTGAGAAACATTAGTATCACGCCGCAACCTATGCTCCATAACTCGCTCCCAAAGTTTTAAAGTATGACACATTAACTTAATACCTCTATAATTTGTACAATATTGTGCATCACCTTTATTCTTAAAAATAGGAATTAACACGCTTATTCTCCACTCATCTGGCATCTTTTTAGTCTTCAAAATAGTATTAAAAAGTTTAGTAAGCCATGAAATTCCTTCATCTCCTAAGCATTTCCACACCTCTATTGGAATATCATTAGGTCCAACAGTTTTTCCACCCTTCATTTTCTTTAAAGCCTCTCTAACTTCAGTTTTACTAATACGCCGATAAAAACAGAAATCTTTATTTTCATTTAGGGTGCTAAGGTCATTATAGTCAATCTTATTTTCACAATCTTTATTAAAAAGTTTAGCAAAATATCTCATCCATCTTTGTTGAATATCATCTTCTAAGAAAAGTATTTTTTGATCTTCATCTTTAATACACTTCACTTGAACTAAATCCTTACTACTCCTATCTCTTTGTTTGGCTAACTGATACATATATCTTTCTCCTATTTAATATCTAATCTATTATATAAATTACTAAAAGCTACTGTCTTTGCATCGTATATTGCTTTCTTAGCATTCTTATGAGCCACTTTATATATTTCCCAATTATCAGAATTTTTAAAATTAAACCAATTTTTATAACAAAGCTTCTTATTTGTAATCTTTTCTTGCACATTTGGATTCCACCATCAACTACTTTTACTATTATGAGCTTTTCCCTTTGATACTCCAAGGATATCTTTTGCAATATTCTTAATATCACTAGCCACTTTTTCCCACATAATATTAGCATCCTCATGCACAGACAAAATCTTAAGATCTAAAATCTTATTTCCAAAAATATTTTTGTTAATATTCTTTAAATGCGATCTAATCCTATAAAATTGTTTTACTTTATTTTTTTATTTTATGCCCCTTTATCTTAAAGTCCAAAATTAATAATCGATGTTGGGTACATAAATTTTCACTCGGAATAACTTTACAATCTTTGCAATCTAAACGATTTAGTTTTCTAATAAGAAAATAGTCAATCTGTGTTAATAGATCCATTTTTATAAGTGATGAGATGCTCATTTCTTTTTTTAAATAAGGTATTAGCAATTGAAAAATCATAAGCTAAACAAAAATCCAATATGGTCTTGCCACCTTCATTTGTTGTTCCAAATCCATGGCCACCATGAATGCTTTTAAAATCATCTACCTCTCTACCAACATGTCCATTTAAATCTCCTCCAATAAAAACTCTTTCTTCAAGAGGTATCTTTTTTATTTATTCTTCTAAGTCATTCCAAAAATTTAATTTAGAACTCATATCCAAACCTACTTGAGGAGCATAAGCACTTATAATATTAACAATCTTATCATCAACAACAATCTTTAAAGCTATAATTCTATCTCCAATCATATTAATTTTTATAACATTATCCTTTAAACTCTTATCTATAATAACACCTACACCATTTCTAGTACAACTCCGACCCGAATACCAAAGTTTAAATCATAAACTATCAATTTCCTTAGCCTTCTCACCAACCCATTTAGTTTCCTGAATGCACAAAATATTTAACTTCCTATGAATCATAATATATATTAATTCCATTAATTTTCCTGTAAGGGAACCTATATTCCAAGTTCCTATCCTAATTTTAGTTTCATGGACTAGCTTCTTTGCCCACATTCCGTCCTTGATGTGGGAACCCTTGCCTATTTAACACTGCACCCGGGCGTCGGTGCAGCGGCCCTTGCACACTTATCACTGTATTCAGGCCATACAGCGCGTCGCTTTCAGGGGACGCCCTAGCATTAACACAATTTCTTAAAGGATTCATGTCATTATTGTTCGACAAGTTTTACGCTGGCTGTCGACTACCTAACGCAACCCTCCACTTTTCTCATCCAGGACTTGGGACCTGGCAATGGCAGTGTTAAACCAATAATGTTTGTAATGATCAAAATTCTAGATTGGGTTTCAAAAATCACCCATTTTTTATAATAACAAATATTATTAGTTGCTTCGAGTTAGTATTTTAGTTTTCCGCATAGCACTCTCTCTCAGTATATAGCTTCTTAATTATTAATAGGAGAGTACTAAGATTTCTTTATTTTTATTTTTTTAATATATATATATATATATATATATATATATATATATATATATATATATATATATATATATATATATATATATATATATATATATATATTGTTAATGGAAAATAGTTAAAAAAAAAAAAAAAACAAGCACTGCACTAATAACAAACACTATACTAACAAAAGTCAACTAATATACTAACAAAAGACAAATAATACAATCAACAAGTTCTCCCTTTTGACATCACAAAAAGAGAGATAGAGAGGAAAACAAAAATAGTATAGGTTGGCCATGGCCATATATTTGTTTAGCTTGATAACCTCAGATCTCGCACCATTTCTTCTATATCCTTGTGCATCCCCTTCCAATTTTTACGCTGGCTGTCAACACCTGGATGAAGTAAGCAATGAGCTTGTGATTCTGCATGAGCACTATCCCTAAGCCATACCCAGATGCATCTATCTCTATCACAAAAACCTGACTAAAATTTGGTAGGGCCAAGACCGGTACTATGGTCATGGCCTTCTTCAATCTCGCTCAAAGGCCTGGGTAGCTACCTCTCCCCACATTAACCTATCCTTTTTAACTACTCTGTCAATGGCCAGGCTATGGTGTTGTATCCCCTCATAAATCTTCTGTAATACCCAGTCAACTCTAGGAATCCCCTCAACTCTCTCAGATTCCTAAGTAGAGGTTATTTCTGCATGACCTAAACCTTGGCTTAATCTGCAGGTACTCTTAGGATACCATGTGCCCCACGTACTCCACCCTGGCTTGTGTGAAGAAACACTTTTTTAAATTGGCCCGCAGCTGGTGCTCTTGTAAAACTCTCAAGACTACCCTTAAATGCTACAAATGCTCCTTGGATTTGTTGTACACTAGGATTTCGTCAAAGAAAACCAATACAAACTTCCGAAGGTATGGTCGGAAAATCTGATTCATCAACGATTGGAATGTAGCAGGGGCATTTGTGAGGCCGAACGACATCACTAAGAAGTAGTAATGCCCTTCATCTGTCCTGAATGCAGTCTTTGGGACATCCTCATACTGATCTAATGATATCAAGACTTCAGATCCATCTTAGTGAACGCCACTGCTCCCCATAGCTCATCGATCACTGGTATGAGAAACTTGTCAAGCACAGTCTCTTTATTTAAGGTCCGATAGTCAATACAAAATATCTAGCTCCCATCCTTCTTCTTGACCAACAAAATTGGACTAGAAAAAGGACTCACTTGGTCTAATGATCACTGCCTCTAACATCTCTCTAATAAGCTTCTCAATCTCGTCCTTCTGAATCTGAGGGTAGTGTTATGATCGGACACTGATTGGGGAAACCCCCTTCTTTAGGGTGATGGCATACTCCTGCCCTCATGGTGGTGGTAAGCCTTGAGGTGGTTGAAAGATCTCACTGAACTGTTGTATGAGTGGTTGCACCAAAAGGGGAATATCTCCTCCTCTTATTTTGATCCCTTCTAAATTTTGCAGTTCCATCAGAAATCCTCCTCCCACCTCATGTATGATACTTACCATGATTTTGAGAAAACCATAGTTTTGGACAACCCCACATCTCCTTGGATCACGACCATTCTTCCCTTCACCACCAGCTCCATTGTTAGTGCTCCCCAATTGGCCTTGGTATCTCATTGGATCACCACCCTTCTTCCATACACCACTAGCTCCATTGTTAGTGAACATCACTGCTCCTCATAGCTCATACAACAGCTCATTGATCACTGGTATAGGGAACTTGTCTGGCACAGTCTCTTTATTTAGGGCCTGGTAGTCAATACAGAATATCCATCTCCAATCCTTCTTCTTGACCAGCAAAATTGGACTAGAAAAAAGACTCACTCGGTCTGATGATCCTTGCCTCTAACATCTCTCCGATTAGCTTCTCAATCTCGTCCTTCTGAATCTGAGGGTAGCATTATGATTGAACACTGATTGGGGAACCCCTCCTTTAGGGTGATGGCATGCTCCTGCCCACATGGTGGTGGTAAGCCTTGAGGTGTTTGAAATACCTCACTGAACTATTGTATGAGTGGTTGCATTAAAAAGGAAATATCTTTTCCGTCTATTTTGATCCCTTCTAGACTTTACAGTTCCACCAGAAATCATCCTTCCACCTCTTGTATGATACTTACCATGATTTTGAAAGAAACCATAGCTTTGGTGAACCCCACAACTCCTTGGATCACCACCCTTCTTCCCTCCACCACTAGCTCCATCATTAGTGCTCCCCAATTGGCCTTGGTATCTCTCAAGGTCTGCAGTCACTTTATCCCCAAGATAACAACATTCCCTAACTCCAATGGAAGAAAATCCTCCCTCACTTGAACTCCATATATCGTCAGCATCTGTCCCCTACACAATCCTCTCCCCATCTCCACCTTCCAGTGACTATCATCACCTCGTAGCCTCTGGTGTCCACCAATTTCACCCCCAACTGATCAACGACCTGATTGGAGACAAAATTGTGGGTCAATTAGCACCACCACCTCTCTGTCAGCTATTTCTCCTTTTACCTTTAAGGTGTGATTCGGGGTGAATTCCACCATTAAGTTTAAGGAGACTTCGGCCATGTCCAAATGCAACTCTTCCTCATATTCCAACACTGCCCCGCTCTCACCTCTCTCCTCATCTTCCTCGTCATCATAGATGGTAAGAACCTGAAGAGTTTGGTCCTTACACCTATCCCCCGATGTGTACCTCTCATCACATCTGAAGCACAATTCCTTTGCCTGCTTCTCTTGAAGCTCCTTTGTAGTTAGTTTCTTGAAATTTCTCACTAAATCCACCTCCTATAGACTTATTTTTTGTGGAGCCCAACCCCCCCCCCCCCCAAACAAAAAAAAATTTTCGGGTGCTAGTCCTTTAGGAGCTAGGAATGTGTTGGTTATCCTGTACGGCCCTCCTGAATTGCTGCCTTTGGCCCCCCTTCAAGGTGCTTATAATCCTCTATTAATTGTACTAGCTCCATACCTCTCCCAAGTCCCGAGGTCTTATCACTCTAATTGCTACTTGGATTTTTAGTTTGAGTCCCTTCATGAAGTATACCTCTAACAACGTCTCTGAAAGACAGTCCAAACGGATAGTAAGGTACTCGAATCTCTCTTTGTACTATAGCACTGAAGCCTCCCGTGTCAGGGCGAAAAACTGCTCGTAGAAGTTTCCTCTCCTGCTGGTTCGAAAACTTTCCAACAAGCAATCCTTGAACTCCCTCCAACTCCGTCTGGGTCGTCGCATGTTCCTCCACTAGTACCAAGCATGGTTTAAAATTGCGCAATATGAGGCTCGCCTTGAGGCCCGCCTTTGCGTAATTCCACTAAAAAACGCCTCGATGCTTACGCCTTGAGTTTTTTTTTATGAGGCTTGCGCCTCAAATTGGTTGAGGCTCGCCTTGAAGCCCGCCTCGCCTCACTGGCATGAGGCTTACGCCTCACACTATATATATTAAAACTTACATAAATCTTGAAATAAATGTCTGACATTGGACTCTATAGGAGAGGAGGAAGGAGAGAGAGCAGTTCACCATAATGATGATTCAAATGAAGAACCCCTTAGTGATTACAGTGCTGATGACTTATGAGTTCTTATATGATATGCCATTGCTATTTATTTTTGGAAATTGGAATTATATGTTAATGAAAAAAATATTGGGATTTGGGAAAGATAGAATTTTGAATTGAACTATATTTCTTGTCTTATTATTGAGATATTTTGATTTCACTTCATATCTTATGCTTTTTTATGTTTTATATTATTCACTCATTAGTATATAAAAAAATAATCATTTTATGTTTACGCAATCTTTTGATTTTGAGGCTTACGCCTCAAAAACGCCTTGAGGCTTACGCGTCACCTCACGAATGAAAAACCCCTCAATACCCGAATACGCAATTTTAAACATTGGTACCAAGCCAAGGCTTTCCCCTCTAAACGTAGGTCTCCTGTTGTCAACATCTCATCCTCTGTCAAATCGTTGATAGCGAAATACCTTTCCACCTTGTAGTTCCATCCATGTGCATCATCTCCTCAAAGATTGACATTTTTAGCTTCCTCACTCTCAGATTGCTTCCGTTTTCCTTGAATTCTCCATAGCATCCCATTCCACAATGGGGAGGTGCTACCCAGGTGTCCCGATCTTCCCTTCTACGCTCAAACCCAATTCCTTTTTCAAAATCCCCCAATTCTTCTTTCAAAATCAGCACCCCTTCGCTCATACCCGATACTCATTTCCTCACTAGAAATAGGCTCTAGCGGAGGTATCCGAATCTCCACCTCTTGATTCTCCCCTCCCCTAACTAAAATAGGGTTTCCTCCTTTTCCTTGGCCGTCGGTGGCTTCCTTCATTTCAGATGGCGTCATATTGGGTTTGGCTTCAAGCAACTTCTTCAGCGTGTCTTCCACTACGACGAACTTTCCATCTATTTTTTCATGGATGGACGCAATTTGGTTTTGAAAATCTGACATTTTTTTTCTCAAAATTTGATTTTAATTGGCCTAATTCTCACTCCAACACTTCTACTTTTCTTCTAGCTATTGGTACCCCAGATCGAAGAGCTTTGATACCAATTTGATAGGAAACAATAATATTAACAAAGAAAAAAACTGTTCTGAAATAAAAAATTCAGCACTTTGCCAAGCAGATTTTTGAGAATTTTGTAGAGAAATAACAAAGAAAATACTTTTGATTGATAGTAGGTGAAGAAAAACTACAATATACAATGGATCTTCTATTGGAGAGGAAGATCAATCTCCCAAATCTCTAGACGCCGCTTAGAGCCCGCTCTAAATTCGGCAAAAATCAAAGATAAAAAACCTAACCCTAGCATCCCAACATGTTGGAGGTAGCATGTTGGAGGCGGAACCCTTCAGCCTCTCGTAAAAAAATGCCAGTCCAGTTTGAACCGGCTGGACCGGTCCATTTGTATACCAACAATTTTTATAGTAGTTCGGTCACCAGACCTATGTCCACTGCCTAAGGTCCTTCTTGGGAATTTCACTATATAGAAAAGTTTTTTAGCACTCTGTATGCGGAAAAGCCCTTTTTCCTTACCATGTAGATAAGACCTTTACAAACTATTTTATCTTCGAAAAGTCTCCCTCCTCCAAGCTCTTGTCATGGTGAAGATGTTGCTCCCTCCTTTTGCTCTCTATGGCGGAGATGTCTCTTCCTCCTGTTCTTTGCAACGGTGGAGATGTTGCTCCCCTAGCCTTCTTTGTTAATACCGAGTCCTCTCTCAAGACTTTTATAGAGTCCTTTTCAAAACACTTGATATAAGTTTCTAGAGGATAGGTGTAGGTTGACAAAACTCATGTGTGTATCCCTTTACACAATCCTTAAATAACCTCAAGGTTTCTATTAAACTCACCCTCACTCCCAAAAGTCCTCTAAAGGTTTTCCCAAGGAAGAGAACCTCTCTCTCTCTCCAAAGGCTCTCTTATAAAAACCCATGCTGAGATTCTTTCAAAGGCTCTAATAATGAATTAAGTTGGACTATTTAAATGAAATTCTATTTTCAATTTGAATGCTCTTATTGTACAATATGAAGCTAGGTTTGCACTGTTTGATTAGTTAAACTCCTATTTCAAATCGGATTGTACAATATTTTGTCATATAGTACAATTAGCTATATGGAATCAAGGATCATCCATGACGAACTATATTTCATCCAGTGAAGTATCTATTTAATCGGATTGTCCGACTTGAGTAGTACAGTACAATCTTCAATCAAGAAGTGATATTGCTTCAATTCTTTGATCAACGGACAAAATTAGGAATTTTAATTTATCATTGTACAGCACGAGTAGATCAAAATTCAAATTTCGAATTTACCTAATTTTGGTAACTAAGATTCGACGGCGGGGTTTTATCAAAATACTTGATCTTCCTATACGATTATAAGTCATATAGTACGATTAGTTTTGCTGAAATTTAATTAAATTAAACATTTTGATTTAATTTATAAAATAGCTAATCGTGTTGGATTGTATTGTATGATCTAACAGAAAAACTTATGTATTCAATTTTCTCATCCTCACTTCATAGGTGTGTTTGCCAACATACACTCAATACAAATTGACTCGGGAAAAAGAAAAATTACTGACTCTTTAATTGTAATTTATGACTAGACTCATTGTTGCACTTCTTGATTTTTTTTTCTAGTTTGACTAGATGTATGTTGTATCTGAAATATTCATAGCACATAAAATAAAATTATATATATAATAAAGAAAATTTTAAATAATCAAAATAATAAAATTTGCAATTATCAAAACATAAGGTCAGGCTCACGAGTTTCAACACACTATTTTTTATTAATAATGGTGAGCCGAACCTAGTGTTTTAAATATTATAAATATTATTTAGTTTGATCGTTTGCGATTCTCTTCATTATATATATATATATATATATATATATATATATATATATATATATATATATATATATATATATATATATATATATATATATATATATATATATATATATATATATATAGGTCTTCTTTTGTATGCTACTAACATTTCAGGTACAACATACATTGAGCCAAACCAAAAAAAAAATTCAATAAGTGCAGCAGCGAGCCTAGTCACAAGTTGAATATATATATATATATATATATATATATATATATATATATATATATATATATATATATATATATATATACCAGTGCCCAAAAACTCATTTTTTGGAATGAAAATTAAAAGGACATATCAGAAAACAGCCTTAAAGGATTATGACATGAAGAACATATAGTGAATTGCAAAAAAGCCAGTAAGACTCAAAAATACCAAATCAGATTAGAAGGAGAAAAATAAAGGCTGCAGGTCCTATACTGATAGACCAAAGTGAAAAATTGAGAATAATTTCTGGACTCAGTAGGCCAAAATGTCATCCACATTGCGGTAAGGGGCAGCATATCCAATGAGTAATGACCATCCAAGTGCGAGCAAAGTCTGACAAACAATTGAGATTGTCCAGAGTGAAGAAATTGCTAGGCAAAGATCTAACTGATATCCTCATAGCTTTTCCAGCTTCATATTTTGAGTCTGCATGCATTCAAAATCGAATGGTAAACCGTTGTACGATAGTTGGAAACGCTACCAAATCTTCTGCTATTTCTCTCATTCCAGATAGGTAAACTATAGCAGCATGCTAATAGAAAATATTCATTTTTAAGATCTTTAATATAAGAATGAGTATCTTCAATCACATCCAGCACTTGAGTGATATTGGGCCTCAGCAAGAAGGGAGAGCATGTGAATAAACCTTACCGATAATGTTAAAACTAAAGCGGCATTCAAAAAATATGTGAGAAAATTTTCTCTTTATTAGAACGAAACAAGAATCAATAGGAACATTTCTCATAATTAATGCATATGATGTTTTGGTAGCCAGCGATTTAAAAATGAAATACTTTAAGACATTTTTGTTTGCCAAATTTGTTTGGTCCAAGCAAGTTGAGTAGTGTTAGTAGAAAGTGATAATAGAAAGGTTTTGAAGGTTGGTTTAACTTTCCCGGACCAAGAGATAGTATTCTTATTGTGAAGATTATAGAAATAGAAGAGAGAGTATCCAATGTGTTGCTCGGTCAATTGAGAGGATGGTTCCAGGAATCATGATTTATAACCTCAAAAAGAAGCACATGAGTGTATTCTTTGCTAAAGAAATTACCATAGAGCTCACAGATAGACTTCCCATTAAGCGAGGGATCTCAAAGAAGAGAGAGATTGCTGTTAACAATCACGTGGAAAGTGATAGAATTTTGAAGTTTAAATGCCACCTCTTCAAATTCTTCCAAATTTTAGACATTGAGTGGTCTACAGGCTTCCAACAAGAGATATACTTGTTCCTCCATCATCTAGCTAGAAGATTATTGTGGGCTCCGAAAATTTGGCCCCGGCCTCCGCATCGCGCGATTTCTTTTATTCGGCGAGGGAGTTTTAACGAACTAAGTTCCGGGGTAAATTTTGGAAGGCAGATGGGTTTGTAGATAAGACACTACCCAGAGATTTCGCCCTCATTTTGTGAGGACTTTATGATCTGAGTTCTGGTTTCCTATAGGCGCAAGCCCCTATAGTTAATTACCCCTCCCGATCACGAGAGAGAACTTTCGATTAAGGCTAGTCGTCAATCAGATACGTATAGAGATACGTGTTATCTGGCATATAGTAGCAGCATAGATTTCAGATGTTGAAAAAAAAATGGTTGGAAATTGAAGAGTTGGGTTTGGAAGATTTGGATTGAGATATTTGTGAAAATTTTATATTTAAAAATAGAAATTTCACCATCGTGCACTTAAAGCGGATGGTGGGGGAATGGATGATAGACCCGATCAAGATCCCATGGTTCCATCGTCCCGGGCCATCGTGGTCCCTGGTCTACTTAGTCAGAGGAGGTAGTCGACCCAACCTGACAGAAGGATCCTTGTCGGCAGCCATGGGTTGCTTCGTCCAAGGGGACCTTGTAGACCTGGGTTGGATATTTGTCTAAGGGGACAAATTTAAATCCACCTTAGCTAACAGAGGGCTTTGTGCCCTATCGATCATATCCTATTGATTCATATCTCAAGGATTTGATGTCAGTAAGGAGCGTATTGGCTCTGGCCATAACCGAGATATCGTGGTGCCATTTGGCGGCGAAACCACGCGGTTCAGAGGGCCCCGGGTCGTCATAACCGTTTATCCTGCGGTGGCCACTTAGCGGCAGACCGCCGGTTAGAGGACACGTACCACGTCCTTACTGGCAGGAGATTGTTTGAGAATGGATCCTAGTGATATTTTTGACTAGGCATTTGGCTCTTTGTGAGCTAGAGTTTATTTGAATTTGTCCGCCTCGGCAAACTGTTGCGGAGGGCGGATTGAATTTGCTTTAAGTTTGTTGATGGATTGATTTCATATTTAAATATCTTGGAATTAGGGATTGATTTGGATTTCTGGAGTAATCTTTGGAATTTTTGTGGAGCTTTTGGATTTTGTGTAGACTTTGGGTATTTGGGAGGCATTTGAAATATTTGAGAACCCCTCCGGTTGAGATTAGCATTCAACACGGCCATCATCGGGGTGTTTGGGGTCATTTCCATTTGATTGAACCTTGTCGACCCTATCAACTTATCGATAGGGGATCGGGTTTCTCGTAGGCTTTGTGCCTTTCGTTTAGTGAATTCTCTTGATTTTAGGCTTTGAAGGCCTAAAAAGAATGTATTTAGACAAATACATCGGTCGCTACAACCGTGTATTTTGTTAGGTAGTTTGAATCTTGTCGACTTCTATTGATCCGTATAGAAGGATCGGATTCGAACTTGAATTCACTTGTCAACCCGCGCAGCATCCCTAAGCGTCACGTGTGTACCAATAACACGCTCGTCGGGGCCCATGCGGGTGATTCTTATATTGAATTAGACATATTTGTAGACGCCTTCTGTCTGCTTGTACAGAGGTTGCAGATCCGGTGGCGTGGCGTTGTAGATTGTAGACGCCTTCTGTCTGCTTGTATCAGTGTTGCAGATCCGGTGGCGTTGAGTTGTAGGTTGTAGACGCCTTCTGTCTGCTTGTATCAGTGTTGCAGATCCGGTGGCGATTTATTGTAGATTGTAGACGCCTTCTGTCTGCTTGTATATGTGTTGCAGATCCGGTGGCGTTGCGTTTTGATGTTGACTCCCCCTTTCTCAATCACCGGGGATGGGTTCTTTTGGACTTTGAAGTCCACTGATTGTCATTTCACTTTGAGAAGATCTCTTTTCAAGATATTTAATGTAATGGACTTTTTCGTACATCGGGTTGCCGTTGTACTCGAAATACTTGAAGATCTTGATCACCGTTGCTATAGGTGATATTCATACTTGTGTCCACAGTGGTTCGTCGTGACTACGATATATCCACTGTTGTTATCCACAAGTTGTTTGTGGCCATTTGCATTTGTAAGGGATCCATACTTGTGCCCACAGTGATTCGTCGTATTTGCAACACACTGTTGTTATCTACAAGTGGTTCGTGCTTATTTGAAAGGACCCGTGGTATTTGCTACGATCTCCTAAAGATGTTCGTAGGAGATGTACTTGTGTCCACAGTGGCTCGCTATGCTTACGAAACTCTCACTGTTGTTATCCACAAGTGATTTGTAGTTGTTTGCAGGGATCCATTGTATCAACTACGATCTCCTGAAGGTACTTGTAGAAATTGTCGTAGGAGATTTCAACAGCATATGTAGGAGGGATACCAATGCATCTCATTCTTGCAGGTACGATGCTCCCGATTTCGTAGAGACTGTTGTAAGAGTCCGATACATTATTTACTTGCATGCATTGAGATCTTGTGTGTTGTTCTTGAAGGTTCAAGCCTTCTGAATCCTTGTTCAATTCATATTAGAGTTTACTTGAGCTTGAGCTCAATGTTCGGGGTCCCCTGATGTTCAAGTCTTCAAGTTCAAGTACGTGTTCGAGTGCTTGTTCAGAATCTTCTGAAGTTCTTGCAAATTATATTTCAAATTCATACTGAATTGGCTTTGAGTTCAATTTTGATCTGAATTTGATTTCAATTTGGTTTGATTTTATTTGGATTTGAACTTTATGAATCATTTAAATTCTGTTCAGGTCCTCTGCTCGTGTTCAATCAAGTTCAACGGTCCACTGCTCTTGTTCATGTTCAAAGTTCAATGCTCTTTCTTGTTTGGTCCAAATCTTTGTTCTTTTGAGTTCAAAACAGGTCCAAGTGTAGTAATATTTCACCCGAAATTTCGGCAGCCTCCCGGCGTCTCCCCCGTTTAGGGGAAAACTACGGAAAACTGGGCCTTTCCCACCACGCTAAGAAAAACGTGTATGGTAGGTGTCCTCCTTCGAGGACACCGCGGCCATGTAAAGTCTTTGTCCCCACCACGCTAAGAAAAGCGTGTATGGGTCTTCTCGGTACCTGTTGCAAGAGAAAAAAAACAGTTGTTTCCCCGCAAGCGGGTACTTATGGGCATCCCTACTTCGTCGTACGCATCGCACCGGGTTCCCTTCCCACCACGCTAAGAAAAGCGTGTATAGGTGGTTTGCCGGTGCGTTACGAACTTCGAAGAAGGATTTGGAACCAAGGATCGCTCGCCTACCTTGTCGTAGGTGTCGCGCCGGTTGCCCCTCCCACCACGCTAAGAAAAGCGTGTATGGGCAGACCGCCGACTCGACACGCAGGACGAGGTAAGAAAGAAAGCCTGGGTTCCAGAAATTATACCTTTGGCGGCCGGCGGATCGGCGGTAGAAGCTCATGGACCGAGGCGAGAGAGCAGGCATGCTTTCTCTTTTTCATTATTAATCTTAATTAATTATAATTAATAATAATTAAATTTAATTAATTATAATTAATTATAATTAACAATAATTAATTAAAGAATAACATAATTAATTATGACTTGATTAATCATAATTAATTAAAAGTCATTCTTAATTAATTATAATTAAAAAATAATTAGATTATAATTAACTTAACTAATTAAGATTAATTTCAATTAATTAAAATTAATACACATATATTTTGTTTTGTTTTGGCCGGGCTTAGGGTAAATCCAATTAAACGGTTTTAGTGCACGCATTAAATCCCGGCAATGGGTAAATCTCGGATTTAAGGATTTACGGCTTAAACCCCGTATTTACTAAATCCCTCGGTTCGGTGGATTACGGGACTTGGCCGAAGAAGTGCGTGCAAGGAAGAAAGTTACCTACACAGCCGCAAGCTCCTGTTCTTCCTCCCGATCAAAATGTCGCAACTTCCGATTTCGGGGGAGAGAAAGGATCGTCAAAGGAGCGAAGTCGGACCAGCCGCGAGAGTCGAAGAAGCACGGACGGGAGAAAGCTAACTTCACGGCTGAGCGAGCTCCGTCTCGCTTCCGATCAAAGTGTCGGTCTGCCGGTCCGACAGGAAGGGAAAGTCGTTCAAAGGAGCGGAGTCGAGCGGCGTCGGAGCAGGGAGGAGGACCAGCGGGAGGATTTCGGGAGCCAGGGAGAGAGATCAGAGAGTGGGAGATCGGGAGGAAGTCGTGAAGCGTTCGCGGGAGGAGGCCGAAGGCCTCGTCTCTTTGGCCTTTTAACGACTCGAGCGAGTCGTGCGAGCGACGTGGGAGCGACGTGCGTGAGGCGACGTCGACATGGTCTCGACGTGCGAGATCGTGCGGCGTGCTGCGGCAGGTAAGGGATTTTGATTTTGATTTTTTTTTTTTTTTTATAGCAGGTCAACAAATGCCCCCCAACAAATGTGGTAGGCGTCTGGAGCGGGCCACGTTTGTTGCATGCTAATTGACCCTGTGGATCTCTAGATATTTATTCTAGATGTCACACTAGGGTTTCATTTAGTGGATCTCCAAGAATTTCCTTGGATGTCACACTTTCTTCTTTCTTCACTGCTCTTTTGGATGTATCCATAGATGGTTGATATCTTGATGAAATTTTAAATATTTATTTGGGGATCTCGGCACGCAGCGCGATGTCGACCCAAATAAATATTTAAAATGCCCCCAGTCTTTAGGGACATTTGTAGATGTCATTCAGGGTGCTCATTCTGCAGCTTTTGCTAGAGTCCCAAAATTTTGATTCCTTCTGTCCTGTGCTTTGTGCTGCGAACTTGGTGAAGGGTTGTCTGATTTGTCTTTGCTGACTTGTCAGAAGATTTGTATGCCTTCTACCCTTTGCTTCTAGCTTTGACGGGCTTGTTGAAGGAATAGATGCCGGTGACCTAAACCCTTAGGTTTGTATTAGGTCGATGGCGAAAAGTCATCGGTCCTGAGCTTTGTGCATAGCGGACTTGTTGATGACGAAATCCACTTAGTTCAGCCATAGGCTTTTCTTGAACTTTGTGATAGTTTTCTTCGGTCCTTTGCTTTGTGCTTTGGTGGACTTATTGAAGAAAAGTTCCTTCGATCCTCGCTTTGTGCTTTGCGGATTTGTTGAAGGATTTGCAGGTTCTGAATTTGATTGATAGTACCGAATATGGGTAGTATCTTGATCCTTGACCACTTGAGAAGACTTTAATCTGAATAACTTGAGTTTATCAGATCGGGAGAGCTGGGATTTGACAGCTCTTCGTCCTCTGGTTGCTGAGATGGGGGTTCCTCTACTGCGGCCTTTCTTATGGCTTGTTGAGTAGACGGAGCTGCCAGCGATCCGGCCATATTTGGGCTTGTTGGATCCGACCTTTTACACCCATTCAGTCTTCAGACTTGAGCTATGGGAATTGCGCTTCCTAATGCTGATTTTGCTGAAGCTGACAGATTTGGAGTCATCCTTCATGGTTTTGGATTTTGGAGCCTACGAACATTCAGTAGTTGCTCGAGACTCATTCTTCCACTGGAACTTTGATTCTCCAGTCATTTTGGAGAACTTTACAGACTACGATCACTTGGACTTGTCGAGTCAAATTGGCCTTCGTTCTTCCTACAGTCTCTACTGACGGGTTGACGAAGTGGGGGTTCCGCTACTACGGCCGTTCTTATGGCTTGTTGAGTAGACGGAGCTGCCAGCGATCCGGCCATATTTGGGCGTGTTGGATCCGACCTTTTACACCCATTCGAACCTTAAGCTTCAGACTGTTGAAAGACTTCAAGCTTTTCCGGCTCAATTTGTAGGAGTGTGTAGCCACAAAAGTCTCTTTTTTGACCTTTGAGTCTTGGTTGTTGGAGAAGGTGTCTCTAACTTTTGAAAGATCACCTGCATATACTTTGAAAGAGAAATCTTTGTATTCTTTAGCACAAAATAGCATTTGAATTGATAATTTTAAATATTTATTCGGGGATCTCGGCACGCAGCGCGATGTCGACCCGAATAAATATTTAAAATGCCCCCTGTCTCACAGGGACATTTTAGAGCAGAATAGGATTGGAATTTTGAGATTTTAAATATTTGTTTGGGGATCTCGGCGCGCAGCGCGATGTCGACCCGAGCAAATATTTAAAATGCCCCCAGTCTGATGGGGAATTTTGAAATGCGTTCTCATGACATAAGAGAATTTCAAAATGTAGAATATATACGCTAATAAACATGTATGAAAACATAGCGTATTAAACATGACATCTGCCTGAGCAATTCATGCGTAGTATTTCTTCAGGTATCGGCCATTGATCGGCGGCATGGGCCTCTGACCATTCAGATCAATGAGTTGATAAGCTCCTCCCTGGTACACCTTCTCGATGACGAAAGGTCCTTCCCAGTTGGATATGAATTTACCACCGATTTTTCTGTGTGGGATGATTGGCCTTCTCTGCACCAGGACCAATTCTCCTTCTTGAAATGATCGAGGACGCACCATTCGATCAAAAGATTTTGTCATTCTTGCTCGATAGATCTCCAGGTTCTGCTGAGCTTGTAACCTGATTTCATCGAGTGCATCGAGCTCCTCTATTCTTAGACGAGCATTTTGTTCTTGAGTCAGCTCATTCTGGATAGCAACTCGAAGAGATGGAAGTTCAACTTCTAGTGGCAGTACGGCTTCAACTCCAAATACTAGAGAGTAAGGAGTGGCTTTGGTTGGCGTTTTGTAAGTTGTACGATACGCCCATAGCGCTTCTGCCATCTTCGTATGCCACTCTCTTTTGTTCTTGGAGAGAATCTTTTTTAGCAATTTCACCAACGTTTTGTTGAAGGCTTCAGCCAAGCCATTTGCTCTTGGATAATATATAGAGGAATACCGCCAATCGATTTTGTGCCGATCAACGAACTTATATATTTTTGTACTTTTGAAAGCTGTTCCATTGTCTGAGATTATGCGGCGTGGTACACCAAATCTGTAGACAATATTATGGGTAAAGAAATTGATTACATGCTCGGATGTAACTTCTTTGAATGGAACTGCTTCTGCCCACTTAGAAAAATAGTCTGTCGCTGCCAAGATGAAGCGGTGTCCTGCTGATGATGGCGGATCTATCGGCCCGATAACATCAGTACCCCAACATTCGAACGGCCAGGATGCTATTGTAGGGTGCAGCGGATTTGGCGGTTGATGTATAACATCACCGTGGATCTGACACTCATGGCACCTCTTAGCATGATTGATACAATCTCTGACCATGGACTGCCAATAGTAGCCCATTCTTTTAATTTTGATTGCCATCTTGGGACCTGATTGGTGTGCTCCACAGAGTCATTCATGAACTTCTGCCACAACTTTATCAGCTTCTTTGGTCCCTAGACACCTTAGCCACATTTGATCGAAAGCACGTCGATACAATGTGTTGTTAACAAATGCATATCGTAGCGCTCTCTTCTTGATTTGAGCAGCTAATGATTTGTCCGTTGGCAATTTACTTTCTTTAAAGTAATCAATGAAAGGCAGTCTCCAGTCATCTTCTTCCTCGACATCTAGACAATGCCACCATGATTCTGAAGCTTGACTGGCCTTGCGCCTTTTCTTAAGAACTTGCTGTTCTTCAGACTGATCTTCAAGATCAACTGATTGGGGAGATTGAGGATCAACCGGAGTTGCATCCTGCTGGCTTGAATTTGATATTCCCTCTGCCTGCGGGAATTGTAATAATGCTGGCTCTAGGATCCGCCGATTGTGCACCATAATTATTATAGGCCATTCGTCGTCCATATTCGTCATTTCTTTAGCCAATTTAGCAAGAGAATCGGCTTTGGCATTTCGACCTCGGGGAACTTGAGTTAGTTTGACAACTGGAATTTGCTTCATAAGCTCAAGAACTCGCCGATGATAACAGGACAACTCAAAGTTGGTGATTTTGTAAACTCCCAACACTTGATTTACAACAAGTTGGGAATCACCGAAGATTTGGAGATTTTGAATTCGGGCATCGATTGCAATCTCCAATCCTGCTATTAGGACTTCATATTCAGCCTCATTGTTGGTCCGAGGTTCAGTCAAGCTGAATGAGAATCTCATTATGCCTCCCTCGGGTGCTACGAAAATGATTCCAATTCCGGCTTGAGCCTTTTCGAGATTTGGAGACCGAGCACGCTTGATTGACGATGCTCCGTCAAAGTACATTTCCCATACTCGTAGCATCTCCTCTTCTTCAACATTCATGATCTGCTCGTCAGGTAGATCGTCGTTGAGCGGAGAATCTGCAGAGATAGGATGAGCAGCGAGAAAATCTGCCAACACTTGTCCTTTCACTGCCTTTTGAGGGATATATGCGATATCAAACTGCAGGAGTATCACTGCCCACCTTGCCAAACGACCTGTCAACGCTGGTCTTGTCATCAAGAACTTCAGCGGATCGATCTTTGATATCAAGGTGATTTTGTGAGACAACATATAATGGCGGAGCTTCTGAACTGCGAAGATCAGGGCCAAGCAATGCTTCTCGATTGGAGAGTAGCGGATTTCTGCTCCTATCAACCTCCGACTGATGTAGTAGAGTGCATTCTCCTTGCCTTCTTCATTATGCTGGGCCAATAGTGCTCCGAGGGACTCTTCTAGTGCTGCCGTGTACAGTATAAGAGGCTTCCCCGGGATTGGCGCCGCGAGAATAGGCGGATTCAACAGATATCTCTTGATGCTGTCAAACGCTTCTTGGCACTCTTCGTCCCATTTGAAACGGACATCTTTCTTCATTAGCTTTGAAAATGGCTGGCACCTACCCGACAGATTCGATATGAATCTCCGAATGAAAGCCAGTTGTCCTTGTAAAGAACGGAGTTGACGGAGGTTCTTTGGAGGTGGCATCTCCATGATTGCTTTGATCTTGTTGGGGTCGACTTCGATTCCTCGATGTCGAACAACATATCCCAGAAATTTTCCTGAGGATACCCCAAATGCACACTTGAGAGGGTTCATCTTCAGATCGTACTTTCTGATTCTTTCGAACACGACCCTCAAGTCATGAAGGTGGTCTTTTCGATCTATGCTTTTAATGACCAAGTCATCTACATAGCATTCAACCTTCTGATGAATCAAATCATCAAATATATGAGTCATCGCCCGTTGATATGTGGCACCAGCGTTCTTCAGGCCGAAGGGCATGACTGTGTAGCAGAATATGCCTATAGGCGTTCTGAATGATGTATGTCTTTCATCTTCATGCGCCATCTTGATTTGATTGTATCCTGACGATCCATCCATAAAGGAGAACATGTCGTAGTTGGACGTATTGTCCACCAGGAGTTCGGATACAGGGAGTGGAAAATCGTCTTTTGGGCACGCCTTATTGAGGTCCCTGAAGTCGATGCAGATACGAATCTGGCCATTCTTCTTCTTTACAGGGACGATATTTGCAATCCAGTCAGCATACTTCTCTTCTCGGATGAAGCCTGCTTCTATGAGCTTTTTCGTTTCTGCAATCACCTGCTCTTCAATCTCCAATCTCATTCTCCTTGGAGCTTGCTTGACGGGTGCTGCATCAGGCTTGATGGCCAATTTGTGAACTGTCACATCAGGGGATAAGCCAGGCATCTCAGCATATGTCCAGGCAAAGCAGTCCCTGAATTCACATAGGAGTTCTTTTATTTCTTCTATTTGATCTTCTGGTAGGAGAGAACTAATGAAGGTTGGGCGAGGATCCTCCTAAGTTCCCAAGTTGACTTCTCTTAATTCATCCATAGTGGCTGCCTGTCCACCATCTTCAAGCTCTTCTGGTGCAGGCTCGGCTTCTACGGGCTGTTCATTATAATCATCAGCCTCGTATGTCTCTTCAGCATCACCATCTTCGGATTCAATTTCCATGCATGTGATGGCACGACAAATCTCTTTCCGGAGGAATTTTCTTTTGATGAATCCAATACCTTTATATGCGTCTGTATCCTTCTGCTGTAACGGACGCGGACTCCTTCCATACCAGAGGCCCAAACTTGTACGAAGTTGTCTCTTGGTAGTAGGAATATTGACTTGCTTTCGTAGCATTCTCTGAATATTTTTGGTATTGAACCTAGGTAGCCTCGTAGGAAATAACTCTTCAGAATCGAGGATCATGCAATCCCAATCATGATTCTCCTCTTCGCGAACTCCCGTGGAATATAACACATTCTTTGGAATAGTCCCATTTTTACGGGGAGGCAGATAGAGGGTGGCGAGTTCTTCAACTTTATGCACCTCACGCGAAATGATTTCTTTGAAGTGTTGTAAAGGAACACGCGTGACTACCAGTACACTATCTGAAATTGATAGGCTATCAATTCTTCTAGAGAACACATTCTGCACCGTGTTCATATAAATGGAGTCGTAGTCATAATCATCATTTGAAAATTCGACCTGCCTGCTCCATTCATCCGTTGACTGGCACACTTTCCGAGATTTAGCGGGAGTAACATCATCTTCATCTGTGTCACTTCCCAGATGAGGTACATGCTTCTTTCCTTTTGGAATGGTCGGCGCTTTGGGAAGAGTCGGCACTGCCTTCTTTCTTCCCACCTGCTTTTTCCTACCCTCCAGTTCAGGTCGCTTTGTACTCTTCGAATTTGATGCTTTAGCTCCGAGGGAGCTCGAAGATTTTTGCTTCTCTGGCATGAAGTACCGTGCATCTTCATAAACTGTTGCTTCATGAACTGTAAATGGCTGAATGTCACCAGAGATCCTGAACTCTTCTCCATCTTTGAGATACTTCATACACTGGTGTAGTGTTGACGGGACAATGCCGTATTCATGCAACCAGGGACGACCTAGTAGCGCCTTGAATGAAGTATCCGCATCAATCACATGGAACTTAGCTTCTGTATGGAGCTCTCCAAATACTAGAGGGAGCATGAATGATCCAAGGGTTTTCTGCCCTTTCTCGTTAAAACCATGCACCATCAACTTGTCTTGCCCAAGATGTTCCACATCGAGGCAGAGGGATCTCAGTGCCCTAAGGCTCATAAGATTTACGGAAGATCCGGGATCAATCAAAATTCGACTGATCATCATACCGTCGCTCTCTGCCGTAACATACAGAGGGCGGTTGTGGTCTGCTGTTCCAAGCAGCATATCATCATCAGCAAAGGTGATGAGGGGCTCATTTCGAGCTTGCAAAACCTCAGTCAAGTTGCGCTCAGCAAAATATGCCTCATACCTTTCGGGGTCCTTAAGAGCTTGGATCAAAGTTTTTCGAAGGTCTTTAGACATCAAGAGGGCATCATATATGCTGAGTTGTGCTGGGATCTTCCTCAAGTGGGATAAGATATTGTAATCTATCCCTTGGACAAAGTATTATTTTTCTTGGGATCTTTGAGGATAATATCTTCATTGATAACTATCTCTTTTCCCTTATCTTTATTAGGAGTCCATTTCTTTGGTGGAGGCGGCAGTACTTTGCCACTCCTCAACTGCACCTGGGCCACCTCATTTGATTCAGACTTGTTTGATGAAGCATTATCTTCAGAGTCAGCCATTATTGTGTCTGCGGATTCATCTGTAGACTCGGAATCGTCTCCCAACTTCACTTGCTTCATTTGCGATGCTACGCTTGGATCTGAATCTTCATCATCTGAAAAACATAGATCTTCTGAACTGAATTCCATTGATGATACCATTAGGCAGAATTCAGGGGCTGCTTCTTCAGCGTATTTCTCCCTTTCTGCTATTTTTAATGTTGCTGAGATGACTCGGCATATTTCCGTAGGAAGAGATTCATCATCAGCTTCTTCTTCCTTTTCATCTATTTTAAGCTCTTTCATAAAATCACCGAGCTTAATAGGCCTCCTGACAGTCTGGTAATATTCACCCAAACTATCAATAGCCTTCTGAGTTGTAGTCTTCTTTACCTCAGGCTTCTTCAGCTTGGCTTTCTTCTTAGAAGACTTTGGCTTTGCTTTGCCGGATTTTGACGAGCTAGCTTGGCCAGGTTGCTGTTTAGAGGTGGATGCTTGTGACACAAGCAACCATTTTAAGTTCAATACTGGCTCTGTAGGGGACTTCCACCTGACACCAGGAACTCCTTCTAGCTGTTTCAGCATTTTTGTTGTCTTCTTGGAAACCATCGTTTCCCATTGTTCCTTTTGGACGGATTCTTTTATTGTTGTTTCTTCAGGCGGGAGTACGGAAGAGGACGTGACTACCCGCGTGGATTCTTTTCTGGGACGAACTAATACATTATCAGATAATGTCAGTTCTCCCCTCTTGTACATCTTTTCCAACCAATCTTTGAAGACATAACAATCTTCAATTGGATGGCTAACTACCCGATGATATGGGCAGTAGTTTGGGTCGCCATTGTGTTTGGACTCTTCAGGTCTTTTACATTCTGGCAACTCCAGACCATTCTTGAGTGCTTGTCGGAACAATTTGGCAACACTTTCCCTCTTGAACGAATATTCTTTATTCATTTTCTCCTTGAGGGAGGGGAACGTTCTATCACCAGTTCCTGCAGTCTGCCTCTGGCGCTCTCCTCCACTAGGAAAGGCTCGAGGTTTGTCGTTTCCTCCAAGAACCAGCTTTGGTTGAGGATTAGGATTGTAAGCCTGTTTTGACTTTTCTTCATATTGCATCGGCTGCTTTCCTTTATCCACATTATACACTGCCCGTTTACCTTTATCAGGTCTGGGAGGGAATGCAGAGTAGACCTCATTCTTTCTGGCATCAGGAGCTTTAGCCTTTTTAGGTTTGTCAGGGAGGCTTTCAGATTTTGATAAGTTCAACTTTTCAAACTTAGCCACCCTATCAAATAGATCTTGGAAGATAGTGATAGAAGCCATGCATAAGAAGGGTTGCATTTTATCATCAATGTTCCCCATCAATAGTTGAACTGCATGCTCTTCTTCTAGCTGCTGCTCGCACTTCATGCTGAGATTGCGCCAGCGTGTTATATACCTCGTCACTGATTCATCTTTCCTCCTTTTATCAAGGGCGAGATCAGCAATGGTGGTCTTCTCTGTTGCACTGGCGAATCTTTTCACGAACAAGGCCTCCAGCTCCGCAAAGGTTTTCAGTGAATCATTTGGCAACTCGGCGTACCATTCAAAAGCAGTTCCACTCAAGCTGCTGACGAATTGCCTGAATAACAGAGCATCATTACCTCCTGTATTTCCACAGGTTGCTTTGAACTGCGCCAAGTGTTGTCTGGGATTTTTATTTCCATCGAAGATATTGAACTTCGGTACAGAATTTCCCTTTGGATATGGCACCTGATCGTACTCTGCTGGGTACGGGCGACCTTTTCCTACCAACTTCTCTGCCTGTTCAGCAGCTATAATGGCCTTAATCTTTTCACTGATTAAGCCTTCTAGCTGAGACGCAGTTACGGGTTCTGGGGCGCTCGCCACATTTTGGGGAGTGCGCTGGCGGGCAGGATCATCATTCTTATCGCCACCTTCAGGTACACCTTTCACTCCTGAGGCTTGGGGCGCTTGAGGATTTTGAGGATTTACAGCTTGGTTGACAGGCTGAACCGGTGCAGGACCCACAGAAGTGGTCTTCTGCATCATCTCCATCATAGCCGTCATCTGAGTCATCATCCCAGTCATTTTATCATTTAACTGAGAGATTTCTCTGTCTTTCCTTCGCATCTGTCGCCTCATTTGATTTCTCATTTCAGCGAGTGTGATGTCTTTGCCAGCGAAGGGGTTTTCTCCGACCGCTTCTTCTTCCTCATCTCCTTCTTCTGAGGAGCGAGCACTTCGGCTAGCAATGGATCTAGCCCTGTGGCGACGTCGATAAGTACGTACGCGTGGCTGTGATTGTTGGTCTTCTTCATCACCATCATCTTCCTCTTCAATATCGGCGTGACTAACCATACGAACCACCTCAATTTCCATAGTATCTTCATCACCATAGTCTTCTTTATCTTTTTGCACCTGAATTTCTGAGCGGCGGCGCCACTGAATTTCAGGTTCTTGACTTGGAATGAGTATTTCTTCAACCCGTGGACTACGATCGAAGTGAACTTCCTCTTTGGTTGAAGTAGAAGAATGACGGGATCTCTTGGAAGACTCTTCAAGATGTCGACCGTCGTTATAATTGTCGTCATTATGGGCCTTCTTTTGGACCCATTTCTGACGAGTTTTGTTAGTAGGGGCGGATCTCCGGGAGACTGCTCCGGATGTCACGCCTGATTTAATCCTTTCTTCAAGGATATTTTCTCTTCGAGGCTTCGGCCTCCAAACTTGCTTGCCCTTCCACCGAGACCTTTCGGCGACGGATCCCCGAACATAAGGTTCAGGTGTCACGCCCCGATGCTCACCGCGTGGAGCTTGTTGTTGGGAATCTCTTCTTTCAACTATCACAACAGATGATAGTCTATCTCTAGGAGGGGTTCTTTGGGCCTCAACAATCAGTGACCTCTGGAACTTCTTTTTCATTAAGCCCTTCTCCTTAACTGTCTTCAAAACTCGGTGTACCCGGGCAGATAGACGTTCGGGTTCTCTTATCTTCTGAGGGGTTGGAGCTTCAGGTTGACGCTCCCAGAAAGATTGCTTGAGCTCACCAGAAGAGCTATTTCTTTTAATCCACTTTAGGTTAGAAAACCTGTTCTGAGTGGGAATATTGACTTCTGATTCTTGTGCTGGCAGATTGGAGGGATGGACTGGTACAGGTAACTGCTGAGCTCGCAGCTCTGCATTTCTCTTCCTCCTTTGCCTTCCAGTAAGCCTTCCTCCAGATGAAGAAGCTTCATTATCATACCTCCTAGGTACAACAGTCTCTCTGGACAGGGCGGTGGTGTTTGCAGTCACCACAGAGATCTTTCTTCCAGTGACAACCCTTTTTGCAGTAAGGGTGTCAGATTGAGACAATCTTTCAAAGACAGAAGTTCTTCCTTGAGCAGTACCTCTGGCAGCAGTCCTTTCAGAGTGGGACCTTGCAGAAGCTGCTGAGAATTCGAGCCCACCAAAGTGAATGGTGGCTCCAGTATTTCCAGTCTCTATGACAGCATTTGCCAGTTGAATTTTGGCTCCTCGTCCCAATTGGACGGTCATTGGCGTGTCCTGCATTTCCATTCTACACAAATGAAAGGCTGGGATTAGTGATCAGAATTAATACATCATCCCACACTTTCATAAAACAGGAATAACGCAGGACGAATGATAGCAGGAAAATTAGCATGGAATTGAAAACCCTGCTAAACGAATTTCCATTGATCTTATTTAAAAGATTCATTTTTAGGAAATTTGCTTGCTACTGTCGGGACCTTTCAATAATGGATCTTTGGACATAAGAACCAAATGTCACATCCTGATGTTCACCGTATAGAGCTCAATATCATCATCATTTTTAGTACTACTATAGCATTTGGACAACTAGCCAGAGATGGAAAGAAAAACCATTCCCCAGCGGAGTCGCCAGAAATCTGTGGGCTCCGAAAATTTGGCCCCGGCCTCCGCATCGCGCGATTTCTTTTATTCGGCGAGGGAGTTTTAACGAACTAAGTTCCGGGGTAAATTTTGGAAGGCAGATGGGTTTGTAGATAAGACACTACCCAGAGATTTCGCCCTCATTTTGTGAGGACTTTATGATCTGAGTTCTGGTTTCCTATAGGCGCAAGCCCCTATAGTTAATTACCCCTCCCGATCACGAGAGAGAACTTTCGATTAAGGCTAGTCGTCAATCAGATACGTATAGAGATACGTGTTATCTGGCATATAGTAGCAGCATAGATTTCAGATGTTGAAAAAAAAATGGTTGGAAATTGAAGAGTTGGGTTTGGAAGATTTGGATTGAGATATTTGTGAAAATTTTATATTTAAAAATAGAAATTTCACCATCGTGCACTTAAAGCGGATGGTGGGGGAATGGATGATAGACCCGATCAAGATCCCATGGTTCCATCGTCCCGGGCCATCGTGGTCCCTGGTCTACTTAGTCAGAGGAGGTAGTCGACCCAACCTGACAGAAGGATCCTTGTCGTCAGCCATGGGTTGCTTCGTCCAAGGGGACCTTGTAGACCTGGGTTAGATATTTGTCTAAGGGGACAAATTTAAATCCACCTTAGCTAACAGAGGGCTTTGTGCCCTATCGATCATATCCTATTGATTCATATCTCAAGGATTTGATGTCAGTAAGGAGCGTATTGGCTCTGGCCATAACCGAGATATCGTGGTGCCATTTGGCGGCGAAACCACGCGGTTCAGAGGGCCCCGGGTCGTCATAACCGTTTATCCTGCGGTGGCCACTTAGCGGCAGACCGCCGGTTAGAGGACACGTACCACGTCCTTACTGGCAGGAGATTGTTTGAGAATGGATCCTAGTGATATTTTTGACTAGGCATTTGGCTCTTTGTGAGCTAGAGTTTATTTGAATTTGTCCGCCTCGGCAAACTGTTGCGGAGGGCGGATGGAATTTGCTTTAAGTTTGTTGATGGATTGATTTCATATTTAAATATCTTGGAATTAGGGATTGATTTGGATTTCTGGAGTAATCTTTGGAATTTTTGTGGAGCTTTTGGATTTTGTGTAGACTTTGGGTATTTGGGAGGCATTTGAAATATTTGAGAACCCCTCCGGTTGAGATTAGCATTCAACACGGCCATCATCGGGGTGTTTGGGGTCATTTCCATTTGATTGAACCTTGTCGACCCTATCAACTTATCGATAGGGGATCGGGTTTCTCGTAGGCTTTGTGCATTTCGTTTAGTGAATTATCTTGATTTTAGGCTTTGAAGGCCTAAAAAGAATGTATTTAGACAAATACATCGGTCGCTACAACCGTGTATTTTGTTAGGTAGTTTGAATCTTGTCGACTTCTATTGATCCGTATAGAAGGATCGGATTCGAACTTGAATTCACTTGTCAACCCGCGCAGCATCCCTAAGCGTCACGTGTGTACCAATAACACGCTCGTCGGGGCCCATGCGGGTGATTCTTATATTGAATTAGACATATTTGTAGACGCCTTCTGTCTGCTTGTACAGAGGTTGCAGATCCGGTGGCGTGGCGTTGTAGATTGTAGACGCCTTCTGTCTGCTTGTATCAGTGTTGCAGATCCGGTGGCGTTGAGTTGTAGGTTGTAGACGCCTTCTGTCTGCTTGTATCAGTGTTGCAGATCCGGTGGCGATTTATTGTAGATTGTAGACGCCTTCTGTCTGCTTGTATATGTGTTGCAGATCCGGTGGCGTTGCGTTTTGATGTTGACTCCCCCTTTCTCAATCACCGGGGATGGGTTCTTTTGGACTTTGAAGTCCACTGATTGTCATTTCACTTTGAGAAGATCTCTTTTCAAGATATTTAATGTAATGGACTTTTTCGTACATCGGGTTGCCGTTGTACTCGAAATACTTGAAGATCTTGATCACCGTTGCTATAGGTGATATTCATACTTGTGTCCACAGTGGTTCGTCGTGACTACGATATATCCACTGTTGTTATCCACAAGTTGTTTGTGGCCATTTGCATTTGTAAGGGATCCATACTTGTGCCCACAGTGATTCGTCGTATTTGCAACACACTGTTGTTATCTACAAGTGGTTCGTGCTTATTTGAAAGGACCCGTGGTATTTGCTACGATCTCCTAAAGATGTTCGTAGGAGATGTACTTGTGTCCACAGTGGCTCGCTATGCTTACGAAACTCTCACTGTTGTTATCCACAAGTGATTTGTAGTTGTTTGCAGGGATCCATTGTATCAACTACGATCTCCTGAAGGTACTTGTAGAAATTGTCGTAGGAGATTTCAACAGCATATGTAGGAGGGATACCAATGCATCTCATTCTTGCAGGTACGATGCTCCCGATTTCGTAGAGACTGTTGTAAGAGTCCGATACATTATTTACTTGCATGCATTGAGATCTTGTGTGTTGTTCTTGAAGGTTCAAGCCTTCTGAATCCTTGTTCAATTCATATTAGAGTTTACTTGAGCTTGAGCTCAATGTTCGGGGTCCCCTGATGTTCAAGTCTTCAAGTTCAAGTACGTGTTCGAGTGCTTGTTCAGAATCTTCTGAAGTTCTTGCAAATTATATTTCAAATTCATACTGAATTGGCTTTGAGTTCAATTTTGATCTGAATTTGATTTCAATTTGGTTTGATTTTATTTGGATTTGAACTTTATGAATCATTTAAATTCTGTTCAGGTCCTCTGCTCGTGTTCAATCAAGTTCAACGGTCCACTGCTCTTGTTCATGTTCAAAGTTCAATGCTCTTTCTTGTTTGGTCCAAATCTTTGTTCTTTTGAGTTCAAAACAGGTCCAAGTGTAGTAATATTTCACCCGAAATTTCGGCAACCTCCCGGCGTCTCCCCCGTTTAGGGGAAAACTACGGAAAACTGGGCCTTTCCCACCACGCTAAGAAAAGCGTGTATGGTAGGTGTCCTCCTTCGAGGACACCGCGGCCATGTAAAGTCTTTGTCCCCACCACGCTAAGAAAAGCGTGTATGGGTCTTCTCGGTACCTGTTGCAAGAGAAAAAAAACAGTTGTTTCCCCGCAAGCGGGTACTTATGGGCATCCCTACTTCGTCGTACGCATCGCACCGGGTTCCCTTCCCACCACGCTAAGAAAAGCGTGTATAGGTGGTTTGCCGGTGCGTTACGAACTTCGAAGAAGGATTTGGAACCAAGGATCGCTCGCCTACCTTGTCGTAGGTGTCGCGCCGGTTGCCCCTCCCACCACGCTAAGAAAAGCGTGTATGGGCAGACCGCCGACTCGACACGCAGGACGAGGTAAGAAAGAAAGCCTGGGTTCCAGAAATTATACCTTTGGCGGCCGGCGGATCGGCGGTAGAAGCTCATGGACCGAGGCAAGAGAGCAGGCATGCTTTCTCTTTTTCATTATTAATCTTAATTAATTATAATTAATAATAATTAAATTTAATTAATTATAATTAATTATAATTAACAATAATTAATTAAAGAATAACATAATTAATTATGACTTGATTAATCATAATTAATTAAAAGTCATTCTTAATTAATTATAATTAAAAAATAATTATATTATAATTAACTTAACTAATTAAGATTAATTTCAATTAATTAAAATTAATACACATATATTTTGTTTTGTTTTGGCCGGGCTTAGGGTAAATCCAACTAAACGGTTTTAGTGCACGCATTAAATCCCGGCAATGGGTAAATCTCGGATTTAAGGATTTACGGCTTAAACCCCGTATTTACTAAATCCCTCGGTTCGGTGGATTACGGGACTTGGCCGAAGAAGTGCGTGCAAGGAAGAAAGTTACCTACACAGCCGCAAGCTCCTGTTCTTCCTCCCGATCAAAATGTCGCAACTTCCGATTTCGGGGGAGAGAAAGGATCGTCAAAGGAGCGAAGTCGGACCAGCCGCGAGAGTCGAAGAAGCACGGACGGGAGAAAGCTAACTTCACGGCCGAGCGAGCTCTGTCTCGCTTCCGATCAAAGTGTCGGTCTGCCGGTCCGACAGGAAGGGAAAGTCGTTCAAAGGAGCGGAGTCGAGCGGCGTCGGAGCAGGGAGGAGGACCAGCGGGAGGATTTCGGGAGCCAGGGAGAGAGATCAGAGAGTGGGAGATCGGGAGGAAGTCGTGAAGCGTTCGCGGGAGGAGGCCGAAGGCCTCGTCTCTTTGGCCTTTTAACGACTCGAGCGAGTCGTGCGAGCGACGTGGGAGCGACGTGCGTGAGGCGACGTCGACATGGTCTCGACGTGCGAGATCGTGCGGCGTGCTGCGGCAGGTAAGGGATTTTGATTTTGATTTTTTTTTTTTTTTTTTATAGCAGGTCAACAATTATCTTAATTGTAAAACCACTAAAAAAGAGAGCAATAATATTCAAAAGAAATTTTAAAGAAGCAGGAATGCCCAGCCCCCTCAGTCTATTGGGCTTGCAGGCATTCTTTCACAAGACTAGGCACATTTTCTCTGAAGAAATATCTCCATGATAAAAGGAACTTAGTGCATATGTTATTGATGAATTTTATGCGGCTGATAGGTAAACCAGAACCCCTAATCCAATAAGAAATGCGGTTCCAAATGAAAAAAAATGTATGAATTGAATCCTGCCAGCAAATGATAATGATCTGACCTTTCAACCCTCCAAGAGATGAGTTGCTTTCGATAATAATGACCGCAAATCAGAGTGGGGGAGTCTCCTAGTTGAGACAGGCAGCCCCAAATATTGAAATCCAGCATTTCATAGTTTTAGATTCAGAATAGAAGCAAGGGTCTTCTAATGTGGAATTAATATAAAGTCTAGACGTTTTAGAAAATTGTTGTAATATATTCTTAAGAGCATGCATGTTAGGAAGACAAGACCTCACAAATATAAAAAGATTAGTTTCATAAAGAAGATGAGAGACATGACAACGCCCTTATAAGACTTATCCATAATCGCAGCTTGATAAAGGTTGTAAAGCTCATCCATGCCAATACGAAGTAAATATTATGATAATGGACACCATTGTCTAAGGCGAACTGATGTATAGTAAGAGATATACATTTTCAATACAAACCCTAATCCACCCAATGAAGATGCGAGAGAAGCCTTTTAATTTTTTTTAGAAAAATTATAGTTAAAAAAAAAAGAAGCTTTTTTTATGGAAAAAAAGAAGCCTTTTTGATTGAGCCTTTGTAGAATATAATCTCTTGAAATAGAGTTGAAAACCTTGAAGATATTGAGTTTGGCATAAAAAACAAGATGGTTATTGGATTGATTAAATTCAACAATAATCCCCATAGCAAGGATGATATTGTCAGTTGATACCCTATTAGTGGTGAAACCAACTTGAGTAGGATGAATTATATAAGGCATAATCAGTTTTGATCTCATGACCTACAACTTAGATTTTATAGAATGTATTACATAAGGATATGGCCTATAATCAGAGATTCTTCCAGCATGTTTGGATTTAAGAAGTAGAACAGCCTTAGTGGTTTTAATTTTCCTCTGGAGGTAGCTTCTCAGAATATATATATATATATATATATATATATATATATATATATATATATATATATATATATATATATATATATATATATATATATATATATATATATATATATATATATATAACAGCTTTGCAAACTGCGCTCTAATAGTATCTCAAGCGGAAGCATATAATCCAAAAGTGAAATCATAGGTTCCAGATTTTAACTTTTTGTGAAATATGATTCAAATCACATTTTCCAATGATAATGATGTCTGTGATGGTCACATAAAATGGCAGCCTTCCAATGACCCGGTTAGGAGAGTAGAGGTATTAGATTTGACTTATGTTAATAAAGGTAGAGGCAGACCTATAAAGACTTGGTTAGAAAATATTAGGAATGACCTTTATTATATTTAAACGAGAATTTGATCTTTAATATGATACAATGGAGAAAAAGGATTCATGTAGCCGACCCCACATAGTGGGATAAAGACTTGTTGTTGTTATGATGTCTGTGATGGTCTGACAAGCTCTCCATTGGCTAGTGTATGACCTCATGGACGTATTTTGGAGTAGTTTGACACTGGGTGAACTGGATTTGAGCTTGCATCAGCAATCCTCCAAGTCCCATGGAAGAGCTCGCTGTGCCACCCTTAAGATTGTTATGGTTGGAACAATTAACAAATGTATTAAATAAACATGAGGTAACTCTTTTTCTATGTTCTAGTTCTTATTTATTTCAGGAAACATGCAACTGCAAGATAAAATTACATAAAAAATAGATTGTAAACTTGGTTAAGTTTTGTTTTGTTCATTATAGGTGGATGTGGGAGACTTCCTTCGCTTTAAATCATGTGTCCTGTACACACAACTTGAGAACCCTGAGAAACCTTTAATCAACATTGAAGTTACTGCTCATGTAACTAGACCTGAGCTTCGAACTAGTGAGGTAAGAATATTTCAAAACTGCAGTGTATTTATTCTATCATTGTGGCTCAAAAAGTACCTTATAAACTTAACTGAATTAGTGAGAAATTAACGCCATTGTTTTCTTTCGAGTTAGCAGGTATCAAACACATTCTACTTCACATTTACAGTTAGCTCTGATGCACTGAAGAAGGGACTTAGGATCCGAAATGTTGTTCCTGCGACAGAAGAAGAGGCTCGGCGAGTACTTGAACGCATCGACGCAGAGAAAATGTTTGCGTAACACAGTCTGGACAACTAATCTATTAGGTTTCGGTAGTTTTGTAAGAATAATGGAGATCTGTGCATGTACCTATAGTTTTTGGTGTCCCTTATCAATTCTAAAAAAATGGGAATTGACTAACTGGGAAAAAGCTTCCTACATAATGTTATACTTTTGTATATATTTGAAATTTAAGGCAGCTAAGGCTATTCATAAGTTATCTCAAGATTCAGATTCTAACAATTTCTCTTTTGATACTAGGGTCTCTCTGTATTAATTGCTGGTGACAATTGGTTAATTCCTAAGGATTTTCCTGCCTGTATTTATAATGCAATCTCTACTATTCAGATTGATAATTCTGTGGCTGATCTCTAAAGCCCTACATAGGGTCATGGTTGGGTACCCATGCTTTGCGTTGGCGGGCTTTGCCCACCCAAGCCCACCTATGATGACTTTCAGGATGTCATACCCACCCACGCCCACCCACCCACTTTCCACTCTTCTTGAATGCAGTCTGCCACATATTAATGACCTTGAGGTTTGTTGCCCTTTTCTCTGACTAGAAACTATCAATCCACATATCAAACATTATTGTGGTCGCAGTGTGGTTCAGTGTTGCGCACTACATAGTAAGGATTACTATAATATATTGCATGCATATGGTTATTAGCTATGTAAATTGGTTTGTCCCTTGATGTTGAGTATCCACTCATATCCACCCATGAGACTATGGGGATATCCATACCCACCCATGACCATTGGGTATGGGTGGCTACGTGGGTGGGTGTGGGTATGAGTATCTAATGCAGGGCTTTGCTTATCTCCCCTTTGGAGTAATACAGAAAACCCAAGGTTTTTTTTGGATGATTTTTGGTGGGCTCAAAATGGATAAACAACTTTTCTCTAGGGACATTTTTGCTCACCCTATTCTTCTATGTTGTAATTGTAATTCTGAAATTGCTTCTCGCTTGTTCTTCAAGTGTGATTTCTCTTTTAGCATTTTGAAAGTTCTTACCCTGAGGCTATTATTTTTCTGCTCAGATCTAACAATATTTAGGTTTTCAACGACATCAATGGTCATTCCCACTCTATGGATACAATTTTTTTTTTCTATTTGGTTATGTCCTTCAATTTATTTCCTTTGGTATTTTTTGAGAGATTATTGCGTACAGAGTCCGAATCGAAGCTACGCCCGATTTTTGTGAGTGTGCACATTTAAAGCGCAGTGTTGAATAGTAATGCACTTATACTGTATTTTTACTGTGCACACTGATAAAAATCGGTCGGTTCTCCCGA
Source organism: Dendrobium huoshanense (assembly GCA_016618105.1). Taxonomy (NCBI): domain Eukaryota; kingdom Viridiplantae; phylum Streptophyta; class Magnoliopsida; order Asparagales; family Orchidaceae; genus Dendrobium; species Dendrobium huoshanense. Next base: position 24,806,115 of record CM028358.1, on the reverse strand, counting down.
TTTGGACTCCGCAAGTAATAATCTCATAATTTTTTAAGTTTTGGCTCCTTTTAGGGCTTTGATTGTATAACCTTTTTCATTTTATAAAATTTGGGCATGTCCCAACAATTTCTTCAAAACAATTTTTGTTTTATATGAACTATATTTATTATTTTAATAATTATTCTTAATATAATAATAATTAGTTTGATCATTCAATTTCCTGTATTCAAAATCTCAATAACTCTATTCATAGTTTGAATTAAAAAAGCCTAATTAATGATTTAAAAATTAATTTATGATCATTATAAAGATTTTAGGCTAATTTTTAATGACAATTTATTAAATCAACTTAATACCACCGACTATAAGATCAGGAATGGGGCAGAAAAACATCAATAAGGCGGTGTTTGTGTTAATGAGGGAAAATTATTATGTTCGGTGTTTGGATTCATCTGGATATCAATCCAAACGTGCCACGTCACCTAGATACACCCGGGGCCCAGTGTATCCGGGTGATGTGGCTCGTCTGGATTGTTGTCCGAATAGTCTGGTGATCGGACATAATAATTCGCCGCTAATGAGATGGTGGTTTGCAAGTTCAAATTATAATCATAATAAAAGCCTAATATTCCAAAAAACATGCAAATTTGAGCAGATTCAAAATTAAAATTGATTTGTTTCAATTTAAGGTGACTCATTTAAAATAGCTTTGATGCAATTCAAAATCAGATGCGCACATATCAACATAGAAGTATATGTTGGCTAACAATAAAAGGACCCAACAAATGCAATTTGATTGGACGATGAATAGGGCTGAATAACATGGGCTATTTAACAAAATGTTGCAATCAAATAATGATCATGATCATGAGGCTCACTATGTGTGCTAAATTAACTTAAGCCAAAATGGGGTGACTCATATGTGTCGAGCTTAGTGTGTGATTTCTCTCAATCCTAAAATAGATTTAACCTTTTCAAAAATCTCTAGAGCTCCTGGTTTGTGTTTGGTTTCAAGTTTGGTGTACGGGGACCTCCGAACTGAGTCCCCTTTTCGCTTCGTACTCTTCTTTAGCTGATTGATTTTTTGATCTCTATGTCTTATACTTTTGGCTAATTTGGCTTGTTTGTTGTATTCATATTTTTATTATGAATATATATATTTTTTGTTTTGGCAAAAAATAGAAATCTCCAGAGCTCCTAAATAATTAAAAAAAATCTTCAAAGCTCCTATAGCCTTCATAATCTCCCAATGCCTCAACTGCTAAATAACCCTAAGATACCTTAGCCAAATGGCCAATACTGAGAAATAATATCCTACTTTGATCATTCAAATTAAAAATCTCACAACTCCTCAATCACATATCTAAAATTCATAAAATATCAATATTCATTCCCTAATATCCTAAACTTTTAATCTAGAGTTCCTCCCCCTTTTACTTTAAGAAAACTTGCCTTTTAAAAAGTTAGTAGTTTTAGCATTAGATATGTCTAAAACTTAAATACTATTTCACCTCCACCAAAATAACTCATCTACTGCCATTCTATATAGGGGTGTCAATTTGGGTCAATGGATCGGGTTCGGGTCGGACCCGAAACTGACCCGGCACTATTCGGGTCAACCCGAACCCGACCCGTTTCTAAAAATGGGTCAGGTTTTCGGACCCGAACCCGACCCGATTCGGGTCCGGGTCAACTCGACCCGACACGGATTTGCGTGTTTGGCTGAAGCGGCGGCGGCGAGACAACGACTGGCAACAGCAGCGGCGGCGGTGCGGCAGAAACAGCGCGGCGGACCGGCGGTGCGGCAGCAACAGCGCAGCGGCAGCACGACGACAGCCTCGAAGGAGGCGAACTAGGCCAACTGGCGACTCGACGGAGTCGACGCGACTGGACACGCAGACCGCGGGTCATTTCGCGGGCAGACGGAGTCGACGCGACTGGACGGCGTGGACGGCTGGACACTTACGCGACACGCGCGGGACATTTCGAGGGCAGGGCGGGCACTATTTGAATTTTATAAACTTTGTGCATTTATTACTATTTAAAATAATTCCTTGCTTTGCAAAATTCATAAAAGATAGGAAAAAAATTTCTTTTTTTTTTTTTACATGCATTAGAATATATTATGCTAAAGTTTATACTTCTTCTTGACTAAACATAACTTTATCAAAATAACCTCAACTATTTAAGGAGAGCTTGGGGTATAAGCGATCTTTTACCCCCTCCCCCCTTTCCCCTTCCTAAAAGTTCTCTTAACCTCAATTTCACTTTGATTATACATATGTCCTCTTTTCTTTTAGTCTCTTATTTCTTCCCTCTCATCTCTCTATCTTTTTTTAACTAAAAAAAATACTATATCATGTAAATCAACTTGCTTCATAAAACTTTCACCTTAAATTAATTTAATGAATTTCAAAACAATATGAAAAAATTTCATCAAATAATAGAAACAAAATTGGATACTATTAATGAAATGTTTAATGCATTTCAAAATATATTTCATACTCTTCAGGATCAATTGCAAAATCTAACTATTAGTTTTCAGACTCGAACCTAAACTTGAGCTTAGGGATGAACAGTTTAGAAGACTCGTTGTTTAAAAACATCGTCTTTAATAGTTGATGAAATTCATGAATTCAAAAATGAAGTTTATCAAGATACAAAAATTTATAATGCAAAAATGATGAAGATGCATGTGTGTAAAGTTCTTGATCATGAATTTTCTCTTGGTCAAGATGTCTTACTTTTTTATTATTGAATTAACCCTTTTATTGTTATTAGAGTATATCCTAATGGTGCTATAAAAATTCAAGATAAATAGATTTTTCACATCTTCAAGGTTAATGGTCACAGATTGAAGTCTTATGGATGAAAAGTATATATATATATATATAAAAGAAATATCTTGAATATACATACAAGGAATTTTCATTTTCTATGTATTCAAAATAAAGAATGTGTATAAATTTTACTCTTGCTTTATTTCATGTCTTTATTTTGCGGTAGAATTCAGTAATGTGAAGGACTATTATATTTATATTGATGTAATGATTGAAGTATTGATTATGAGAGGCACTACATTGTGATGGTTAGAGTGGTGCCTTGACACTAATTATCTTGTATCTTATTTCTAGTTTTCTATACATTACATATTTTGTACGTATTTTTTTATCATTCATATGAAAACATGTGTATTTATTAATATTTATGTGCATATTTTAATTTACATTTGATTAAATTCCCTTTATACTTATATTTTTATATTGTCTTCCATTAAAATCTCCGCATTATAATTATTTATTAACCATAATAAAAATGATAATTTAAAATTATATACAATTAGGATAATAATAAAACCCTATATCATAGTTCAAATGAACACTCTTTGATAATTCATAAATTAGAAAAAAAACTAATAATTAACTAACTTAGATCATTTAAATTATTGACTTCACTTGAATTTATACGTTATACATTTATACATTGATATTTTGAATTGAAGATGGATAATTAAGGTTAAATAATATATATGGGTAGGTTAAAATTAAAAATCATAGCAATATGAATTTAGAATTAGTAATCTTATTCAATCCTTACATTAAACTCATTCTGATTATAAGAAGATTTTAAGCAAAACAGATATTCGAAATATTTTATTATGTACTCCGCCAAAAATAAAGAAAGAATGAAATGTGAAAATAGTTCTAAAATGAAAAGAAAAATAAAAGAAGAAAAAGAAAAAAAAAATTACATTAAAAAAATTGGTGTTAGATAAAAGCTTAGAATTTGATTATAATCTTATACTTAAATGCAAAAAGGATAAGATAGAAGACAGTATAAATGATGGTGAACTAATGAAATTTCAATTTTAAATACACACACATTTGATCTTTAAAGCTACATTATTCAATTATGAATTCAAAAATCAATGATTATATTCCTAACATATAAATTCAATTTAAGCAATAATAAGGGTGACTAGTTAGAATAATTATTAGTAATTTTCCTAAACTATAATTATAACTTTGTTCATTATCACTACTTCTAGAATGTGATATATTATACTATATTTTAGAAATTTTAAATCATCAAGTATTTCTTTGGTTATTTAATCAATAAGAATTGCATATTTCTTCATTTGTTTGAGGATAAGCAAGAGTTTAAGCTGGGGAGAATTTGATAAGTGTAAATTATGTAGTGTTTTGCATATTTTATTTTTAGTAAAAATATGCATGTTATTCTAGTTATGTTTGTTCAAAAAAAAAAAAAAACCTTAAAAATGACAAAAAAATTCTAAAGAGCTTACAGCACCTTAGCGTCCGTTGAAACAACACCACATTGCCAACTTTAATACCATAGAGGTACCATAAATTGGACATTGAAGTGTCAAGTTCTTTATTTACCAACACTGTGGTGTCAAGAAATCAGCTTGGCATCGTCAGATTCTCTATTCTCAAAAAACGTTGTTTCACAATTTCTCACAACTTGGTGACATTTTTTTTGCATTTGGGCACCCAGTGCTTGAATGTTAACAGCACCATAACATTATAATTGCAACTTCTAAGGGACACATTCTATTAACGAGGTGATGCAGCTCTTCACTAATGAATAGGGGTGTCAATTTCGGGTCACGGGTAACTGACCCGGTACTATTCGGGTCAACTCGAACCCGACCCGTTTCTGTAAACGTGTCGGTTTTCCAGACCCGAACCCGACCCGCTTCGGGTCCGGGTCAACCCGACCCGACCCAAATGACCCGATTCGGACAAAAAACTACTAGTTTTCGGGTCCAAAATGGGTCAAACTCTGCTTTTCAGGTCAAGAACGGGTCAATCTCGGGTTCCCGGGTCAAAAACGGGTTTTTGGGTCAAAAACGGGTCATTTTCGGGTCAATTTCAGGTTGACGGGTCAACCCGAACCCGACCTGATTTTTGAAACGGGTCGAATTATTGAACCCGAACCCGACCTGTTTCGGGTTCAAGTAAATCCAAACCCAAAATTTTCGGGTCGGGTTTTCTGGTCGGGTACAATATTGACACCCCTACTAATGAAGACTTTTGTTTTATAGTGTTAAATAATATTTTCAGTATTATCTCATTCTTAATTTAATGCTCATAGTGGCCATATGTATAGTAAAAATATAGTGTGATGCATAGTCTTGAAAAAAAAAATGCAAGAACAACTAGGAATATCAAAATAGGATGTTTGCATGCCTAGACATAAGATGTAAAATATTCTAAGTTCTTAAGGAGATACTATAACTGTAGGAGGCCAACATATATTCTTTTCATCTCTATAAGCTCGACAAAGATCTAAAGATACATATGTTCTGAATCACATCTATAATTAAGTGTATCATTAGGAAAGATATAAAATTTACATTCATCAATTTAAAATACTTAAATTAAATATTGTATCCAATATTTTTACTATTTTATTCAGTGATAGAATCTCCATAATTATCATTTTTATTTTAGTAGGATAATTAGTATAATTAGAGTAAATAATAGTAATTTGTTACAAGTAAGCATATTTCCTTATGGGTTTGACACTCTAGTCTATCATTTTATTACTTAATTGGGTTTGTATATTTGTGTATATTAAATGGGATTTTGTTAATTTTATATCAAAGAAAACTTAAGTATTTTTTAGGGGTAAAAAAGCTTAAACTTTTATAAAATTTAAAATTTCACTCCAACGCCCTCATTATAAGGATGTAAAGAAAGGTTATGGCCTTCATACAATTATTTTATCTCCATAAACCTTTGAATACTAAACATTCTATGTCTAGGCATGCAAGTATTACATTCTAATGCTCCTAATCATTCAAATATTCATTTATCAAGGGAATATATCATACCATGTTTTAATTCTACACTGGCCAAAACATAAATTAAATTAAAAGTAATATATATTAAATAACCATTCATAATTTTTAGCAGAAGACTTTATATTAGTAATTACTTAGTTTTTCATAGTAGTAGTCCAAAACTATGAGTTTAGTTGGACATAGAATTAAGGTAGAGTAGCATAATTTCTATTTCTTTCTCAAGAAAGAAAGTACAAGTAGGAAAGAGTCAAAATAGATCACCCAAAATGAAAGATCCTAAATTGAGGCAGCAGATAAATCTTTCCCAAAGTGAGTCTTCCCTTACAATTTTACTCTCCACATTCCATTCATCTCTTATTACTTTCTTGCTCAGTACAATGTTATCCAGACACTATAAAGTATGCAACTTACTCCCCTTTGGTTCTCCTCTCAGAAATCTATTCAAAACTATAACACAACCACACACACAAAACTATTTATACTTATTATAATATAGATTAGGTTCCATGATACTCGATAAGGTGGCATTGTAGTGTTACATTATGAACTAGCACCTTAGTGTTGCTAAATATTCTTTGTTGTGGTGCTAGACTGACCCAACATGGCAATTTGCTGATCTGGTGTTGCACATCATTTTTTTTTGTTTAACTACTCTTTCATGACACTATAAAATTTGAGCATTGTGTTTCTCACTTATTTCATCTAGCACTACGGTGCTTTTGAGATTAACAGACTGACATTAAATTGTTAGGCAATTTTCTTGAGATTTCAGTGTTGTTATGTTAATTTTTAGCATAGTAGTGTTGTGACGCATTGAGACACTAGCCTTGGTTCTATGAGGGTGCTAAATTAATTATCATTTTTCCCAAAACTCTTGTGCTCCAATGTTCTAATATGGCACCGAGGTATTAAATATGTTGTGATGTTGATGCTTTGAATGCTACAACACTGGTTTAATACTTGTGAATTTTTATCTTTTTATGAGAAATTCTTGCATAACATCAACTAATGACAAACATATTAACTGGAATTTAACATAATAAAATATTACATAATTTTCATTAACATCAATTAGTTCCTCTATTCAAATACACCTAAAATTTGAAATTTATTTCAAGTAATTTAGTTTTATTTGGGTCAATCACACCTCTCTATTTATGATGCTAAGATGTTTGCTTTTAATTAAGATCAATACTTATGAGGATTGTATCCATTGTGATTTTTTATCCATGGAAATAACCTATAACCTATTAATTATACCCTGGCTTTATGATAGGATGTGGTTTACTTTAGTTCAAAAAGAACTTATGCATTCAAAGTTAGTAATGAGACCCTCATTTTTATCCCTAAAGAATTAAAAGAAAGATGACATTATTCCCTTACATAAAACCTCTTCTGACCTATAATATATAATTACACATAAGAAAATATAAAAACTCCATTTTCTAATTAAAGATCCTTCCTCTTTCACATCCTTAACCAAATAACCTTACCCTATGACCTACCTCCTCATATTATGATCCATATTGAATAATTTACTTTAAAAAAGTTAAGAAAAAAAATTTATCTAGACTCCACACTATACTTACTATAAGATAAGGAGATCAACACCATGTCTCGAAAGCTCACATGGCTACTATAGTGTTTAATCTTCTTTTTGAATTCTTTAAAGTGACCTTGAATGAGTTATTTGATAAGTTATGCTCAATAAGGGATATTTAGCATGCCATGGAGTTCACCTTGGCTTCACAATTGCTTAAAAAACCCCATTAAATGATGAACCATATTGAATATGTAGAACTATAATGTTAGATAAATGATATCCACATGAATGATTTCTTAAGAAAGCTTTATTCTCTAAGTCATTCCTACCCTTCTCTTACCAAAAAAGAATGGACCTTAGATAATATGTATAAATAATCATGCCATAAATAAAATCACAAACAAGTAAAATTTTCTATCACTAGATCATATGGAATATTTGATCTTATTTTTTGAAGTCATTTTCTTTAAAGTATATATTCTAAGTGGCTACATCAAATTAGGGTCAGACCTTAGTGAAGAATGGAAGATTGCTTAAGAATCATATAAACTATATGAATGTTTATTTTTATCTATTGGATTATCTAGTGCTTATAATACCTTAATGTGACATATGAACAAAATGCCTAATCCATTTCTAAGAAAGTTTTTTGTGGAATATTTTGATTTATATAATGGATGAAATCACATTTGTGGCATCTTAGACTTATTTTTGAAATCTTAAGGGTTTAAAAACTATTCATCAATGTGGAAAAATGTTTCTTCATTCAAGAAATAGTCAAATCCTAGGGTTCATCTTTTCTAGTAATAGGCTTCATACTTGAGCTTATGAAACATTCAAAATTTTTAAGATACATGGATCAAATGCTTATTTTCTTAAATTATCTACTAATATGCTTATTTTTTATAATATTAAGAATATATTGCCTTAAGTGAAAATTAGTAAGTTGTAACATTTTAAAGGTAATTATATCATAGGAGATAGGGGACACAATATCTACTTTATAGGTTTCTCATACCTCAATGCTTTTAGATGTTGTTGGTATCATTTCAAAAATGACTTCCCCACTAGTAAGCATATCACTTAGATTCTCAGTTAGATGAGAAATTTAATTCCTTCTAAGGACTCATGGATGACAAAATAAGACAAACAAGTTTGCCCTAAGTCTTGTTGATTAGTATATGGTCTTTAACTTTATAGAGCAAAGGTCTTTGAGTTATGGTAGAGTTGATATATTACCAAGATAATGGAGATAAGATCACAAACTAGAAAATGAAACAAATTTTGATTTATTCATCATGCAAAACTCTCCATACAATCTTCTAAATGACTCATAATCTCTCTAAAATTATTTTAAAATAATTTAAAAGCTTAATTTAAGGGCCCATTATGGGTATGTGTTCCATACCAATCAATAAAGTTAAAATTCTTTAAAAAAATTGCCTAGTATTGGGATCACTCTACTTGCCTTATTTGGCTAATCCAAATTTTTATATTTTTTGAAGCTTTAAATTTTGTTTTATTTCTTTTATTATTACATTTTTTGTATTAGAATAAGCTATTAATTTATATAATAGTAGTTTATTGTCTCCTAAGGCTTTCTAAAGTTTTCTAGGCTTAAAAATAAGATTATAAATAAGGTCATTCATTATACATTTAGATTCATTGAATAAAATTAGGTTTTGCATGCGTACATTTTTTGTGGGAAGGCTTGATGGCCCCTCTTTACTCTCTAGTGATGCATGGTAGCTAATCCCTTAGAGCTTTAGATAGTTCTTAACTTTTCTTTCCGCCATTCCTCCTCATTACCAACAAAATTCTCACTCTCTCTATCTATTCTCAATCCTAGCTTATCTCAACTTCTAAATATATTCAATCTTCTCAAAACTCTCACAATTAACCAAAGATACCATAATTAAAATCCTAATATAAAGAAATAATTTCTTAGTATGATCACTTGAATTTAAAATACTTTAACTTTCTAACTACTAATACAAATTCATAAACATACCAACATTTGACTCCTTGTAACTATATCAAAACTAACCTATCCTTAGTAACTTCACTAATATTTTTTCTAGGCATGAGCTTCATAACAATAAACTAGTCCTAGGCCTTTGACTCCTTGTGTTAGGAAAAATGTGGGAAAGTTTATGTTTTTATCCTCTCTACTCTTGCACTAAGCATTTGAGTCCAAATAGGTTAATAACCTAAGAACCTCATCATGATCAATAGAAGAAGTACAAAAATTTAAGTAATCATCCCCAACAAATTGATAATTGGGAGTTTGAAATACTTGATTAATGGCTAAAAGGGTAAATAGGTCCCCTTTCTCTCTAATAAATAATAATTCACCACAAGGCTCCTTTGCATTTGTAAAAAAATCTCGTACAATAAGAACTATAGCATGTCTACACTGACATATAAAAACATTCCTAGTTTTCCTCCACCATCAGGGGCTCTATCTCCTCCCTAGGATTAGTTAATGTTTTAATGTTTTATTTACTAGATTGTTATATCTTTCTTTTGTGAGATCAATCACAAATTTCTTGGGATTGTGAGAAGATGATCCAGATCTCTTAATATTGTTGGTGAGATTGGTGGCCATTTGAAATGATTGAAATGGGATCGCTAAATTTTAATTCAACACTAGAGATAAAGATTTGTAAGTGAATTAAAATGAGTTAGCCCAAATGTTATTTAAAATAATTAGTGCTTCTGTACTGGATCAACTTACATTAAGATATTATATGTACTACAACACTAAATCAAGATTGCACCATGACGCTAAATTTGAAACTTATGTTTGCAGGCTTTTTGATAGTCATACTATCAGTGTGTTTGATACATGGTACTATTGCGATGCTCAAAGTGACTTCCATCATAGTGTGTTTGACCGGGCATTATGGCACTGAAGTCAATGCTGTGATGCTTGAATAGATTATAGAAAATCCATTATCTTAGTATGAAAGTGTTGTGTGGCTGGCTCCGTTGCATGAATGGACTGATTTGGTGTTGCAGTGCCATGTTCCTTCAGTATTATGGCTCTATTTTATCATTTCAAATTTTTATAACTATACTAATATAACAGAACTTAGGTACTTAACAGTGTAACACTTAAAACAAGTTTTCTCAAATAAGCCCCACACATAAGATAAAGTCCATTACACGCATTATAACTTTTATATGACACAAATCAAACCTAACCAATGGAATTTCTAATCACAAACATATACATGATTCACAAATAATTTATCATAATACCAAATAAGTATAATCAATTAGGTTACCGCCCAGACAATGCTATGTTACATTCTTTAGCCAGATTATTCCTGTCATTTATTTAGGATGATCCAACTTTATTAAACTCTTTAGGTGATCTATTTCCCCTCCTAAATATGACTTTAGTCTCTAACCATTAATTTTGAAAGTCTGAGCAATCTTGTTATCTTTAATTTTTATAGCTACAAAAGAATGCCCTTAACAATGATAAATCGTCTTGGCTACTTGGACTTTAGCTTACTAGAATATATTTTTAATCTTGAATTCTACAAAAACACTTCTTATCTATTCTCAAATTTCTTTTTAATAAGCTTACGATCATGCCACTTTTGAATTTGCTCCTAACTAAATTTAGCCTTTTTATAATCTTCATTTCTAAATTCTTCCAACTCATTCAATTATATTTGCCTTTTCTCCTTATCATCTTTATGTTTATAATTTAATTCTTTCACTACCCAAAATGCTTTATACTCTAACTCTAAAAGTAAAGAAAAATCCTTTCCAAAATTCAACTATATGAATGCATTCCAATTGGGGTCTTAAATGTAGTTATATAAGCCCATAGTTTGTCATTTAGTCTAAATACCCAATCTTTCTTATTTAGAATTCTAATCTTTTATAATATTCTCTTGATTTTCCTATTGTATAGCTTGGCTACTAGTTTGAGGATGATAAGCAGTGCTACACTATGCTTAAATTCATATTTTGAAATTAAATCTTCCACTCTCTTATTATAAAAATGACTATCTCTATCTCTAATGATGACTTTAAGTACTCTAAATCTAGAAAATATATTTTTCTTAAAAATTTAATCACTACTTGAGCATTAATTTTTTTGTTTCAATTCGCTTGATCCAATTAGAACATATTCAACTGCTATCAAAATATCTTGACTTCCACGAGATTGAACAAAATGGCCCATAAAGTCTAATCGCCAAACATAAAAAATCTCCACTTCTAACATGTATTTAAGAGAATATTGGAGGATTTAGAACTTGCCTATTGACATAATTTTTGTATGTGATCAATCCTCCCTTGAACTTAATTCAATCATTCAACTCAATTCAATCATTAAATTCCATTGAATATGCAAACTTCATTCACACTTGGATCAATCATAATGTTTAGCCATAGTGTTCAATCATTAAATCTCCAATCATGATTCAATCATTAATCATGAAAGTATGATAAATCATTAATTGATTTTTTTAATCATTCAATGGTTTTTAATCATTAAACTTCAATCAATCCATTTCAATGATTTAATCAATTCAATTCAACGATTAAAGCCAAGTTTTATCACCCATTCAATCACATTTAATCAACCTCAATCTAATCATCAAGCTCAATCATATTTGTTTTCAATTCTAAACTCAATCATTGAATGACTTTTAATCATGCTAAATCATTCAACCATTTTAAATATTAAATCATAAAAAATCCAGTTCAAATCTAAATCATAAAAAGCCTTGGATTTTTCCTTTAAAGGGAAATTTTTAGCTTGCTCATGTAATGTCCCAAAATCAAATTTGGAAGAATTGTCAATTTAACATTTTAAAAATATACCAGAGATTCTATAAATCATCAATATAAATAATAACCGTAAAAACAACTAAAATTACATATTTCAAGATATTTTACTATTTATTCACCCAAAATATTATTTAACTAGCTAGAAGATCACTACAATCACTAATCTATAACAAGCTCCTAACGATAAAATAATAAAAAAAAATACAGCATAAAATCTAAAGAATACCTAAAAATCTCTTACAATATCACTCCAACTGATCCTGACTTTTTCCCTGATCTGAAATCATTAAAAAATCTACATAACAGGCTCAAAAGCCCAACAGTAATATAAAACTCATTAAAGCTTTCAATGCAAGGACTAAAAAAATAATATGATATGCTCAATCTAACATAATCAATAGTAGTTAATGTAGTTAATGACCAAATATTATTAATAAAAATTAAAATAATCAATAATAAAAACAAAAAATAAATACTATATATGTATAATTCAATAAACGAGTAAAATAATAGTGTACAAATTATTCATTAATCACTAAAGGAATATATCTTATCCATTCATATACATCATCTGTTTATGTATTATCAATACATTCAATAATGTTAATGCTATTAATGTATCTATCAATATCATTAGTTATATCAATATATGCATGCATCAATGTATGATTTAGTAAGACTGAACATCCAACTTTAACATGGTGTTTTCAACATCTTTTACCCAAACTGATCCACAGTTGGTCATTAGTCATATCAATAATCACTTATCAAATTAATCAATTATTTTTATAGGTGGCTTCATTAAATCAATAAAGAGCCGTCACTCTCTACCTGATGGCATACTTGATCATCTCTTGCAGGATGCAACTGGGATAACAACACAAACGATCTTTAAAGGAAAGCTCGTCGGCCCACCCTCATGCGTAGGATATTATATTTTAACATCCAACCTATTTTATAGTGTTTACAACTTACCTTCTTGCTTATCCAAATACTACAATCAAAATGCAGTAGGAAATAATCAGTTCTATTCATTAGAAGAAAATTTATATAATAATCAAAATAATTGAAAATTAAAATGAGATTTGGATTACTTACAACAAATAAAAAAAAATCTTTGAACAAAATTGATAGATAAAAAAGTCCCGAACAACATTCTCTCTCCTCCCTCTCTCTCTTTTTCGACAAGGCACGGCGTTGAAATTAAGATTTTTCATTAAAAAATTTTATTTAAAAAAAAAATGGATTACTACAATTCAAACTCTAAGTCTTTAGAACAATGTTTGATGTCATCATTCACAAATTATTTAGCCACGTCCTAAGAGTTTCCCTATGCATTGCCGGATTATTTAGCTACGTCCTAAGAGTTTCCCTATGCATTGCCGCTTGGTACCCTGTGTCTGTGCAGACAGTTCTCACCTTATCTGCACTCCGCACCTAATAATTTTTCAAATAAATATATATATTTTGCATAGCCTTGCTGCTCGAACCTATCCAAAATTTCAGATGTTAGAATGACATTATGTCTTTGATTAGAACCAATTTGGCTGTAATGCACAATGTGAGTCTTGACAGACCTAGACGATTAGCCACAACTTTTCAGTTCCGCCCTCGCTTGCTCGTTCTCGATCTCAACCAGCTTCCATGGCATTCTCTTTCTTCAACCGCCGCCGTCTTCGCCTCTTCTTCCTCCTCCTCAGACCTCCTCCGCCAATTTCTCTTTCGGTCCAGCGCTTTCTATCAGATAAAGCAGTCGCCACACCTCTTCCCAATCCCCACTTGGATCCAAAAATCTCGCTATCGGCCCGCCTCTCTTTCGTCTTCGATCAGATTGATGCCCTCGAGCGCCAGCGCAACACTTCCGCCAAGGATGAGGCTCTTCAACGCATTCGCGCCTGGAGCCAGTCGAAGCACCCACCTCCGCCGCCCTCTTCCTCTACATCCACCGCAGCTGCAGATACAGTTGCCGATGGAGGAAGTAAAAGTGGCGATGCCCAGATGATAGAGGACTCCAATCGGGCTGAAGTCGGAATGGCGGAGTTCTTCCGGCGGGAAGTGGAGGTTGTACATCCCTGGCCGGAGTGGATTGAGCTGATGGAGAGGCTCGCCAACCAGAATTATTTCGATTACCGACGAGTAGAGGAGGACTGCATCGCTGCCAAAGCTGGGATTGATATATCCGGAGTGAAGGAGGAGGTGGGGTTGGACCTTACTAGGGATTGGGCAGCTGTGAGAACCGCTTGTATGAATTTTGGCCGAGACCGGTTTGATATTCTTAAGTATGCTGCTTTTCTAGTTTACTCTCTAGTTTCTCCTGCGTAATGCTTGACTGAAAGTAGCACGCATGGCTGTAGGTTGCTTTCTGATTAACTTTGTATGTTTTGTTCAGGGGGAAAAGTTCCTCGTCAAAATTTGTACATGTTGAATTCTACATATCTTGCAGAAAATGTATTAGTCTTACTGTTTAAGGTTCAATTTAAGAACCATGTGCCAATGTTTGGTTTTACCTCTAGTTTTGTTTATTTTGTGAGTTGATTTGGATGGAAAATTCTTCCCTGATCTAGTAGATATTTTATTCTGCAACTTAAAAATGTTAATTATTTTAACCGGCTAAATTGTTAATTTTCATTATGATTTGAGGCCTTTAATTCATCAGTAGATGAATGCATTTGAGAAGGATTAGACTGTTCGCCAACATATACATGATTGCACTTTGTAATCCCAAATTATTCTGGAAATATTTGTACTTCAATTTTAGTACTTTTTATTTTTTTCGGAAGGTATTTCTAGTTCTATTTTAGTACTTTTTTTCTGCAAGTTATTGTTGGTTTTGTCTATTTGTTGTTGCGTAATCTAAATCTATAATGGAATTTTAGGTCTTTACCAAGGAAAGATATTCAGGTTCTGGTAGGTCATGGATGCCCCAGCATGGACTCAAAAGTTGTCTTCTCGGCTAAGCTGTTGAGAAAGTACCTTCATATTGATGAAGGAGATGTATGTATCTTTCATTTTCAATCTGCTTGGATTTTCTTACCAGTTCAATTGCTTTCCTTATTATGATGTTTTCAATTTATGAACCTGTTTTTTTTTTACTCTTGTTAGTTTCTACATTAAGCGACAGGAGTAGTAAGGATTTAGTTAAAGTGAAGTGTATTAAGGATGAAGATCAAAACATATTTTTATTAGAATATTCAACAAAGGTGGATGAGATATTTTGCTAAACTTTTCAATGAAGGTTATGAGAATGCAATTGACTTTAGTGACCTTAGTAACCTAAATAAAAATAAAGATTTTTGTATTTTTCAGTGTATAAGTAAAACTGAAGTATTAAAGGCTTTAAAAAAAATGAAGTGTGGAAAAGCTGTTGGACTTGATGATATTCCAATAGAGGTGTGGAAATGCTTAGGAGATGTAGAAATTTCTTGGCTTACTAAACTTTTTAATATTATTTTAAAGACTAAAAAAGATGTCAGATGAGTGGAGAATGAGTGTGTTGATTCTTATTTTTAAGAATAAAGGTGATGCACAAAATTGTATGAATTATAGAGGAATTAAGTTAATGTGCCATACTTTAAAATTATGTGAGAGAGTTATAGAGCATAGGTTTCGGCGTGATACTAATGTTTCTCAAAATCAATTTGGATTCATGCCAGGTAGGTCTACTATGGAAGCAATGCATTTATTGAGAGGTTTGATGGAGAATTATGGAGAGAATAAGGAGGATCTACATATGATTTTACTGATTTAGGCTTTGTTTGTGATGGCTTTTTTACTGCTTTTAAAGCAGCTTTTGAGTACAAAAATTTTAATTTATGTACTACAAAACTATTTTAAGAAGCAGTAAAAAAACCGTCCCAAATGAAGCCTTAGAGAAAGCATATGATGAAGTTTCAAGAGAAGTGCTATGGAGAGTTCTACATAAGAAAGAAATTAATAATGCTTATATTTAAGTCATTAAGGATATGCATGCAGGAGCTATTACTTGTGTTCAAACACAAGGTGGTTTGACCAAGTATTTTCCTACTTTAGTTGGATTACATCAAGGATCAGCCTTTAGCTCATATCTTTTTTGCTTTAGTCATGGATGTTCTCATTAGGCATTTGCAAGAGATTGTACATTGGTGTATGCTTTTTGTTGATGATATTCTTCTTGTTGATAAGACTAGAGAGGGAGTTGAAGGTAAACTTGAATTATGGAAGTCAACCTTAGAGTCTAAAGGCTTTCGTTTGAGTAGATCTAAAACTGAATATATGGAATATAATTTTAGTAATAATAGATCTAGTTGGTGGATTATGACTTTGGGCTATGAAATCATTAATAAGAGTACCCGCTTTAGATATATTGGGTCTATTGTTCAGAGTGATGGTGAAATAGATGGGGATAGTAGTAGTAGAATCCAAGTTGGATGGTTGAAGTGGAGGAATGCATCAGGCTTGTTGTGTGATAGAAAAGTTCCTCTCAAATTTAAGGGAAAATTCTATAAGATGGTAGTGATATCTGCAATGCTTTATGGCGCAGAATGTTGGCCATTAAAAGAGAAGCATAATATTAAGTTAAGTGTTGCATAGAATGAGGATGCTTAGGTGGATGAGTGACTTTACTCTTAGAGACAGGATACGAAATGAGTATTTACGTGAAAAGGTTGGAGTTGCTCCAGTGGAAGATAAGATTAGAGAGAGTCCCCTTAGATGGTTTGGTCTCATAAAACGGTGCCCTTCCGATAAACCGGTCAGAAAAGTAGATGCATTATATTTGATTTCTGCTAAGAAAGATAGAGGTAGACCTAAAAAGACTTGGTTAAAAAATATTAGAAATATCATTTCTTTATTAGATTTTGCATTAGCATGACAATAAACACTTTGTGCAGTGGAGCTGACATGTATGCTCCGCCACTCTAGCAACATGTCCCGGAGTCCGGTACTTCGTAGTGAAGCAAAGCTGTGGGCCTATGCAAGAAACTTACCTTATTCCAAGATTTAGTGTTTTTTAATGTGTTTAGCACTATTGCTTCATATATATATATATATATATATATATATATATATATATATATATATATATATATATATATATATATATATATGTTTTCTCAACATTTCATTTCAGGTATGCAGCTCATGCAGCCTCAGGAATTCATGTAGCAGAGGATATATACTTGTGCCTAAAGAGGATGAAGCACGAACACTTGATGTCATGCGTATCCTTTTGACATATGGTTTTGATCATGTCAAAGAATCTGTTGAAAATGATCCTTTAAGGAAGATGAAGTCTGTCAAAATTGTAGTCCGCAAGTTGCTGCATGAAGTTGTTAAACTGAGTGTGGTTCCAAGAGATCCTAATCTTTTACCTCCAGTGATCAAGAAACCGCCTCCTAAATTAAAGCAACCACCACCTCCACCCAAGAGGCGGGTAGGGCGAGATGATGTTGAAATGAAGAAGGGAGATTGGCTCTGCTCAAAGTATGTTCATCTACCTTTTCTTTTATTATTTTAGTATAAGATATTTTCCTACCTATAACTTGTGGCATTTTTCTCAGGTGTGACTTCATGAATTTCGCCAAGAACACTGTTTGCTTGCAATGTGATGCTAAACGCCCCAAGCGACAACTTCTTCCTGGGGAATGGGAATGCCCCAAGTGTGTTTTAATGATTTGCTTGCCTTAACTTTTATATTGTTTAGAAGGCTTCATTAAAATCTGAAGCGCCTCACAAATTTTCATCTTGCTGCTTGCCAGGTGTAACTTCCTGAATTATAGGCGGAACATGTCATGCTTCCAGTGTGAGCATAATCGTCCCCCTGATGAGTTCACAGAGAATCAAATGTTGGGAAAGCGTATGGGTCCAAACACAAGATTGGAAAGGGCTGTCAGGACTTCAGATGTTTCAAATGCATGGAATTTTGATTTTGAGGACAATGAATCAGATGGTGCAGATGTTGCAGCTTTTGAGTTTGCTGATTCTGCAAGAGCTCATGATGGTTCTTCATTCAATGAACATGCTCGTGGAGGAAACACTAGGGAATTTGAAGATGATATTGCAGAACACAGAGATAAAGGACTATACTTTTCTAAACCTAGCAAAAGAGGTTCTTCATCACATTCACGTGTAACAGGTTTTAATGATTTTGATGATGAAGAGGAGGATAATGTGGACAATTATGAGCTTGATGCGGCAGATGGTAGGGAGGCACATGTAATATCACGGAAGAGCTTATCTGAGTTTGAGAGTTGCTCAGAATCAGACGATTTGGATGATAATGACCGGTATTCCAACTCAAATCAGCATAGGAAAGATTATATATCAGATTTTGAGGATGATAATACTGTAGTTTCTGCACGGAACTTTGATGCTAGCTCAAATTCTTTAAATTCTGATGATGATATGGATTCTGATCATGATATGCATGGAAATTATGATTTGAAGCAGAGAAGGGAAGTAAAAAAAAATGCAAACCAGAATAATTTTGCTAGAGTAAGGGATTCAGACTATAATGATGGGCTTCATGTTTCTGATTTTGATGATGACGATGATGATTCATATTCCAGCAGGAGTAAGAAAAAAGGAATAAAAGGTGCATCAGGAAGGACAGGACGCAATGTCCAGAATTCATATCATTTTGACTCTAAAAATGATGGAAGAAATTCTTTATGTAATGATGATGATGAAGATAATGATTTATATTCCCACCGGAGTAGGAACAAAGGAAGCAGAGGTGCATCAAAATCTTCAGGCCACAGGTTCCAAGTTTCCAATCGTGTTGACTCCAAAAATATTGGAAGAAACTCATTTGGCTCCCATGACTACAATAAGTTTGATGACAGAGGAGGTTCTGATCTCAGGAGAAGAGGTAGAATTAATCAATCAAGTTATGGAGCAAGAGGATCTAAGAAAAGCTGGACGGGCTCTAAAGGAAATGACTATGGTAGTCACAACAAT
The DNA here is from genome assembly GCA_016618105.1 of Dendrobium huoshanense. NCBI lineage: Eukaryota > Viridiplantae > Streptophyta > Magnoliopsida > Asparagales > Orchidaceae > Dendrobium > Dendrobium huoshanense. The sequence goes on along the minus strand of CM028358.1, from coordinate 24,787,009 downwards.
GATCAGGGGTACAAGAATTCTGTTCACAGGGCTGATCATTCAAAGCTTGACCATCGACAATATGGAAAGAATAACCCTAATCATGGTCGAATTAGGGGCTTCAATGATGATTATGATTTCAATGACAATCGTCAAAGAAAACGCATCATTGAAAGATAATTTGAGTAGTATCATTTTACGAAGATAATATTCCTTGCTGAAAGTGTTTTGAGTCCTTTCAAATTCTTGCGAAACTGAGAAAATACCTTGCATGAGCTATCACTATGCGCTAAACCGGTTGTCACCATGGAAACTTACTTGTGGTCCTGATTTGTTGTTGGAAATTTTAATTATTATCGGCCATTTCTTATGCCAATAACCCTAAAGAGCAAAATGCACGCACCATTGTCTGTTCTTGACGAGTCTTTCTTATTAGGATAATATTGATGACCATGGATATCCGTTTCTAGCTGGTATTCTGCTGCATATTTCAAGAGTTGTATATGAATTTCAAAAATGAACAGCAATCTACTGTCAAGGTATTTTCTAATTTTTCTCTTCATTATGTTGATTTAATTAGAATAGCTAACGTTTTTTAGCTCTTTTATCTTGTGCAAATTATTTTCAATGTTGTGTAATTCTCTTGCTTGAGTCACATGTGCTATGTTCATCAATACAGCTAATATCATCATTGTTATTGGCTTATCTAACCCTATAAAACGCAGACACTGATACAAGGAACGGGTAGAACACAACTCATATATGACGACACATAAAAAGTATAACACTATATATAGTTACAATACCAACAACAACAACATCAAATTTTATCCCACTACGTGGGGTCGGCTATAGGAATCTTTTTTCTCCATTGTATCCTGCTAAGAGTCAAATTCTCATTTAAATCTAATTAAAAAAGGGTCATTTCTTATATTTTTTAACCAAGCATTTTATGTCTACCTCTACCTTTCTTTAACATAAGTCAAATCTAACACTTCTACTCTCCTAACTGGATCATTGGAAGACAATTATATTTTTTTTTTATCAAACCATCTAAGACGACTCTATTTAATCTTATCTTCAATTGGATCTACTCCAAACTTTTCATATATATGGTTATTTTATATCATGTTTCTAAGAGTAAAGCCACTCATCCGCTTGAACATCCTCATCTTTGCAACACTTAACTTAATATTATGCTTCCCTTTTAATGGCTAACATTCTGCACAATAAAGTATTGCAGGTCTTACCATCATTTTATAGAATTTTTTCTTAAGTTTGAGGAGAACTTTCTATTACACAATAAGCTCAATGCATTCCTCCACGTCAACCATCCAACTTGAATTATGCTAATAATATTTCCATTCATTTCACCATCACTCTGAGTAATAGACCCAAGATATCTAAAACTTGTACTCTTATTAATGACTTGATCGTGTAAAGTCACAATCCCCCACCAGATCTATTACTACTAAAATTATACTCCATGTATTCTATTTTAGATCAACTCTGAATGGCAACGGGATTGGTTGCATGGAGCATTTTGTTTTTTTTTTTTTTGCTCTGCTCCATATTTTTCAGTGCTTTCTCTTAAGCACCATAGAATTTACTTACGTATTCTTGTGTTGTTCTATAGTGGGGAACTTGAGCTCTTAAGTTTTATTTTTCTTTATTTTTGTAGCTCTTTGAGTAGTAGCGAGCTTGAGATCCCCTTAAGGACTGTGTACAATTTTTCCTTGATTAACGTGTAGGCCCTTTTGTGGGTTTCCCCTACAACAACTACAACAACATCAAGCCTTTATCCCACTACGTGGGTTTCCCCTAAAAAAATAAAATAAATAAAATAAAAATATATAATTACAACACAACGTAGACATCGATGCAAGGAACGGGTAGAACACAACTGATATATGACAACACATTAAAAGTTTGACAATATATATCATTAAAATATTTTTTGTTATAAATTATTTATATAAAATATTTAATTACTATTAAAAAATATCATAGAATAATGTTTAATATCATATGTTTCATACATAAGACTTAATTATAAACAAATGAAAGAAAATATTGCTAATTGCAATTTAATTTCATAATATAATGAAGTGCATTAATTTCCATTCTCTATCATAAATGATAAAAAGAAATTAAGATTATGATAAGGCTGTGGAGCCTACCCTCCTGGGTGGCAACTCGGCAGAATTCCAGGAGCCAAAAGGCTCGTGTTTTGTGGGTTCCAGCACCTCATTTCAGACCTATAGGAGAAAAAGTTTAAGGTGTAATCATTGGAGGAAATGTGAGGTGCATCGATGTTGGGATTACATTTGGTTTTAAGGGGGAAAGTTTGTATGTGGGTGAATTATGTGAAGAATTTTCTAGAGTAGTTTTCTTGGGTAATTTTGGATTCCTAGTTGCTTCTAGGCATTAGGGGAGAGCCAATTTACCTCTCGAATAGTGAATCAATTGTATCTTGTCTTTCTTTTGATTGAAGATTATTATTTCAACTTTATTAGTGGTTTATGTATATCGTTCATGTATTTACTTGGTTGGTGATTTTTTTCTCGTTGTTTGGCGATGATTTTTTTCTATTTGCTATTTTGGGTGTTGATTTGATCCTCAAATCATATCAAATTGGGATTAGAGCAAGTTTTTAGGATCGATGGCCTGAGAAGAGTTGAGGCATTGGAAGAAAAGTTGAAGGGGGTAGTAGGGAAATTGTGATTAGACGTGGGATCATTGAATGAGCATTTTTTGGTGATGCAAGAAAGGTTTGAGAATCCAGAGGAGATGATGAAACAGATGTTGGAGTTTCATACTAAAGCGGCTTCGCTGAAAGCAAGGGGGAATCAAGAAAATGACATGCCGAGAGAAGATGGAGATGAAAATTTTAGGAGATGTGGGAATACCTCACCTTGAGCCTCTAACAAGATGGGGGTTGATTAGGAATATAGAGGTAAGAGGGAATGCGAAGAAGAGTATAAACAGATTGAATTCAAAGGAAGATGGTTGTTACAAAAGAAGAAGGGAGGGCAGGGAACTGTGGATAGGCCTCAATGCTTGTTTCATGGGAGGCATGGGGTATGGAAGAGGAAATTGGGGTGGGGGAGATACGAAGGTCAGAAAGCTGAAATTGCCGGTATATGAAGGTGCGGATGTGCATTGTTTGTTGGATCTATAGAGTGGAGAGATATTTTGTGGTGAACTGGTTGACAGAAGGGGAGAGGGTTATTGCGGCGGTTCTATATCTCGAGGGTAAGGTACTGCCATGGTACTAATGGAGAGAGACGAGATACTTGATCTGTTCATAGGAGGAGTTCAAGGATTATTTATTGGAGCGCTTTCAGATTAAGCAGGAGGTGGACTATTATAAGCAATTATTTGCTTTGACACATTTGGGAATAATGGAGTACTAGGAAAGATGTGAGCTTTTGTTAGGACGTGGGTTTCAAACCAAAGCTAGAGTTGCCATGCGGGTGGCAAGGTGCCATGACTTGGGAGAGACAATAGAGTAAGCCCAGGTGATAAAGGACAATAACTCACTTGAGAGGAGTTGAAAAGGGGTCAATTTTGGAGATTCTTACCATACGATGAACCTTCCTTGTACCTAGGGTGCTGACTGTATTGGGTCAACGGGAAAATCCAAAGGAGAAAGGTTTGAGAGCTTGACCAGGAGGGAATTTTAAACAGCTGATTGATACAGAGCTGCAAGATAAACAAGGTAAAGGGGCTATGTTTTATGTGCGACGAGAAGTTTACACCAGGCCATAGGTTTAAAAATCGTACATTTCAGGTCCTTTTTATTTGTAACGAGGAGGAGATGGGTGGAGTAGAGGCAGAAGGAGATCTATAAAACTGTATGCGAAACTGAGTACCTATAATGCTTTGGTTCTTTATAATGAAATGAGAGAGGCTTTGATTAAAGCTCTACTTGATCTTGAGATCTATATGGCTCAGTTAGCATCAATGCATTCTAAAGATTTTTTTTTTTTTTGAAGTAAATGACTGCAATATAAAGTGAAAAAATGTAGTGGTCGGTGGCGGACATAAGCAGCAGTGGTGATTGGCAGTGGACGACCAACCATGGTAGTTAGCGGCAGATTGCGGGCAGTGGATGGTCGATTGCAGTGGAGCCCGATAGTGGGTGGCTAGATCTGGTGGGTGGTCAGCAGTGGTGGGTGGTCGGTAGCGATGTAAGTGGTGGTCAACGGCGACTGATGGTGATCGACAGTCGGAGCTGTTAGACACGTCTGACGTACCTTGTCTGTTATCAAGATTACACGTGTCTCATTGTTATTAGTCATAGCTTTACATGTTATCTATTTGTATGTATCTTCTGTAACTGTTGGATATAGAAATTCCTTCTGTTTTCTTCCATTCTCTTTCTCGGTTCTTGCATTCTCTCAGTGATAGAGAAGTTCTCATGGTATCAGAGAAGGCTAGATCCTGAATCTCCTTCTCTTCCCTGCTCACTCTGTTGGCTCTGTGCCTCCTCTTTTTCCCTTACCCTTCTCGTTGGTTTCTCCCATGGCCTCATCCACAGCTTCGTCCAACACTACCTCACATATCAGACAAGCCTCCGGTAATCTTCTTGACTCTCAACCCATCCCTCCACAGCTAAAATTCCTTTTGAGTAACATCAAAGGAATCATCTCTATCACCCTCACTGCCGATAACTACCCGATTTGGAGTTCACAAGTTTTTAAAATTTTTAAAGCAAACGGATTCAAAGGCTTTCTTGATGGAAGCTATCCTTGCCCATCACCTAAAACCCCATCCTCTCCTAACTCCATTTCTTATCAAACTTGGATGCTTCTTGATCAAAACCTAGCTGTCGTACTCTATTCCGTGATCTCGCCTAGCATCCTTCCTTGTGTTCTTTCCTTAGAACACTAGGACATTTGGAAAACCATATATCGCCATCTCCAATCTTCCACCCGTTCCCGCACCATTCAGCTCCGAAATGAACTACACCACCTCTCGATGAAGAATCAGAACATGTCTCAATACCTTCTTGCAATCAAATCAAAGTTGAGGCTATAGCCGCCACCGACAGTCCACTCAATCCTGAAGACATCATCCTCTACACCCTTAACGGCCTTCCACCTCAATACCAAGCTTTCAAAACTGCCATCCGCACGAATCTCCAACCAATCAGCTTGGAAGATCTGTGCACCCTCTTATGCAGTGAAGAGCAAAATCTTGCTTAAGAAACCATGAAAGAACTGCAGAATCTATAGATTTCTGAACCTACAATGGCTTTAGCCGCTCATCACGATCGCGGGTGCGATCGAAACAACGACAATCGTGGTCGCTCATCACTTCCCAATCATTCCACTCGAACTCACTCAGACAAATCCGCCTCCTCCACCACATGCCAAATCTTCTTCAAAACAGGTCGCTCGGCTTTGAAATGCTAGCATCGTCACGATCCCAATTCCAACGACAAACCACACAACATGGCCCTCTTCACCCCATCCGAGTCCATCGCTTCCTCGAACTGGTTTCTTGATAGTGGTGCCACAAGCCACATTACATCTGATTCATACCAACTCCAATCTATTAAACCTTACACTGGATCTTAGCAAATAACTCTAGGTAATGGTCACCAACTCCCAATACAAAACTCGGGAAAAGGTATTCTTCCTACCCTGTCAGGTAATTTACAACTTCATCATCTACTTCACGTTCCTAATCTTTCCTTTAACCTTATCTCTATTCATCGGCTAACCATTGACAATAATTGCACTGTCAAATTTTCCGCTATTGACTTTCAAATCCAGGATTCGACAACGGGACGTCTTCTGTTTAAGGGTCCTTGGCTTGACAGATTATACCCAATCCATTCGTCCACCCCATTCCACAATCTTGCTCTCTTCTCGGCTCAAGAAGTGCCACATCTATGGCACAAACGTCTAGGACATCCGGCTTCTCCTACCATTCAACAGTTGCAACAATACATTTCCTCTCTATGTAATAAGTTGCATAATTCGCACTATAATACCTATATAATGGCTAAAAGCCATCGGTTACCATGTACAAATTCTATTAGCTCTACTACTACTCCTTTTTCATTAATTCATTCGGATGTTTGGGGTCCCTCACCCACTATGTCTTTACACGGTTACAAATATTATGTGTCCTTTATCGATGACTTCTCCAAATTCTGTTGTGTATATCCCATGTTCAATAAGTCTGAAACGTTTTCTAAATTTTCTGAATTCAATAACATGATCACCAGAAAGTTTAACACCAAAATCAAAATATTTCGTTTAGACGGAGGCAGAGAATTCATCAATAACAAATTTCAAACTCTATTCAAACACCTCGGTATCATCCATCAATACATCTCTATACTCCCCCTCAGATGAAGCAACGAAAGCACCTCCTAGAAACTGTTCGGATTCATCGATGAACTCCACCCCCAATCTCTCTGGACGATCTCCTCAAAGTCTACAATAAATCGGCTACCACGCGAGTGAAACCGTAAACCATTCAAATTCTACTCAAAAACCTGCCACTCAGGTCACCTACAAAGCCTTGGATTTCGCTTCAGCTCATCCGACAGCTCTATCCTCCTCTACCACAACAACGCAATCTCCATGTACTTTCTGGTGTACGTAGACGATATTCTCCTCACATCTTTAATGAAAATGTATTTCTATCCTAAAGCAATCAAGCAACTCATCGACAACCTCAACAGCAAATTCACCATGGGGACCTTTGCTTATGGCACCATATCACAATTCCTAGGCATTCAGGTAACATATACGAACTACGGACTACATCTCAATCAAAGTCACTTTGCTCAAACTCCTCTATCCTCTCCCGCGCAGGTATGTCAAATTAAAAACCCGTCTCCACTCCCTCTCAAATTAAGCATACTCATACTAACCAATCATCTGCTGCTTTCTCTAATCCTTCATTATACCGTCAACTCGCCGGCTCCTTACAATATCTATGACCAGCTTGACATGAACATTGGCGCACCGCCATGAAGAGTTTCAAGCATTACAATCTCAAGGCACTTGGGACCTCGTTCCCTCCACTCCCCACAAGGTTGCTGGACCTTCCGCGTCAAATATCTAGCCGATGGATCCATCGCACGTTATAAAGCTAGACTAGTTGCTAAAGGTTTCGATCAAAAATATGGACTCGACTATAACGAAACCTTCAGCCCAGTTGCCAAAATGACAACAGTCACAATTCTCTTATTAAGCCCTCCATCATACATGACCAATCCTCCAACTCGACATTTCTAATACCTTCCTCCACAGCCAATTCAATCATGCGGTCTATATGAAGCAACCACCTGGATTGAACTCCACCCCCACCACTTCTGTCGCCTGAAAAAAGGCCCTCTACGATCTAAAGCAATCATCACTTGAGTGATCTTGCTACTCATATCTTGGAGCGTCACCTACAAAATGCAGCTTGGACTTCCGCTTCAACTCAACCGAAGCCTAATACCTGGCTCTTGCATCCGCCGTAGCTGAAATAACTTGGATCCGCCGACTTCTCCAAGAACTAAACTGTCCTCAAAACAATGCCACATCCCTATACTGTGACACTACCTCAGCAATTGTCTTGGCAAACAATCCGGTGTTTCCACGCGCACGCACAAAACGCATCGAAAGTCGATGTCACTACATCCGCAACTTGCATCAAGGACAAATCCATACAGGTTCATCACATCTCAACGAAAGGATCAGATCGCCGAACTTGTTTACTAAACCACTACCTTCTCCTAGATTCAAACTCCTATCTGGCAAGCTGGTTACTCCTTCGGAAACACCATCTTGAGGGGGCCTGTTAGACACATCCGTACCTTGTCTGTTATCAAGATTACACGTGTCTCAATTATTATTAGTCACAACTTTACATTTTATCTATTTATATGTATCTTCTGTAAACTGTTGGATATAGAAATTCCTTCCTTTTTCTTCCATTCACTTTCTCGGTTCTTGCATTCTCTCTGTGAAAGAGAAGTTCTCAGGAGCGTAGTGACGGCAAGCGACGACAATTGCAATAAATTTATTGTATATTTGGAACTCACCCAAATCGGATGAATTCCAAATACACCAAGAATGAACAAGATAGTGTATTTCAAATGCACCAAAATTTTACATTGCATTTATATACACACACATAATAGTGATAACAATTTGGATTTTTTTTGTTCCTGGATTCTCTTATTTGTTATTTCAAATATATAAGGCCGATTCATGGAAATTTTGGAGTTTGGAGGGTCTTGTGAAGTGTCTATAAGGGAAGGGGGGATTGCTGTTTTTTCATAATTTACTTTGATTTGTAAAAATTCAAATGAGTGTGAAATAAAATATTTATTTCTAAGCAAATAACTAAATATAAATAGTTATTTATAAAGTTTCCAAAAACTTTGTTAGAAAAAAGTTAAAAAAAAAAAAATCTAAGATTTAACTATTTGGTCTGACAAAAAATATAGCAAAAAATTTAAAACTTCAAAATTTCAAGAGTGATCTTATATACTTGAGGATGGCTCAAACAAATACAAAAATGCCTGTAAATTTTTTTTCTTTGAATAGAATTAAAGAAAAAAGATATAGAAATTATTGTAACAAGTTTTTCAGTCCGCCTCGAACTCACCACAATATCTTATATTTATAGCCTTTCAAATATATTCAAAGAGTGTGACTCAAGCCAACTCGTGAGTCAAGTTTGATGAGCTAACGAGCAAAGGTTGAGCCATCCTTGACTCAACTCACTAGTTTGTGAGTCAGCTCGTTTAAAAAATATTAATTTAAAATGCAATTAAAATATATTAGCATTTATGATTTTAAGTACAAAGTGGTTCTTTATTATTTTTCTCTAAACTTCTCATTCATTTTAATATTGTACTATACTAATTGCTTAAGTCATATCCTGTTTCTCTTTCATAATAAATGAATTGACTCGTTAGTCTCTGGAACTTCTAGAATAAAGCTCGAGGTTACTGAGCTCGAAATAGATCAATGATGACTCTAGCTTACATCAATGATGACTCTAGCTCAAGCTTACACTAATGATGACTCAGCTCGACTTGTTTAAACCCTAATGGAAAACCACCACAACTAACCAAATTTTAATGAAAGAAGCAAATGTTTTGAAAAACCATAGCAATTTCAATTTTAATTGAAAGCATGTCATTTAACTTATGAACTTGCATCTAAAAAATATGATGAATCTATTAAAATAAAAAAAATTATGTCAAAACTTTAAATAATTATAAAATATTTTATTTAAAAATAGTAATTTATATATTATTATCCAATTATTTTCTAGCTTCAAAAAATTTGAAATACTTTATCTAGAAAAAAGTTTATGTCAGTAAGATATCAAAAACTTACTTAAAATGAATGTTTTAATCATATTAAATAAAATTAAAAATCAAAGCTTTTTTAGTTTTTTAATTAACATAATTATGCAATATTAGTAGAGGCAGGACCCAGTTCAGTTGAGATTGGGCAATTTCAATTTAGTTTAAATTTACATTTAATTTTTAAAGAAGGTCATCTGCACTATTGCCTCAAAAAAAAAAAAAAAATTCAATTTGCCTCACATCATTGTTGTATTTTGTTGATGCAGAGTGTACGCTGCCACTCCAATCTTACGATTTCTCTCTCTCTCACGAGCAATTATTTGTTTATTACTTCAGGTCACCTGATGCATGTCCAGAGATCAATAATCACACACCACATCACCTAAAACTCGATATTGAGCACTCGGTATTGCTCGGTATACACGTCCGGATTTCTGATTTTTTTGTCCGGACGTAATAATTACTCCTCTCTCACACATTCTGGCTGTTGCCCTTAAAAATTGAGAAAAAAAATATTTGATTTGAATTCCAATAAAATTGTCATGAAACATTATGAAAAGAAAAGTAAAATAGAATGAATAATTTGTCACCATTGTTTAATTCGTCAATCATAATGAAATAAAATATATTATTTTGACTTTTATATCATACATTTCTATTTTATTTAATATTTAATTACTTTGCGTAATGAATTTATCCATCCATATAAGAAAGGTTGGTTCTGTTACTGATTATTAGCTCATTTTGATAACTTTAATCTATATATGGAACATATAAATTACGTGAATTTGTTAATATAAAAAACACTTAATCAATTAAGCTTTAATGATATGTAAATTAAATTCTTATTCCAAGAAGAATTCTTAGTAGGAGAATTCATTTAATTGAACTCGCCTTCAATGTTAAACTCTATGTAATTTGCTAATTATTTGGATAATTGTTAGCTGGTTAAATTTATTCATTTTACAATAAATATTTCCAAGCATTATTATGTAAATTTATTTATATTTGTAGCAATCTATGCGTCTGTGAATGTTGACTTTGACCTATAAATAAGAGATTAAATGATGACCTCAATCGACTAGTGGTGCAAACGAGTTAAGCCACCTCATGAGCCGGCTCGAGCTTGCTTAGTCAAAGCTTACTAAGTTTCGAGCATGGGTCCCAAAAAAAATTTCGTGATCATTGGATTATTGAGCTTGAGTTCAAACCGCGAAGGCTCTACATCATTACTCGTCGAGCGACTTGGATTGGAGGGGCGGGCTCGGACACGGAAGGCTAAAGGCAGATCGATGTGGGGCTAACTGGAAGTAGAAGCACGTGCTGCGTTTGAACCGCAAAAGCGGGTGCGGGATGCGAAAGCCAAATCTGAAACGAGCAAAAAGCGTGCAAATGACAGGATGGGGCAAAGAGCGTGTGAACCACGTCCGCGAGCTGCCATCAACATGAGAATCACGGAATTGAGCCACGAAGCTCATCCGACGAGATCGTTTTCAATGGAGAGTTGAGCTCGACTCAAGTTCAAGCTCGATATTTGACTCGACTCTACTCGTTTGCACCCCTAACCTCAACACATTGTGATAGACTCTTACATTCTCTTACATAAAAATTGAATAAGATTTTCAACTTTAAAGTCTCAGCATCATGCATGAATAAATGCGTATTCAACAACCCGCTCCAAAAATCCTGATTTTTGTTGAAGCATGGATCCAAAGAAAGCTTTACCAAGAGAAAGAAGGCAAGACATAAGAGGGATAAGCATCGTATTTAGATGCAAGGGCTTGCAATGCTTCAGTTTCAGGAGATCCACTCAAGTCAGCAAGCCCAAGTTCAGCAGCATGGATTCCTCCTGTAATGAACACAGACTCAATTCCAGCATTGTTGGCTCCCTTAATGTCATGATGCAAAGAATCCCCAATAGCAACACAATCGGAAGAGTCTAAACCAGCCATGGTCAATGCTGCTTTATAGATGACCTATTGAAGATTATTTGGCACATCAATGAACAATCAACATTAAAAAAATGAGGAGATTGCTATGTGCTTGAAATATCTCAATCTAACATTCTTCAAACCACTAATATATTTTTTTATTACATCATTTCACTTTTTGTCCAAATCATATCAATGCAATATTTGGAGTGAGAAGACAACCGCTAAAGTGGTATGGAAAGTCAATGGAAAGTGTACATTATATTATGATGGATACATTCTGGTATAAAATAGTAATGTTGATGAGGTCTCTTATGGGAGTTTAGATCAGGCACAATACAAACTAGGTTAGTTTGCACAGTGCTTGGCCATTTAGCATTTTCAAATTAATAATGCTCTAAGGTGCTGCACAAAGAAGTATTTAGTTACTAACCACAAAGAACATCAAAATTTAATTTTTAAGTTGAAGATTGTGATAGAAACACTTGTAGAACTCAAGTGGAACTTAACAATTTTAGTATTTCAACAATATTTTCACCATAAAATTCCAACAAATCTAAGAGAAAAAATAGCAAAACCATGTGAGAATTGATGAGAAATGAAAGGAAAACACCAAGATACATCTGATCTTCAATTCGAAGAGGAGGATCTATATCTCCTACCTCTCTAGACGCCACTAGAGCCCAAGAACACCAAAGCACAAACCAAAGTTAGCAAAGATAAAATAAGGCTATCCCTAATTCCCCCCTCAACTTAAAGCAAATCAAATAATACATCAAAAGAATAAAACAACCCCTAAAACCCTAATTCCTCTCTAGCCGCCCCCTCCTTTTTCTCAAATTTCAAATAGTGGGCCCCCAAGAGGGGACCTGTATGTAGCTTGGTAGGACTCTTGGCCCGCCTTGAGTACACTAGGGTCAGCCCCTTGCCTAGGGCTGGCTAAACCGGTCCATTATGGACAGGCAATCTAACAAAACTATCCTTCAAAAGAAATACATTTGTCCTCAAGATGAAAAGATGGGAACTGGTGCTTCTGCTCTCTCATATGGTTCTAAGGTGCCTTCATAGTCTAGGAACCCCTTCCATTTAATCAAAACCTACTTAATCCCCTCTTCTTCCTGATGAACCCCCATCAATTCCAGTGATTTTAATACCATCCTCCAAATCTTCTGTAAGTGTCTTCGGTAGCTCCGAACTAGCTACTTGATCCCCAATTGATTTCCTCAGTTGTGATACATGGAATACTGGATGTATGGTCACCGTCGAGGGTAGTCTCACACGATAGGCTACTACTCCAATCCTCCCAAAAATCCCATATGACCCAAAGTGCCTTGGGGAAAGTTTCTCATTTCTTCTATTGGTGACAGCCAATATAGTCTTCGGAAGCCAATCCAATCGACTGGCAATGTACTTAAATTAATCACGGTATTCCATCACTGTCCCCTCCTGCATCAAAGCGAAGAAGTGTTCTTAGAAGTCCACTCTTCTGCTGGTTTGGAAACGTTCCAACAGGTAGTTCTTTAAACTCTCTCCAGGTCCTTATTGGTCCCTTCGTATCCCTCCACTGGTACCATGCTAAAGCTTTCCCTTCCAAGCACATTCTGGCTTGCCATCAGTCTCTCCCCCTCCGTTAACCTGTTAACGATAAAGTATCATTCCACCTTATAGATCCACCCATGGGCATCCTCTCCCTCAAAAATAGGCATCTTCAGCTTCCTCACCCTCAAATCGTCCTCCATTCCCTCTGTTTCTTTCATAATTTCTTCTTACCCAAGGGGGTGGTTCCCCCCAAGTGTCTCAATCATCCCTTCTATGTTCATACCCAAGTCTTTCATCAAATTCTCACACTCCTTTCAAATTTAGCACCCCTTGTATCATAACAAACCCCTCCCCTTTCAAATGCAATTCCCTTTTGGTCATAATTACCTCTTTCCCTTTCAAATTCCACCCCTCTTCCTCTCTAAATCATGACATCTTCGTTCTTGCTCCACCTCTGCACGCTTCTCCCCATACCCCCTACCTGGCTCCCCCATATAAATAGGCTCCAGGGGAGGCATTCTCTCTTTTCCCTTTTGAGTCTCCACCTCCTGATTTTCCCTTTGCCTTGTTCGATTAGAGATTTCCCCGCTTCCTGAGTTGCCGGAGGCTGCCCTCACCTCGAACGATGCCATTTTGGATTGGCCCTCGAGCAACTTCTTCATCATCTCTCCAAGGCTGGAAAAATTTCCATTTATCTTCTCGTGAATAGCTGAAATTTAACTTTTAACATCTAAAAATTGAGTGTAGAGATCTGAAATTACCGTTTTCAATTGTCCAACCTTTACCCTTCCAACAATTCTACCTTTTTCCCTGCCATCAGTACCCAGATCTAGGCTCCAAATAACAAAAATGGCCAAAAAACAGCAGTTTCTAGCCTTCAAACAGCAAAAGAAAAAAAAAAAACAGCTGCCCTTTTTTCTTCAGCTGTTTTTTTTTTTTTTTTTTTTGAAGAAATGCAAATAGCATTAATAGAAGAAAAACCTATTACAAACTAGAAAGCAAAAGCAAAACCCTTTAAAACTATCATAATGGATATGCGATCCACTAAATTCCAATTTTAGAATCCATTGGAGTGATGGGGATACCAAATATTTAAACAACCTAAAAGGTTGGTTAGTATCCCAGCTTTCCCAACAACAACAACAACAACAACATCAAGCCTTTATCCCACTACGTGGGGTCGGCTACATGAATCCTTTTTCTCCATTGTGTCCTATTAAAAGTCAAATTCTCGTTTAAATCTAATAAAGAAAGGTCATTCCTAATATTTTCTAACCAAGTCTTTTTAGGTCTACCCCTACCTTTCTTAACATAAGTCAAATTTAATACCTCTACTCTCCTAACCGGGACATCGGAAGGCCGCCGTTTTATGTGACCAAACCATCTAAGGCAACTCTCTCTAATCTTATCTTCTACTGGAGCTACTCCAACCTTTTCACGTATATGCTCATTTCGTATCCTATCTCATCCACCTAAGCATCCTCATCTCTGCCACACTTAACTTAGTATTATGCTTCTCTTTTAATGGCCAACATTCAGCACCATAAAGCATTGCAGGCCTCACTACCATCTTATAGAATTTTCCCTTAAGTTTGAGGGATACTTTTCTAACACAACAAGCTGCATTCCTCCACTTCAACCATCCAACTTGAATTCTGCTGATAATATCCCCATCTATTTCACCATCACTCTGAACAATAGATCCAAGATATCTAAAACGTTTACTCTTATTAATGACTTGATCGCCCAAAGTCACAATCCCCTCACTAGGTCTATTACTACTAAAATTACACTCCATCTATTCCGTTTTAGATCTACTCAAGCGAAAACCTTTAGACTCTAAGGTTGACCTCCATAATTCAAGTTTACCTTCAACTCCCTCTCTAGTCTTATCAACAAGATATCATCAGCTACACCAAGGTACATCCTCTTGCAAATGTCTAGTGAAACATCTACGACTAAAGCAAAAAGATATGGGCTTAAGGCTGATCCTTGATGTAACCCAACCGAAATAGGGAAATACTTGGTCAATCCACCTTGTGTTTGAACACAACTAATAGCTCATGCATACATATCTTTAATGATTTGAATATAAGCATTATTGACTCCTTTCTTTTCAAGAACTCTCCATAGCACTTCTCTTGGAACTTTATCATATGCTTTAAGTATCACAGCTTTCCCAAAAGATGAAAAATGAAACCTAGAAAAATCTCATATATCATCATAATGGTTTTAAAAAGGTATAATAAGCCTAAAAGCAAAACAAGCAAATGACAACTAGGTTCAAGAAAAATAAAAACAACTACTAAACCAACTGTCCAAACATAAAGCCGACCCTCATTAATCTTAGGGTCTAACAAGCTCCAATCAAGAATAGAATTCGTTGATGCTTCAACATAACTGTGACGACCCCAAGATCCGTGTAGCGAAAGGATTCATCTGATTATTCTATTGCCTCTTTTTTTTTTCTTCTTTTCTTTCTATCGGTTTCCTTATCTGTTGTTCATATCAATCCATACAATACATATATCCAGAGCCAGAGATAATTACATTACAGAAAAGAAACAACAGCGGATACTATAATTCACAAATAGTACAACAGTCAGAGTACATTCAAAAGAGAAAACTACACTAGCCGTATAGGCTACAAAAGAAAAAAGCTACAGAACTCGGCAGAAAGATCTTCAAGCTGGAGGCCCTGCACCTGAAATCATTAACCACATATAATGAGCTTACAAAGCCCAGCAGGTCACCAAAGCCTACAACTGAAATCAAAGCACGACACTGAAAACAATATGCAGGTTAATCAACTCAAGTCAAATCAATAAGTCGCGTACATGATCAATGAGTCAATGCAATACAGAAATCAATACGGAACAGAAATCAATAAAATCAATAACAATCTCTATCATAGCAATCGATAACATCAATTACATCAATACAATCGTCTAGTCGTCTTACTTATCGTATCACATCAGTCAAATCAATAGAGTGGAATCGTATCGGAACATATACTTGCAAATCAATCTATCGTTCAATCTCACTTACTTCTTATCAATACGGCAGTGTATGTATCCATATCTATAAAAAGAACCATCCATTGACGACCACGAACGATGCTACAACAATGAAATCGTATCAATCAATTCTGCCAGTCAATAGTATCAATCGGCTCAAAATCCCAATAAACGATCAAGTCAATACGGTGAAAGATCAATTGAAATCAAATCAATACAAAGATCAATTGAAATCAAATCAATACAATCAGCTTCATAAAGAAATCTATTTTACGATAAATTAAATCCATACGGCAACAATCCATTCAATCAATCAATCGATATTCGGTACGACGAATCAATGTATCAATGTCATATCTATATCAATGTCGATGTCGGTATCTATCAATCGATACAATCTATATAAATATCAATGTCAATATCTATGAATCAATACGCAGAATCCATATCAATATCGGTGCTGGTATCTATGAATCAATCAAGTCTATAATATCAATCGGAAATCAATACGATAAATCAATAAATTCGTTCAATCAATTCAATAAATCCATCAATATCACAATCAGAAATCAATAAATCGATGCATATCAGAAAATCCATACAATGTACTATCGTACACATGCAAATCCATACAATGGTCTTACTCGACAAGCACAAACACTAGCTATTATCAATAGTGCTGTTGTAGAAATCCATAGTGCTGTTGTAGAATCCATATTGCTGTTGTAGATATCCGCACGTTGGTTTCGATCAAGAAGAGTCGTCACTCTTTTGCCCGTCGGCCGCCCGTCGGCCGCCCGTCGGCATATAAAACTCCTTATAACTCCCAATCGTTATATCGATGGTCTATGATTTAAAGGAAAGCCCGTCGGCCCACCATCCTGTACAGGTCAAGTTCTATCTCCAACCAACGTTCAACCAGGTTCCCACTTGTCTTTCAGTAACAATCAATTCAATGCAATAATCGATGCAATAAGCAATATTAAAGAAATCTAGAACAATCATATCAATAGTCATGCACATATCAATTCCGGGAAAATCAGAAATCATACGAAAATCGGGCAGAGTAACGGCAGTCTACAGAATTTACACAGAAATCTCCAAAAATTACAATTCACCAAATTAATACAGAACGTGCACAGCAACATTATAAGACTATTCTTCTACTGCTCAAACCAATTCGGACATCATAATAAATTACAGTCAAAATAAAACTCCGCAGAACCAAAACGGACCGGACGAAATCTGCCAGAAAATAATCAAAACGTGCAGAATAATCACATATACAACATACCAAAAGTTATGCGGTAAAATCTTCGCCAGTACCAAACCGGGTACGAAAATCACTTACAAAAACACAAATCTGAGCATCATTTTACAAAACCTCAAAATCTTCGAAAACAGAAGTAGGGTTCGGAGTCCTTACCACGAGATCTTCACTTTTCCCAACAGCAGCGTCGGACGAAAAGCGCTCCGCGGCCTCCGAAAACCAGCTTTTCCTCTTTTTCCCTTTCTCTTTCTCTCTCCTCAAAATATCTGATTTTATAAAATGATTTTTCTCTCTCCTCAAAACGAGCTGATTTGCTTAAATCATAAAGCTGATCGGCCCGGCCGATCGCCAGATCGTCCTGGAACGATCAGACCAAAATCATCGGCCTGGACAGTTCCCAGAACTATGTTCAGGATGATATTTTGAACAGTACAGATCGGCCTGGACGATCTCAATATCGTCCCAGACGATCCTGTCCAAAAATCGTTCCAGAAAGCACTCCAGAAATCAGCTGTTTTCAATGCACTGATCGGCCTGGACAATCTCAACATCGTCCTGGACGATCCTGGGAGGAAAATCCAAATCAGAGAGGAACAGTAAGGGAACGAGATCTCACAATAACCAACAACAGCCACCAAGAACGCAGCTGCCAAAACATCAAAAGGGCCGTCCTGAACATCCTTTGATGCCAACAAATTCCATTGATAAGAGTATCTTCTAAAACCTCAACGCAACCATCCACAACCACCATGGACAAACAAAACAAAGTCGACGAAGCAAAATCATCAACTCCCAGAACTAGAGACCAAGAATCGGCCTCTCCACAATCAAAGTTCCCCAAAAAGAATAGGAACATCACAGCTTCCAAAGCTCCAATACTAAAAAACTCCATATCCTTCATGCTACCCGAAGGACTCATATTTTCTTCCATGAAAATATCAAACAAATGCAGCCAAAAAACTGCAATAAAGGCGGCATTCCGAGAAGAAACCGCAATAAACAATCCAGCAAAAACCGTGGCATTCTTACCACAAATCACTTGAAAGAAACCATCTTCTTAACCCAAAATCTTGTACAAAAGAGAGATCCACTTCATCTCATCACCAGAACAAGGAAGACAAAAAACTTCTTCCAAGGAATCACCAAATAAACGCAATTGAAAAACTGCAACAACGGCGGCATTCAATGAAGAAACCGCAAGAAACCCAACTTCTACAATCTCAAATCCATAAGAAAACTTCTTACTAACAACAGAGGAAACAAAACTCTGCCAAGAGAAAACAAAACATCTCCAAGAAACCAATTGAAGCCATATGAACCATGCAAAAATCCAAAATAAACGTTCAGGATTAAGCACCCATTCACTGAATGGACAGCCACAACAAGCCAGCAAAGAAACTTCTCCAAACTCAACTTCAAATTCAATTTACCGTCCAGATCTTTCAAGATTGAAACAGATCTAATCACCGCAGCATAATCATACCAAGAACAAACAATATTCATTCAAAACCAATCGGAAACCTTCACCCAGCAAAGCTCCATCCACAACGACCAAGAAAAAACTTCAGCGACTCCAAGATGACAGCGAGTCACTAAGGATGAGAGATCATCCCAAATGTCATCCCGATTAAAAAAACAGGAAAAAAAATCTTCAGACCAAAGAAGAACCAATCTAGATTCAAAATGCATTCCCAAAAAAGGACCCCCGTCGGCCACACCAGGACCGACGGAGAACCTCCGGCTGCCAAAGGTCTGCCAAAATATGCTTCAAACACCAAAATATCCCGATTCAAAAAACAAGCTGCTCGGTGAGTGAAATGCAGCAGAAATTAGCGACGAGACTTCGATGTTTGGCCAGGAAATTACACTAATGCCAATTTGATATGGAAACACTTGAAGATTTCAATTAAATCCTATCAAGAGAGCAAAAATTGTGAGAAATCTCCTTCCAATGGAAAACCAGTGAAAAACAATAATTTTACTGCAAGAAAATAACAAGATCCTCTATTCGAGAGGGTCAATCTCTCCCAAATCTCTAGACGCTGCTAGAGCCCAAAGAGAACCTATGAGATCTCAAATTTCAGCCAAATTCAAGATGTCCTAACCCTTAGGAAAACAAACTATTTAATGCTGTAAATCAAAAAAAAATTCCTAAACAATCCCTACATTTAAATTTCCCTCCTAACTCCCTCAAAAATCCTTCCTTCCCCCTTAACTCCGTCAAAAATTCTTCCTAAAAAGCGCACGCACGCCCGAGGCTTGCATTCGGCATATACAAGAGCAAAGGTCCGCCTCTGTCCGCGTAAGCCAGCCTTGTCGGAACAGGTCTAACAATACTCCCCTCCCAAAGTTCCATCTTGTCTGTAAGGTGGAAAGACGACACCCTCCTCCATTCCTTCTTCATCACAAATGGTAAGAACCTGAAGAGTTCGGTCCTTACACCTATACCCCGGCATATACCTCTCATCACATCTGAAACAGATCCCCTTCGCCCTCTTCTCCTGTAATTCTGCTTCTGTGTGCTTGAAGTTGTCCCTAGGGCTTCCTCTAGCAAATCTTCTCCTTCAAAGTCTCCCTAAGAGTACTAGATGTTGGCTCCATGCCAAAAATGTGGTGGTCATCCTACAAGAGCCTCCTGAACTACTGCCTCCTGCTTGTTTTTCTAGGTGCCTCTGATCCTCCACGAACTGAGCTAGTTCCATAGACTCTCCCAAGTCCTGAGGTCTCATCATTTTGATTGTTGCACGGATCTTTAGGATTCAATCTCTTCATAAAGTTCCCCGCCAGTACAATCTCTGGAAGTCAATCTAATCGACTGGCAAGGTACTCAAATTGCTCACGGTACTCCATCATTGTCCCCTCCTACATTAAAGCAAAGAATTTTTTGTAGAGGACCAGAGGTCCCCTCTTTTGCTGGTTTGGAATCGTTCCAACATGGCAGTCTTTAATTTTCCTCCAGGCCCTTATTGGTCCCCTCATATCCCTCCACTAGTACCATGCTAAAGCTTTCCCTTTCAAGCACATTCTGGCTACCATCAGTCTCTCCCCTTCCGTCGAACTTATTAACGGTAAAGTTCCTTTCCACCTTGTAGATCCACTCATAGGCATCCTCTCCCTAAAAAATAAGGCATCTTTAACTTCCTCACCCTCAGATCTCCTCCATTCCCTCTGTTCCTTTCATAAATTCTTCTTCCACAAGGGGTGGTTTTCCCAAGTGTCTCCAATCATCTCTTCTACATTCATACCCAAGTCTTTCATCAAATTCTCACTATCTCCTTTCAAATTCAACACCCATTGTATCATAACAAACCCCTCCCCTTTCAGATGCAGTCCCCCTTTGATCATAATTACCTCTTTCACTTTCAAATCCCGCCCCTCTCCTCTCAAAACCATCACATCTTCATTCTTGCTCCACCTACGCACGCTTCTCCCCATATCCCCTACTCGGCTCCCCCATAGGAACAAGCTCCAGGGGAGACATTCCCTCTTTTCCCTTTTGAGTCTCCACCTCATCTTCACTTTGCCTTATTGGATTAGAATTTTCCCCACTTCCTGGGTTGCCGGAGGCTTCACTCGTCTCTGACGATGCCATTTGGATTGATCCTCCAGCAACTTATTCATCATCTCCCCAATGCTGGAAAATTCTCATCCATCTTCTCGTGGATGGCTGAAATTTTACTTTTGCTTCTGAAAGTTGAGCGTGGAGATGTGAAATTACAAGTTTTCAATTGTCTGCTCTCTCCTTCCACTAATTCTACCTTTTTCACTACCATCAGGTACTCGGATCTAGGCTTCAAATAGCAAAAACGGCAAAAAAACAATAGTTTATAAACTTCAAATAGAGAGAAGAAAAACAACATCTCGGTGAGTGAAACGCAACAGAAATTAGCGAGGAGACTTCGATTTTTGGCTAGGAAATTGCTCTTATACCAATTTGACAGGAAACACTTGAATATTTCAAATAAATCCAATCAAGAGAGAAAAAACAGACGAGAAATCTTCACAATTCTAATGGAAAACTAGTGAAAAATAGTAATTTTATTGCAAGAAAAGAAACTACGGAAGAAAATAACAAGATTCAATTGATCCTCTATTCGAGAAGATGATCGATTTCTCTAAAATCTCAAAGAAAACCTATGAAATCTCAAATTTCAGCCAAATTCAAGATATCATAATCCTAGGAAAACAAACTATTTAATGCATATAAATCAAAAAGGAAATCCCTAAAAAATCCCTACATTAAACTTTCTCTCCTAAATCCCTAAAAAATTCTTCCTAAATAGCTCACGCAAGTCCGGGCATGTGTTCGACGCGTACAAGAGGCAGAAATGTCCACCTCTGTTCACGTAAGATGGTCCCGTCGGACTGGTCTAACACACTCTTGCCTCTGATGCTTCCGTTTGGTTTTGATGATCCCATATCTTCTTCACCATCTCCTGAAGATCCGAAAATTTGCCTTCTTTGGTGGAAATTCTATCCTCCACCATCTCTTAGATTTGGCATATCTCCCCCTCAAGATGTTCATCTAAAGCATCCAACTTCTTGGCCTCCATTGATACCCAAATCTTTGTTAGACACAAAAATCTGAATTTCGTCCCCCAAAAATAGCAACCAACGGCTCGAAATAGCAAAACTGTTTGTAAGAATTTGCCAAAAAATAGCCCAAAAAACAACTTGGACATCGCTCTCATATCAATTTGATACGAAATACTTGTAAAACTCAAGTGGAACTTATCAATTTTAGTATTTCAACAATATTTCACCATAAAACTCCAACAACTCCAAGAGAAAAAACAGCAAAATAATATGAGAATTGATGAAAGCGACTAAGGCCAAGATCCAATGCACAAATTTTGGATCCCATAAGGTAGAACAGGGGAGCGTGCCTAGGTTTTAGGGCCTACAGATGTGATATAGTTTGGGAAATAATTTTGGAAGACACTTCACATTAAAGTAATTTTATCCCCAAGGAAATGAATACACTTTCCCAGAACAACTACCTTCATACTAAAGAATAAGATGACAAAATAATTACACCATGTTGAATTAACTACACAACTAAAGGATATCTGATGCAGGACTACGTAGATGAAATGATTATGCATTCATTCGGATATTGCTCAACTCATGATTAGAATAATAATATAACAAAATTACTAGCAAATTAAAGCACCGAATGAAAATTAGAAGTTATCTGCATAGGCTAAATCACATGCTATGAGTTTTGAAACTTCATAAATAAATAGAAAATAACACAAAACGTAGTAGTAGTTTTCAAATTAATCCCTAATCTAACAATGAGAATTAGAATGTATTGAAAGTGCGCTCAAATCCTACGATTACTAAGCTTAAGCAAGAGCAGTTGGAAGAGCCCGTCGCGACTGCAATCAAACCAACGAGAATTTAGACTAAAAGGAATAAGACGTAAGGGAAAAGAGAAACCTTCGTTAGGGAGAGGTGGATATCCTCCATTCGACGCCTTCTAAGTGTTCGTCAATGGCTTCTGTCAATGCAAATAGAATGCGCTCCACGTAGTCTTCAACAATGTGGTCAATCTCCGAATTCACGTCGAAGAAGGTGGATCGTAGAATGTCGGTGAAACCGTCTTCGTCCCAAGTGATGCCGTATTCAGTTTCCGGATCCGCCATTCATAGGGATTAATGGTTGAAATCTCTCCACGGTAGTGAGTACTCTTGAAGATTACCAAGGGCAAAGAGACAAGAAGTTCTCTTCAATTTGTGATGAAGAAGCAACCACAAATCCCTCCAAAAATCTGAAAAGGGTTTCAGATTTTCTATCCAAATCCTTAGAGAAAATTTCAGATTTCTCTATTGAAAAGATAGAACTATTGGGAGGGAAACTTAGGCAGAGAATTCAAATGAAGACTTAGTGAGAGGGGAGAGAGTTTGGGAGAGAGAGAGGGGATGGGTAAGGGGAGGCTGGGTCGGCGGCAGTGAAGAGGTGTTAGGGAATTTCTTTCCAAAACATAGGACTTGAAATTGGAAAGAAATAAGGAGGTTATGAGTCTTGAAAAATTCGGCCAAAGGGAATAGAAAATAATTTGAATTATTTCCCAATGAGCTTATGAAACAATTAGGAAATAAATCCTAATTTACTCACATAGGGGCCGGCGGCATGCATGGGCAAGGGAGGTTTTAATGAGAGCAATTAAAGTTTCTTAATTTGAGTTTTGAATTAAAGAAAGAATTATTTTAAATCCAATTGAATTGTAAATTCAAATTAGATCAAAATTAGAAACTTTTCTAAAATAGTTGAGTTATTTTAAGAAAGATTTTGAAATTCAAATTCAAGGAATTGAATTTCAAAATTATTCCCAAATCAACTTACACCCAATCAGGAAACTTCAAGAGGGAATATGGGTTGGACTGTGGCCGGTGGCTGGATCGGGTGAGAGCTTGGCCGTGGGATGGGGAGGGGGAGGGGAGTAGGGGCTCGGGTGAGGGTTATGGGAAGGGAATTGGAAGGAGTTTTGGAGGTGGGAGGAAAGGTTCGATGGGACGAAGTTTGGTGGTTTGGGTGAAAGGTAGAAACAAGGTATTGAGCAAGATAACGAACCACGAACCCGGCCGTCTCCAAGGTTGGTGGGTAGTGCGCAAATATCCCTCTCCTAGGGATCTCTCTCCATCAAACACTCAAACTCTCACAAGAGCTCATGCAAGAAGAATATATCATAAGCAATCATTCATTAATCAAAATAGAACAAAGTGACGATTTAAATAGCCTCATACAAATGACTCAAAAACAAAAGACACAAATGCTCTTTGAGCTTACATACGACAACTCCCATAAGAGGGGTACAACAGGAAATAATAAAACACACCTAAGCAAATAACAAAATATATGAATAATAAAATACACCAATGACTCATAAATATAAAGACTCGATCGTGGTTGTAGATCGGCGGCCACGTCTCTGATAAACTTTCCATGATGATCTGATGATCATTCTCTCGGGGTGGGAGAAAACTCGACTCCATCGAGTAAGTATCTCTGGCGCTCTCGTAGATCTCAAGTACATCTGGGTCAATCTGCTGCAACTCCTCGCGATCTAGCCACGTATCCTCTGACTCGGGCTTTCCTTTCCACCTGATCAAATACCTTCTTCGTCCTCCTTCTCTTGTGGATATGATCTCATCACTTAAGACTGCCTCCACTTGCTCTGCTATGGGAAATTTGGGAATATCTGATAGTGGAGGTAGGTTTGAGATCTCACAAGTTGGGTTCACACAAGGCTGTTTTGATAGTGGATTTTGTGGGCTAAAATCAAGACCTTCATATGTCACTAAGTCTTCTATGTTAAAAGAGGGATTTATATTGAAATATGCAGGCATATCTACTACATAAGCATTGTCGTTAATTTTCTTAAGAATTTTGAAAGATCCAGCACTCTTCGCATGCAATTTCTTAACTGTTCCTGGAGGGAACCGTTCCGAACGAATCCGCACCATCACAGAGTCACCAACCTCAAAAGTTTTAAATCGACGTTTTAAATTTGCATGTAATTTATATTCATGATTATTCTTTTCAATTTGTTATGCAATATCCTTATGAAGTTCATGCAAATGCTGATGCAGACTCAAAAATCCTATATGTAAAACTCATGGGTATCAGATCTAACGGCTATCTAGGTTTGAACCCATATACAATTTCAGAAGGATTTAGACCCGTGGTTCGGTTAATTGAATTATTATAAGCAAACTCAGCAGTAGGTAGAATGGAATCCCAATCTCTAATGTGTTCACCAACCAGGGACCGCAACAAATTACCCAGACTCCTATTAACAACCTCGGTCTCACCATCCGTCTGTGGCTGAAAGGCAGTGGAAAAGTGAAGTTTGGTGCCCATTTTCATCCACAGGATTTTCCAAAAATAGCTAGTGAACTTCACATCCCTATCCGAAACAATGGTTTTGGGTAAACCATATAGACGGACGACCTCATTGAAGTATAACTTCGCAATGTGAGAGGCATCGGTTGTTTTAGAACATGGAATGAAATGTGCCATTTTGGAAAACCGATCAACTACTACACCAATCACATCGTGACAACGAAGTGTCTTGGGCAGGCCTAAAATGAAGTCCATACTAACATCCAGCCAAGGACAACTGGGGACAGGTAGGGGAGTGTAAAGACCAGTGTTCTGCTTACACTGCTTAGCCAGTTGGCAGGTGAGACACCGACTAACCAGCCGACCAACATCTCTCTTAAGGCTGGGCCAAAAGAAATGGTACTCTACGGCTTCGATAGTCTTTTCCCGTCCGAAGTGCCCAGCGAGGCCCCCGGCGTGAAGTTCCCAGACTAGAAATTCCCTAAGGGAGGTGCTCGGACTGCAAAGCCATTGGGCTTTGAAAAGATAGCCATCCTCCAGTAGGAAATCATCCACAAAGTGCGTACTGCCTGTGGACTGCCTGTGGACAAGAGAGTGTAGGTCTCCTTGAAGTCGGGGCATTCCAAATAATCCCTCTTTATTTGGTCAAATCCCACGACTTCTGCTCTCATTTAAGTGGTGGTCATCATACGATGATTGAGAGCATCGGCAGCTTTATTTTCAACTCCCGCCTTATGTCTAAGGGTGTACGTGTATTCCTGAAGGAACTCAACCCATCGACCATGACGTGCATTCAACTTCTTCTGGGAGTTGATATAATGCAGAGCCACGTGATCCGAGAAAATGACGAACTCTTGCAGATCAAGTAGTGTCGCCAATAGCGAAGAGATTGGATCACAGCGTAAAACGCTTTGTCATACGTAGAATTGCCGAATATCGTTCAATTTCTCACTGAAGTAGGCTACTGGGTGACCTTCCTGGGAGAGGACTCCTCCAATTCCGACCCCCGAAGCATCGCAAGTTACTTTGAAGACTTTGGAGAAATCAGGAAGTCGCATCACTGGGGCTTCTACCATTTTTTGCTTAATCTCATCAAAAGCTCTAGTGGCGGTTGGGGTCCAGTGGAAATCACCCTTCTTCAGGCAATCAGTGATAGGAGATACGATTATGCTGAAATTTCATATGAATCTCCTATAGAAGGTGGCTAATCCGTGAAAGCTACGGACCTCCTAGATAGTCTGAGGGATAGGCCACTCTACAATGGCCCTCACCTTCTTAGGGTCTGCGAAAATCCCTTTGGCTGAAACAATGAAGCCCAGGAAAATGACGCGATCTACTAGGAAGGTGCATTTCTTTGGATTGGCATATAATTGCTCCTTCCTTAAGACCTCACAAACTTGCCTTAAGTGATCTAAGTGCTAACTAATGGAATAACTGTAAATAAGAATGTCGTCAAAGTAGACGACGACAAACTTTTCCATAAACAGACGCAGCACTTGAGTCATGATTCGCATAAAGATGCTAGGGGCATTACTGAGCCCAAAAGGCATGACTAACCACTCATAAAGACCATCCTTGGTCTTGAAGGCAGTTTTCCACTCATCATCGGGTCGGATCCGGAGCTAGTGGCACACTTTTGAGATTAATTTTGGAGAACAGTGTGACACCCGTCATCATATTGAGCATGTCATTGAGCCTTGGAATAGGAAATCGGTATTTGATGGCGATATTGTTGATAGCACGGCTATCAACACACATTCTCCAAGACCCGTCCTTCAGTGTGAGAAGGGCCGGCACTGCACAAGGACTAAGACTCTCCTTAATGAAACCTCGCTGCAGTAAATCATCAATCTGCTTCTAAAGCTCAGCATGCTCTGTGGGGTTCATGCGATGGTGTGGCAGGTTTGGGAGGGAGGCTCCAGGGATGAAGTCTATAGCATGCTGACTGTCTCTAAGTGGAGGTAACTGATTTGGGAGATCATCGGGAAATACATCAGCATACTGTCCAAAAATAGGCTGTACCTCCTGAGGAATGGGCTCGTCAGATTTGGTGAGAATCTCACGGCCGACTAAGGAAAATAGAGGGGCGCCTTGGACAATATCAGTGATTAGAACCTTGGCGGTGCAAGGTTCACGCCCTTTTTAGATTTGGCTGGGTTGGATTTCGTGGCATCCGTAACTCGGGGCTGTGATGGCAAAAGCTTAATCTTTTTGCCAGCATGTTCAAACACGCAGGTGTTTGAACGCTCATAAATGTGGACATCATTATCGTAGATCCAGGGGCGACCTAGCAAAATTTGTCCAACATTCATAATCAACACATCGCACCAGACATTCTCCTTATAAGTGACAAAGGAGATGGGCACGTGGCTTCGTTCCTTCACCTCCAAGGCATTAGAGTTGACCCACGATACCTTATACGGGTTGGGTTGAGGAACGGCCGACAAACCTAACTGTAATACCATGCTGGAGGAAACAGCATTTATGCAACTACCACTATCCACTATGACTTTGCAGTTCTTATCTTTGATTTTGGTGTAGGTATTAAAAATCGAGGTCCTACACCAGTCATCAGTGGGTGTCGGGTGGGATAGTGCACATCTCACCACGCAGATGGGAAAGGTATCCAACTTCTAAAGTTAATTGAGGACCGCAGTGTCGTCGTCCTCCTCGAAGTACTTGCCTTCTTCCTCGACTTGGTGGCTCTAATCAACGTCGGGCTCGAGATCATCCTCAGTAATCTCCTCAACGATCGAAACCTTATACGAACTAGAGCACTGAGAAGCGATATGCCCATACCCCTGGCATCGAAAACACTTGGTCCCGGGACTGGACCGAGGGGTATCCGGGGTAGGAGGTTTACTTTTAAAATCAGATCTATGTGTAGGTGGATCCGTGGGTGGTCGGGTCGTGCTCCCAGGAGTGGGTCGAGAAGCAGGAGTGTGTGGGGTTGAACTACCAGCTGATCTATAGGAGGGTCTAGAATCATGGGATCGACTCAGGTGCTGAGAACGGGACTCCTCTAGATCAAGTACTAGGCTGTAGGCATTCTCTAGTGTAGTGACATTCCGGACAAATAACTCATTGCATAGATCCTCATGCAACCCGGTACGAAACATAGATAAGATCTGCGCGGGGGTGGTAAAGGTCTCCCATTTGCAACGAATTAAGAAGTCATCAAACGAGGTGATGTACTCCTTCACTGGTTTGTTACCTTGGGTCAACCTATTCCACCTATCCAATAGGCGGGGGAAGTACATGAAGGTAAGTACTTCTGTTTGAGTTCCCGCTTCATGGACAGCCAATCTACAATAGGGTACTCATTCATATCTTCCCTGAGACACTAAATTCGCCCAAAACTGACTCGCCCTACCCGTTTGTTTCATAGCCGCAAAACTAACCTTCCTGACCTCAGATATGTCATACCACTTAAAGAAATTGTCCATACCTTTGACACAGTCCAGGAAGAGCTGGGGATCGAGGGTGCCATCAAAGGTAGGAGCATTAACCTTAATGTTCTTCATCAGTGGTGCATCGGGATCATGGCCGTGGTAGGTAGCACGATGATTGGCACGGTGATGCCTATCATCCAAATCAGGATCATGACGTGGGTCATGTCCATGGTAGGGAGCTCGATGATTGGCCCGATGTGGCCTCCATCCGGGTAGGTGTCATCCCCATACATAGAAGGAGGTCTAGATGGGGTGTAGGGAGTCGGGTTTTCTCTAGCTCGCTCAAGTGCATCAAATCTCTCTGTGGTGTTCCTACGAAGCTCAGCTAAATCCGATTGGTTTTCCTTAAGCTGCTGGCTAATGTTGTTCATTTGACCTACCAAGAGGTCTAAAGTCCTTCCTAGTTGTTCCGGGTCCATTCCCAAACACAATGGGGTACTTGGAGGGCTTCCTAGGCGTGGTGTATTTTATCATCATGGAAAATTTATCAGAGACGTAGCCACCGATCTACGGCCACGATCGAATCTTTATATTTCTGAGTCATTGGTGTATTTTATTATTCATGTATTTTGTTATTTGCTTAGGTGTGTTTTATTATTTCTTGTTGTACCCCTCTTATGGGAGTTATCGTATGTAAGCCCAAAGGGCATTTACGTCTTTTGTTTTTGAGTCATTTGTATGAGGCTATTTAAAGCCCCACTTTGTTCTATTTTGATTAATGAATGATTGCTTATGAAATATTCTTCTTGCATGAGCTCTTGTGAGAGTTTGAGTGTTTGATGGAGAGAGATCCCTAGGAGAGGGATATTTGCACACTACCCACCAACCTTGGAGAAGGCCGGGTTCGTGGTTCGCTATCTTGCTCAATACCTTGTTTCTACCTTCCACCCAAGCCACCAAATTTCGTCCCACCGAACCTTTCCTCCCACCTCCAAAACCCCTTCCAATTTCCTTCCCACAACCCTCACCCAAGCCCCTACTCCTCCCCATCCCACAGCCAAGCTCCCACTAGATCCAGCCGCCGGCCACAGTCCAGCCCATATTCCCTCTTGAAGTTTCCTGATTGGGTGTAAGTTGATTTGGGAATAATTTTGAAATTCAATTCCTTGAATTTAAATTTCAAAATCTTTCTTAAAATAACTCAACTATTTTAGGAAAGTTTCTAATTTTGATATAATTTGAATTTACAATTCAATTGGATTTATAATAATTCTTTCCTTAATTCAAAACTCAAATTAAGAAACTTTAATTGCTCTCATTAAAGCCTCCCTTGCCCATGCATGCCGCCGGCCCCTATGTGAGTAAATTAGGATTTATTTCCTAATTGTTTCATAAGCTCATTTGGAAATAATTCAAATTATTTTCTATTCCCTTTGGCCAAATTTTCCAAGATTCATAACCTCCTTATTTCTTTCAAATTTCAAGTCCTATGTTTTGGAAAGAAATTCCCTAACACCTCTTCATTGTCGCCGACCCAGCCTCCCCTTACCCGTCCCCTCCCTCTCTCCCAAACTCTCTCCCCTCTCACTAAGTCTTCATTTGAATTATCTGCCTAAGTTTTCCTCCCAATAGTTCTATCTTTTCAATAGAGAAATCTGAAATTTTCTCTAAGGATTTGGATAGAAAATCTGAAACTCTTTTCAGATTTTTGGAGGGATTTGCAGTTGCTTCTTCATCACAAATTGAATAGAACTTCTTGTCTCTTTGCCCTTGGTAATCTTCAAGATAACTCGCTACCGTGGAGAGATTTCAACCATTAATCCCTATGAATGGCGGATCCGGAAACTGAATACGGCATCACTTGGGACGAAGACGGCTTCACCGACATCCTACGATCCACCTTCTTCGACATGAATCCGGAGATTGACCACATTGTTGAAGACTACGTGGAGCGCATCCTATTTGCATTGACGGAAGCCATTGACGAACACTTCGAAGGTGTCGAATGGAGGATCTCCACCTATCCCTAACGAAGGTTTCTCTTTTCCCTTGCATCTTATTCCTTTTAGTCTAAATTCTCGTTGGTTTGATTGCAGTCGCGACGAGCTCTTCCAACTGCTCTTGCTTAAGCTTAATAATCGTAGGATTTGAGCGCACTTTCAATACATCCTAATTCTCATTGTTAGATTAGGGATTAATTTGAATACTACTACATGTTGTGTTATTTTTCTATTTATTTTGGAAGTTTCAAAACTCATAGCATGTGATTTAGCCTAAGCAAATAACTTCTCCTAATTTTGATTCGTCGCTTTAATTTGCTAGTAATTTTGTTCTATTATTATTCTAATCATGAGTTGAGCAATATCCGAATGAACGCATAATTATTTCATCTACACAGTCCTGAATCAATATCTAACGGTATTTAGTCTAAAACTACTACTTATAGTCTATCCAACCAAAATTTATGGTTCTGTTAGGAATCTGGAAGAGTGGATATGGTGAAAACCTCATATTTGAATTCAACTGCTGTATCTAAATCAGAACATAATTGAAATACTACAATAACGAACAGAATTATTTGCCTTTCATAAGAAGTTAAGAATCACGACAGACAGAAGAATCAAGTAAAACATAGTATATAAACTTTACCGTATCAGGTTTCCCCATCCATTTCACTTCGCCACCAAGTTTTTCATATTTCTCGGCAAGTGTGCCTACAAAGAAATAAGTTGCAAGCCATGAGTGACAACAAAAGTGATCTGAAATATAACCGGAATCATCCACATGAAAAAGGGAAGCATTAGAACAGAGATTTTTGCCAAAATTAATCGCAAATAACTATAATTGCAACAGCATCCGAGTTTACATGGAAAAGGAAAAAGTTCCAGTATAGAACTGGTCATTCATCAGTATATAGTTCACTAGACTTACCAGGCATTACACGCAAACCTCTAGCTTCAACAGTAACAAAATCCGGGTTAGCTACCACCATTGGAATTTTCCTTTTACTACATAGCTCTAAAATTTTCTCAAGCTCTTCAAGGCTCATAGGCTGTGAATCACCAGAAGGTAGGCCAAGTGCTTCAGTACCATGCGCTAAAATAAAATCTGCTTCATCTTCCCGGTTCACCACTTGCAAGCCCAACCCCTACAACAACGAATCCACATAGTTAATTTCAGTAAAGCATATCCCATATTTACATGAATTACATCGATTATGCAGTAAATGTTTACTAAAGATAATCAGCTGGGCATTATGGTTGGCTAAAGTTGATAATCAGTAATGGGATCAATAGATATTGCACATCGCTAGCATTATACAGCACCAAATTTCATAAAAAAAAAAAAAGATCATAATAACTTCAAAGATTTTCAATCAATTTGGCTTAAAGCTCAATATTCTTTGTAAGGATCACAAAAATTGAAAAACTAACAATGCGAGCGTACATCAAGAGATATTGCACCTCGATCATGCCATGTCATGTGAATGCAACATTGTCCCAGCTCCGAAAACCATGGATCATCCCTCCTGTTCATTTCGAAGTAGAAGAAATCAGTCAGCATATCTAATTTTCCTTTTTCTTCTGTTTTTTAAAGGAAGAAATCCACTGGAAAAGCAGTATTAATGTAGCAAAATCACGATGATAATAATCACTAGCTCATTGTGAAGCACTGACACTGAATTGTTAATGGATATTGCGCAATGCAAACACAATGGCACAAAATCTAGAAAAATATTGGACACCACATAGCTAGTACTGTGTATGATGTGCTTGCTTATAACTATAGGGCAGGTATGTATTAAAAACTATTTAATATTTATAATAATGGAGTAAAAATCCAACGTTAGATGTCAAGTAACTAAGATATCAAGAAGAATAATAGAGAGGAAGAGCAGAAATGTAAAGTAAGATACATTTAATACACAATTGAGTTATAACCATATTTGTGTCGAGTCCATAAAGTTTCAAATTTTTAGAAGAAAAGAAAAGACATCACAAAGTGACCTAGAGTTTTTAAATGTCCAAGTATCCAACAAAATTGTTGACACGGCACAATAGCTCTCTAGAACTGTTTGTGCTTCATAGGGTGATCGTAGGGTGTCAATATTTGACACGACCAGAAAACCCAACCCGAATCTAACCCAAAAATTCCGGTTAGGGTCAATCTGGACCCAAAACAGGTTGGATTCGGATTGACCCGGAAACCTGAAACCAACTCGGATTGACCCGAGAATATCGCTTCATTGTAGGCCTCATGCGGGTTTACCGTGATTGCTATCCTAGCTGACTCGTTCAAGATGAGGTCTAGTGCAACTATGCACGGGAGAGGAAGATGAATGGTATCGGATCGTCGTCTTTCCATGAGGTGGCGGCTTTAGGGTCGAAATCGGAGCCATTTTTCCTGAGTTCAACAAGGATGTCGATGGTTTCCAACTTCTTTTGTTGGTCTGTGGCAGATGGGGCCTCTAGGACTTTGGGTTTCTTGGTAGGGGGAAAAGAGTTCTGGGATTGGGATGATAAAGCTTGGTGATTCTTCTTGGTTGCGGCAGCGCCCATGAGGGCATTGGCGATCGTGCGGCCGGACACAATTGAACAACGCTGCAGACTGAGTGATTCCCGTCCACGCAATGATGCCAATGCGCTAGATTCACGAATGCGCGGGTCAAGTTCGAGTCCCAAAAATCGACCCATTTCCAAAAAAGGGTTGGATTCGGGTCGGGTTAAAACATATCGGGTCAGACTCGGGCTCGAACCGAATATTACCCGAAACCCGCTTTTGACAGCCCTAGGCCACGATCGAAACAATGAAAGCTATAAGCGTTAATTAGATTGTGTTTTCTTTGTTTTTCCATCATTAAAGTTCAGAATCACACTTGATAATTTAGACTATTAGCAAGCTGGATGAAACGATCGGAAAGCTCAATAATCCCATTTTCTAGATTTTGACATCAAGAGCGAGATAAATGTTCTCCGATCTGGGCCAACCATTGTAAATGGCCATTACAAATCCCAATATACTGCTAGAAAACTGTATTTTCAACCAAGATGCCCATTGTAATATTGCATTGAAATTCTTTTCTGTTCATACTAATCCTCAATGGTTTGGATATTTTAAACTTTAAATCCTCCAAATTTCAAGCTCAGAATGGGAGACAATAACGAAATTATATTTAGCAATCTCACCCTTATTATTGAGTACAATGAAAGGGAGGATAGCGTGATTAAATAGCTACTAAAATAAATATTAAACAATTTACAACTGCGATGATCAATATGCAATGCTCATGGCTGTTACCATGGGATTCATGTTTTCTATCAAACTATTCCGATAAAACAATTGAATGATTCCATGGGATCCATCTCTCAAACAACCTAGAATCAAGTTCAACTACTGAATTATATATGATCTTCCATCACATCTCCGAATTAACCAGCACTAATTTCACTAGGCAACGTGTGCTTTACCCCCTATGACTTATCTCATTTGCACTTCACTGCTTGTATACTTTTGAAGTATAGAGGTGAAACGGACATTGCCCTTTTATATATCACTAAATATGATCAATGAGAAATGAAAATGCACTAAGATCCCCTAACCCCTAATCAACGAAAAGGGATAAAAAGATGCCTGACCTTTCAAGGTATTGATGTGTTAGTTCTCCACTTGTGAAAGCTCCAAGAAACAGAGAAGGATCAAAACCAAGGTCCTTCAGTTTCTCAATTGTTATGGATGCTCGCCGGGAAGAATTGCTTATAACTACCATCTTTGCACCATGATTTGCTAAATTTTCCACTACAATGAAAAAATAATGTTACCGCATCTCCAGTAAAAAAATTGTTATAAATTGTAAAATATATATTAATAAATTTATATATGAAGTAAATGATATACATGTTGAAATGGCACCAGGGTATGGTTTCTTCCCATCATGAAGAACCCCAAACTGATCTAATAGCCATCCCTGTCAAATGCAGTAGAAGAAAATTTAGAAATAGGGAATAATAGTTGTTGATTACCAACAAAAAACAGAATTCACGTATATAAATCATTCAGCAAGCCCTATGTCTTCGCTGATTAAGGCTTCATTTGCGACGGCTTTCTTAATTTTTTGTACTAAAAAGCTGCTTTAAGAAGCAGTAAGAAAACCGTCGCAAACAAAGCCTAAATCTTTTGGTTTCTGTCACGACCCGTCCCGGATGCTCGATCTAACGAGGCGGGTACGAAAAGTCGGACGGTAGTACATTTCCAAAAGTGTATTTTACTCATCATCAAAACTTTTACAAAATACTGAAAAGCCACTAACAAAAGAAAATTTTTATTTTACCTGTTGTCATTTGCACCTCGCCTTCTGTAAACATGTTCTTCTCTTTCAGTCATTACTTCTCTTAGGAACTACCTGAAACATTTAAACTTGTGGTTTGAGTTTACTAAGTAAACTCAGTGGGAATTATATAAATTTATCTTTATAAAAATGGATTAATATATGTTCTTTCTTTTCTTAATCTTTTTCCTTTATTTCATTAACTTATACTTCTTTGGATATTTTCATTTATACTTTTTCGAAACAATGTTATCTTAAATTTTTCATTTATATTTCCTTTTCCCATTCGATTTACGCAGGAGCACCGTCTTAAAGTACCCAAGGGTACAACCTTTTCCAATTGATTTCCTTTTCCCCTTTTCCATAAAAATTTTCTTTTCCTTTCTCGTGCACGAGTACGGCGTCCCCAGCCAGTACCATAAGGGGGTGACTCCTGTCATTTTGTAATACCCTTTTCCTTTATTTTCTTTTCATTTCTCATTTTCATCCTTATAGTTATCATTGCATATAACATATATCACATGTATCCTTATAAATTATTTTCTTTCTTTTCTCATAAGCTTATCATAGATGGATTCTTTCTTAAGACTATAACATCATAAGGATTTGTCTTCAACATTTTATAATACGATATTTTAATCAATTATTTAGAAAATTGAAATCATGAATAAAACATAAAATAATATAATTTACCCACTTTGAACTCTTCAGGTCTTCGATGCTTGATCTTCTCTTGAATCAATTTCTCTTCTTGTTGAATCCTCGCGGGATCAACACCTACAACTTGATCTTTCACTCTCTAATTCTCTAAAATTCAAATAATAACTTCTATCACTATAATATTTTGATTTAATTTCTAAATATCATTAAAACTGAAATTGGAAGGAATTCACTTACACTTTTGAATGGAGACTTCTCAAACTCTCAAAATCCTTCTTCTCGAAATTTCCTTTCTCTCCCAATTTCCTTTTTCTTCGCTACAATCTCTTCCCTAACCTTCAAGAAATAAATTGTTCACTTTAAATGAAGTAGAAGAAGAAATTTATAGGAAAAATCCGAAAGAAATTCAACAAACCTTCTTCTCTTAATCCTTCTCGTTCGTTTCTCTTGTTCTTCAATTTCTCCCAAAATAACACTCTGATAACGATAAGAATGAAAAGGAATCGTTATTTCTTATCCTAAAAGGTAATCACTTGCTAAAATTGGAGAAAGAAGAAACCTACCTCGCTCTCGCGTGAAGCCCGACCGTCCGCCCCTTTCTGTTCGCGCAAACTGCCTGTTCCGCGATTTGTCTGTTCGCGGAATTATAAAAGCGGGCCGTCCGGTTCGGTTGAACCGGCCGGAAGAACCGGTTATTACAGTTTCACTTTTAGATATATACATATAAAATAACATACAAAAATCTGAAATAATTATTTTTATCACTTTATTTCTTAGGATTGTACATAATTGCAGAGCTAGGATATAAAATAAGGAGAAGAAAGAGTATATCCAAAATTTGAAGGGGCAAAGCTTCCATAACAAATATAATTTACTTCTCACTAATATTGTCCAAAGACGTTCTACGATTATTTAGATCCTACCAACCTAGACTAGGCATGGATGTGCCCACCAATTCTCTCTCAATGACCAATAGAGGATACAACCAAAGTTTTCAGTTCGATTTCAATCTCATTAAGCATGCTACTGTTTCAGTGGTTTTAGTAGTTATAGGTTTCATTGATTTTTTTGTTATTAATACAACACTTCTAAAATGTTTATTAAAATTTTCAGTTTATAAATTTAAAAATTAAAATACATTTTATAATATGAGCCAATTTCATGGACTGATAATATCTCAATCAGGAGCCCCCACAATCAATAAAAAAATAAAGTTTGTACTATCACAAGGCTATCTCTTGGGATTAACATGGTAATCACAATATTTTATTTTCTATATTTTGATGTATTAGAAAGATAAATTCAATTTTATATGCCATAATAGTGAAAATTAGAGAAATATACTCCATGTTTATTTTCATAGGAAAATATGCCCGAAAATTCCCTCCAAACCAAAACACCCCTTATTTGACCTACAACACAGGCTATAAGAAAAATGACGTCCCCTCTCACTCTGGCTTTCTTCAGAACTAACATCGTCGTACCTTTCTCCAAGATTTCTACATTTTGGAGGGATCGCACCAGTTAAATTAGATATTTCTTCATTCATTGGCAACTTCAACTAAATAAAAGTTTTTTTTTTTTACATTTCCATTTTGTATCATAGATTATATCATTTTAACATAGCCTAGCAAAAATGTGTTTTGATAATTGTTAAAATATGTACGCGAACTATGTTCGGATCTTATTCAAACCATGATTGGATGTGGTTCGAGAGTATCATATATTGTTGTTCAATCATTACTCAAACAACTATCAAACCTTATTTGATCATTGTTCGTAGAAGGTATGATCATAGTTCGTACAAATATTTTAACATGGTTAGAATATGGTATGATTATGTCTGATTATAATTTTATTAGCGACCAAAGCATGTTCAAATATTGTTGGATCATTGTTTAAACATAGGACCGCCAATATTCAAATATATTCAAACCATATTCAAATATGACTGATCCATTATTGAACCATGTTCAAATGACAATAAATAAAATGCTAGCCAATTATTTTCTAAAGGTGAATCAAATATCAATATTACTACACAATGTGGTGAAGAATGGAAGGAAGAAAGGAAAGTCAACTAGACATTCACGGGAAAACGAAGCAAGAGATTGATGGTACAAAGAAGTATTTCCCTTGAAAATATAATAGATCTTATATACCAAGTGATAGAGGTTGATAAGAATAAAATTAGTTTGAAATTAGAGATGATGTATAACATTGGTGGAGTATAATCAACAATTTCAATTCCACCAATTGAGCTGCATATAGATTATGACCATGCCTTTCTTAAATGATATATATTTATACATTCAACATCATTCTCCTATATATGTGTCTATTGATCCAAAGAAGATTTCAGCTTTGATTTTTTAGATAAATGAGGATGATATAAGACCAATCAAGTAATTATCCTCAACTGGTGTAGATGGTTCCAAACTGTATAGACATAACACATGTAAAAATAAGTGACGATGTGGAGATAGAATATGTAAAAATAGGTGATGCTAAGGACATAGATAATAGTGGTTCCATAGATGCTCCCATACTGAAGCATCTGTTGGAGTTAATAACAGTTTGAGATCAACCTGAAACCAGCAAACGAATAAAGTCTGCTGATTTTTCATGTATATTAGGGAGAAAAGTGATAATTTAAGTTACGGAGAACTCATACATAACCCTGATCCTATAAGGTTAAATGCTTGAAAGGACCTCCAAAGTAATGGTCATTGATATAATGACATCATACTTTAATTTGTCCTCGATTTGATTTTAAACTGGATAGCTCTTTGAGAACAAAAAGATATTTTAGCCGATGTTACATATCCATGCAACAAATAGAACTTTCAAATCAAGTTTAAAAAATAAGGTAAATAAATATGATACATCCATTGCGCTTTAGAAAAATGCTTATGGAGCATGTAAGCGAAGAGAGCTTGGCGAAGAAATTAATAAATACAAGTATGGTTGAGATCAAGAGCTTTGAATAAGAATAACTTGTACTTTGGATGTTTGATTGAAAGACCACCACACGCTCAACTATGACTTATTATAATCTCATTGCATCTAATCCTAATATGAAGCCAAATATGATCATATCAGACATGAAGAGGGACTAAGGTATTGATTTTTCTAATGAGAAGGCTTGGCGATGCATGAGCAGGCTATCACTAATGAAAGAGGGTCCCTCGAATCATTCTTTTAGAGGTTACCATCTTTTCTGATAATGTTACACAAGAAAAATCTAGGGATAATTGTTAAACTTCAACAAGACAATAACAACAATAATATTAAGCCTTTATCCTACTATGTGGGATCGGCTACATGAATCATTTTTCTTTATTGTGTCTTGTTAAGTGTCAAATTTAAAATTAATAAAAAGGTCATTTCTAATATTTTTAGCTATGGATTAAAAAGGCGTTCGAGGCGGACGCCTCGAGGCGGAGGTCGGGCGAACTGAGGCTTAAGCCTCAAACGTTCGGGCGAGGCTTACGCCTTTTTCCACGGAAGCGTACGCCTAAAGGCATGAGGCGCCAAGGCACATCGAAGCAGCGCCTTGAAAGGAAGAAATTTACCTTCACAGCCGCGAGCTCCTATTGTTTCTTCCGATCAAAATGTCATAACTTACGATCCGACAGGAAGGGAAAGTCGTCGAAGGAGCGAAGTCGAACAGCCACAAAGGAATCAAAGAAGTGGCACGTGCAATCTCTACACCTCCTGTGAAGCAACGAAGCCGAACATCAATGATGAAAAAAGAAGATGAAAGGCAAACCCTAGACGCGGCTAAGTTATTATTGATTAACTTAGTTAATATAATTTAAAATATTAATAATTAAGCAAATTAATGAAATAATTAATATTATAATTAGTGCATAAATTAATTATCTAATTTAACTTAATTGACCAATTAGTAATATAATTATTAATTAAATATTAATAAAATTAGCCTAATTAATATAAATTGCATGTAAATTACATATTATGAAAAGATTTTTCTTTTCAGATATAAACATCAACAATATTCTTTCAAGTTCATAATTGACTTAATATTTTCTCATTTTTTATCCTTATTTATAATTTTACATTAGCTTATTTTTACCATTTTGAGGCTTACGACTCGCCTCGCTTAGACAAAACGCCTCGATTCCCTATTTCATCTTTTAAAACATTGTTTTTAGCCAAGTCATATTAGGTCTTCCTCTACCTTTCTTAGCATAGTCCAACTCTAATACATCTACTCTCCTAACCTGGTCATCGGAAGGCCAACATTATAAAACAGTGAAGAATATTTCTTGTACATATATTTCTCTTTGGATTTTATATTTAAGGCTTTAAAAATACATGCTGCTCAATATCATATTTGGATGGAATTATTTTGAATATACATTGTGGAGTGCTTTGCATGTGGTAGTAGCATAAGATGCCAATGCTCATATTTATCCTATAGTATTTAGAGAAATAGACTAAAAATTAGTAAGTTGTAGACTAGACGTAAGCTAAGGGAGTCAATCGACTAAATAGAAAATTTGGTGTTTATCTTCAATAAATATAATAATATTGCCAATGCTTTATTAATTGCTTTTCTAGAGGTACACCATGGAGCTTATGCTATCATATTCATGGCAAAGTTC
The DNA here is from genome assembly GCA_016618105.1 of Dendrobium huoshanense. NCBI lineage: Eukaryota > Viridiplantae > Streptophyta > Magnoliopsida > Asparagales > Orchidaceae > Dendrobium > Dendrobium huoshanense. The sequence continues at coordinate 24,747,080 of CM028358.1, read as the reverse complement.
AAAATCAATAATTATCATAAAAAAATATCAGTGGCTTCCAAGGCTTACAAAAGAGTTGATTTCTATAAGCACTTTCATAAAATATATATAAAAAATACAATCATTACATCTTATCTTAAGAATAAAATTGGCTTTGAGCGATGAGCTCGTCATTTTTTTATTGGAAATCTATATAGTCTGATGGCAACCGATATTTTAAGGAGCTTCAACAAAATTGTCAAGTGTGCATACTCATATTCAATGACTACATTACTAGAGTTTTTAACAAAAAATAAAATAAAAAAGGTTCTTCGACAGAAACAATCTTATAGAAAACACAAAACCTATAATAAAGCTCCTGAGTAAGGTTCGAAGGTTGATTGTCTGTCCCGTTAGTCAATTTGAACTTCCTATCCTTCATGGTAATGGTGATGTTGATTTGCAAGAGAGGTCATGTACACGTAGAAAATTTGATGTTATGGTCTCCCGTGCAAACATGCATTGTATATAGCTTGGGACAGGGGTGTTTGTTATTATAACCTATGTCTAATGATTCATAAACAAAAATATGATTAAGTACATATTTTGAAAATATATATCAAATCAGAAAAGAAGACATCTGAGAGGTTTCAAATAAAACAAAGATAGTTATCGTGCTAACCCTATTTATGAAATCTATGAATGGTCGTCCAAAGAAAAAAAATAATGCCTTCAACGTAGTAGAAAGATGCAGTCCAACGTAGGCATAACTAATGTGGAGTGAGAAGCCACAACTGAATAACTTATAAGGCTAAATGTCAATTGCCTTTATAATAATTATTAGTTCACTCATTTTGCCAAATGCTTATCATTGTGGCGTGTTATAATTGTTTACTATCTATTGTAGCCATAATTTTTTGTGTTATATCTATACTAACTATTGTATTAACCATGTAGTATGCTCTATTTAAGGTGTTGTGGTGCACTTTGCTATATATACCCTGGTCAAAACTATTACATAACTTTGTATTATGGCTCCTATGTTTGATTTTTTATAATCTACTCTCTATGCCATGGTAGTAACATTAAATTCTTTATAATCAACTTACATGAGTTGTCAAATACATGTTGTTGTGTCATAATTGTGGTGATTGCACTCTATTATATCAATTTGGGATATAATATCTATAATTGAACAATCTTTGAATGATGATAGAACACTAAACAAATAAAATCAACCCATCTTCAAGCATGATTCGAATAATATGAGAACTACAACACAAAAAACATCAAACCATCTAAAATTATGATAAACTAATCTTTGTATCATGATCAAACATTTATTGAACTATCTTTGATCCCAATTGAATAATAACCACACCATCTTCATACAATAATCAAACCAACTATGAACCATGATCCATCCATCTTCAAATCATGATCGATCAATGATCAAATCATATTTGCAACTATTTTGCATACTTCGGTTTCAAAAAGCAATCTATAGTTATCCCTTATTGGAGTATTTTGACATAAAAGGAAATTTGTGAATATTTTCCGAAAAAATAAATAGCTGGTATATTTCTCCAATTTTATTATTATGGGACATTTAAAGTAAAATCTCCCATCAAAAATATTATAAATTATAGTAATGTAAAATAATAAGATATAAGAATATCAATAAATTGCAATAATTTAAAATAATAAAACAAGATTAATTATTAAACAAAAATTTCATAAATAGATTTAGATGATTATATAAAAATATATATTCAATATATTAGTTGGTATCATAGCTTTGAAAATTAGTTAACATCAACTCAAATTGGAAACAATAATTGTTTAAATTTATAAACTCTAATAATACCATATAATTCTTTTTTTACTTATAAATTTTGCTTAATTTTGTCAAGGATACGAAAATCGGATCGGACATTAAACAAAAAAAAAATAGAGATTCAAGGTTCAATGGTTCGACTAGAGCTGAATCAAGGGTTAAAAATCTGATAATATAATAAGTATTAAAATCATTTAAATAAGAAATAAATGGCATAATAATGATGTAATAATTATATAATAATTTAAATTTGTGATTAAAAAATTAAATCAGTTAACATAAAAATTTATAAATTTAATATAAATTATTACAAATTTATTCTATTTATTTAGATAAAATTTACACTTAAAAATTATATACTAAATTCATATTATAAACTTGCATCTATAAATCAGTCATAATATATCATTTATAACTAATAAATAGATAAAAAATAATTTTAACAGTGTATAATTAAATAAATTAAAAATTAGATACATAAATAATTAAATATGATTAACCAAAAAATTAATATTATTCATATTATTAAAAACATTATTTAAAAATATATAATTTTATGTTAAGAACTAAAGATTGAGAAACTAAAATTCTAAACCAAGTTTAGTCTTACATCACTTAGGAGCTTTGCTTTAGTCATATTTAAATAGCTTTTTTAATTTTCATGTTATTAGGGAGTCACATGGGATGATGAGCCCATGTGAATATGTTTTGTTTATGCCTGATTGGTAAAAAACACTATAAAAATTTAATGCTCATTATATAATTAAAAAATCAATTTGTTAAACTCAACATTTAATTTAATATTTTATACTTATTTATTAAATTAATTTAATTAATTAAATGGGATAGCAATTGAACCGAGCCCAAAAATTAGAACCGATCAACTCAAATAAATCAAAACTGATTCAATGATTGAATTGTCAATTCTAACCAATTCATGGTGGTTTAATGTAGGGTCGATTTTCAAGATGAATCAAATAGGTCATATAACTAATCAATAGTTGAACTGGTAGAGCCAACCGATCCAGATGATTTTCAAAATATCATATTTATGAGAGTTTACTTAAAAAAATATTTAAATAATTAATAAATAAAAATTCTGAAGTTTTTCTTTACTTTCAACAACAACAACAACATCAAGCCTTTGTCCCACTACATGGGGTCGACTACATGAATCCTTTTTCACCATTGTGTCATGTTAAAAGTTAAATTCTCATTTAAATCTAATAAAGAAATTTCATTTCTAATACTTTCTAACCAAGTCTTTTTAGGTCTACCTCTACCTTTCTTATCATAAGTCAAATCTAATACCTCAACTTTCCTAACCGGGTCATTGGAAGGCCTCCGTTTAATGTGACCAAACCATCTAAGACGACACTCTCTAATCTCATCTTCCACTGGAGCTACTCCAACCTTTTTCACGTATATGCTCATTTTGTATCCTATCTCTAAGGGTAAAGCCACTCATCCACCTAAACATCCTCGTCTCTGCAACACTTAACTTAGTATTATGCTTCTCTTTTAATGGCCAACATTCTGCACCACTCTTTTAATGGTGATCTTATAGAATTTTTCCTTAAATTTGAGGGGGATTTTTCTATCGCACAACAAGCTCGATGCATTCCTTCACTTCAGCCATCCAACTTGAATTCTGCTGATAACATCACCATCTATTTGACTATTTCATCATCACTCTGAACAATAGATCCAAGGTATTTAAAACGTGTACTCTTATTAATGACTTGATCGCCCAAAGTCACAATACCCTCACTAGGTTTATTGCTACTAAAATTACACTCCATATACTTAGTTTTAGATCTACTCAAGCGAAAACCTTTAGACTCTAAGGTTGACCTCCATAATGCAAGTTTACCTTCAACTCCCTCTCTAGTCTTATCAACAAGAAGAAAATCATCAGCAAAAAGCATACGCCAAGGTACATCTTCTTGCAAATGTCTAGTGAGAACATAAGGGAGTTTAAATTGATTAAATTTTGTTACATAATTAAATTCTATAAGGGAGTTTAATGGCTTGTGGTTTGTGGTCTCGTTCAAAGGTACCAATTATGAAATCTAATGCCTTTGAAAATGGGTAAATATTTTGTTGGAGAAAATATTACAGGCAAAAAATAAAAAATGGCCAAATATAGGCACAAAAAATTAGCAAGAAAATCCCAATGATTGTGATACCAATCAAAATTAAATCAAAACTGATCCTAGTTGGTTTTTTTAAAATGGAGTTAGCAAAAACCAATTCAATTTTATCTAACTTTTAAAACCATGGACAACACTCAATTTTTTGTTTCAATAATATATATATATATATATATATATATATATATATATATATATATATATTGGTTGTCATACAAAATGTTGTTATGGTACACATTGCTATTATATAAATTTTGAAATCTAAATTGGACAATAACTTGTTTCTGAAGTTATAATTAGCTAAAGTGTTAATTTAAATGTTTGGATTCATAAATGTATATTGAATAGTTGATGGACAATGTAAGAAGATGATCCTTGCCATTTTAGGCTAGCTTAAGGGTCTCATGATCTTCTTGAGCGAAAAGATGGGAGAAGTAGCGAAAAAAATGGAAAACAAGTGAGAGAGGAGAGGGTGATGGGTAGATAACCAAAAAAGATAAGAAAAAGAAGGACAAGAGGAAGGAGGAGATAGAACTTTTGTCTAGTAAAAGTAATTTTTAATTCAACTATTTTTTTATGATACAATACGATGTAGCACCAACAAGAAAGTTAAAGACAAAGTCACAAATAAAGGCACAACATGAAGATTTGTGTTATTCATCATGCACAACTCTTGAAATAAGTCCATACACAACCCATAATCCCACCAAAATCATTAAAGAATAATCAAAAAGCTTAATTATCATTTAAATCTAATATCAATCAAAGAGGTGAAGATCTTGAAAATTTTTTTGATTTAAAAATCACTCAACCCATCTTATCCAACTTTAGTTGAAGATTAATAAATTTAATAGATATATTTATTATTTTCTTTCTCTTATTTTATTTCCCTTCATATTAAGAGATGTCATCAAGCTATATAATAGCATTTTATTGACTCCAACAGCTTCAAAATTTTGTATAGGTTTGAAAAGGCCTACAAATAAAATATTCCTTTGTACTTTTGAATCACAAAATAAATTTTTTTTATTGTGTGAAATTCATGTGGAAAGGCTTAGTGTCTACTATGTTCTTTGATAAAGTTTGATTAATTGAACAAAAACAACAACATGCCTTTATTCCACTACGTGGGGTTAGCTACATGAATCATCCCATTGTGTCATGTTAAGAGTCAAATTATCATTTAAATTTAATAAAGAAAGGTCATTTCTAATATTTTCTAACCAAATATTTTTAGGTCTACCTCTACCATTCTTAACATAAGCCAAATTCAATGCATCTACTCTTCTAACCAAGTCATCGAAAGGCCGTCGTTTTATGTGACCAAAATATCTAAGGCGACTCTCTTTAATCTTATCTTCCACAAGAGCTACTCCAATCTTTTCATGTACATGCTCGTTTCATATAATATCTCTAAGAGTAAAGCCATTCATCCATCTGTGCATTATCATCTCTGCTACACTCAACTTAATATTATGCTTCTCTTTTAATGGTCAATATTTTGCACCATAAAATATTGCATGTCTCACCACCATCTTGTAGAATTTTCCCTTAAGTTTGAGGGGACTTTTCTATCACACAACAAGCTTGATGCATTCCTCCACTTCAACTATCCAACTTGAATTCTACTAATAATATTCTCATCTATTTAACCATCACTTTGCAATAGACCCAAGATATCTAAAATATGTACTCTTATTAATAACTTGATTGCCTAAAGTCACGATTCCCCCACTAGATCTATTACTACTAAAATTACAGTCAATATATTCGATTTTAGATCTACTTTGAACAAAAACCTTTAGAATCTAAGGTTGACCTCTCATAATTCAAGTTTTATCTTCAACTCCCTCTCCAGTCTTATCAACAAAAAGAATATCATCAGCAAAAAGCATACAACATGGTACAACCTCTTCCAAATGTTTAGTGAGAACATCCATGACTAAAGCAAAAAATTTATGAGCTTAAGGCTAATCCTTGATGTAATCTAACTTAAATAGGAAAATACTTGGTCTAACCATGTTGTGTTTGAACACAAGTAACAGCTCCTGCATTGTAGACTGCATGAGGTTCATCAATCAATACCAGATCCAAAACTAAGATCATATCCAAAATCTTAAACAAAAAATAAAGGCCAAAAGCCCATGTCCCATAACTATTTTTGGGTGATTTTTCTAGAACTTCAAAGCAAAACCAAATGACCTTGGATTCATGATTTTTTTAGTTGCATATTGATTAGCCATGTCTATTGGGTTAACCCTTCAAATTTAAAGCCAATTTGAGCCCTTTAACCCCAAAAACTCATTTAAAATCAAAAGGCCGCAAAACTTTCAAATATTTACAACCTATACCACTAGACCTTGTATCTTGTGGAATTTGACCTCGGGACCTTCCCCAAAACCTTTGAACATGTTTATAATCATTTTTATGATATGTTAAACCATAATTGAACTTTTGTGGACCCTTGGTGACCCAAAGTTTACCAGGGCCCAAATGACCAAAATATCCCTTTAAGGGGAAAATTAAAGTTTTCTCAAAACTTTAACATGGCACAATCAAACTAAACCATGAAACCCTTTCTAATGCATCCTAGACATCATTAGGAGTGCATTGAACTCAAACCCAAGTTTTGGTTTAACTTGATTGATCAAGTCAATTATGGTTGACTAAATTGCCCCTTAAGGGTTTAAATGTGCTTTTCAAACCAAATGACCACTCCATGGCATGAGAGCACCTCCACTAGCATTAAATCATTAATTGAAATTTATTGGACCCAACCCCAAACTCTAGGTCAACTTGGTTGACCAAGTCAACCAAATTCGACCAAATGCCAAACACTTTAACCTAGCTCAAATCCATTCACCAAGGCATTGCCAAGCCAACCTACGGCCCTAGCTAGGGTGGCCCATTAAGTCCCTAAGGGAGTCCCATTGAAGGTCCAACACTTAGGTCCACTTAGGTTAGCCATACGGCTTGAACCAAGTGTTTAAAGAGGGCTCTTCATGAACCAAAACCCAACCTAAGGCAAATTAAACCAACCAAGGGTTGCATTGGGTCCTCTATGATCCAATACCTCTGTTGTAGCAAGCCCAACCCTTGGATCAACTTAGGCTAAGACTTAAGCAAGCCCAAAGTGGTCAAAACCACTTTGACTTGAGCCAACTCTCAACTAAGACCAAATCAAATCCAATTGTCTATCACATTGGATAGCCCATGATCCTATGCATCTCCCATGGTCAGCCCAGCCCTTGGCTAGACCTACGTCAGGACCCAAACTGATCCAAACCATGCAGGTTTGGGCCAACCCGAATAATCTACCCAATTGAGCTCACTCCTGAGCTCACCAACTCCTCAAGCTTCTTTCCATCTCAGCCCAACCCAAGTGGCGGAAAGCGGTGGCCAGCGGTGGCCAGGGCAGGTGAAACTGTTGGCTTGTGGTCACCTACTCACATGAGCCAAATCTAGTGACTTCTCAGCCTAAGCTTGCCTCCTTTGAGCTCAGGAGGCTCTGTGCAGTTGTTCCCTCCAGCTGGCAGCCATTCAGGGCCTCTAAAGCGTTATCATGGCCGTCTGTCACCATGGGAGCTAAGTTGAATAGGGCACCCTGCCTCAGAGCGCCTCATCGGCACCTTTCGATTGGAAAAGCCACCCCATAGCTCTAGCACTTCTCCCCTTGCTTCCTAGCCTCTCTGGTGATCATTTCCGATGAGCTCGAGCAAAGTCCGGCAAATAAGATTTTGCCCTCCGCTCAAAGTCACACTTCTGGTGCTCCTCCAGCCATGACGTTGGCATTAGGGGCTCTCTGTAAGGTAAAAATCCCAACCCAAGCTATTATCACCAAAAAAAATTTTAAGCTCATTATATAAAAGTGTATGTTTCACAAACAAAAGCCCTACCTAGAAAAGAAATTAAGACAAGATAGCTAAAATTTATATTTTTATGTATACTATTTGAACTTTGCAAGCTTTATGAATTTATTACTATTTCAAAGGGTTGATTTCCTCATAAAATTCATAAGACCAAGATAATTTTTTTCCATGGATTAAAAAATATTGTGATAAACTTTGTGTTTTTAAGGCTAAATAGTATTTTGTCAAGAAGACCTAAATTACTTAAGAAGAGATTGGAATGTAAGTGAACTTATACCCCTCTCCCCTCATAGAAATTCTCTTAACCTCAATTTTATTCTACGTATTCTCTCTCTCTCTCACACATTCAATATATATATATATATATATATATATATATATATATATATATATATATATATATATATATATATATATATATATATCAACATTCCTTAAAAATCTTTCACTTTATATCAATTTTAAAAATTTTAAAATAAAATGAACTTCCATCAAAACACAAAAAGAAAATTAAATTCTATTGATGAAAAATTTAATATGTTTAAAATTTTATTCCAAATTCTTAGGAATCAACTACAACATTTGACAATTAGGTTCCATAGCCCATCTGATTTGAACCTAGGGATGATCAGTTTAGAAGACTCCTAATAGAATGGCATCAACCAAGATAAGACTTTAAGATTCTCGATCATCCTTGGTCAAAAATAAAAATGATCCCCTCCACATAGCCTAGAATCTCATCTTATTCAACTTCCACATTCAAGACTACTGCTAAACCATCTACCTCAGCCTCGACTATCTTATCATCCACTAGTGCCCGGTAGCACAAAGCCCTCCCTAAATCCAACCATAAGAGCACAAATGATATTATTTGCTTTAAATGTCATAAAAAGAGACAGATGTGAAATAAGGTGACATTTGGGATTTCGCGCAATGAATCCCCTTCAAAAAGGATATAGTGGGGTAAAGATAGAAGTGGGGGTTAACCTTCCTTTCTATGTTGTTGACATCTTTCACTTCTATTTAACTTGCAGCATATCAATTTCATGTATGTAGGCTAAGACTAATAATAATGATCTCTAAGGCCAAGTTCAGGCAGCTGGAAACTAAGAAAAGAGCATCATTCAATTTCAAATGCAATACTCATCCTAGAAGAAAAAAAAAATTCCTCAGCTTAGAAACCAAACCTTGAAGCGACCGCTCTCCGCGAGGGCTCGGATTCCATTCAAACAGCGAAAACTTTGGGTCTTCCCCCGCCTTGAACATGTTCCTCCAACATCCACCGAGCACCTAGCCGCCATCTTCCTCCACCTAAGATGCCCGCCAATATCTTCCTTACCTGGAGAAAGATTGAAGTTAGCCGAACGAGACGATTCTGGCGTAGGGGACAGATTTTATTAATTCACCCTTGCTTAAGTACTATTTAAGAAATAAATATTATTATGATTATTATTATTATTATTATTAAATTTAAAATAGGCCAAATTGCCCGTTAAACAAACAATTGAGTAATGAAGTGGCTTATGAAAAAATACCCAAATCATGAGCTCATTTTTGCATTCAAAAGAAAAAATTACTAACATAGCTATTCACCAGTTGAAGAAGAGGATATCTATTTTAAATTTTTATTTATTTTATCTCCCCATAAAAAGCCTTTATAGATCAAGTCAATTGCTCATTAAACGAGCGACTGGCACTCCTCCCTCATATTTAATTGCTCGCTCCCTCCACAAGTCGATCGCTTTCCATCAATTCATCGTTGATCCACTGCAAATGGGTTGTTGAGCTCTTATAGAGAACCAAATAATAATTAGGTCACTGCAAAAAAAGACTATCGCAACACTTAAAATAGACTTTGGAGTTAGAGCTGGATCACATAGGCATAATATTTACATCGATCATATAATAGATCCTATGTGTGTGAGCTCCATTGTACCTAACATCTTAATGCTTTTGCATTGCCCCTCATGTTTTGATCAAAGAAATCATTTTGGAAATAGAAAGACACTTTTAGAAGTGTTTGTATTACAAATGGGAATATAATTACAGGATCAATCTATAACCCTTTAAAAAATAAAACACCATATAGGGCAACTTGCTAGTTTAATCAAAAATAAAAAATTGGAAGAGCAATGTAATACTATATCGCTTAGGAGTGGGGACAATTTGGTAGACCCTCATATGGATAAAGATTAACCTGAAAAATATAGTAATATAGAAGAACCAATAGAAGATAAACCTTCCACCTAAGAAAATAAACCATTAAAGAAATTCAATGACCCATTAGGAAGGCCATAGAAAGGCCACCACCCTTTCCTCAGAGGCTAATCAAATAAATTTTGGATATGAAATTCTCCAAGTTCTTATAAGTGTTTAAAAATTTAACTATCAACATACCCTTCTCTGAATCCTTAGAGAAGATGTCCTCCTATGCAAAGTTTATGAAGGATATTCTAAATAAGAAAAGGATGTTAAGAGAGTTTGAAACTGTAGCTTTAACAAAAGAGTGTAGTGCTATCATTTAGAAGAAACTTCTTAAAAAATTGAAATATCATGGTAGCATCACCATTCTAATGATGATTAGAGATAAATTTTGTGGTAGAGCCCTCTAAATTTTAGGAAATAGCATCAATCTTATAGCCTTGTCCATTTTCAAAAGATTAGATGTAAGAGAGGTTCAACCTAATATTGTCACCCTTTAGCTAATTGTTTGGTAATTTACTTAGCCTAAGGGGGTGGAAGAGGATGTCCTAGTTAAAGTGGTTAAGTTTATCTTCACTATTGATTTTATAGTCCTATACATGAAAGAGGATATGGAAATCCCTATTATCTTAAGTAGACCCTTTTTAACAAGTGGAAAGGCGATGATTAATGTTCATAAAGAGGAATTGACTATGAGAGTACAAGATCAAGAAGTGACTATTAATGTTCTTAAATCTATGAAATTCCCCAATGAAAATAATTGAGAGTATTTTATGTCATTTTTTATGCTTGTAGAACTTTGAATGTTGCCCAATGTAACTACAACACTACAAAAAAGAAAACTACTAGCCATTGCTTTCTTTTGATAAATTTTAATTTTCTTTGTTTGGAACAAAAATAATTATATGCATTGATCATTCTATAACCAAATACCTTATGAAAAACAAAATATCAAATTTAGATTGGTGAGGTGGATTCTTTTGTCATAGGAATTTGATGTAGACATTTTAGATAGAGAAAAAAATTGAAAATTAAATTGCTAATCACCTTTGAAGGCTTCTAATTGAAGAACATGCATCTAATGAACTTGAAATTAATGATTTTTTCTTTGCGAGAAGTTGTTTCTTTGCATCTGAGTAGGTTAACATGGTATGCTGGTATTTTCAACTTTATGTTTAGTGGAATGCTTCCATTTGATTTATCCTCTACTTAGAAAAGACATTTTTGCATGATGCTAAATATTATTCTTGGAATGAATCATATTTTTTCATTATGTAAAATATTTGAACTAATCATACTGAATATTATTCATCGTACAATATTAAGAGGGGATTATTGAATGAATTGAATTGAATGACCTCAAGTTGACATATATGAATAATTAAGATTTTTAAGCCTAGTATTTAAATTTTTTTCAATAGACTTTATAAGGGACTTTAGTAGTCAAATGGTTTCCTTCTATAATCAACGACTTGAAGAGAGATTTTTGGGTTTGAAGAGAGATATATAGATGAGAGAGAGGAAGAAAAGCCTTGTGAGTTTATGGTTATGTTGGAGAGAGTATACACATGATTGCTGTAATATCAGTTTTGCTCCAGGTTCATCCGGACGAAGTCGGATCGTCCGGGACGATCGGTACAGGTTGTGCAGAGAAAATCATGTTTGGCTGTATGGTTCGTCTGGACGAAATCAGGATCGTCTGGACGAAAATAAGTCAGAGAACCCTTCGCCGGGGACGATATTTGATTTTCGTCTGGACGAAATTCTTCTCTTCATGGATCGTCCGGTACGAAGCTCGATCGTCCAGGACGATCAGTCTGGATATATATAGAAATGAGATATTTTGAAGAGAGAGAAAAAGCTGAGGAGAGAGAAAAACGAAGGAAAAAGTGGAAAAGTGGATTTTCGGGCGACGCCGAGCTGTTTTCGTCCGAAGAGACTGTTGAGGAAATTGCTGTGCACGAGGTAAGGCACAATCCGACTTTCTCAATTTTCAGAACCGTCGCTTTTGGCGGTATTATCTGTCCGGAATTAAGTTTTGTTCGTGATTTTCGTCCGTAATTTCCGACTGGTTTAATTTTTACCGCGTAACTTTCGGTATTTTGTTGAAGTGCCGAGTGTGCACATTTTGGTTATTTTCTGGAGATTTTTGTCCGGGTATTTTTGATTCGACTGTGTTTTTAGTCGACTGGATTTTTCTGTGAACTTGAAAATTCTCTGTGCAGTAGAATAAATGTTCTGAAATGTTGATATCGATATTCTGTGCGAATTTGGTGAATTTTGATTTTTAGGAAAATTGTGTAAATTCTGTATACTGCCGTTGTGCTGCCCGATTTTTGAGTAATTTCTGTTTTGTCCGAAAATCTTTTGATTTGATATGCTATCTGTATATGCTACAAAAGGGAGTTATAAGGGGCCTGGATCCTATGAGATTCAGTTAGTGTCTGGGAAATCTGAAATGAGCTCAATATGAAATCTGATATATGTTCTGTTCCGGATCCGAGGAAAATCTGTTTAGGTGATATATGCACTATATATGTATTCTGGTGCTATAAGCACATCTGATCTGATCTGTTCTGGTGCCGTGAGCACAAAAAGGGAGGCATAAGGGGCCTGGATCCTATGAGATTCAGTCTGTGTCAGGGAATTTATCTATTAATTAAATATCTGATATCGGCTATATGATTCTGATATGATTTGTTCTGTTCCGATATGATTTGTACGATTCTGATTCTGTTGATCTGATATGTCTGATCTGTTCTGTTTCTGATTTGATATCTGTCCGAATTCGTTCTGATTTCTGTACGGATTTGTCTGATGTATTGGTTTTGAGATTCTGAGGATTTTGATTGGAGGTTTGTTGCTTTACTGAGCTGTTGAGCTCACCCTTGCTTTCTGGTGGTTTTCAGGTTCTGGGAAAGGCAAGGAAGTCCAGGATTAGTTCTGAGTCTGATCAGTTTAGGTATTGTTTTGTACCTTTTGATTTTTGTACAGTCATGGCTTTTCTGTTCTGTCTTTCTTTCTGTCGAAAGCCATGTACTGTTCTGTAGATGATTGTTTTGAGGAAATGAAATCAGATAGATGTTTTGTTCCGCTGCATTTGATGATACATAGTGGCTCTGTGTTTGTTAGTCTGTTTGAATTAATTATTTGGAAGATTCAGTTCCGAACCAAATTCCAAAGCTAGATCCTGGTTAGCTCTTCTCCGTCGCGATCCGGCGCGGGCGGGATCCGTCTCGTCTCGGGTCGGGTCGTGACAAACTTTTTGGTATCAGAGCAATGGTTTTGGAATTTGAGAATTGTGTGAAACAGAGCTATAGGACGTGATCTGTAGTGAGTCAGTTTGGGGTAGTTTTGGTTTGTTCGGCTTTTTATTGTGTTGTTTTTGTGATAGTTTTCCGGATTTTTCTTGATTTTTCTGTATGGATCAGCCAGACCCAGACATGACAGACGGTCAGAGTGCCGATCAGGCAGCACCAGTGGGGAGTACAGCCCCAGTGGTTGGTGCTGATACGCTTTCTCAGTTTGCTTCACTTGTTGCTCAGATGATGAGCGAGACTCAGAGTAGAGCTTCTACTATCAGATATGATGACCTGGATAGACATTTGCAGTTGTTTCTGAGGTTGAAACCTCCGAGGTTTGAGGGCGCTGTTGAGCCCAGAGCTGCTGAGGAGTGGCTGAGGAGAGTGGAGAAGACCTTTGACGGGATGCAGTGTCCGTCAGATAGGAAAGTTCCGTTAGCAGTTTTTCTGTTGGACGGAGAGGCTGAGCACTGGTGGGACGGCCAGCAGGCAGCCAGATTTCAGGGCAGACTGAACTCTTTGATTACTTGGGAAGAGTTCACTGAGGTGTTCCGAGATTGGTTTGTTCCTCCTTCTGCACGACAGCAGATGCAGGAAAACTTTCTGAGGCTTGTTCAGGGGAGCAAGACGGTGATGCAGTACGAGGCTGAGTTTACTGCATTGGCCAGGTATGCTCCGCAGCTGGTTAGCACTTCTGCTGAGAGGTGTTACAGATTTCTGAGGGGATTGCGAGATACCTTGAGGCAGCCCCTGATACCATTCCGGATCACTGATTTCGCTGAGCTTGTGGAGCGAGCTCGTCTGATAGAGAACGATCTGATGGCTACTCAGCAGCGGTGGACTGCGAGTAGGAAGAGGTTTGGAGGCGAGACTTCTGGCAGTGGTTCCTCTGGAAAGAGGAGATTTGTTTCTGGTTCTGGATCTGGAGATTTCAGGAGGAGCGGAGGGTCGTCTGGTACTGCTACCAGTACGACGAGTTCTAGATCAATCAGTTCGGCACCTGTGTGTCAGAACTGTGGACGACGACACTTTGGCCAATGCTACAGGATGGCTGGTCTGTACTTTCGATGTGGTCAGTCAGGACATCGGATTGCAGAGTGTCCACAGATGGGATTTGATCAGCGATCTGAGGGCTTCGTCAGACCTGTTGGTTCAGCAGCAGGAAGACCGAGGACTGTTCCTCCACGCCCTGAGGGATTTACTGGTAGAGGTGGTGGTTCTAGTTCTGCACCACGGAGACCACCTACTGTTCAGAGGGAGCAGAGTAGTTCTGTTGCTTCAGCTCCTGTTCCAGTTAAGCCACGAGTTTACAGCTTGAGTCAGCAGGAGGCTCGAGATGCTCCCAATATTGTGACAGGTACGATTTACATTTCTGATCAGCCCTGTCGTGTTTTGTTTGACTCTGGAGCGAGTCATTCTTTTCTGTCCGAGCACTGTTTTGAGGCTTTACATTTGGATTCGATGGTTTTACCGGTTTCTTTATCCGTGATTTTACCGGCTGGGAATCCTTTGATTGCTCGACAGTTTTGTTTGTGTGAGATTGAGATTTCTGGCAAGAAGTGGAAATTAAGTTTGATTCGATTGCCGATTTCATCGTATGATGTGATTCTGGGCATGGATTGGCTGAGTCAGTATGAGGCCCAGATAGACTGTCTGAAGAAGCAAGTGAGTTTGCTTATGGCTGGAGAGAGAGTTGTATTTCAGGGATTACGAGGTGTTCTCTCCAGTCTGGTTTCTGTGTTGGAGGTGAGCAGGATGTGGAAGAAGGGATGCCCAGTGTTTTTGGCTTCGGTGCGGGATCTGAACCTAGAGGTTGGTTCTATTTCTGAGATCCCTGTGGTACGGGAGTTTACTGATGTTTTTCCTGAGGAGTTGGTTGGTTTACCTCCGGATAGATATGTGGAGTTCTCTATCGATATTTTTCCGGGTACCGCTCCGATATCGAAAGCTCCGTACAGGATGGCACCGAAAGAACTTTCTGAGTTGAAAGTTCAGCTTCAGGAGTTGGTTGACAGAGGTTTTGTACGTCCTAGCGTTTCGCCCTGGGGAGCACCTGTTTTGTTTGTGAAGAAGAAGGACGGTACACTCCGTATGTGTATTGATTATAGAGATTTGAACAAGGTCACGATCAAGAACAAGTATCCTTTGCCTCGGATTGACGACTTGTTTGATCAGCTTTCCGGATCTTAGGTATTTTCAAAGATTGATTTGCGATCCGGATATTATCAGGTGAAGGTGAAGGAAGTTGATGTGGTGAAGACAGCTTTCAGTACTCGGTACGGGCACTATGAGTTTTTGGTTATGCCTTTTGGGGTAACCAATGCGCCTGCGATTTTCATGGATCTGATGAACCGAGTATTCAGGGAGTATTTGGATCAGTTTGTGATCGTCTTCATTGACGATATTCTGGTATATTCCGCATCTAAGGATGATCATGCCAAACATTTGAGGATTGTGTTGGAGACTTTGAGGAGGCATCAGCTGTATGTCAAGTTCTCCAAGTGTGAATTCTGGCTGAAGAGCATTTCTTTTCTGGGGCATGTGATTAGCGGAGAAGGTATTTCTGTAGATCCCCAGAAGATTCAGGCTGTTGCAGATTGGCCAAGGCCGACTACGGTATTTGAGGTACGTAGTTTCTTGGGCATGGCCGGGTATTATAGGAAATTTGTGAAAGGATTTTCACAGATTTCGACGCCTCTGACGAGACTGACGCAGAAGTCAGTACCTTTTGTTTGGACACCGGAGTGTGAAGCTAGTTTTCAGATATTGAAGGATTGTTTGACTTCAGCTCCAGTGTTAGCACTTCCGTCAGGTACGGAAGGTTTTCAGGTGTTCAGTGATGCTT
Source organism: Dendrobium huoshanense (assembly GCA_016618105.1). NCBI lineage: Eukaryota > Viridiplantae > Streptophyta > Magnoliopsida > Asparagales > Orchidaceae > Dendrobium > Dendrobium huoshanense. The sequence continues at coordinate 24,730,914 of CM028358.1, read as the reverse complement.
CACTGAAAGGACTGGGATGTGTCTTGATGCAGCATGGTCAGGTAATTGCTTATGCTTCGAGACAATTAAAGCCACATGAGAAGAATTACCCGACACATGATTTGGAGTTAGCTGCAGTAGTTTTTGCTTTGAAAATTTGGCGTCATTATCTGTATGGCGTCAGATGTGAGATCTTTACTGATGATAAGAGCCTGAAGTACATTTTTACTCAGAAAGATCTGAATCTGAGACAAAGAAGGTGGCTCGAGTTGATCAAGGATTATGATTTGACTATTCGGTATCAGCCTGGTAAGGCTAATGTGGTAGCAGATGCTCTGAGCAGGAAGTCTTCTGGATTATCAGGTATTCAGCTTACCTGTGATGACTTTCTGATTCGTGATTTGGAGAGATTGCAGTTGGAGGTGATTTCCTCCAGTGGTTTGGAGTTGGCTCAGATGAACATTCAGTCTTCTTTGGAGACAAGGATTCAAGAAGCCCAGAAGTCAGATTCTGATTATTCGAAGTTGATTGCTCAGATTGGAACTGGTAAGACTCCTGAACTTTGAATTTCTGATTCTGGTACTATTTTCTGTAAGAACAGGTTGTGGGTACCTGTGTTCGGAGATTTGAGGCAGGAGATTCTGTACGAATCTCATCATTCAGGCTACACTGTACATCCAGGCAGTGGTAAGATGTATGCTGATATGAAGCTTTTGTTTTGGTGGCCTGGAATGAAGAAAGATGTGACAGAGTTTGTGTCGAGATGCGAAGCCTGTCAGTTGGTGAAGGCAGAGCATCAGCGACCAGGTGGACTGTTGCAGTCGTTGCCTATCCCTGAGTGGAAATGGGAGGAGGTAACGATGGACTTTGCGATGGGTTTCCCTCGATCTAGACAAGGACATGACGCTATTTGGGTGGTTGTGGATCGATTGACGAAGTCCGCCCATTTTCTTCCGATTAGACAGACGAATTCAGTTGATCGCTTGGCACAGATTTATGTGAAGGAGATAGTCAGATTACACGGTGTGCCTCGTGTGACTTATCTGATCGAGATGGACGTTTTACTTCCAGACTTTGGAAAGGCATTCAGCAAGGCTTGGGTACGAAACTGCATTTTAGTACAGCCTTTCATCCTCAGACCGATGGACAGTCTGAGAGGACTATTCAGGTACTGGAAGATCTGTTGAGACTTTGTGTTCTGGACTTTAGCGGAAGCTGGGAAGATCATATTCCGCTGATTGAGTTTGCCTATAACAACAGTTTCAAGTCCAGTATCGGTATGGCACCGTATGAGGCTCTGTATGGCAGGAAGTGTCGTACTCCTTTGACTCTGACGGAGGTCGGAGATAGACAGGCTTTGGGGGCCACTTTTGCTGATGAAACTGCTCAGAAGATCAGTTTTATAAGAGAGAGATTGAAAGCTGCTCAAGATCGTCAGCAGAAGTATTACAATCAGAAGCACAGGTTTGTAGAGTTTCAGGTTGGTGACTTTGTGTATGTCAAAGTCAGCCCGATGAAGGGTGTGAGCAGATTTGGTCAGGTGAGCAAGCTTAGTCCGAGGTATGTTGGACCTTTTGAAATCCTGGAAAGGATTGGAAAAGCTGCTTACAAATTGATGCTTTCTGATTCGATGCCTGATGTGCATAACGTGTTTCACGTATCCACTCTGAGGAAGTGGGTATCCGACTCTGGGAAGAAGGTATCAGCTGATGAGGTTGAGATTCAGGAGAATCTGGCATACAAGGAAGAGCCAGAGTTGATTTGGCGTACGACGTCCGAAAATTAAGAAATAAACAGATTCCAATGGTTAAAGTCCAGTGGAAGCACCGTACTGCACGGGAAGCCACTTGGGAGAAGGAGTCTGACATGAGACAGTTGTACCCGTACTTGTTTTGACTGAGTTTGGATGGGATAATGTCGAGGACGACATTTTTTTTAAGTTGGGGAGATTGTAATATCAGTTTTGCTCCAGGTTCGTCCGGACGAAGTCGGATCGTCCGGGACGATCGGTACAGGTTGTGCAGAGAAAATCATGTTTGGCTGTATGGTTCGTCTGGACGAAATCAGGATTGTCTGGACGAAAATAAGTCAGAGAACCCTTCGCCGGGGACGATATTTGATTTTCGTCTGGACGAAATTCTTCTCTTCATGGATCGTCCGGTACGAAGCTCGATCGTCCAGGACGATCAGTCTGGATATATATAGAAATGAGATATTTTGAAGAGAGAGAAAAAGCTGAGGAGAGAGAAAAACGAAGGAAAAAGTGGAAAAGTGGATTTTCGGGCGACGCCGAGCTGTTTTCGTCCGAAGAGACTGTTGAGGAAATTGATGTGCACGAGGTAAGGCACAATCCGACTTTCTCAATTTTCAGAACCGTCGCTTTTGGCGGTATTATCTGTCCGGAATTAAGTTTTGTTCGTGATTTTCGTCCGTAATTTCCGACTGGTTTAATTTTTACCGCATAACTTTCGGTATTTTGTTGAAGTGCCGAGTGTGCACATTTTGGTTATTTTCTGGAGATTTTTGTCCGGGTATTTTTGATTCGACTGTGTTTTTAGTCGACTGGATTTTTCTGTGAACTTGAAAATTCTCTGTGCAGTAGAATAAATGTTCTGAAATGTTGATATCGATATTCTGTGCGAATTTGGTGAATTTTGATTTTCAGGAAAATTGTGTAAATTCTGTATACTGCCGTTGTGCTGCCCGATTTTTGAGTAATTTCTGTTTTGTCCGAAAATCTTTTGATTTGATATGCTATCTGTATATGCTACAAAAGGGAGTTATAAGGGGCCTGGATCCTATGAGATTCAGTTAGTGTCTGGGAAATCTGAAATGAGCTCAATATGAAATCTGATATCTGTTCTGTTCCGGATCCGAGGAAAATCTGTTTAGGTGATATATGCACTATATATGTATTCTGGTGCTATAAGCACATCTGATCTGATCTGTTCTGGTGCCGTGAGCACAAAAAGGGAGGCATAAGGGGCCTGGATCCTATGAGATTCAGTCTGTGTCAGGGAATTTATCTATTAATTAAATATCTGATATCGGCTATATGATTCTGATATGATTTGTTCTGTTCCGATATGATTTGTACGATTCTGATTCTGTTGATCTGATATGTCTGATCTGTTCTGTTTCTGATTTGATATCTGTCCGAATTCGTTCTGATTTCTGTACGGATTTGTCTGATGTATTGGTTTTGAGATTCTGAGGATTTTGATTGGAGGTTTGTTGCTTTACTGAGCTGTTGAGCTCACCCTTGCTTTCTGGTGGTTTTCAGGTTCTGGGAAAGGCAAGGAAGTCCAGGATTAGTTCTGAGTCTGATCAGTTTAGGTATTATTTTGTACCTTTTGATTTTTGTACAGTCATGGCTTTTCTGTTCTGTCTTTCTTTCTGTCGAAAGCCATGTACTGTTCTGTAGATGATTGTTTTGAGGAAATGAAATCAGATAGATGTTTTGTTCCGCTGCATTTGATGATACATAGTGGCTCTGTGTTTGTTAGTCTGTTTGAATTAATTATTTGGAAGATTCAGTTCCGAACCAAATTCCAAAGCTAGATCCTGGTTAGCTCTTCTCCGTCGCGATCCGGCGCGGGCGGGATCCGTCTCGTCTCGGGTCGGGTCGTGACAATTGCTCTGGCCAACGTCCACCTTCTTCCTTAGCAACAACAACATCATCATCATCAAGTCTTTGTCACACTATGTGGGGTTGGCTACATGAATCCTTTTTCTCCATTTTGTCCTGTTAAAAGTCAAATTCTAGTTTAAATCTAATAAAGAAATATCATTTCTAATATTTTTAGCCAAGTCTTCTTAGGTCTACCTCTACCTTTTAAAATATAACTCAAATCTAATACCTCAACTTTCCTAACCGGGTCATCAGAAGGCCTCCATTTAATGTGGCCAAACCATCTAAGGTGACTCTCTCTAATCTTATCTTCCACTGAAGCAACTCCAACCTTTTCATGTATATGCTCATTTTGTATCCTATCTCTAAGGGTCAAGCCACTCATCCACCTAAGCATCCTCATCTCTACAACACTTAACTTAGTATTATGTTTCTCTTTTAATGGCCAACATTCGGCACCATAAAGCAATGCAGGCCTCACCACCATCTTATAGAATTTTCCCTTAAGTTTGAGGGGGACTTTTCTATTGCACAATAAGCTTGATGCATTCATCCACTTTAACCATCCAACTTGAATTCTGCTGATAATATCCCCATTTATTTCACCATCACTCTAAACAATAGAACCAAGATATCTAAAATGTGCACTCTTATTATGTCTTGTTTTCCCAAAGTAACAATCCTCTCACTAGGTCTATTGCTACTAAAATTACACTCCATATATTCAGTTTTAGATCTACTCAAGCAAAAACCTTTAGACTCTAAGGTTGACCTCCATAATTCAAGTTTTCCTTTAACTCCCTCTTGAGTCTTATCAACAAGAAGAATATCATCAGCAAAGAGCATGCACCAAGGTACATCCTCTTACAAATGCCTAGTGAGAACATACATGACTAAAGAAAAAAGATATGGACATTCATGTCATGATTATTCAACAAGTTTTATGTTGGCTGTCGACTACCTAATGCAAACCTCCACTTTTCTCATTCAGGACTTGGGACCTGGCAATAACAGTGTTATTATTCAAGAATAGTATTTAAAGATAAAAATGAAAATTTTAAAAATTATCATTTCTATAAAAAAAATACAACAAAGAGAATATCATATCACCTCGAAAGGAAAATATGACATTCTGTAAAGGTATTTGAATGCAAAAATAAGGTTTAAAAATTGTTTACGTTCCTGGAGATTTTTCTCTTATCTTATAAAAATAAGATATGGTTTATTTTTATTTGGAGTTACATGTTCCCCATAAAAGAAGGCATTTATGGTTAATTATTACTTAGGAGAGGTGAACCTCCTAATAACACACTCGCTTAAAGAAGTGGCAAATATTTTCTTAGATTTCAAAGATTAATTCAAGGATGAGAGGTTTTATAATTTTTAATGGGAATTGGTTCAATGATGAATAGTTCTTTCTTGAGGTCAAAGGTTCAAAGGAATGGAGCACCAGGATTCTAGGATAACTTAGAAATTCTCCAGTCTATCATATGTTAGGCTTTAATATTTTAGGAAGAGATTTTATATTTCAGTTAATATTTTATTAGATAGTTGGAATTATATATTCAAAGGGTGAGGACTTACACTGTAAGAAAAATGTGAGTTGCCAATAGAATTTCCAGCGAAACTTTTCCACCAAAAAATTTTGGATATTGTTTTGAGGGATTTCTAGTGGATTTTCATCAAAATAATTCCAACATATTACCGATAGATTTCCAATGGATTTCCAATAGATTCAGATGAAATATTTTTGACAAAGAAGATCGATATGCTTTCGACGAATTTCAGGCCCATTTTAAAAATTTTTGTTAAATAGTTTTTAAAATAAATATCTTAAATTAAATTAACTAGTTTAAAATTTTATTATCAAATTAAATTAACTAAATTAAATATTAGTAAATTAAATTAAATAAATAGTTTTAGTAATTATTATTAACTTAATATAACTAATTTAATAAATATTATGAAATAGTTTTACCAAATAAATATTCTATGATAAAAAAAGTAAAAACTTATACAAAATTTGCTTCGTGACCAATTGGAATCGAGCTTAGTCTAAAGAGGTACAAAAATGTTTAGAAATTTTTTTGGGATATACATCTTGCCTGGAGTGAGATGCTAGCTAAACCACTTAAACGATTTAAAAGCATGTTATCCAATCATATGAAAGATGGGTAAGCTTTTAATATTTAAGTTTTTTTTTTTTTTGGAATATAGGGATGACATATAAAGAAATTCATAAGTATCCCTGAACTTATGAAGGGTGATTATGATTCTAAAGCTAAATGTAATTAAATTTAATTTATTTTTAATTTATTTTAATGCAATACATGCAAGTTGACTCTTATGCAATAACTAGCCTGTGAAGTCTTAAAAAGGCTTAGAAATTAGATTTTATTCTAAAAAACTAGAACTCCCCTAAGTCAGAACCACACCATCATAGGTTGGATGGTCTACTTCTACCCGCATGTGGGGCTCAGCCTAACAAAGAAAGAAGGATGGATATTCTTTCTACGACCCCAGATAAGCTCTAGCTTATTTTCTAGTAAGATTATCTTTCTATGTTATCTTAAAATTTTTATTTGGTTATGAGTATAAAAAAAATATTTCCTAAGAGCCTAATAAAATATCCAAGCACAAGCACATGCATGAAAGAAACTTAAAAAAAATAATAAGTAATTTCTAAGCACAATAAATTATAAGCAATCAATCAACTAATCATAAAGCAAAGTATAAAATGTCTCAAGTTCATGTGGCAAGTGTCACTCAATACAACAGGTCTGCATAAAGGTAAAGGTTGTAAGGCTCCACTAACAATAACATGGATTCTACTCCTATGAAATGATGTAAGACTTTAAAAAAATGTAATTTCCTAATGTTCTCTTCTTATCGGGAGGCTACATTTTTGTTATTGTTCTTTTCTTCAAGCTTCATATTTGTTCCTCTAATAGGGCTTCTAGATGAAAAGAACATTCCATTGAAGGAAGTTCTTTTCCCTTTGTCTCGCTGATCCTTTTTTTTGTGAGAAAATGTCTTATTTTTAGATTTTCACTACTCTTTTTACAAATTATATTTTAAAAAGGAAAATGACTATGTACTCTCTACAAGTCATCAAAGCTATTTACATAAGCATCTCAACAAACACATCATCACAGAGCATATCATATTCAACCATAAAAAATAACACCACATCCCCACACTAAAAATTTTCACTTCTCAAAAAAAAAAACATGAAAGAATAATGGCCTAGCATAAAGAAAGAGTTAGTTTTTCTAACAAATAATCTATAATGTGTGCAACAAGCTATGTGGTTTGGATATGTCCTAAATTGGTTATTATTTTGTGTTATCTAATATTTTTTTTATTTATTTATTTTTTTCTGAAGGATATTTAGTTTAAATTCAAGCTTTAATGTTTTAATATTTTAGGATTTATTTTAAGGTGGATTTTAAATGTTGATGTTGATTAATGATTAGCTATCTAAGGTCCTCTATTTTGATTAGCCATATTGCTCATGCTTTATAAATCAAATACACATATGTCCTCCAAATGGAATCTAACATAAGATATGAAAGCTTTATTTTAATAAATATTTATTACTGTTTTTTTAGGTTGAGGGAGAATCGGCATTGTTTACAACACAACCATAGGGTTTATTTCACCCCTATAAACTAGTTGTCGTGCGTGCTCGGGCTTTTGATAATATACCCTCATTTTTATTTTAAGTTTAGGTTATTGTTGTTGTTCTAAGTTTGATTCATTTAGTTGGTTAATTACTTAATTTTTTAAAATTGAATGAATTTATTTATCATCTAATTATTATTTATTAAATAAGGTTGACTCAACTTTGACATTCCATTTTATCCAACATCTTGAATGTTTATGATTTTTAATAAATGTTCAACTTTATTTGGAGTTCAATGGTACTGAGTTCTTTTTCTTATATTCATTTTTCTTTATTTAATTATGATTTTTATAAATTCAATTAATTAATTGTATTTATTTAATTATAATTAGGGGATTTTTAGTTTTAGCCCCAAATCAACTCCTAACATCTTGAAATCTTTCCCAAATATTACTAATGACTTTTAAGGATGATTACAAATGTTTAAAATGATTTGGGGATTTAATTTATTTTTAATACTATATTTAATTAATTATTTAATTTTCTTAATTACTTAATTAATTTTACTTTAAGTAATTCAATGGTGATTTTAACTTTTTATGAAAAAACATCTAATTTGTGATTGAGATAAATTTATTTTGTATTATTAGAATTTAATTTTAATTTATTATGAATTTTAAGAAAATCCTAAGTCAATTATGTAAGGTGATTTTGAGTGTTCAAATTGACAGACCAAATTATCTTTAAATCTCATAAAATTTAAACCATAAGTTCACCAAAACCAGAGGACCAATCCTAAGAAATTTGAAGGCCTTGATGACTTGGTCAACTAGGTTGGACCTTATGTTAGGGTTGGGTAGAACAGTTTCCAAATGATATTTGAAACTTATTGGAAAAGTTCTCAATGATTGGTATTGTTTCCTTGCATGATATGCATGTTTGGTGAAGGGTTCCTTTGGTCAAACAAGGTTGACTTGATCAACCAAGATAAACAAAGGCTTGGGTTTGGGTCCAACCCACTCCAAAAAATATTTGAAGACTGTTGGAAAAAGGCTTCAATGCTTGGTTAGATTGATATATATTAAAGTTTATGAAAAAGTTTAATTTATGAGGTTTAGGGTTTATAGGTCTTCTTGGTCAGCCATGGTCCACCAAGGGCTCAAGAAGGTTCAAATCAATATTCCAATGAATACGAACCTATTCAATGGTTTTGGGAAAGTTTCTAAGGTGATTTTCCATAAAATGCAAATATTGTGGCTTGAGTTATAAATATTTGAAGGTTTTGTAGCCTTCGAGAATGCTTTGGGTTTCAAGGTTTAGAGAGATATGAATGCCTCCAAAATGACATAAAAGACTCTAAGGATATTCTAATCAAAATGAAACTAACCAAACATGATTCTAGGGTCATTTGACAAGGGTTTGAATTAATGTAATTTTTTTTTGAAATAGGGAAAAGTCTAATGGTTTAGGGTTTGGATTTTGAACTTTAGATTTTGGATTTGGGATTTGATTTTATATTTTATTTAAAATTGGATTATTGAATTTAGATTTCAACCTCACACAAAAGTGAGGTCACCACCCGGCAACTTTCTTTGAGAGTCGTCGTTGCACCTCCTTTACTAATATGAGCAACTACATCTCAAGAATAGCCTTCACTTTTTCTAGGTTCACCTTAATTTCCTTAGATGTGAATTGGAAGCTAAGTAATTTCTCTAAATCTATCCTAAAAGTATAGTTTAGTCGATTTAGTCACATATTATAGTATTTTATCATGGAAAAAGTATCCTTTAAATCCTCAATATTACGGTGGGGTGACTTGCTTTTTGTCAGTAAGTCGTCAACATAACTTTAATGTTTATCCCCTTTGGTCCTTGAAGTCATTTTTCATCATTCTTTGATAGGTCTCCCCTACATTCTTTAGGCCAAAAAGCATGCAAATATAATAATATAGAGCTTCTACAATAATGAAGGAGGTCCTCTCATAGTTGCTTGAATGAATTTATATCTAATGGTAGCTTGAGAAAGCATCAAAGAAGCTTATAATGGCATAACCAACTATCAATTTAACCAGGGAATCTATCCTTGGAACTTGGTATCCATCCTTTGGGTATAAAGAATTCAAGTTTACGTTCACATACATCCTTCACTTTCCTATTGCCTTTTACACGATGACCATATTGGAGATCCAATATGAACTTCTTCCTTGATGGGCTTGACAAGTGTTCTAGCTATCTTACTACTTTTTACATGATTTGCTTAGCATTCTCTATGACAATCAGCCAAAGGCAGGAAACTTCCTCTTTGATCTCTGGCATTTATGCTACCATACAAGCAAAGACATCTAAGTCACCTCTAAGGGCTTGGGTTAACTCGCCTTGTTGCTCCTTACTAAAGGAAGTTCTTCTTCTAAGGGTTGTACTATACTCTCCTTCTATTATGAGTATCTCCTCTATGTCCTCTATTGTTTCCAACCATATACCTCGCTCTACATTAAACTGAATAACCTTTTCTAGGGAGGTCATCACATTCCTTATAGCTTGTAAGTAGTATGTACATGACTGAGTGTGGTCACCTCTCACTATGATTTTTCCTCCCCTTAGTGGGGAATTTGATGGCGACATGGTAGGTGCATACTTTGGCTCTAAAGGTATTTGGTAAAGGCTAGTAATTTTTTAGCATCCCGATGTTCTCCAAAAAAAAAAACCATAGAGAAACCTACAATGGTGGTGAGCTAAGAGATATGCAAGCTCATTTTTTTAAAATAATGACTTAAAAATATATTTACAAAGCTCCTCTATTAGAATGTTATTAGCCTGATAGTTAATAATTAGGGTAGTAATGATAATGACAACATTATGTGGCTTCGTTTTATGGACTTGTCAATTTCATTGAAGGTGATTAGGGTGACATATACTACCAAAACTCATGTAATAAAAGTTGAGTTCACCTCCCCTACCAACTCACCGGTTGGCTCACTAGCTTACTTCCCATGATGGCAAACATCACTCCCATGACGTGTACCAAGTAAGCAAGAATTGGCTCATTCCCAATGCTCTCCATAGGGGCCTTTCATGGGTGTTAACTAGCTTCGACAAGTATAAACTCCTTCAACTTAAGTATTAATGAAAAAAATAAGTTGAATATAAAAAATATTGTAGTGAATGAAATGAGCTTAAGTATTAATGAATGTTCTGAAAACAAGTGTACCTCATATTGTAACACAAATAAATTCTAACACTTTTGTGATGATATTACTGCATCCTCATATTTTTTTTTTCTGTTATAAAAACATGTATACTCTTATAACCATATAAAAGTATAATAAAAGTATGAATTTGTGGAAAGTAAAATTTAAAAGTCTTATAAAAAATTATTCAGTTATTTTCTATTTATTTGAACTTAAATTTAAATCTTTTATTCTTGAATTACAAAATGCATATTTGAATCTTGTAAGAGGATTTGGGTATGTTTACTAAGTTGAAACACTCATTCAATTAAAATTTAATATTTCAAGGAAAGAGAAGGGCCTGGTAGAGTGAAATCTTAGGAAGAAAATCAATTAGGACTTTCTGTTAAGGTACTCTATTTTGTAATGTAGTTATATATATATATATATATATATATATATATATATATATATATATATATATATATATATATATATATATATTGGACTGGATTATGTAAAAATGAATCACTTATAATAGAAAAGAGGTTCTTAAAAAATTTATTTTATATTTAGACTATTTTAGACCTTATAGAATGACTCTGGTGTGTTATATTAAGGATGAGAAATATAGGTTTAGGAATTCAATTCTTCCATTAAATCTTGGAGCATCATAGAAATGGTATCAAAGAAACAATTTGAAAGAATTGGATCGTGAACGAAGCAATAGGAAATTATTTGTAAATATAAGGAGTTGGGATTAGTTTAGTATTATTTTCTATTAGTATATGTGATGAGTGTGCATGTAATTGAACTCCTTCCTTCTTATTTAGATAAAGTATTATTATATCATGAACCACTATAACCAAGAAGTAGCTTATGGATAAAGTTCCAACCAAGTTGGTATAGTTCAAAGCATTGTGAGGGAAATAACATCTGATTCGATGATACAATTCGTAGGATTGGTGGCCCTTCTTTTGGATGAAGCACAAACTAGGTTCATGAGAGCAGGGAGAGAGGAAGTGGATAAGCATCTTTAGTTATTGCTTAGATTAAAGCCTCCTCAATTTTAGGGGCCAATTGAACTTCAGGCATGTGAAGACTAACTAATGAGATTAGAAAAATCTTTTGATAGTATGCAATGTCTAGAGGTTAGAAAAGTTTCATTAGCCATGTTTCTTCTATATAAAAGGGTGGAACGCTACTAGATAGGACAATATAGGGAAAGATTTCAAGGTAGACTAAATACAAAAATCTCATGGAGACATTCAAAAGATGGTTTATGTTGTCATCTACTAGGTCACATATGCAAAAGTCATTCCTGAGGTTAGTTTAGGGGAGCAAAATAGTTATATAGTATGAGGCAAAGTTTACAACTCTCACCAAGTATTCTCCCCAATTAATTAGCACCCTTGAAGAAAAATATTACCAATTCATAAGAGGCCTCAGAGACAAATTGAGGCATTCCTTAATTTCATTCCACATCCATGATTTCTCTAACCTCACAAAGAGAGCAAGGCAAGTGGAAAATAATTTTGTGTCCACCCAATAACGTTGGAAATCTAGTAAAAAGAGATTTGGAGGAGAGCCCTCTAAAAGTGTAGTTAGCATATGAAGGTAGTGACTTTATGAGGGAAAACCTATTGTATCTAGGAGCATAGGAGGATCAGTGTTGGTTAGTAGTGTTCCTATCTGTGGATTTTACATGAGAAGGCATATGGGTTAATGTTATCTATTCATGAGGCAATATTTAAGGTTTGGCCAGTCTGACCATAATGTGGCTCAATATCTGCAAAGGGAACCAGAGGGCAGATCTGAGGATGGAGGAAGTCAAAGCCAGAGGTAGATAATAGTAGGAATATGTATGATAGTTAGTGAAAGATTCTCAACCTATGGTGGTGTCAGATTTGTAGGAAGCAGTATATTATATAGGTAAGAGTTTCGAGGGAGTCTATTATAATGGCTAGTGTAGGCTATAGAGTATAGTCTAATTCAGCAAGTGATGAAGGAGGAACCAGATTTTGTGACTGGTACAACATTTAACTTTCTAATGTGTTGTTGCAATTTATTTAATTCTAAATCCACTCGCTCATTCCTTTCTGAGCAGATTTTAAATTTAACTATCATTCCTATGTACTTATCACCTAGTTTATTTATTTTATTATCCATTAGTGATTGTTTGGTTGTTATAAGTTGTGTAAGTGTAAAATTAAAATTTTAAATAGAAAGTTAGAGTCAAAATCAATTATCATACCTCTGAAATAATTTGATATGATTATGGGCATGAATTAACTTAGTCAATATGGGGACTAGACTGACTGTAGTAAGAAAATATTGAGATTGTCTACTGTAGAGGAAGTGTTGTATTTCCAAGGCACTAGGAGTGTTCTATCATCTTTGATTTATGTGTTCTAAGTTGATAAGGCTTGGAGAAAAGTGAATTATACTTTCATGGCTTATGTAAGAGATTTGAATAAATCTATTAAGGGCATTGAGGATGTCCCAATAGTAAAGAAGTTTCCTGATGTCTTCCCTAAAGAGTTAATAAGATTTCCTCCATAAAGAGAAATATAATTTTGTATTGAGGATTTATTGGGAACATCCTTGATAATGAAGACCCTAGAATGGCACCAAGAGAATTACAAGAGTTGCTAGATAAATACTTTATCTAGCCAAGTGGATCCCTGTTGGGAGTTCCTGTATTAGTTGTTAAGAAGAAAGATGGGTCCCTGAGAATGTATATTGATTATCAAGAATTGTATAACATAACTATCAAGAATAAGTATCAATTCCCCATAATTGATGATATGTTTGACCATTTAGAAGGGGTGTCATATTCTATAAGATCGATCTAAGATCAGATTGTCATCTCTTGAGGGTAAAGGCTAAAGATGTAGTAATGGAAGCCTTTAGAATTAGGTATAGGTAATATGGGTTCTTAGTAATACCATTTAAGGTGATAAATGCACTAGTTGTGTTTATGGACTTAACGAATAGACTATTCAGGAAATACTTAGATCATTTTATCATTATGTTCATTGAAGACATTATGGTATATTCAAAGATTGAAGAAGAGCATGCAAATCATTTAATATTAACATTAAAAACTTAAAGGTGGTATCAATTGTATGTTATATTTACTAAATATGAATTTTGATTAACGTCCATAGCATTTATGGGGCATATGGTGAGCAAAGGATCTTTTATGGATCCTCAGAAGATATAAGTTGTATTTAATTTCCCAATGTCGATAAAAATATTAGAAGTTTATAGCCTTTTAGCTATGGTGGGCTGTTATAAAAAGTTTGCCAAAGGCTTTTTGTAAATTGTGATTCCTTTGGCTAGGTTGACCCATAAGGCGATGCCATTTGACTTGACACTAGAATGTGAAACCATTTTCTAGAAGTGGAAGAAATGTCAAGTGTCAACTCTTCTGTTTATTTTATATGGAGTTGAAGGATTTCAAGTGAATAATGATGCTTCTCTAAAAGGATTGTGTTGTGCGTTGCAGCATAATAAAAATGTGATTGCTTATGCTTCTATATAGTTGAAGCCAAATGATAAGAACCATTTCACTCATAAATTATAGTTGGCAGCAATCATATTTACTTTTAAGATTTAAATGCATTATATGGATGGTTTCAAGTATGAGATTTTCACTAACCACCAGTATTTGGTGTATATTTTTACTAAGATGAGCAGAATCTGACGCAGAGAAGGTGGATAGAGTTAATTAAAGATTATGATCTAAATATTATTTGTGAGCCATGTAAGGTGAACATAGTAGAAAATTCACTATATAAGAAGTTAACTAGAATTATTGCTAACTTAATTACTTCTAAGCAAGCTCTTGTCCAAGAGATGAAAAAGTTATAATTGAAAGTTGTACACTCATTTGAAGAGATAACAAGAGTCATTTCTTGTTTGATTACCCAACCTTCATTCCAAGAGAGAATCAAAGAATCTTAAAAGTAAGATGAAGAATATGTCAAGATGTTAAATCAAATTCAGTCTGGATAGAAGCTTGAAATGGAAGTTGATGATTGTGATTTTGTATTATGTGATAGCAGGTTGGCGCTCCAAGTAATAGAGCTTTGAGAAAAGAAATTCAGCAAGAAGCCAACTCTTTTGGGTATACCATCCACCCAGGAAATGATAAGATGTACCAATATCTAATGTCTAAGTTTTGGTGGCCAAGATTAAAAAGATATATAAAATATTTGTCTCTAAATGCGAAACATAACAACTGGTGAAGGATGGGCATCAAAGACTCAGTAGTTTGTTGTAGCCAATGTATATTTTTTAATAGAAATGGGAAGAAGCTGCAATAGATTTTTCTATGAGTTTTCTCATATTCTAAGCAATGCCATGATGTAGTATGGGTGATAATAGATAGATTAACAAAGTCTACTCATTTTATGCCTATGAGGCAGACATATAATGTTGAGAAGTTGGCTTATTTGTATGTGAAAGAGATCTTAGACTACATTGAATTCCAAAATTTATTATTTCTAATAGATATGGTAGATTCACATCTAGATTATAGAAGGGCATTAAGGAAGGTCTGGAAAAAAGTTAAATTTTATTAATAATTTTCATCCTTAAATAGATGGCCAATTTAAAAGGGTTATTCAAGTGTCAGAAGATTTATTGAGATTTTGTGTTTTAGATTTTGAATGCAACGAGGAATATCATGTCCCTTTAATTGAGTTTGCTTATAACAATAGCTTTAAATCAAATATTGGCATGACTCCATATGAAGCTATGTATGGGAGAAGATGTATAATGTCGTTAACTTGGGTATAGGTAAGACAGAGAAGAATGATGGGCTTTGAGTTGGTAATTTGTGTTACAAAGAAGATCAAATTGATTAGGAAAAGATTGGAAACATCCCAAGTCAAATAGAAGAAATATTATGATTAGAAACACATATCCATTGAATTCTAAGTCGATGATTTTGCATTGTTGAAGGTGGATCCATTGAAGGGTTTAGCAAGATTTGGAAGATAGTAAGCTAAGCCCAAGATATATTGGTCCTTCAAAATTATTAAAAGAATTGAAAAAGATGCTCATTGATTACAATTACTTAATAAAATTTTAGATATTCATAACGTGTTTTATGAATCCATTTTGAGAAAATGAGATTTTGGTTTGGAGTAATGAATTCTCAAAAATAAGATTGAGATTCAGCCCAACCTAAGAAATAAGGAAGAACCTACACATACTATGCTACATGATGTTAAACAATTGAGGAATAAATAAATTCCTATGGTAAAGTTTTAATGAAAGAACTGATCAAAGAAAGAAGCCACTTGGGAAAAAGAAGCATAAATAAGATGATTATATCCCAATTTATTTACTTAAATGTTGAGGATGACATTTTTTGTAAGAACGGGAGAATGTAATACCTTTAGATTCTAAGCTTGTATGATTTTTTCTTTCTAATTATAAATATTTTAAATTAAATATTTAAGAAAGCTTAAAATGCATTCAAAATGTTAAAAAATCAAAGGGGAATTTTTTTCTTTGAAAGCATTGCGGTGTTGTCTCTAAGAGCATTACGACACTATAGTGTTTCCCTCTTGGTCCTTAAGAAATATCTGAGCAAGCACTGTAGCACTAAGGGTGACTACCACGAAATCAAACCCTCTATTTGAGGAACAATTATTAGGTCCTCTGATCGGATGTTGCTATAGGTTCGGTCACCAATGTTTTAACGCCACGTAGTAGCCCGAAGACCGGACCCAAACCCGTGGTAATTTTTGAGCTTTCACGTGTTTTTTCACTATTTCGGCTAAAACGGGTGGGAAAAGTTTAAAACCCGCGGTTACTTTATATGTTGAATAAACTTTTGGCCGATTAGCTCATGTAGACAGACCGTTATACAGTATTTAGGGTTTGCAGGTAGAAGAGAAAGTTTTTGCGAAGGTTCAAGGCGATGGATGAGAAGATTCATGCTATCTGTTTGGAAGAGTTAGACAATTTTGATGAAACATTTGGTGGCACTTATACTTTAGATGACGATTTTTCTTATTTTTTACAAATAATTTCTTATCCACCTATGTATAATTAATTCATTTTTGTTTGTACCAAAATTTTTTATATCTCGATACTATTCGGTATTTATATGTAATACTCGGTATGTTTCTTTGTACCGAGATTATAATTATGAAAAGTATGTACCTGGCCTTTTTACAACTCGGTATTGCTCGATATTTATTTGTATTAATCAACATGTTTCTTTGTACCGAGATTATAATTATGATAAATTTGTACCAAGAATTTTGAGAACTCGGTATAGCTCGGTATTTATACGTAATACTCATTATGGTGAGTTTTTTTTATGTGAATTATGTCTATTATGTATCGATGATAACATCCATATGTTTGTACCGTGACTTTAGAAAACTCGGTACAGATCAATATTTTTACGTATTATTATGTATTGTCGGTATGCAATCATTGTGATTTTGCTCGGTATTAATTCCTTGTTACTAATATATAATATTTGAAATTTTTTTTCACATGGAGTTTACAAATCTGAGAAGGAAGCATATATTAAATATTGCCAATATGCTAATGCGCATGGTTTTAGTGTTCGGAAAGAACATCTTTCATACTGGCCTAATTCAAGAAAATTAAAATCAAAGGTTTTTGTCTGTTCCAAAGCCGGATTCAAGAAGGACACAGAAAAAAATTTAAAAGTCAAATTTCAAAAATTGACTACAAGAACTGGATGTTCCGCTATGGTGAGATTTTCTGTTAGTGAAGATGGAATATGGACGGTGAACTGTTTGGTAGAGAGTCATAACCATGAGTTGGCAAAACCGGATGATCAACATTTGCTGAGATCATCTAGGCACATTACTGAAGAAAATGCCTCTGTTTTGAAATCAATGTCTGAAGCGGGAATAAGAACAGTAAATACATTTTCCTATCTATCTGATGAGGTGGGAGGTGTAGCAAATCTGGGGTTTACCAAGAGAGATGCATACAACTACATTCAAAAAGAGAAAATAACAAAAATAGAGAATGGGGACACCAATTCGCTAATTGAATTGTTTAAAAATCGGGTAGCTGAAGACCACCTGTTTGCATGGGACGTGCAAACTGATGAAGAAGACAGGTTTGTGAATATTTTTTGGGTTGATGATTTGGGGAGAGTTGATCACGACTGCTTTGGGGATGTAATTATTTTTTATACAAGCTACCATCTTAACAAATATAATTTAGTTTGTGCCCCTATTATTGGAGTTAATAATCATTGGCAAAACATTATATTAGGGGTGGCATTTCTATCTGACGAAACAATTGATTCATTCTGCTGGCTATTTCAAATATTTTTAAGAATTATGGATAACAAACATCCAGTTACTATATTTACTGATCAGGATCAAGCAATGGCTAGGGTGATAGAGATTGTATTCCCTAGTACAAGACATCGGTTGTGCCAATGGCATATACACAAGAAGGCTCCTTCCAAAGTTTGGTGTTTTAATAATAATAACAAAGTGAAAGGCCTATTTTATAGTTGCTTCACTAAGTGTGATTCTGAGGAAGAATTTGATAGTTTGTGGAATGAGATGATCAGAGAACGAAACCTTCAGAGTCATCAGTAGTTAAAAGATCTGTACAGAATAAGGGACAAGTGGTCTACAGCTTTCAACAAAGATTGCTTTAACCTTGGAATATTATCTACACAATGTAGTGAGTTCACCAATTTTGTTTGCCATGGTATTTCAAAGGCTACAAGTTCTCTTACCGAATGTTTTCTTGGATTAGAGAAACTTATAAACACTTGGCGTAGGAATGAACGAGATGAAATTTTTAGGTGTTTTCAAATCGAAATACAACCTTACATGAAAAATAGTCCGATATTAAAGCAAGCAGCCAAATTTTATTCAAAAAAGTTATATTCCTTTTTTGAAGAGGAGTTCTTACATGGTTTAGGTGGACTATGCATTGATCACTCTTCACCAGACTCGTCGACATTTTCTGTGAAGAACATAGACCATTCTTTTGATTCACACAAGTGGACAGTTTTGTTTAATTTCTCTGAAGGAACTATACAATGCAGCTGTGCAAAGTTTGAGATGATGGGTTTACTATGTTCTCATTGCATGAGGTGATGAGGCAGTTGGATGTTGTTAATATTCCTCAGAAATACTTAATTCTAAGATGGTCATCTAGTGCTTGGAAAGATCTATATAGTGGACTAAAGGTCCAATGTATGGGTAATAATACGTGCACATGGAATCATGTTTCCCATAACATGATTTTTAGAAATTATATTTGCCGATTTGCATATCAAATTAGCACTGAAGCACAGGGTAATGAGGATGCAGAATAATGTATGATCGATGCTATGAGTTCAATGGCTCTAAATGTTCAAAACATTATGGAAGGAAAAAAATAAACGCATAACTGAGGGGATCCATAGAACAATTAGAGATCCTGCGAAGCGCCGGCCTAAGGGAGTCTCTAATTCTAGATTAAAGGATCATTGGGAGAAGAGGAAAGCCAAAAAAGTGAAACCGACAGAGCAGAATCCTCCTACAAGTATATATTTTACACCAGCAGAATCAGGAAGTCAGTCTTCCTTTATGTAAGTGTTCAGTACAACTCGGTATAACTCGGTAGAACTCGGTATTAGCATTTAAAACTCGATATAAGAGAAATATTTTGTCTTTAGCATGGATTGTAAGTTTTACAATGTCTGTATTATGAGTCTTTTTTGGGAATTTTAGAAACAAATCTGGTTTTTTAAAACAACTCGTTATTACTTAGTATAACTAGAAACAGAATGATACTTTTTCTTCTTTAGTATCCTATGTTTAAAAAATACTTGGTATAACTCGGTATAATCACATTAAAGAAAACACTGAAATAGCATATGTAAATTCAAAAAAAAATATTTCATTATGTTACAAAAAGGGCATATGCAAATTCTGCCCTAAATAAAGCCATATTGCTTTGCCAGTTCTTATGGATATCTCATTGAATAATATTATCTTGTATAACTGTTTCCATATATTTACAAACAAATATTCCGCTGTCCACATTGTTCTCTTGTACTGGAAAGTTCGGGATCGTTTGAATTGGCCAGGTTCGTATATCATCTTCAAAAGCATCTTTTGTATCAGCGTATAAATGAGATATCTAAAAGATAATAAAATTATAATATTACCATTCAATATCATAACTGTAACTAAAGAAAAAATTTTAAATGCACTTACAACTTCAAGAGCAACGGCCTTGTGAGTGACTTTTGGTATTGAATCTATAAAATCCCAAGTTTTTTTCCTCAGGTTGCCAATCAGTAGTGTCCAATGTTTTTCATTTATAATGGAAACAAAGATAAGGTTAGCATTCTTAACAACAGTTCAGGTGATATTTGCAACAAATGAAGTTGTGTTTGTCTCATTATTTTGACAGTAATAACCCTAGAAAAAAACTTACTCAGTAAATTGAGAATATGTTAAATATTTACTAATTCTTTATTATAAATGATAACTCACCCAATGAAAAGTAGAAACATAGAGAAAAGATTGGTTCAGTCCTGGAGCCATGTCGTTCTTTTCAGATAATAATAATGCAAAAGTGTTTATATGATTATTATCAAGCTCTTCGCATAGCAACAGCTCATCCATTTGGCTTCTGAAGATAAATGCATTTCTATTCAAAAATATAGTATCATCGCTGCATAATTCATTTGATCTTCATTAGAAAAAAAAATATACATATGAATTCCGAGTTATACCGAGAATTTTTATTCTCGGTACAACTCGATATTGAGTATAAAAACTCAGTACATGGTGTTCTTAAAGTAAAATCTCGGTATGGAACACCAAATACCGAGCAATACCGAGTTGTACTGAGTTTTACACTGTCAGTGGGGCTTGGCGGTTGGATTGGAGAATCAGTGTGGATTGGCGTTTGGATTGGAGAATCATTCTGGATTGCTTGTTGGATAGTAGATTCAGTATGGATTGGAGGTAGGATAGGAGATTCAGTGGGGCATGGCGGTTGGATTGGAGAATCAGTGGGGCTTGGCATTCTACTTGGACTGTCTGGAGTTGGAATTCTTGGTGGAGATGGAGTTGGCGTTTTAGAAGATATATGTGCGGTTGTGAGTGGACTAAGTACAATTTATAAATGCTCCCCATATGATATGTGGAAGAACTCTCAATTACATTCTTCTCAGCATCTGTAATCCCTAGTAAATATGTGAATATCTGAAATAAATGTTTTATAAACATCAAAAATATATAACTATAGAATAAAGCTAAATGACTAAACATATGTTTAGTACCTCAGAATCCTGAAGGTCATTTAATAAATTCTTAACATCTTTATCTCTATAATTAAATTTTCCATCCCAACGAATGAGATGGGGTCGAGCCAAATCATCCACTACCGGGTGGAACTTTGTATGCTCAAATAACCATATCTATACAAAAAAAATCAACAAAATAATTCAATGTAAAAATGATTAAAAAAACTATATAATAGTTAAGTAAATAAAACAATTTCATATGTTTAAGAAATACTCACAATTATAATCATAACAAATCCATTGACATATCCTAGGGATTGATCTTTTGATCATTTTTTTGTTATTATATTAAATTCAGTCACGAGGAAATCCCTAATGAATTGAGGCCAATTATATGTTCAAAAATTTTCGACATTCTTCGCAACGTCCAATATTGTAGATTGTACTTAAAAGTTGGCCATTGGAAAGAATATGTTGGACAATAAGCAAACAATGAATTGTTTCCTTACATTCTCGACCGGAGTTGACACATCCAATTTCAGAATATCATGCCTTATGTCATTTGCTATTTTTCCACCCGTTGTAGCAGTCCTTGGTTCAAACTTAATTCCTCTGTTCGGTAAGCCAATAATCAAAGCTATTTCATCAGATGTGAAAGCTACCGTCTGGCTTTTAATAACAAAACTTTCAGAATGTTTGTCCCACGTCGACAATAACATATATACAACTGAAACATTTTGAGGGAATCGAGACATGTATTGGAACTGGTTAATATGTAGCTCCTATAGGCTTGTAACAAACGGCTCCCCAAATTTCAGAACTATCTCATTACAAACTTCTCTAAAACTTGAAGTTCGACATCTAAAATGAATCTTTGGGCAATATCCCAACATAATAAAATAGATGTTCAATCAGATATACGCTGTATTATCATAATACCGACCAATACCGAGTATTAAAAACCAAAAAAAAAGTGTTGTACCGAGGTGTACCGAGTATACCTACTTGTACTGAGCACTAACAATCAGCATATAACAATATATTATATATAAAATACTCATATATTTACTATAAATACTGAGTATTAGTTCTCAAAAAAAAGTTGTATCGAATTATACCGAGTTGTACCGATTGTACTTAGTTATACCGAGGAGTACCAATCAACATATAACATTATATTATATATAAAATAATCAAATATTTAGTGTAAATACCTAGATTTAGTGCTAAAGAAAGGGTTGTACCGAGGTATATCGGTTTGTACCGAGTTGTACCGAGATGCAATGATCATCACCGAACATTACCAACCAATACCGAGCACCAAAGAACGTTATATTATAATGAAATACTCATATTTTTTTTTAAATATCGAGCATTTTCTCTGAAAAATCCCTGTACCGATGTGTACCGAGCAGTACCGAGGAACATCGATCAGCACTGAATACCGAATATCGATTAGTACCGAGTATTACGGCAAACTACGAAAATACCGAGATTTCAAAATGTCCTGACAGTGTGCATTCAGTTTTTTATACTAGAACATAACGATATTTACTTAACCCTAACCCTAAACATACTTTTTTTTAATTTTTAAACGAGATGAACTATATAACAAGAAGGAAAGTTCTTCGGCAATAATTTCTAACCTCAGGCATTATATCTGTGGAGGTTTTCGACCAGAGCTTTGCTTAAAAATCACGGGATTTGCTTGCGAACTACGAAGGAAATGAATAGTTACAGAAAGTTGATTCACCTCGAAATGAAAATCTACAGTTTTGATAAATATTTGAAATATATCCCAAAGGTGTGGGAAGTTGTTCGGCTTGCCAAGGATTTTAAAAAACGCACGTGCGAGAACCCAAAAAGTAGCGGGTCGGGTCGGCGACTTTTCTTCATGCTACGTGGCGCTAAAACATTGGTGGACGAACGAAGAGGAGCGTACGTTCACCGGACCGAATAAAAGTTCCTATTTGAGAGCATCTAGAGGAATCTAGAATATTCTAGTCAAGGAAATATGGAAGATTCTAGTCAAGCATGGTGGCACTGCAAGTTTAAGCATCATGGTGTTGCCCACTAAAAAAAGTCTTTTTACGTAATAAAAATCTAAATCCATTAACCATTAACCCCCAATCCCTCAACTTGTTGGACAAAAGGAGGAGAGAAGAAGAGGAAGGAGAGAGAAAGAGGAGAGAAGAATTTGGAGGCTATTTTGTGAGGTTCGTCTGTCGAGACAATTAAGGGAATTATCGTGCATAAGGTAGGCTCCCGATACCTTTTTTTTCAATTATGATGTTTCTATGAAAAGAAAAGAGTAAAATTATTTTTTAAAAAACTATAATTAATATTTCACTGTGAACTTCTGATATGTTATAGAATCCTCTAATTTAAGCATTTAACTATAGGAAATAAAGTTTTTACCGGTTAGTTTTACCTATGCAAATTTTTTGATTATTTTTAGATAAAATTGGTAAATCTTATGTTGGCTATAAATCCTTAAAAATCTTAAAATGATATTTTAAAGTTTATATACAAATAACTTCATAAATAGTGAAAGTTGAAAAATGTGAATATAATATATTTATATAATTCTTTATATTGGGGTATACATGTGCTCATGATCATGATCAGTATCGTATACACTTATTAATTGTGTAAAGCTCAACATGCATGTGCACTTATCACATATGTTCTAATGTGGGAAACTGACAAAGTGCATCATAAATTCTGTTATACATAATTAGCTTTCTATTATGTTCTTTTTTTATCATGATTCCATCTGTCCAAGATGGATGTGGGAGTTCAAGGGAGGCATAAGAGGAAGTGGAGTTATAAGGGAATTCAAGATGACCTTCTTCACCTAATGGAGGTTGACTATGGGATGTATAAGTGGAAATAAAGTTATAAGCAGACATTGAGGCTATTAAATTAAATATGTTGAATATAAAAGATATTCTAGTAAATGAAATGAGCTTAAGTATGAAAGAATGTTTCAAAAATAAGTGCAATATGTTATTCCTACATAATTAAACCTTTATACTTTTGTGATGATATGAATGAAACAACATATTCCCTTCTATTCTGAAAATCAATATACTCTAAAAGATATATAAAAGTATAAGAAAAGCATGAACCTATGAGAGTATAATCTTGAATATTCCATAAAACTATATAGTTATTTTCTATTTATTTAAACTTAACATTTAAAATCTTTATTCATAAATTATAAAAGGTGGATATTTAATTATGTAATAGGATTTGGGTATGCCTACTAAGTTGAAATATTTATTCTATTAATGTTTAACATTTCAAGGAAAGGAAAGGGCCCAATAGGGTGTGTTCATAGGAAGCTAATCAGATAAGACTTTCTATTAAGTTGCTCAAGTTTGCAATCCAATTTTTACATTTAATATGTAGAATGAAATTGTACTAGATTATGTATGTATAAATCTTTTAGAAATAAAATTTTGAAAAAATTTATCCCAATTTAGACTCTTTTGGAGCTTATAGAATGGCACTATTGTGTTATATTGAGGTTGAGAAATTTAGATTGAGGAATTCAATTCTTCCCTTAGGTCTTGGGATTCCCATTATTGGGTAGCACTAACAACTCAGTATGTATCCTTGGTTTCTATAAGACACGTGGATATCTAAAGGGATAGTTTCTTGGTTTATGGATCATTATTGCCTACCTGATTGTAAGCTCAAAATCTTTCACTGTAAGCATCTCTAATTGGAACCTCATAATATGTTCCTTAAGGACTTAGAAGCTCCTATCTCACTTTCAAGAGAGCTCTAGAACTCTTCTGAGGTTTCAAGGCATTGGCAAATGGTGTCTCAAACATCTTTTGAACTCATAGAATTAAGTAATCACTCCTACTGGCAGATGAGTGAGCCACTTCAGTGTTGACTACTTAAGGATTATGAAGAATATGTGACACTTCAAAGCATCATCAATATCTAGGAGTTAGACCATAGACTCAAAAGTGGCGATCTAATCTACTAGGTCAATCCTTCTCTTGTATGACTCTAGATTTGGTACCTTGAACCTAGGAGCTAGCCTATCTTTGACAATTTCCCTTGAGAAGGAATTGACAAGTTCAGGCTCAACTTCCTTAGCTTGTCTAGTTGACAGGTTGTACTCTTCGTCACTTACTGCTATGCAAGTGGGCTCTGGAATAGGTGTCAAAGTTAATGTTCAGTTATCTGGTCTCATGCAATGAACTATCAAGTCATAAGACCTTCGGGGGTATAATGAGCAGATCACTTGAGAGCCTATGAGCATATGGATATATGTGTGTGTGTGTGTGTGTGTGTGTGTGTGTGTGTGTGTGAATTCAATAGGAGAATTATAAAATCTCATAAAAGGAAAGCTCACCGTCTAATAAAGATCAGATACAAGATCTAATAATCAACTAAAAGATAAAAAAATTCTCCTCTTCACCCATATTTACAAGATTTTGAGGGTTATAAGAAAGGTTATACTCAGAAAAGTATAATGCTACATAGAATAGAGGAGCCATGTGTCACTTCCTTTTTGGTTGAGTAAGAGCATGGACTGTAAAAATATGGTGAGTTGTCTCCAAGCGAGCTCAATAGTATAGGTGAGTTACATGGTATTGAGTGCAAATAAGCAAGTTTAAGAGCGTGTAGCGAGTAGGGAGAACTTAGTGAATGGGCGTCAACCTAGGACTATGAGAAACTTGTGTTGTGCCTTACATTACCTTACGAGATAAGGCAAGTGAGTTGAAGTGGCCTCAAAGATGTGCTCAATTATCAGTTATGGTAGGGTGAGTGGATGGCCCTCTAGGTAGGCGCTTCCTTATAGCTAGTCTTGGAGGTATGTGGTGAAGAATCACCCTTGGGTTAGGGAGAGTTGTTGTGATATTTTCCTTTCTTTTGTGTGGTGGACATTAGGGTTGGATCAGAGAGGTACTCGGGTGCCCTGAGAGGGGAAATCTTCCTTCGTAGGCCCGGCTAATGGGCCAAATATTCATTGGGCAAGTTCCTCTATAAGGGCCCACTATATGTGAATCCTCTTTATGTATCCTTCCAAATTTCTTAAGTACTTGAAAGGCATATGCAAATATATATACTTGATTTTCACAAAAACTATATTTCACTTGACAATTTAAATGAAGCATCAAAATTCATCTTTTGAATCATCTACAATAAGTATACATTTATGTTAAAGGACTATAATAACTTACCATCTCTTTTGGTGTTGGTGTCAAGTATATACATAATTTAGCACCTTTTTAGGATATGTATGTTTAAGGGATAGATCTCACCATCCAAATCTAGGGCAATAGTATCAGATATCATGAAACAAACAGCATCCCTATAACCCTTGCCATCACTTAGCACGGTCATTATATTATCCATGTTTTCTCTTCTTTGAGGAAAAATGCTTCCCATCCTTAGAACCCTCTATATGGTTCACAAATGAATTCCTTAACGCATTAGGGCTCACTTTATAACCATTTATAGATTTCTAAAATCAAATTGCATAAGGTCTTCCTTCATAAATAGAAAGATATATCTCAAAATGACGTATTGTATTGGGAATATTGAGAATTTTCAATATTTCCTCCTCTCTGATATGGATGTGAATTTGGCAACTCCTTTAGTCTCCCCATCTCTCAGGGAGACCCTACTAATTTCTTAAAAAACTAAACCAATTCGTAAGGGGCATGTTTCAAAAAATACAATCACTTCTTATTCAAATATGAACCATATCATTGATAATCACTTATGAATTTATATATTTTAGATAAATATTTAACATTTAGGGTCACTCCATATTCTCTGAAGAAAATAGTCAAGCCTATAATAATCATTATAGCTCTAAATAAATATTAGAGAGAGAACATCAACCTTACATGTAACGTCATCTTATTTATCGTGGTGGAGTAACACGTGCCTAGTCATACCTTCTATGGGCAACATGCACCAAGTCTTTTGGTAGAGAAACTACATACAAATGATTGTCAAGCCATCAATAGTAATAGTGGATACAACATCAATTGATATCACTCCATTAGATCTTCTCCTATCATCCTATAAAAGCATGTGATGATTATATGATCAAATAAAAGTGAAAATTAAAAAAAATAATAATAATAATCCTTTCTTCTTCAGTATTCAGATCTCAAACTTCAATACATTAGTTTGGGTGATTTTTAAATTATTTATGGGCTCACCATTTGAATAAACAAGTGAACAAATGATTTGAAATAGATATTCATAGAATTTTATCGCCATTGTTTCAATCAAAAGACAATATTTTGGCAAGAAAAACATTCTAAGAAAACCACACAGGATAATAACTTTCTCCTCTAAAACTTTCAAAACTTCGGCAGCTAACAAGATCTCAAAATATTACCAAGCATATTTTCTAAATTCTTGGAAAAGCTTCACTTCGCCAGTTATTAATCAATCAGAGCATGTTCCTCCATATTTGTGGCTAAACTTTGGAAGAATTTTGCTTTCAACTTCTGTCAACATGGCAGGGATAATGGATGTCCTCTTCAGAATTGGAGCACCACGGCGAGATACGACCAGTCTCTAAATTCTTGTCTGACAATTTTTCTTTTGAATTTATGGAAGAAAATTGGAACATGTGTAAGAGAACCGAGAATTCTCCTATCCCAAGCGGCAAAATTTTGAAAAAAAAAAATGTTTTTTTATTTTATTTTTAATTTTTATTGATTTTTAAAATCTTTTAAGGCAAAAAATTGATTTTTTTTCTATTTTTAAATTAAAAAAAAAAAACTCTACACTAGCACCGCATCAAGTAAAAAGAAGTGTATCAACAAAAAAAAACGAATTGGTGTTTCACACGCCCCCCACAACGCATTTAAGGCGTGTGTATCACAATACTACACGCCAAAAAAAACTCTAATTGCGCACCGGCGAGCACCTCACTATCAAATATAGCCACCTATACATGTCTGAGCCCTTTTTTTGACCCAAACAACACTTTTTTAGGTCACCTACATCATTTTTTGATATTTTGGACTCTATTTTGAAACTTTTAGATCCCAGTAGGGACTCTACGATAAACTATAAGCAATTTTAAGGATTTAAGAGCAAAATTTCCCAATAACTATTGCTCCAATTGATGTGCCAACTTCAACAAACAGTAGAATTATAATTAAAGAGATATTACATGTTTTAAGGATTGAAAGGAGCTCCATGTTGATTTCCAGAAATATCTCGTTGTATCATTTTGAAATTATAATATACACCTTAAATTTTTTTCAGAAATTGAGTCGCGGAAACAATTGCATTAAACAAATATAACTTTCAATGAGACGAACACAAAGACACTAAAACAGCCTCGATCCAAATTTGAACTAGCCTCGATCAAATACTTGAGGCATGATAGAAAATTTTAGAATATTAAATGAAGGACCAAATGACCTCAAAATTTGTCATGAATACGGTCGAATAAAGCATCTCGACAAATGAATTCAACAAGTCCAAGATCACTTAATTCTAACAATATTAAGGTACTTAAACGTTGAACAAACAATGTCTAATCAAGAGAATCAATACAAGAAATGTATAGTGTTTCGACCTTTAGCTAGATAATCAAAAAAGCATAAAGGCTTGAAGAATCTCAGAGCTCCACCAAAATCTTTTCTGTCAACAACCGCCACTAAACTTTCACTGTCTAACCACCGCCATCAAACCATAACTATCCAACTGACAATATTGGACCTTTGTTGTCCAACAGTCACAGCAAGTCAACCATTAGACTTTTACCATCTGATCATCATTGTCAAACCTTTCATCAACCAACCATCATCATTGGATCTTCACTACCCGTATACACCTTCAAACTTCCGACACTTGATTGTTGATTTTGAACCTTTCTTTTTCTGATCATTATTGTTGGACCTTTCCTAGACTGAGTACCATTGTCAGACCTTCACCGACCGACCATTGTTGTTGAAATTTTTTCCGCCCAGCCGCAACAATCAAGCCCTTCACCACCCAACCTCTGTCATTGAACATTCTTCACCAGATGCCATCATCAAATGGTGATCGCCCAACCATGGTTGTCAAACATGTTTTCACTCAACCCCAAACATCAAAATGAATTGCTATATTTTATATCAATTCTCCACTTTTTATAATTTTGTCATCTTCCAAGTTAAGAAATAGGTAAATATTTATAGCTAACACCCACATAATGAAATCATTTCAATTGGACAAAACTCCATGATTTTCTCTTTTTTAAATTTTTCGCATAAAAACTCTATTTCCATCTATGCTCCTACATTAATATTTGTGCGTAAAATATTCGTGCAAAACTATGACATAAAACCCACTCCACTATCATAAATTTTTTAGCCCGCAACAAATCTCATTATCATTTCACCTTGCTCTAATATATTGATTGCTCTGCTTGACTTTTAAATGGATCATCATCTGGCTGCAAAACAAGTGAAGGATATGAAGCCGGCAAAACATGCAATGAAAATAGAAGTGAAGCCAGCAATCCATGAGTTTCCACCGTACAAGCAACGAACATGCAAGCTAACATTATTCATAATAAGCTCGTCGAGAGAGTGGAGGGGTGAGACTGGAAAAGAAGCAGATGAGAGACAAAGGGAACTGGTAGAAACAATAACAAACATTGCACTGGAAAAATACAAGCATCATTTGCTTAATAATTTACAAATATTTTTTTTTTACAAATATATGCACAACATAAAAAAATGTTATCAAATACAACGGACGCAAGCTCGCCTCCAGCGCTTCGTTAAGGGAAGAAGAAAAAAAATTAAAAAGCATCATTCTGAAGAGATTTAAAAGTACTAAACGTAGCATTTGGAGGGGTGCGGTACAATATAAGTTATACAGATTGTTTGTGTGACGTTCTGTAACAGAAGGATCAGAATTCTGACTTCAGAAGCTTTATTCTAGGCTTGATTTGAATGTATTCAAACGGCTTTTCCTGTTCCACTTGAATGTAATCCCTTGTTTTCAGGACCTGCAGCAAAGGTAAAATGATAAAGAAACATCTAATGGAGAAGATTTTTATTTTAATTTTGTGTATCAAATCTTAAATTTAATATAGGAGGAATTTGACAGTCTAAATTGCAACAACAACAACAAAATTTAAGCGATGATTAAATTGCGTTGACACAACTCGCAAAAAAGTGCAATTCCTTTGAAATCTACCAAAATTCATGCGAATTGTCATTTAGGAATCCGTATGGAAGTTATGGACGGTACAGCCACTTACTGATTTGAAAATGCAAGGAAAAACAAGATAAACTCAGGAAGATATTCAGTTTAAGAGGAGCAGATGAGGCATACCAAGGTTTCAAAGAACATTCTTGATGCTTCTTTGCGAGTTTTACCAGCTAATAGACGATTTATCACAATGAATTTCCTTCCTTGCCCAGATTCTTCATCAAATAAATTTTGCAGGTATCTAGCAACACCCCTACAAGACATTTTTTTGCACAAAATATCAAATTTCATGAAACTAAACAGTTTACAGTATTTGATGTTATTCTTTATAACTACAAAACAATAAGCTCCTGATACACTACTGCTAGGTTTGAACGTAAAATCAAACAGCAAGTCAAATTATAGTAGCCAATAGATAACGGCAAACCTTGTGCGAGCAGACCAACCACTGTTCTCCAGTGATTGAACATCCTCAGCATTTGGCACATCATTTTCTACTTCATCAAAGTCTGCATCATCATCGTCTTCATTCAAAAATCCTGGCAGATGTTATAATGAGTGAAATCAGATGAACCCGTAGCACTTGTGAAGTGTCATTTCACCAATGATAGCTAAACAAAAGTATCAAAGGGGTTTTCAACCGGTTTATGAAACTTTTCTTGAATAAATCATCAGTTAAAACATTTGAAATTAAAAAATAAAAACTGAAACGATCATCTACTAAACATAAACCATGGCGGTAAATAACATAACTCACACAAGCTGCCATTGTAAAGAGAAAGCAATACAAAATGATTTATACCAATATGCTGCAATCTGAAATATTGAATGAGACAATGGTAGAAAACTGAAAATAATCATCTACACTGACATCAAAGAATCCTAAACTTTTAGGTTTTGGCAAGAAAAGTGAATAAAAAAAAAACTAGAAATCAATAACCAATTAGATACCTCTTGAAGAAAGAGTTTTTATTGGAGGAGATTTAAATGGACATGTTGGTAGAGAAGTAGATAATTTTAAAAGCATTCATGGTGGTCATGATTTTGGAACGACAAATGAAGGTGGTAAGACCATATTATATTTTTGTTTAGCTTATGATTTTTCAATTGCTAATACATTATTTAAGAAAAGGAATGAGCATCTCATCACTTATGAAAATGGATATAATACAATCCAAATTGATTATTTTCTTATAAGAAAATTAGATCGTTTAGATTGCAAAGATTGTAAAGTTATTCCGAATGAAAACTTATGTATCTAACATCGATTATTAGTTTTGGACTTTAAGATAAATGGGCATAAAATAAAAAATAAAGTAAAACTATATTTTAGGATTAGATTGGGGCATTTAAAGTATATTAACAAAAATATTTTTGAGAGTAAGATTTTAGATCTTAAGATTTTATCTGTGCTGAAGATGTTAATGTTATGTGGGAAAAAATGGCTAGTGATATTAATAATATTGCAAAAGATGTGCTTGAAATATCAAAGGGAAAATCCCATACTAGTAAAAATAGTTGGTTGTGGAATCCAAATGTGCAAGAAAATATTAAAAATAAAAAAATTTGTTATAAAAATTGGTTTAATTTTAAAAATTCTGATAATTGGAAAAGATATAAAGAGGCTCGTAAGGAATTTAAGAAAGCAATATGCAATGCAAAGACCTTAGTTTTTAGTGATTTATATAATAGAATAGATACTAAGGAGGAGAAAGATATATGTATAAGTTAGCCAAACAAAGAGATAGGAGCAGTAAGGATTTAGTTCAAGTGAAGTGTATTAAGGATGAATATCAAAAAATAGTTTTCTTAGAAGATGATATTCAACAAAAGTGGATGAGATATTTTGTTAAATTTTTTAATGAAAATAAGATTGACTATAGTGACCTTAGCACCCTAAATGATAATAAAGATTTCTGTTTTTATCAGCGTATTAGTAAAACCGAAGTTAGAGATGCTTCAAAGAAAATGAAGGGTGGAAAAGTTGTTGGACCTGATGATATTCCAATAGAAGTGTAGAAATGCTTAGGAGTTGAAGGAATTTCTTGGCTTACTAAACTTTTTAATATTATTTTGAAGACTAAAAAGATGACAGATGAGTGGAGAATGAGTGTTAATTCCTATTTTTAAGAATAAAGGTGATGCACAAGATTTTGCGAATTATAGAGGAATTAAGTTAATATGTCATACTTTAAAACTTTGGGAGCGAGTTATGGAGCATAGGTTGCGGCGTGATACTAATGTTTCTCAAAATCAATTTGGATTCATGTCGGGTAGGTCGCGTATGGAAGCCATACATTTATTAAGAGGTTTGATGGAGAAATATAGAGAAAATAAGGAGGATCTACATATGATATTTATTGAAAAAGCATATGATAAAGTTACAAGAGAAGTGCTATCGAGAGTTTTTGAAAAGAAAGTAATTAATAATGCTTATATTCAAATCATTAAAGATATATATGCATGAGCTATTACTTGTGTTCAAACACAAGGTGGTTTGACCAAGTATTTCCCTACTTCGGTTAGGTTACATCAAGGATCAGCCTTAAGCCCATATCTTTTTGCTTTAGTCATGGATGTTCTCACTAGACATTTGCAAGAGGATGTACCTTCGTGTATGCTTTTTGCTGGTGATATTCTTCTTGTTGATAAGACTAGATAGGGAGTTGAAAGTAAACTTGAATTATGAAGGTCAACATTAAAGACTAAAGATTTTCGCTTGAGTAGATCTAAAATGGAATATATGGAGTGTAATTTTAGTTGTAATAGACCTAGTGAGGGGATTGTGACTTTGGGCGATCAAGTCATTAATAAGAGTACACATTTTAGATATCATAGATCTATTGTTCAGAGTGATTGTGAAATAGATAGGGATATTATCAACAAAATTCAAGTTGGATGGTTGAAGTGGAGGAATCCATCGAGCGTGTTGTGTGATAGGAAAAGTGCCCCTCAAACTTAAGAGAAAATTCTATAAGATGGTAGTGAGGCCTGCAATGCTTTATGGAGCTAAATGTTGGCCATTAAAAGAGAAGCATAATACTAAGTTAAGTGTGGCAGAGATGAGGATGCTCAGGTGGATGAGTGGCTTTACCCTAAGAGATAGGATACGAAATGAGCATATACGTGAAAAGGTTGCAGTAGCTCCAGTAGAAGATAAGATTAGAGAGAGTCGCCTTAGATGATTTGGTCACATAAAACGGGGGCCTTCCAATGACCCGGTTAGGAGAGTAGAGGTATTAGATTTGACTTATATTAAGAAAGGTAGAGGCAGACCTAAAAAGACTTGGTTAGAAAATATTATGAATGACCTTTCTTTATTAGATTAAACGAGAACTTAACCTTTAATAGAACACAATGGAGAAAAAGGATTCATATAGCCCACCCCCACATAGTGGGATAAAGGCTTGATGTTGTTGTTGTATGGTGGTGAGAACTTCAATGCCATAATAGTGTAGAATGTTAACCAAAAATAGAGAAGTATAAAATTAAGTCAATTGTTGCATAGATGAGGATGCTCAAGTGGATTGGTGACTTTAAACTGAAAGACAGAATGCCAAACAGTATATTCGCGAAAAACTTGGACTAGCTCCAATGGAAGATAAGATTAAAGAGAGTAGCCTTAGACGGTTTAGTCACATAAAACGTCGGCATTCTGATGACTATATGAGGAGAGTAGATGTATTAGAATAGGCCTACATTAAGAAACATAGAGGTAGGCCTAAAAAGACTTAATTAGAAAGTATTAACAATTAATCTTTTTATTAAATTTAAATGAGAATTTGATAGTTAATATGACATAATGAAGAAAAAATATTCATATAACTGACCTTACATAGTGGTATAAAGACATGATGTTATTACTATTGTTATATCAAACTCCATAAGCTACCATTAATAAATATTTTCTATCTATAAGTTTTAGTTTAATTTTTTTATGACAAATCAATCCTTATTATTTTATTAAGTTTCAATTTCAATAATTTCAAAAGAATTGATATTGTTTTATACTCAGCCTTACTTTGGATAACTTGCTGAATTTTTATAATTAAATGACAACTTACAAAGAAAACTAGATGATTTCACTTGGTCAATAGCTTTTTAGTTCATCTTAGTAGGATTCTGATAGGAAATACTTGAGTTCGCAAGTAATCCAAGAGAAAATACTTGAGTTCACAAGCAACCCTAGCAAAAATTGGTCAAAATGGCAGAAATAACACAAACAACTGGGTGAAATCAACCAAAAGATGATAGATTGCAATAGTGGAATCAAAACAAAACAAACACAAGCAAGATACAATTGATCCTCAATTTGAGAGGAGGATTGTTCTCTCCCAATCTCTAGATAATGAGTCTAGAACCCAAGACACCAAGGAACTCCAAGAGAATAACTCAAAACATGCATGCCCTAACCCTAGCCTCTCATGTTCTTTAAATACAATTCTTCCTAATAAAAAGCTTCATAACATAAACCAGTTTCAAATTTCCTTCCTTAAGCAATTTTTGCCCCTTACTCTTTCTAATTGTCGCCCAATGGGGGCCCACCATGCTTGGGCGGAATATTAAGGAGGCGGCTTAGCCCGCCTCCTATAAAACTGAACCGAACCCTTTTAGGCTCGTTTTGATGGGGACATCAGCAACGATTTCGACACATGTACCTTCAGGAGATGACGGAGATCGACGGCCACGATCATGATTTGTATTTTCATCATTTTATGTAGTATTTTATTTTTATGTTTTTCCGTTTTTACCCTTATGGGTATTTGGTAGCTATTGTAGCCCAAGGGGCATTTTAGTATTTTACTTTCTTTGTCATTTTGAGGCCTATTTATATGGCACTTTTCTCATGTAAAAGTTAGTTTTTGGATGAAATTAAAATTTGCTCTTTGTTCTCTTTGTGAGTTCATGAAACCTCTAAAGATCTCTTTGTGAGTTCTTGAAGAGGAGACCGTCGGAGATCTCTTTGTGAGTTCTACCGGTGGATTGGTGTTCAAGGTTTGTCATTTGAAATTTCTTTGTTTTTCTCCTCAAATCTTTTTTCTTCCCCCACTTAGCCGAAATCCCCTTCTTTTTCTCAATTCCCCACCACCACCCAAGCTCCACCACCGGCCCCCCTTGGCCGGCCCAGCCACCGGCGGACCTCCCAGCACCCCAACTGCCGGCCTTCCCTCCCCACAGCTTCCACGGCCACCCCACACCAGCCGTCAGCCAACCTGCTTTCAAAATTTGAAATCCAATTTCAAAGCCTTAATTTCTTTCCTATTCTACATCCCCCTCAAATAGGAAAGTTGGTCTTTTTATTCCTTTTCATTTAACAGAAAAAAAAAATTCAACGTTTCTAAAGGCCCAAGGTATTTTAGGAGATATTCCCAGCAGAGCAAATATGAGAATCCAATTTCAAATTTGAAATTCCGAAAATTCCAACGTTTCTAAATGCCCAAGCTATTTTAGGAGATATTCCCTGTAGAGCAAATCTGAGAATCCAATTTCAGATTTGAAATTCCGTGAGTTTCTTTGAGGGCCCACGTCATTTATTTTAATTACTCCCTCAGCTCTTCATGGGGCCAGACACCTCCTCATCCTCTTTTCTCTCTCCAATTACAATCATTACTCCCCATTAACTCCCTTAATCCCTCACATAACTGCTGCCACCTTCCTTTGGAAATTGTTTTTGAATTTTCAAAGCAATTTCCCCTCCACGTTTCCTCACCAGTTCGGTTTCAAAAATCTGAAAATTTTCCTTCCGTTTTCTCTCCTACCCGAGCTCCTCTCTGCCATGGGTTTGATTTTCCTCACCAATTCTGCATGATGGAAATTTGCTGTCCAGCAGATTTCTGCAGGTCCACACTAGCTGGACAGCTCCAGAAGGCAACCCATTGCTGTCCAGACCTCTCCTGTCTGTTGTTTTGCATTTCACGCACCTGAAATCTGCTGTTTAGGAGATCGGGAACATGCTTTCTTGCTGTCCAGCCCGCTAGAAGGTCTTCAAACACTGTCCAAACATTCCAAACCGCTGAACACACCTTTAAGAAACCGCTGTCAAGAATTTCATACTCCGGCCACCTATCCAAGAACGACGATCTTAGACTCCTTCTTCTTCGGGATGACCTCGGTTCTAATGTGGAGACTCTTCTTCCGCTAAAGCCTAGACTAGTTGAGCGTATGGACCCCAAAGGTGAAAGTTCTCATTATTAAGTCATGGATTCTTGTGTATCGTCGTAGTTTTACATTTACTCTTTGTGGTTTCTTAAATCGTTTGGGAATCGGATTTGCTCTTCTCTGTCTAAACAAGTTAAAAACCAAGAATTCTAAGGATTAATCATTGTTATAAGTAATAAACTTATTGTGGGATTATTTTGTTAAAACTGCTCTCTTTAATTTCCTTAAAGTAACTCCATCGTATGTTTGTTTCACATCACGTTTGGTTGGTTCGATTCAAGGGAGAACCGTAACAATACCCCCTCCCAAAGAACCAGCATGTCCTCAAGGTGAAAATCCAGAAACTGATGTTTCATCCTCTCATAAGGTTCTCATATGGCATCGTAGTCCGGAAGGCTTTTCCACTTGATAAACACTTCTTTAGCTCCATCCTCCTCCTGGTGAACTCCATCAACTCTAAGGGTTCCATAAGCACCTCTAAATCCTCGGTAAGTAACAGCGATAACTCTGGGCTTGCTGTATAATCTCCAATAACCCTTCTCAACTGAGATACATGAAAAATCGGGTGTATAGTCACCGTCATGGTAATTTCAGGTGGTAAGCTACCGCTCCAATTTTCTCCAATATCTCATAAGGCCCAAAGTACCTTGGGGCAAGTTTCTTATTCCTCCTATTGGAGACTGTATTTTGCCTGTATGGTCGGAGCTTCAAGAACACCCTCTCCCTCACGTCGAACTGGACATCCTTCATATGTCCATCAACTTGTTTCTTCATAATTTGTTGGACTCTCAATAGATGTCTCTTTAACTCTTCTAATATTGTGTCCTTCTCCTCCAAGTACTCCTCCACTGAAGAAACAAGAGTATTGTTACTCCCAAAATACACCAGGTGAGGTTGATCTCTTCCATACAACACCTTGAATGGGGTAATCTGAAAAGCAGAATGATAAAAGGTGTTGTACCAGTACTCAGCCTTGATAGCAACTTGACCCAAAGCTTGGGTGTCTTCGACACAAAGCATCTAAGGTAGGTCTCTAAGCTCTTGTTGACCACTTCTATTTGGCCATCTTTCTGTGGGTGATAGACGGTGCTCTTTTTCAGAACTGTCATCTACAATCTAAACAACTCCCTCCAAAAATGGCTGAGGAACACCTTATCTCTATATGATACTATCGCCTTGACTCTATGCAATCTAGCCCCTCTTAGATAAAAGCTGAAGCTACTGTCACCGTTGTGTATGAGTGTCGGAGGAGAATGAAATGAGCATACTTATTAAATCAGTCAACCATCACTATAATCACCGTGAACCCTTATGAACGGGACAATCCATCTATGAAGTTCATAGACATCTCCTCATACTCTACCCGATAAAGCCAACGACTGTAGTAGTCCTAATGACATCGCTAGGTACTTGTTCCTCTGACAGACTTCACATCGAGCCACCATCTCCTTCACAACTTTATGCATCCCCGTCTAGTACAACATAGAGGCTAACCTCCTATAGGTCTTCTGCACCCCTGAGTGACCCCCAATTTCACTCCCATGGAACTCCTGCAGTAAGTGTGGGATGTGGACTAATGTCCTAAGCATCACAAATCTCCCCTCATACAGAAGTCTCTCCCCCTTAGTGAGTACCCTGGAAGGCTATCCCTTTCCCTTAGTAAATCTGCTCTAATTTTTTTCAACTCATCCCTAGCACTCTCATCCCTGATGGCCTCCCAATATAGCATCAGCAGCTCCACCAAACATTTGGACAAGGCATCTACTGCCTTGTTCACCACTCCTGGCATGTATTGTATCTCGAAATCATATCCCAACAATTTGGACATTCACCTCTGATGCTCCTCAATCACCGTCCACTGTTCCAACAAGTACTTTAGGCTCCTTTGATTGATTCTGACAATGAAATGCCTACCTAACACGTGGGGTCGCCACTTTTGGATGGCTAAGACAATGGTCATCAACTCCTCATAGACTGATTTCAACCTGACTTTGGCTGTTAACACCTAACTGAAGTAAGCAATGAATCGATAATTTTGCATGAGTACTACCCCCAATCCGTAACCTGAAGTATCTGTCTCCACTATGAATGTCTGAGTGAAGTCTTGTAAAGCTAAGATTGGTACAGTAGTCATTGTTTTCTTTAATCTCTCAAACGTTGATGTGGCCGCCTCCCCCAATAAGAACCCATTTTTCTTCGATTGCTTTGTCAGTGGCCATGCTATAGTGTCGTACCCTTTTACAAACCTCCTGTAGTACCCTTTCAATCCTAAGAATTCTCTCAACTCCTTCAGATTCTTAGGTAAGGGATACCATAACATAGCCTCAATCTTTGACTGATCCGCTGCCACCCCTTCTTTGGACATAATATGTCTCAAATATTCTATACAAGTCTGAGCAAAATAGCACTTCTTCAGGTTGGCTTTCAGCTGATGCTCTTGTGGGACTCCCAAGACCACCTTCAAGTGCTCCAGATGCTCTTCCTCATTTTTTTTGTACACCAATATATCATTAAAAAATACCAAAACAAACTTTTGGAGGTACTACCTGAACACCATGTTCATCAATGACTAGAATGTAGCAAGGGCGTTGATAAGCTCAAACGGCATTACCAAAAACTCATAATGCCCCTTGAGTGTCCTGAAAGAGATATTGAAGATATCTTCCTCCCTCATTTTGATCTGGTGGTATCCAGGTTTCAAATCCAGTTTGGGAAACATCACTGCCCCATTCAGTTCATCCAAGAGCACATCAAGCATAGGCATAGGGAACTTAACTGGCACTGTCTCTTTGTTCAAAGTTCCATAGTCCATATAGAATCATCAGCTCCCATTCTTCTTCTTGACCAGTAGGACTGGACTAGAGAAAGGATTCACACTTGGCCTGATGATCCACGATTCCATCATCTCTCATATCAGTTTCTCAATCTCATCCTTCTGAAATTAAAGATAACGGTAGGGCGTGACGCTGATGGGTGACACACCTTCCCTCAAGGAGATGGCATGCTCCTCCCTTGGTGGTGGCAATTCTTGAGGTGGATGAAACACCTCCTAAAATTGCTAAATTAACGGATGTACTGTGAGGGGTATATCACCTCCCTCCTCCAATCTAGCAACCTCCAAACTGTGCAGCTCTACCAAATATCCTCCACCCACCACTTGTATACTCCTTACCATGGTTTTAAGAGAAACCATGGATTTGGATAGCCCTGCATCTCCCCTTATCACCACCTTCCTCCCATCCACCATCAGCTCAGCTCCATAGTGAGTGCTCCCCAATTAACCTTGGTATCTCCCAAGGTATACAGCAATTTCACCCCCATAATGGCATCTGTACTCCCTAACTCCAACATAATAAAATCTTCTCACACCTGAATCCCCTGTACAGTCAGTAGCAGTCCTCTACAGATCCCCTAGCCTTTCTCCACCTTTCCTGAACCCATCATCACCCCATAACAACCGGTGTCCACCAATTTCACTCCCAATAGGTCGACGACCTGAGTGGAAATAAAATTGTGGATAGCCCCACTATCAATTTGCACCACCACCTCCCTGTTCTCTATCTCCCCCTTTACCTTCATGGTGTGATTCGTAGTTAATCCTACCACCAAGTTCAAGGAAACCTCGGCCAGATCCAGATGTAGCTTCTCCTCCATATCCTCCTAACCCTCCCTCACCTCTCTCAGTTTCTTCGTCATCATAGACGGTGAGAACCTGAGGGGTACAATCCTTAAACCTATGCCCTGGCGTATATTTCTCATCACACCTGAAACAGAACCCCTTTGCCCTCTTCTTTTGCATCTCCTTCTCCATCAACCTCTTGAAGTTTCCCTCACTCCCTCCTACTGTCTCTTCTCTGATAGTCTCCCAAATTCCTCCCGATGCAGGACCCTTAGGTGCTAAGTGAGTGGTCATCATCCTTCAAGTACCTCTTGAGCTGCTACTCCTGGCTCCTCTCTAGATTTCTTTGATTTTCAACTAGTGTAAACTTCATGGCCTTCTCCAAGTCACGAGGCATTAGAACTTTTACTACCGCTATGATCTCTGCCTTCAGCCCTTTCATGAAGTTCCCCTCCAATATCGTATTTGATAATCGCTCCATCCTATTGGTCAGGTGCACGAACCGCTCCCGGTAGTCTGATATTAATCCCTCCTGTATCAGAGCAAAAAATTGCTCATAAAAATCCCCTCCCTAATCGATTTGGAAACATTCTATTATGCATTCCTTAAATTCTCCCCAGCTCCTGATGGGTCTTCTCTGACCTCTTCATTGGTACCATAATAGTGCCTCCCTCTCAAAACATAAGCATGCTGTTGTCAGCTTCCCCTCCTCCATTAGCCCATTTACAGTGAAGTATCTCTCCACCTTATAAATCCACCCATACCATCCTCCCCTTAGAATATGGGCGTCTTCAGCTTTCTTACCTTCTGATCTCTCCCATTTTTCCTTGTTCTTCCATAGTTTTCCCTCTCCCAAGTGTTTTGCCCTTCCCACGTCTCCCGGTCTTCTCTTGCCCTGTCATAACCCAACCCCCCTTCAAATTTCCCTCTCCTTCCATCAAAATCAACAACTCGGCGGCCATAATATCCCTCCTGGCATTCCCAATCAACACCCTTTTGCTCAACCCCTCCATACCCATTCCTTTCCTCATACATGTTGAGAGAGTTGCTACTTAGCTTTGCATGATTTATATTCTTGCAACTTCTATGTTTTGATGATTCCAAATATTATTACTTTGATTATTATCTTCTCCTAACACATTTTGGAAGAACTGTTTTTGCTCTTGTGTGTACTAAATTTTCAGGAAAATCATACTCCAGATTGTTAAAGACTTCAAATCAAGATCTGCTTAGAATGTGTTGTAATATTCAAGCATGTATTTTTCTCTTTACTTGA
This sequence comes from Dendrobium huoshanense, assembly GCA_016618105.1. Lineage (NCBI taxonomy): Eukaryota > Viridiplantae > Streptophyta > Magnoliopsida > Asparagales > Orchidaceae > Dendrobium > Dendrobium huoshanense. The sequence goes on along the minus strand of CM028358.1, from coordinate 24,689,976 downwards.
ATCTGAGAGTGTGTGATTGTAATTAAGTAACTTAACACACACACACCGGGGAGAGTTAAAATTCATAATTTTTAAAACTGATCGTACAGTACGAATCATGTTCGTACGGGACGATCTGATCAGTTAAAACTCTCGAACGAGCGAAAGAACGAACAGAGAGGGCCAAAATGCTTTTCCAAGTACTATTTGTCCAGACGATATTTTCGTTCATCCCAGGACGATGGGCTCTGGACATGTTCGTTCAAACGATAATTATCATTCGTTCCAGGATGATGCTCTCTGGATGCGTTCGTCCTGATGAAAATTAGGGTTCATCCCAGGATGAAGGGTTCTATATTCGTCAAAATGAACTATTCATCCAAATGATGTTTTTCATTCTTCCAAGGACGATGGGCTCTGGATGCGTTCGTTCGAACGATATTTATCGTGCGTCTCAGGACGGTGCTCTATGGATGGGTTCGTCCAAACGATAAATATAGTTCGTCCCAGGACGATGAGCTTTGGATTGGCCAAAATGAAATATTCGTTCATATGATATTTATGGTTCGTCCCAGGACGATCTTCTCTGTTCTGGAGACTTGAAATTCGTCCTGCATTTTCGTACCAACAAACTTTGGGAATAACTATTCGTACCGGACGAACTTAGTTTGTACGGGACTATTATCAGGTACGAAGGTAGTTCGTATTGATTCATATATGTTTCGTACGTAAAAGTTTTTACACTGTTCGTGCGTACGAAATTGGATCGTACGGGACGATCGTGGACGGTCAAAAATTAAAAATTGCAATTTTTGGACGATTTTTCGTGTCTTTTGTATAAAATGTCCAGTTTTGACTGTCTTAAAATCTGTCTTTTGGTCTTCGTGCATACTAAAGGAAGATTGAAGGAGAGAGTGTTTGAAGGATAGTTCTTACTACTAGAGCGTAAAGGGTTCACTTGATTTTTTAAAGGTAAGGATCTTCGTTTGTGAATTGTGATTACTTCACTTTTTTATCTTGTTCTTCTAGATTTCTCGTGAGAAAATTTTTCAAGAAGATCCAATTCTCTACCGACACTCGAGGAGTATGAATAGCTGAAGGATTCTCTGCCTATACTTGGAGAGTGTGAAAGGACGAAGGTTCTCTGCCTACACTTGGAGAGTGTGAACAGCCGACGGTTCTCTGCCGACACTTGGAGGGTGTAAAAGGACGACGGTTCTCTGCCGATACTTGGAGGGTGTAAAAAGACGACAATTCTCTACCGCACCGGGTAGTGGTGAAAGAGAGTTTTTGTGAAGGCTTCTCCGTCTTGCTGTGGGGGAAAAAGGAGAGACACTTGTGATAATAGTGCAATACCTGAAGTGGGAGACTTCAGGGAGTGGATGTGGGTAGTGTTTGACCGAACCACTATAAATCATATATCTTTTTATTTTCTGCTATTTTTTACTTTACTGCTTTTGTGTTGATCTGTGGTTGAAAAATTGTTTTAAAAATTTCACTAAAACTTTAATCGGTTTAAAGAGGAAGAATTTTTTAAATTACCAATTCCCCCCCTGGTTAGTCTTTTGGGACATAAGCTTAGGTCTAACAACCTAATTCATAATTAACAAGTTTCAACAAATACATACCTCCTCTATCCTCCCACTGAAAAGGCTCCATATAGGATTTTCCTCTTTCTCCCTCCATGATCTCCATCTCACATTCCTCCCTATGAATTTCAGAATTCATATTCTTCCCTTCTATCCCTTTTGCCACTGAAGCCGCCGCTTGGTTGTAGATTTCTAATATATTCTTCATCATGTTCCAGAGATCAGCTATTTGTCCTTCCATGGAGGAAATCCTGTCCTCCACCATTGTCTTTATTTGATTCATCTCCCCTTTAAGTCTTTTTTCCAACGCATCCACTTTTTTGATCGTCTTCTCTATACATATTCATGTAGATACAAAAAAATCTAGATTGGAAAAAAAAAACATCAACTTCCTCCTTCACCGGTCAAAATTCAACCACTGAAATTTGTCAAAATCAGCCCTCCACCGGTTCCAAGACCCACTTAGATACTAATTTGATAGGAAATACTTGAGTTCACAAGTAATCCAAGAGGAAATACTTGAGTTCGCAAGCAACCCTAGCAATAATTGGTCAAAACAGCATAAATAACACAAAAATCTGGGTGAAATCAACCAAAAGATGATAGATTGCAATAGTGGAATCAAAACAAAACAACACAAGCAAGATACAATTGATCCTCAATTCGAGAGGTTGATCGTTCTCTCCCAATCTCTAGACGATGAGTCTAGAGCCCAAGATACCAAGGAACTCCAAGAGAATAACTCAAAACATGCATGCCCTAACCCTAGCCTCTCATGTTCTTTAAATACAATTCTTCCTAATAAAAAGCTTCCTAACATAAATCAATTTCAAATTTCCTTGAGCATTAGCCGCCCCTTCCTCTTTCTAACTGCTGCCAAATGGGGGGCCACCATGCTTGGGCGGAATATTAGAAGGCGCTTAGCCCGCCTCCTATAAAACTGAACCGGCTCCTGGGCTGGTTTGGTTGGTTCGGTTTTAGGGAGAACAGTAACAGATTCGTAAGTATATAATATATAAGATGATTATAGCCATTCGACCATTTGACAATGAATAGCACATTAAAATGATCCATTTGACCATTGAGGCATGAAAGCATAAATCAATTTTATTAATTATGAATAATGACAATTAAAACTACTAAGAATTCATTTTACAATAATTCTAACATTAATCAGGCACTATATATATATATATATATATATATATATATATATATATATATATATATATATATATATATATATATATATATATAGTATTTGGACATGCAAATTAGAACAAATTTGAAGTTCAGAAGAAAAACACTTTAAATTTCAGTGACTTATTTTTTAAATATATTTAAAATTTAAAAATAGAAGTGTGAGCAATTTAAATAGAGCAAAATTTAAAAAAATCTTAATATGAAATAGTTATCAAGGCATTATTTTGTGTAGTAATACTAATTACAAATCTGAAAAGAATGCTTAAAATATATTTTTTTAAAATCTGTTATATGCACTTATGGTAGTGACAATAAAGCGATAAAGCCAAAGCAAAGATTAAAAGTCAAAAGTTATGACTAAATCATTTCTCTCCTAACAATCACTTTGCTAAAGTTTATATGAAACAAACAAAGAGCTCTAGCTCAAGGGGAGTGCTCCTTGGTTTAAAGATACTGGTATTAAGTTCTAGTATGGCCAATGGCATGTGAGGCTGTGACCTACTTTAACTAAATATTCACTCGCTTTGTACCCTCCTTATTTGTAATTAGTCTCATGCCTACTAATCTACAACTAGCCTTATATCCTACTTTTGAATAATAAAATATTTAGGATAAATTTTTATTCTTTAAAAAAGAAGGTTAATATGAAACAAACCATTGCATAAGAGTCATTAAGCCTATAACCTTGCAAATAAGGTTGCAATCCAATTTCTAGTAAGTATGAAAGAAGATGCTTATAAAATTACAAAAAATGGCATCAATGAACAAATCTGTCGGGCAACTTGATTATGACTCATTTTTCACTAGAGCTTGCAATCTTTATAATAACTAACAATTACGATATCATATAAATATTTATGCAGAAAAGTGATGAGGCTAGAAGGATAGTGGATCTGGTGGTGGTCAAGTGTATTTTTCTTTGCTCTCTAATGAAAGGTAACGAGCTTGAATTTCTTTAAAAAAAAAAAAGAAAGAATGGCATTATTTTGATAGAGCATATGAAACAGTCGAAATGTTATTTTGTATAACAAGGTGAAAAGAAACAATAATAACAATGTAATAGGTAATATATGAACAAAAAGAACATAAGATACCAGAAGGAAGAAGATATAAAAAAATATTTGTTCGACAGATGATTTCATAAATAATGGTTATTGTGAAGGGGAGTACCTGTGTAGTTGTCATCAATTGCACTGCAGAAATCCTGAGTAACAATGAGATAGAAGTTAGATGAAATAAAAATAAAAATGATCTCCTACAGAAGAAATGATGCAAATAGAAATAGAAAAGTCAAAATATCAAGTACAGGAATCAACAATAGTAAAATTTGTTTCAATTAGGCAGTAGATGATTGGAGATGGTCAAAAGGCTTGGTGGACATAAGACTATTCATAAGTGAATGGTGATGGTCGCAAGGCTAGGTTGAAAATTAGTTGGTCTACAAAGTTAAGTTTAGGGTTCACATCACACTGCATTCTTATACCATACAAATTGTTTGTGGGACCAAACAACCATTTGACATGCCCTAACAATGGATAAAGGATATACTAAGACATATAATATTTTTAACTATAGTTTTCACCAATATAATATAAGTCAGTTTTTACCTATGTAATATGCATATAAATATGCAAGCATTCTACTTACACTTGAATCCCGTGCAGCATCAACATCAACATCAACAGGAAGAACGCTGTCCACATCCAAACCACCTTCAGGCTTGAAGTCCTGTATACAACTATTTTTATCCATTGTTGAAGGAGCGTCTTCTACACTGCTTGGAACACAAACAACGTTATCTACTTCTGCACATGTGGCACCAGTTACAGGCCTCTCCCCATCCCCCAAGGCTTCTGCAGCATGATAAATGTCTACCACACCATCAGACCCATTATTGTTCTCTAGTAGCAACTCTGCTCCACTGTCTGGTAGCACATGACCCGGAATGCCAACAATTGCTCCACCTGAATCACCATCATTAGAGAAAGTGTGACTGGATTTTGAGAGTTTAACATCCAAGACATGCCCAGTTTTCTCTTCCTCATTGACAATTGCACGCGCAGAACCACAAGTAATATCAGGCTTGATTGGAGACTCTGAAATCACAGCTACAACAGTGTCACCATCTACTTCGACCAAGTTAGCAGATTCATCACGAGTTAAGGCATCATTAGTAGTTGGAGGGTTACGCTCAGCATTGTGCAGTGATCTTTCTGCAAGATTAATGCTCTCATCGTTAACGTTCTCGAAAGATGAAATACTTTTGTTGATTTCAAGGACAGGATCCACTTGAATAATTGAATCAACACATATCTCTGCATCTGGCTGCATTGCCCAAATCACAGACTCCTGTTCATTGTTGAATGGTCCCGCTTGAGGCTGAACATGTGGTCTTTCTAATTTATCATGTAAATCAGACTGTGCACCACCTTTATGAGTTTGCACTGTATCGAATGCAGTTATGCTTAATGGGCCTTCACTTCTACCAACTATTCCGGAAAAAAATGAGATTCTTTCACCAATTTCTTTATCACCCATTTCATTTATAAATTCTGTGACCCTAGAAGACCCGGTGTCTCCTGATGTTTTAACCTGAGAATTATACTCCTTGGCTTGAGAACTTGGATCCTTTTGCATGTCATATTTCAGATCATACAGACTATTTAGCTCCACTGCTATACCTAAAAAAAGAAGAAAAGGACAAAATAAGATTTATGCTTTGACGGATTTAGAAAATATGAGCATTAGCCAACACTCTTCATGCTGGAAGAAGGGAAAGACAAGATATGCAAACCGCAAATGTTATAATCTAATCATCTTAAAGTTGCTTTAGTTTGGTATGTGGACAGATTAAAAATTAGAAACAGTATCAACCAGCTTAGATTCATGTCAATCCATTAAATATAAAAACAACCAATCTACCACTACAAACCGGGGATATGACAGTAAATTCTCATATGCAAAGGAATTGCAAAATACTTCAACACAAGTTTAACAATATTAAAAAGTGCTAGGGCGGCGCTAGAACGACTCTGACAATCTGAGGAGCAAGTTTCTGTACAATTCTGCAAATTTGTATGTTCCAGCTCCGAAGCCATTCTTGCGGTTACATAAACTAGTAAAATGAAAGGATTGATAATCAATTTCACTTGTTCAATCCTGCTGTTGCATTATATCCTTACCAGTTAATAGAGAATGACCAAAAATATCATCCTCCATTGCACCCATGTAAATCTTCCAAATTTCAGGTCTAGTACATGGAGCTTTTTTCCGCATGCGGCGGATGTCTTCCGTGTTTATTAGTTGTTGACGTATAGCACTGATAAATGAAACTTAAAAAAGTTAGAAATAACAAAATCAAGAATACAAAGAAGCAACTATCAATTCAGTTAGATAATTTCAACTACATCCGTATAATGAATATTTACAAAACAGGTAAAACAAAATTAAACTAAACATAAGTGCAGAAATAAGAAGAAAATTAACCGAGAATGGAGCAGTCAAGAACACTCTTTCGTAGCCATCAAAGGATGTCAAACCTCATCAAAGCCATGCAATCAGCTGAACACAGGGCAGATACCAATTGTGATATTAATGATGAAGTGGGGCCTTTTATGTAATAATGAAAAATTACTAGAAATAAAAAGCATAAAGACAACAAAGCTTGAAGCATTTCGTAGCCATTCTTACAGGATGCCGCATCCCATCAAATCATCTGAAGCCTCATTTTGATGCATTCGATATTTAAAAAACAATATTTAATGTTGTATTTTAATTATTGGTTATTGGAATACGTAGCACTAAAATTTGGTTGATGAATGTATGCCAGAAGTAAACTTCAACGAATCTAAAACAATTACACCTTAACTCGTTTGCATCTACTGGCTAGTTTTAGTCCATTGGAAGATGCATAGATTCTAACCAATGGTGACATGGAAATTAATTTGGCATCAAAAGGGCACATAATCGTAACATCTTATACAAAACAAGTCGCCCCATCATCTCTTATATTTTACAAACTAATCAAAAACCCTAGAACCCCGATTACCCTGAATACTTCAAAATATTCTTTGAAGATTTTTACTCCAGTCAATGTTTCTTCTACTTCCATCTCCAATAGTCAGGTTACAATTACAGATTTTTTCTTCTTTTTAATCTCCATCTCCTCTTATGTAAGATGAAACTCACCTGAGGCAGTTTTTTCAAGGGCTCAAGGCTGAAACCCATCTGTTTTTCAAAGACATATTCAGACCTAAAGAAATTCCTCCTAGCCTTCCACAACCCTCATCTATAGGGGATCTTCGCAATCTACATGCCCGCCTCAGCTTTGCAAGGACAGGAAAGATTCAATAGACTTTCAATTCAATGATCACAGTGCAACTCAATGCCGATACACAAGAAGAATAAGAAAATAGTATGTGATATCACGCCTCCTAGGGGTGAGGTTATCCTCCAGGTCACCCAATTTACTAGAGTGATAGTAAAGTTACAATTAGTCCGTAAGAAATCTAGTTATGTAATATTTAAGCTTTAAGGGTAAGGTTAATCATCATCATCATAGAAGAAAGGACACTTGTATGAGCAACACTAGTAGACAAGTTCTAGTAGGATAACTATGAGAGGATTTGTAGAGACTATGAAATAGAAGATAGAAATGTAATGGGAAAAGCCATATATGATTTCATTAAATTATGGTCATGCATAAGAAAAGGCACTTAATACATTAATAAATGGAACTACCAAGTCAAAAATAAATTTTTGTAATTATAAAGAAAGAAATTTTATAAATGAGAATTTGACTCTTACCCGGCCCGGCCACAATGGAGAAAAATGATTCATGTAGCCGACCTCACGTAGTGGGATAAAGGCTTGATGTTGTTGTTGTTGTTGTATAAAAAAAATTCTTCTTTTACAAAGATTTTAAGACATGGAAAAGAAAGTAAGATTTTAAGACAAATGGAAAAGAAAGTATGAGCACGCAACATTGAGTAATAGCAATGGATGTATATCCTAGTAGTATAACAAAAATGGTCAAAAGAAACAAAAAATTACCCTCTGATTAGAGGGTTAACTTTGAAACGTGAGAAATTTTTTATCTTTCAAAATATGTCAATAAGGAGGGAAATTTTGGAATTCTTTAATTGAGCCTAACCTAAAGTGGGAGAATGCTAGTTCAATTAAGAAGTATGTCATAAAAGGTTTAGGAGGGACTAAAAACAATTGTTACATTAATAAGCATAGTCTGCGGAGGAGTACGCAAATAAAAACAGCAAGGAAAAAATGTGCTTTTAAAAGATGGCAAAACAGAGCATAGGCAAAACAAAAGCTAGAAGTCTTGCAAAGAGAAAAATGATAGAATAAAAGTTACAACTTTAAATGATTTATAGTATAAACTTGGCATAAAAGAAAGAGAAAATAAGATAAATAACAAATTTAATACATGAAATAAAAGATAAAAAAAACTTTGATCAAGTTTAATGTGTTAGAAGTGAAGATAAAATTTTATTAAATAAAAAGATTTTAGATAAAGATGAAGATGCCACTTTGAGAATTTAATAAATGATGATTTTAACAAAGAAATTAATTTGGAGGAACATAACAAAATAATAATAAGTTATATCATAAATTGATCCAAAAAAATAAAGTGAATTTATATTTAAATATAAGGCACAAAGGTAAATTGGTCCATAGGCCATACTTATCGAGATTTAAAAATTCAAGAGAAAACACACACTCAAGTACCACAAGAATTGATTTGATCACATTACAAATAAAAACTGCGCATCCAAGGTATGTTGTTGTAAGTTATTAATATAATAGAGCATAGATTAATATTATAAGTACATGTTGAGTGACAAAAAGCTTCCAATCACGCTACTATTTCATATCAATAAATCAAAATTGAGTCCACATCTCTTTATATAGTTTCTGAAGATGCTGACAAAAAATTTAGAATGAAGTATCTCGGTATATACTTTTCTCAAATGTCAATTTTAATCTATAAAATATCCACTAAAATATACAAAAAGTTAGAATAATTTAGAAAATGTTTAGAAAATACCGTGATTAGAATTAAATCAATATCAAGTATATGATATACAAATTTAATGGGCATAATAATACCAATTATCAATTCTTATAGAATTTTAATGAGCTTAATATTACTAATTATCAAATAATAATATTAGAAGACTTGCTCAAACTAAAATACCCCAAGAATTCAAAAAGATGGTCTTGTGTTATGTAAGCAACCTTTAGAGCAAGAAATTGATGGAAACTTATTTTTAGCCCCATTTTCTTCTCCATCAATTCTCGTTCACGAGAAATTGTTCTAAGGTAAAGTACTAAGGAAACATTTATGTCTCTATCTTTGGCTAGCCAACGATTATCATTAAATATTAGCGAGGTTATATATTTGGCAAAGTTTCTATCTCTGACAATATTATATGTTTGTGTATTGAAACCTAAACCCAGAAAGCAATTACAAATGATATTTCCAGCATCAAACATTGCTGGAAACTTATTATAATCTTGATCAAAATATGTTCAGTTCATAACACTGTTTAATATGTAATTCTGAACAAGATTCGAAGAAGTCTCGATCATAATTCAAATAATGCTTCGATCAAGATCCAAAAAAAAATTTATCAATGATGGAACATTGTTCAAATAACTTATAGCAAAGTTGATCAAAATTCAATCATTGTTCAATGAAACCTATATTATATTTCATGTTAATTAGTTCAAAACCAACAGAACATGAATGAAAAAAATAAGGATTCATGCTCTTACCCCAACTAGTAGAGATAAAGTTCATGATGATGATGATACAAAAATCAATGCTACCCATGTAAATAACCACATAAATATTTTGAATTATATTTCATGTTCATTAGTTGGTGAATGTTAAATTTAGCAAATCATTACGTCAATACAATAGTAATTCATCTCAAATGAATAAAGAACATCTATTTAAATGCAATTAAAGAGAAAGTAAGGATTTTTTTGTCTGATATTCATAGATACACAAAACATCAAATTTTGAATCCAGGAAACATACTCAGCATGTAAAACCATAGCATCATCCATCAGCACCTTCCTTCTCTTATGCATGCCCAGCTTAGGCATTGTGCGAGGTCGCTTTTGAGATGGCGCTTTGGAAAGAGATGGGATGGAGCCTATTTCCAACGATGGAACCGTCTTTCCCGCTGAGCGATATGGTTAAAATAAATATAGAATGAGTTACTTTGAAATATCAGATGTAGACAATAAATTCAGAAATTTTGATAATCTATAAAGAAATAGTATACAAATATAAACCATTTGCATACCTAAAATAGATACCAATGCATCATCATCAGCAGGAACATAATCGGAACTTCTTCTGCTTCTTGGTATTCCAGAAAATTTGGCTGAACTACCCGTTTGCAGATTTGAAGTACTATCCATTTCTCGTCGCTTTCTGCTGTAATGACTGCTATTTCTGTCAATACTTCCATCAGATTCTGCCACTCCCTTATCTGGAGCTTGCAGACCTTGATAAGTTGGAAAATTGACAGAAAAACTAGGGGCTAGCATCTTCTCCGGTCCTAGAAATTCAGAACTGGGAGAGAACTTAACATTATTGAAATGGGTTACTTTGGAAAAAACACCCATTGACAGTTCATCCATCTTACTGGCTCCATAGTTGAAATCAGAGGGTGTACATCTTGACATATGCTGGCCCTCCAGATTAATGACTCTGTCATTAATATTGCGCAAATCCTCACCTGACAAAACAAAAAAGAAACATATATATCCTAACAAACTGCGGTATTTGCATATGACATTTCAATCTGACAAATTGCTTATAATATTCAAGCTGCCTAATTCCATAGTTTAAATAATGTAATGAGCACCCATGAGTCAAACAAACCTTGCACCTCAAATGAAGATCTGAAATTGTGCAGCACCTCTTCCCTCATTGGTGTTTTCAGATTGCATGAATGATCCCCGAGAGACAGCTCAGAAGCGTCTCCCAAAGCCCGATCGGCTAAGATTGAACTTGACTGATGCAAATTTGAACTGCCAGATCTTGAAAGAAAATCAGATCCAGCCACAGAAGTACTGATGTAAGAATCACCAACTTCCACACGACCTAGGTGGGCAATTTGTGATGGATCATTGCTATCATTATTCTGTGTCACTTTCATGGTCGAAATACTTCCTGCTACATCCATTTTATCTGGGCGAATATTGGAAGTAACAGGCTGTACTTCAAAACGTTTTGCTAGGTTAGTAGGAGGGGGTGTCAGATTAATTTCTTCATTAGAAAAATTTGAAGGATCACCCAGCCCAGGAAGGGATGTCATTTTGACTACTTCATGAGAAAAACCAGAAGGATCGCATTGTGAGAAAATGGGATGCAGATTTGAACTAGATCTTGAAAAGAAATCAGATCCAACCATAGATGTACTGATGCAAGAATCAACATCTTCCACACGACCTAGATTGGCAACTTGTGTTGGTGCATTACCATCTTTTTTTTGTGTCATAACTCCTAATACATCCATGTTATCTGTGCAAATGTTGGAAATAACAGGCTCCGCTTCACAATGTGCTTCCAGTTTTCTAGGGGGTATCATATTAACTGCTTCATAAGAAAAACCCGTAGGATCACCATGAAAGAAAATTGGATGTATACTTGATCCACAAGATCTTGAAAGAAAATCAGATCCAACAACGGATGAGCTGATGCAAGAATCACCATCTTCTACACGACATAGGTTAGCAATTTGTGATGGCTCATCACAATCCTTTTTTTGTGTTCTTTTAACACCTAAAATACCTCCTGATAGATCCATGTTATCAGTATAAATATTGGAAGTAACAGGCTCCGGTTCAAAACGTGCTGCAACCTTAGGAGGGGATGAAGGATTAATTGCTTCTTGAGGAAATAATGAAGGAACACCATGTAAGAAACTGGCATGGAGATTTGAACCACAAGTTCTCAAAAGAAAATCAGATCCACCTACAGACATAGAAATGCAAGAATCACCAGCTTCTACAGGACCTAGGTTGGCAACTTTTGATGGCTCTTTACTATCATTTTGTTGCATCCTTTTCACATCTGAAATGCCTCTTGATACATCCTTATTATCTGTACAAATATTGGAAGTAAAAGGCTCTTCTTCAACATGTACGGTCAAATTAGATGTGGATGACAAATTAATTGCTTCATGAGAAAAAATTGGAGGACTTATAGCCTTCCCATTATCAAGCCTGCGATCACCTGTTGATATATTACTGACTTCATTGCCAGTTAAGCCACTCTGCTGATATTCAGCCACAGAAACTAAGCAATCATCATCAGTTGTTAGATTCCAATTTGAATAAGTAGGTGCTAGAGATTCAGTCATTGGGCTGGTCAAAACTGAAGTAAGAGGCAATTCTTGAGCAGTTTCTCCAGCCCTATGGCCTAATTCTGCACTTATAAGAACAGTTTCATTTCCTGCTTCAGCTGATTCAACCTCAAAGTAAGGACTACAACTCCGAGGTCTACATGATTCAACATGTGTCTTGGTTTTTTCCAGTGGACTCAAAGCCGGAACTTCTTGAAAATTGGATGGAACCACTTCTAATAACCCAGGAGTTGAAGGCTCTTGTGCATGCTCAACCAAACATGGAGTTATAACTTCATCTGGGATTAAAGGAATATGCGGTGATAAACCTGTATGACGCTCAGGTTGGAAAACTTCATTCAGGTCTGGAGTTTGAATAGTATAACCATGTCGATGACAAGAATTTACGTCCCTCTTCAATTCCTCCGCATTTGAAAAACAGTTCTTGTTAAAATTATTAGAAAGAAGCTCTGACAATTCATTCGGGATTTCACTGCCTCTTTCCTCATGATATTGAAACTGTGCATCCATTCCCATGGTAGTTGAATGAACAGAAGTTTCACCGTGGTGCAACCCACTAAAGAGAAATAGTTGCAATAGATCAACACAATTAAAAAAACTAAACAGCAAGGCATATAAATAATGGTATCACTTGAATAAGTTAAACCTCAAAGTGAGTTAATCAAGAAGCATATTAGATATCACAAAAGCAGCAATGGAGAGACCTAACCATTACAAGAGCCAAAAAGAAGTAACAGCTTATCTGCTATGGTTTAACATATATAAAATGCAATCGTGAAGGATACAGAAAAAGTAAACTTACCTCACTTTCAAACTCATTGAAATCTCATCATGTTGAGTTGAGACATTCTTGTCTGTGAATAGTTCCTAAAAGAAATACAGATAAAATTGAGACATTTGTCAGATTAAGAAGCAACTGACATAATGCCCAAAATAGTTGTCTACAGTTGATTTTAGCAGTTTAATACTACTGAGCATGGTGATTGGATTAAGATATGCCTTCAAATGAAATCAAGCAAGAGGTTTCAAATTGTAAGGTCCAGCATTCAGGTATGAAGAATGTAAATTTATTTAATTATACTTTTAAAATTTAATTTGAAGTTTAATAATCTCTAGTTGTTAAATTAAGGCTAACTGTAATTAATAGAAGTAAAATAGTTAAGTTAAAAATAGTAAAGTATTAAGTAAAGATGTACTGTTAAGTAATTTACTTTGATAAGTCATAATTGCATCATAATTTTGAAAAGATGCTTTCTCTAAAAGTGTAAATAAAGATAACAGTTCACGGCAGCCAAGATTTGGAAATGGATATTTTCATTGGATAAGAATGATAGCAGTTAAGGAAGTGTGTGTGGGCCCTCTTACACCTAAATCCTCTGTTTGGAATTTCGCAACAGCAATTAGACATAATATAAAGCAGTTACGGGTGAAAGAAGACTTGGGAAAGGATGTGTTGGAAAAAAAAGGAGTTAGCAATTCTGTGATGTTGCATTCGGCACTGCACTCTTGTAGAGAAGTTCGGCACATAGAGGAAGATTTCGGCCAAATTCTGTAGAAGAAATGCAGCACAGTGAAAGGAAGGGTTCAGTAGCAGATTTGGGTGCTCTCTCGGGACAGTAGAAAAAGCCGCAAAGCCTGTTCAGGGAATTCGCAAATCCTCCTGTAGCAAGAGGCGGAATTCTCCCTGTAGGTAGAGGGCAGCGCATAGTGCAAAGGCTGAAGAAAAAGAAATTTGGTTTACTTTGTGGATTCAGTGCAAGGCAGGTTAAGTAACTAAATTTCGGCAGGGCTAAGAAATTGGATTCCTGTAATGCAATTTTTCTTATTTCCTTGATTTATGGGTTTTGACAGTGGAATTATAGGAAAGTAGATAAATAACAGTGTTAGAGAGTGAAGTGTAGAATTGTTATGCCATCCAGGAAATAACAAAAGTGAAGAAGAAGTTGAGTGGAGAAGAGAAAAGACAGAAGGAAATTGAGGGAAGACGAGAGTCGAGAGAGGTAAGCAAATTGTTTGTATGATAATTTTATAATTGTCTTTCAGATTTTTATAAATTTGATAATAGTTCCTAAAGCAACTATATCAATTATATTGTAGGATTATTCATATATTTATGCAGAAAGAAGGTTTTGAGTTAGTGTAACAAAGAAGAAGGTTACGTGATGTAGGCTCGGAAGAGATCACTCCTAAAAGATGTAAGTAATGCATTTATATTCAAATTTAAGAACTTTCATTTATAAGCATGAAGATTGATTTTGAATGCATTAAAGTAAAAGGTTATGAAATTTGTTTAATGTATAAAGTATTTTAATTCAAGTTTTCAGGTATGAACAACCATATACATAATGAAATCAGGTAAGTGTAAAACAGGGTTTAGTATGTTAATCTAAATGTTTTCATATTTGATATTGTTTTGAAAAGATGTCAATTTACTTGCTTATGGTGTGCATTTTAATTGTACATTGGTGATCACAACAATGATTATGAAAGAATGCAATAACTTAAGTATGACTTATGAACACTGAAAAGCTTTGTGAATATCAATTGAAAAGTAAAGTTTGGCTACAAATGATGTATAACTGTAATTACAGGTGGGGCAAAAGGGACCCCAAATAATATACATGTATTACATGAGGGGCAAAAGGAACCCCAAAGAATATGATACATGCATAGCAGGTGGGGGAAAGGGACCTCTAAAGAGGCAAAAGGTACCTCTATGTAATTCAATGGCGATAATGTCAGGTTTACCTGGGCTCCATTGAATAATGTTATGAAAGTGTAGTCAAATTTTTTAATGAGTAAAATTGATATTCAAGATAGATTTAAGAGAATATAAAGGTTAATATGAAATGAGATTTTATGAAATTTTCTCAAGTAATTTAACTTTTATTTATGTTTTCAATATTATGAATTTTATAATCATGCAAGTCAAATGCTATTTAAATTTGCAAAACTTACTGAGCCTCATAACTCACCAGTATTTTCTTACTAGCTGTTGTTACAGGAAAAGGAAAAAGAAAAGATCGGAGATGACTAATTGCAAGTTATTTCTTCTTTTTATGTTAAAGCTATCTTTGTTAGTGAATCTTCTGGTAAGGTATGAAAACTTTTCAGAAATGGATCTTATTTGAATTTCCTTAGTGGCTCTGTAAGTATGTTTATTGAGGTTCTAATTTATAAGTTGCTTTCGTTGATATATAAATTGAATTATGGTTGGATGATTTATATGATCTTCTAAAAAAAGAAGTTGTATTAAATATCAAGAAAAGAAAAATGTTTATGTTATTCATGTTACACTTTACAGTTCTGTTTAGGGGTATTGTGGGGTGTAATACAAATTCCTTAAGCTTACAAAAAAAAGATCTTTTTCATGTGTTATTACAAGAAATGCATATGAACTCTCCCATAGCAACAACAAGAACAATTAAGATTTAGCATTTAAAAGTTTATGTAAAACATTTGTGAGATAAATAGTTGGGATAAGCTACTGAAGATGATGATTTGACAAAGTCATAAAAGAGAATATAATAACAAATTCAATAGAAAAATATAAACACAAGTCTTTACCTCATCAAGCTCCAAACCTATTTGAGAAGCATCCTCATCACCAAACCTCTCTGCACAAATAAAAAATCACATCAAATCATGGGTAGAAAATATAAACATGATTCCAAATATATGTTGTTCTTAAGAACTGACCATCTAGCCCAAACTTTGTTGTTGGGTATGTAGAGTCATTTACTGTATCTTGAAGAGTAATCTGCTCTCTAGTGCTAACATGATGGTCCACAAAATTACTGTAAAACAATAGAAAGTTAGTTAACATAACTATAGAGTGTTTACATCCATTAGTTTGAAGATCACATAAAAGAAGAGGATACGAGCGCACAGGGAAATTAAACAAATTTACATAGAATGTCAAACATGTACTTCAAACAAACTCTACATAAGGACAGGTATCACAGCTTACTTATCAAGGCAGGCACTGTCAGGTAGCTCAAAATTGTCGAGGTCAAAATTTTCTGGCAAGGTAATCGAATTATATGGTGCGGTTGATTCTTCCGGTGGAAGATCAACTGCTGTTGAGCGAAATGCATGTTTTATCTTGATCAAAGCTTCACTACAGTCATTGAAAAGATAGTTCACCTTTTTTGAGTATATCCGCACCACACCAAGTAGAAGATGACTAGACAGCCGCAGCGCAATTGGTGCATCAGGAAAAAGTATAGAATCTGCATCATATTGCCCAAGAAAACATTTTAAGTAAGACATGAAGAGAACATAAGATCTTTTTATGCGATAGAGACCAGTAATATCAAAACACTGCCACAAGTAATACCTAAACTTTTCAAAGACAGATGCGCTGCTTCAGAAAACACAAAATACATAACTAAATGTTTGTTGATGCTACCACAAGAAAGATCAATGCTTTTCAGAGAAAAATGAATTGCTTCATAAAAACTATCCTGTAGATAGGGTTTTGAGTACTATAAAGCTACTGTACATGCTAATTAACAGAACAGCATAAGATTCTCATGCAAAAGCCATATCATTACTTTGCCCCGGACAACATTTAAGTAAGACATGAAAAGAACATAAGATCTTTTTATGCAATAGAGACCTGTAATATCAAAACGCTGCCACAAGAAATACCAAAATTTTCAAAGACATACGATGCTTCAGAAAGCACAAAATATATAACTAAATGTTTGTTGATGCTATCACAAGAAATATCAATGTTTTTCAGAGATAAATGAATTGCTTAATAAAAACTATCCTATAGATTGGGTTTTGAGTACTACTAAGCTACTATACATGCTGATTCACAGATCCGCATAAGATTCACATGTAAAAGCCATATCACACAAATAAGACCGAACACATTTATCTTCACAAGTAAACAATTTATGGCCTTCGCTAAAGAATTAAGAAGAAAGTATACAATCCCTAAAGACTAGGCAGAGTTATTAACATTAGCCACATAACCATGATATACATTCTTTTTCAAATGCCTCCAGAGGATATTTTAAAAAGGTCTAATTAAAAAAAAAAAATAGTTCATGTAATTATTGCAACATCCTTCTATAGAAAATGAAGATCCCAAGCACATACCAGAATTACAAAAGCACACAGATAATTGATCCAACACATAAAGCACATAAGCATAAACCCAATATGAGCAGAGTGAACGGTGTCTACCATGAATCAAATACTGACACATTAAACACTCTGCAATTACCATTGCTTTTTCCCATATTTGTTTATCATTGTCATCATTATCGTTATCCCAACTATTTGGGGACTGGCATCTGAATCATCATTTTCCATTTGCAAATGCAAGTGATGATGAAGGTGACATAAGATCAAATAAAGATCTTCTATGACATCACATTTTCTAAACATTATTATGCAATCATAAGCTAATAATAACTTCTCATTTCTAAATAAATTGAGCTTCTCATCTATCCTTTCATTACAATGTCATGTCCATGAACTCCAATTAGCATTAAAATTCAAATGCCAGCAAACCTTCAGATGCAACAAAACATAAAATTCAAAATGCACCAGAGCATTCCTACAAAAAGGACGAATGTGCGAGCATATACAAAAAAAACTAAAACACTTTCACATGCCTATCAATCAAAAGAAATCTTGTTGAAACCCGAAGAATTATGGAATGTTTTAAGGTGACTTTGGTCATACCTCTCTATTTATCCATAATTACACTTTATATAGCATCCACTCTAAAGACAGCTTATACTAATTCCATTTCTAAACCTCGTATGTATGACAGGGAAATGCATTATCACTAGGTGACAAGGGGCTTGAATCCTACTTCTTCAAGAAAATAATTATGCATTTCAGAAAGTGTCACAACCCGACCTGGCTAGCCCGAATTAACGAGGCGGGAGCAGACAGTCGTACGGGAAAACATCATAACATAAACATAATCATTTCATATAAACTTTTATAACAGAATTTGAATATCCTCAACATATATAAATAAAATAAGAAAGAGTCACTAAGAAAACATCAATACCATAATTGTCCAAATTTATTTCTTCTCGCACAACTACTAAAAACTTAAATCATCAACAGTTACATAAACTCCCACAAACTACACAGATACAAATCAAAGATTCAACAGAAAACATAAAACATAAAAAACTTTTCTTTTTCTCGAGGTCCTCTATGACGGTAGGTATACTGTCGTCTTGCAGCCATCACTTCTTAATAATTTCTTCTGAAAAACATTTTCAAACGTAGGATGAGCCAACGCTCAGCAGGTGAAAAACATGTATCTCAAATTCATAAATTATTTTTCTTATCTTTCTTAAACATGTCATTAAGCATGAAATAATAAAGATCATAATAAGCATTTACGCGGAATTTATAAAACAGTTTCAATAATCATTCTTAACATTTTTCTTTTTCCATATCATTCTTTTCTTTCTTTTCCATAAATTTTCCTTTTCCTTAAATCATTTCATTAAATGCATAACTTTCAAAATCATAATATGATAAACATCAATCCCAAAAGTACCATTGTTTGTACTAATCAGGTACACAGTCTTTTAGCATCCTTTACCATTTGGTTATGAAAAACCACATTACCATTTGGTTTTTGCAAGCCCCTTTACCATTTGGCTCCGTACAACCCCATTATCATTTGTTTGATACTCTCGGATCAACATGCACATACACTTTATGATATTTATATTCATCAAAGGATTAGAAACTATTCAATGCATCATATGATCTTTAATATTTTTCGGGTAAAGAAACTTTTGTATCTCTTAAACATGAAATTGTTTATTTGCTTTAACATTCTAAGTAATGTGTCATATATATAAAAAAGAATTGTCAAGCTAAAGCAATAATAGAAAATTCATAAACATTAATTTGTAATATTTTAAAAGTGCAGAAGTATTTAATTAAATTTCATAAACTCAAGTTAAATGTAATTCACCTACCTTGTAAGTATTGAACCACCTCCACAACATTGCACGACATTGTCTAACCACTTGTTTACACCTAAATCCACACCTAAAGATAGTTACAATTGAACTAAGCACACATCATAATTATTGAAAATAATTAACATAATTAATTTTTTTATTTTTTGAATTATTTAAAATCCAAAATTTTGGAAACCCTAAATCTTAAATTTTGCTCAAATCTTTATATCGAAATTATCCCTAAATATTACTTAATATATATCTTATTAATTTTCGGATTAAAAAATTAGGGAAATTATAAAAAAGTAAAATTTTCATTAAAAATCTAAATTTATGTTTTAAAAACATTCCTAATGCCTTTAGGAATAACTTTTGTAAAAGCACTTTATAGAGATTTAAATTTTTTATAATTTTTCTAATTATTTAATTTGAAAATTAATAAGATATTTATTAAATAATACTTAGGGATAATTTCGATATAAAGATTTGAGCGAAATTTAAGATTTAGGGTTTCCAAAATTTTGGATTTTAAATAATTCCGAAAATAGAAAATTAATTATGTTAATTATTGAAAATAATTATGATGTATGCTTAGTTCAATTATAACTATCTTTAGGTGTGAATTTAGGTGGAGACAAGTGGTTAGACAACGTCGTGCAACGTTGTGTAGGTGGTTCGATACTTGCAAGGTAGGTGAATTATATTTAAATTGAGTTTATAAAATTTAATTAAATATTTCTGCACTTTTAAAATGTTACAAATTCATGTTCATGAATTTTCTATTATTGTTTTAGCTTTATAATTCTTATTTATACATATGTCACATTATTTAGAATGTTAAAGCAAGTAAACAATTTCATGCTTAAGAGATAAAAAAAATTATTTATCCGAAAAACATTAAAGATCATATGAAGTATTGAATAGTTTATAATCCTTTGATGAATATAAATATTATAAAGTGTATATGCATGTTGATCTGGAAGTGTCAAACAAAAGGTAATGGGGTTCTACGGAGCCAAATGATAGAGAGGTTTGCAAAAGCCAAATGATAATGGGGTTCTTCGGAACCAAATGGTAAAAGAAATTGTCAAAAGACTGTGTACCTGATCAGTACAAACATTAGTACTTCCGGGACTAGTGTTTATCATATTATGATTTTGAAAATTATGTATTTAATGAAATGATTTAAGGAAAAGGAAAATTTATGAAAAAGAAAGAAAAGAATGATATAGAAAAAAGAAAATATCTTAAGAATGATTATTAAAATTGTTTTATAAATTCATGCATAAATGCTTATTCTGATCTTTATTATTTCATGCTTAATGACATGTTTAAGAAAGATAAGAAAAATATTTCATGAATTTGAGATAAATATTTTTCACCTGATGAGCGTTGGCTCATCCTATGTTTGAAAATATTTTTCATAAGAAATTATTAAGAAGTGATGGCAGTATACCTACCGTTGTAGAGGACCTGGAGAAGAAGAAAATTTTTTAATGTTTTATATTTTATGTTGAGTATTTGATCTGTATCTGTGTACTTTGTGGGAGTTTATGTAACTGTTGATGATTTAAGTTTTTAGTAGTTGTGTGAGAAGAAACAAATTTGGACAATTATGATATTGATGTTTTCTTAATTGCTCTTTTTTATTTTATGTGTTGAGGATATTCAAATTCTATAATAAAAGTTTATATGAAATGATTATGTTTATGATATGAAGTTTTCCCGTACGATTGTATGTTCCAGCCCCGTTAATTCGGGATAGCCGGGTCGGGTCGTGACAGAAAGCAGAATCATTTCTTTGAAGACTGGCAAGAGCAAAATTGACCATATAATAAGTATTAATAAATTTCAAAACTGAGGAGTCTAAAGGATATTAATTGAACATATTTTTTTAAAAAAGAAAAAAATTGACACAAAAAATATAAAATTTGAATGATAAATTATGTAAGGATTGCAAATGTTACAATAGTAAAATTAAATGCAATGCCAAAATAGTTAATTTATATTGTAGTGCCAAAATAGTTAATTTATACTGCAATGTCAAAACAGTAAATTTATTAAGACAGTCAAATAGTAAATTTATTAAGATACCAAGATGATCAAAACTTTACCTATTTTGGGAGATATAGAATGATAGAAGCTCTTCTATAATAGTTTTATTCAATAACCGTACAAATGAAATATAACAAAGCGAAATCAGCCCTTGCATATAAACCCGTGTATTGCATTAATCATAAAATAAGAAATAACCAAAAGATCAAATATCATGATGACATGAATGCAATATGGTTGGACACCATATTAAGATAATTCAAATCAAGGAAGGAAAACTTCCTTAGTAAATATTGGTCATGCTAAAATGTAGCCACCTGACTCTACTACCCACCCCCACCACTGATCCCAAACCAAAAAATATTATATCTTTCCCTTCCATCACAACGTTTCTTTCTCCCCCTTTCCATAGCAACTCACTATTAGAGGGAATAGACTTCAAGAAATACTTCTAGATAGTTTTAAATCCTATCAAATTACCTTGACAACAACATGGTAAAACTACTGCCATCTCAACATGACAATCCACTTTTGGATGGTTGGGATCCATTCCACAAACAACAAAGTGATACTATAAGAAAATGATAGAACCAATCCTAATTGCCCAAAGAGAACTGCACAGTTAGAATTGAAGGAAATTGCATTATGTAATTGAAATGGAAATTGGAGAGGAAAAGAACCACTTCCCTACGCCATCCAAACTCCTTTCATCTCGCATCCCAATTCACTATGAGTTCTAAGCATAGGCAATAGCAAAACACATCATCTCTATCTCTATCCCATGCAAAGAAAAGGGAGCAACAAGTGTTGACTGTCATGTTGTCCCCACCCCTCCAACAAAATTTCAAACAAAAAAGTGGCACTCGTATCTCTCATAAAAATGCTAGCTCTATTATCTCCCAAACTAATTTTGTTTCAGACCTGATCTACAAACCGCTCACACTCCTATCCCTTCTTGTATGTATCTCACACATTCACATCCCTTCCAACATCTTCTCATTTCTCTTCTAAAAAGATAAAACTTCCATTCTCACCACTCCACATAATATTGAATTGCAGTGACTAGAAAAGTGGACCAACTTCCAATATCTCCTTGAAACTGAAGTGATTGGGATGGGACCTTAATTATGGCGGCAGCCACCACGGCGCTCTCCTCTCATTTACTCTCCCTCCCGCTCTTCCACCATTCAATCTAATGGTGGACTGCAATGAGAGACCGGAGTGTTGGGGCGGTTTTATAAGGCGTTCACCATAATTTTGCGAATACAGAACAGCCTCCCAAAATGATTATGATTACGTTGGCAAAATATTTAATTTCACAGCAACGAATTACTAAAATGTTAAAATATATTTACAATTCACGCCAGAAAGGCAGAAACAAAGAAACATTGGTGTATCATAAAAACCTTATGTAGCAAAAAACTGAAAAATAAACCAAGAATGCTCAGAAGCACTAAATAGAAACGAATGGCAGAGCAGTCCAGTCAATGAAATTACAAGATACCAACCTACAGAGACGCCAATATCAGTATCCGCCACCTGATTCTTCCTTAGCTTCCTCTCCAAATGGGCCGCAATCCATATGGTCCCCAAAGGACCTTTCTTTGCCAAAATAAATTGAGAATAGAACATATTTCTCCAACAAGCCCCCAAGTAGACCTAAAATCCCATTGCAAACGCAAACCTTAGCCTCCTTGTCGTTCAATACAAGAAGATTCCACTTGCCAGAGGTAAAACCCTACCTCAGTCAAAAACTTTAAAGATATCGAGACGCCTTCAGAAAGATCACCGCCTAAATTTCAGATCCGACACTGAAAGCATCCCACGGAAAGCATTCACCTGAGCTCCGACACTGATCTCCTTCACATCTCACGCCGAAAACCAGCGATTACAATTCGAGTGCTGAGTAAAACTTCGAAAGATCTGTACGGATCCGATGTGTGCCGATTCCAGCTGGAAGAGCAGGAGAGAAGGGCACGATTTTTCCGAAAACGATAAAGTTTACTGCCCTCAACTTTCTTAGGAATTTAAGTCATCTCTCTCAGAACTAAATAAAATGAATTTCTTATATTTAAAGTTTGAAGTCCGATAAGTTGCAGAGCGGGTCGCGATTTCTCGTTTTCAGTTTCTCTTATCAGGCAGGCCATGGTCGGCTACTGCCTCTGGGCATCACAGCCGTCTGCAGAGGTATGCTGAATGTAACGGGCGCTAGATTTTTCGCGATATTTTCATCATCTCACGATATATACGTGGGAGAGTGTTTTGCTCAATTGACTGACTAAACATTAGACTAGAGCGCTGAGAAGCTTGTTTTCTTCTGCTGGATCAGCGTTTACACGATAGATGCCTTGTAGTTTTTGCTCTCTGTCCAAAAGAAAATAATAATAATAACTGTGGGACATTATAAAATTAATTTATATATATCTTATTTTGCTTGATAAATTATTTTTAATATAATTTAATATAAAATATAGATACAATTAAATAATTAAATTATTATACATGTAGTATGATGATGAAAAATAAGACAAATTTTGAGGTGTGCTTGTGGCAGCGATGACATCATCACTTGTCATAGGGCAAACACAATGAGGGATGAGTGGAAGAATTGATATAGGTAGACGCGACATAAAATGACTTGACGCAGCGGCGATGCAGGCAAATGCGACCCATGTAGATGTAGTTAACACAGGTTAATCTAGGTCATTCTAAAGTTTCTGAGTCAACAAACCCAACCTAATTTTTTTAATAGGTCAGTTTTGTTGAACTCGAACCTGACATATTTCTTAAACGGGTTTACCCTAATCCAAAATATTCGAACCTAGTTTGAATTAGATTTTTTGGTCCTGTCAAATACCAACACCCCTAGTCAAACTGCACATTAAAGCATCTTAACACTCAACTTCTTGAACACTATGATAGAGTAGTTGTAAAAGCAAGGTTCTGAAAATCGGACCGGACAACGAACCGGAAGAAGGAGAGGTTCACGGTTCGACCGGTCGAACCGAGGTCGAACCGGATGACGTAATAAATAATATTCTTATTATAAATATTTAATAAAATTAACAAAATATAGAAAGATAATAATCATATAATTTAATATAAATTATTACTAATTTATAATACATATTTAAATTTAATTTATAAATATAAATTATTTAAAAATTCACAAATATAAATTTATAAATATAATATAATTAAATATTTTAATAAAAAATTATTTCATTTAGTAACATAAAAAAATTTTAGAGGTGAAAAACAAATAAATTTTTAGAGCTATTAATAAAGAATCCAAATAAAAATATAAAAAATAAATTGATAAAAAATATTAAAAATAAATAGATAAAAAATAAAGATTATCAATTAAAAAAATAAATATTATCAACTAAAAAAATAAAAATTATTCATATTATTAAAATTAATTTTCAAATCATTAAAAAAAAAAAAAAAAGGTTGTATGGTGTGAATATGAAACTAAAGATGACTATTTCCTTTGTATGTTTAGTCTCACATCCCTTAGAAGTCTTGTTTTGTATAGTGTATATACCTTCTTGCTTTCTCTCATAACAAGAGCTCTTAAGAAATCATGAAGACATGGCATTGATGAAAAAATAATAATATTATCATTAATTTAATTTAAGAGTTTTATAATAATATTTATCTTAATTATTATTAAGTTTAATATTTATTTAACAAATATTATTTCAAAAAACTTTAACCGGTCGATTTTGAAAAATCGGGACCGGTTCGCCGGTTTACTGGTTGAACCGGCGGTTCATCCCAAAACCGCCCGGTTTAATGCAAGGGCAGTTTTCAGACTGGACCGAACCGGTTCACGGTTGAACTGGTCGGACCGGCCGGTCCGGTCCGGTTTTTAAAGCACTGGATAAAAGATAGAGCAACACCAAATTAGTCAAATGATGCACCATTTTAGTCATTGGGCGAGCTGAATCAGTCCATCATTGTAATGGAACAAGCCAAATATCACCAAGGGGCTAGATCATTTTATAACTCCTCGACGCCACCATGTCAAGTGTTGCAGTGCTTGAGTCTATTTTTTATAAGTATAAATAGTTTTTCTATTCATTTGAGTGAGAGTTTTGTCATAATTCCATCAAGTTCAGTCCAAACTATAGTGCCCCCTTAGAGTAAAGTCTAAGGGAGGCCAGGGAAGAGAATGATACTATATTTAGGAATTTTAGTCTATCTCTTTGTATTTAATCAGATATTATAAGAGGAAAGAATGTGGTGAGTGCATTTGTAATATTCGGGTGACATCTAAAATAACATTTACTCATGTATTTTCTCTTTTATACAAGCAATGAAGTATAATTTATTTTCTTCACATTCCATGTTTGGCTAATTCTATAGTTTTGGGCTAATGATGTGAATCTAATGTTAGTACTAATGTGGACTCTTGTGCTTTTAATGAGAAATAAATATTTTTAGAATCTTTAAATCTTAATTTAATGCAAATAATGGTCATGTGTGCAGTTAAAAAATAGTGTAATATATTGCTTTAAGAGAGAAATATTGGAATATATAGGTGTATTGAAATGAAATATTTACATGCCTAGATATAGGATGTTTAACCTTTTAAGTTCTATAGAGATACGATTACTATAAGAATATCATAAACCTCCCTTTGCATCCCTACAAGCTTGATAGAGATATAGTGTTATGATCCAAATCAACAAAAGAGAGTCTCATTAAGAAAACTTTGGTATTTTGCATTTATTAATCCAAAATATATTGTTATTTGGTACCTTATCTTCTCTTTTGCAATCCTCTATAGTGACAGAATTCAACCCCTTTTTTTCAGTAGGATAAACATTATTATTGTATTAGGCAATACTAATTTACTTGCATATCAACATAATACTTCCTAGAGGGATCCACACTCTCTTAATTCACTTTATTACTTGATAGACAAATGTGCACACATATCAAACAAACACTTATGCATATTTAAACCCATAGCATAAATTTGTTCACACATTGAATTTAAACCCACGCTCGCATTATATGACCACTACATTGTACATATATAATGATCATTATTTTGAGAAATCTTTCCATCTAATCATGGTTACTTAAATTAGGAAAACTTAAAATTTAAAATTTGAATTAATCATACTATATGAACCTTTTTGTACTATACAAACACTTATTAAAATTAACTAACTTAATCCCAATAATTAAGGAATAAAATCTAATATAATCATCATTAACGATCATATAGTCTAATTCCCCAGAGAACTCGTTGGATTAACCTTGGTTCGTCTTGAATGATTGATGATTCGATATAACTAATTATATTAGACAACTGTACACCGTACTGGATGATCTTTAAAAAAATTAAACTAATAGTATAAATTATATGTAAATCATATTAAACGATCAAAGTACTTAATATTAAAATAAGGTTTTTAAGAGCCCACTTGATAAACTCATGATATGTCTTGAGGGATGAATGAGCTTTAGTAGTCATGTTACAATTCAGAATCACGAACTTAATATTTTAATGATAATAAACATTATTTGATTACTATTTTATTTCTTCTAGTACTATTATTGCATATATTTTGTATGAACATTAAACATTTCAGGTACATCGTACACAGTGTAACAAAGGATCAACTCAAGACTAGGTAGAATATGATTGATATTTTTAGAAGAGTCTATATTTAATTTTTTTTATATATTTCTTGAGTTAAATGCCATGTAAAAGTGTATACCATCTAAGCAACTGTGTACAGAAACACCAGGGAGTAAAATTAAATTTTTTAACTTTTATGAAGTTCGTACTGTAAGATATGTATCACACTGTATGATCTTGATAAAATATGGATTAATTAGGATATTTAATTAAGATAATTTAAATATAAACTAATTATATTGCATGATCCAAATCGTATAAGATGATCCATAGAAATAAAAAACTCTACCGCCAATCATAAATTAGTTAATATTTTGAAATAAAAAATAGAACTAATCGTAATATATAATTATGATTGCATTGTACAATATAGTTAAATTTTACCTAATTTAATATTGTAATTAAGCAATTAATTTTGAATTAATTGAGATTTCATATTGTATTGTATGATGTCCTAATTCATATAATATAATCTTATTTCCTCCCAGGATGATATTTAACTGCCAACCATCGTTTGGGATAAAAATATTATTCAATTGAACTAATCATATTGTCTAACACTTGATATTGTCCGACTCTTGATATTGTCTTGGACGATCAGTTCAAATATTTAAACTAATCATACAGACCCTTGTTCATTGTATAATACTAACAAGATGTATTGAACAAATCATACAATATGATCCCATATTATACTGCACAATAAAAAATGACTAACATAAAAATTATATTTTTTGGATGCCTTATGTTTAAACTTTCTCAAGAGACTCTAGAAGAGTCATTTGGCTGTTGAGAGAATTCTATGAGAGAGTTATGTGAGAGCTTTGTCTTCTTGAGAGATTTTGGACTTTTGAGAAGGGGGGGTGGAATGTATGTATGAGGGATAAGTAGTGTGAGGGGATTTCATGTGGTTGCTGCAAGCAAGCTTCTAGCTAAGTTCCCCTGTGTCTTCAATGATCTTAAGGGAAGCCCTAAGGGAAAAAATTTTCAAAGCTAAGTATTATAGGTTTTTTGTCTCACAATGAGGGTGAAAAGGATTCCAAGTTCTCTGCCTCATCAAGAGGGTTAAAAAAAAAAAGGTTCTCAACTGCATGAGTGGAAGGCTGTAAGTGATTTTACAAGGCTTCTCCGCCTTGTTGTGGGGGCGAAAGGAGAGTCACTAAAGATTTAGTGCAATACCTGAAGACAAGAGCTCCAGGGAGTAGACGTAGGTCAAGGTTGACCGAACCACTATAAATTTTTTGATACGGTTGTTCTTTTCTTTAACATTTTTATTTTTTATAATTTAATTTTTGTAGTATTATATTTTTGTAAATCCGTGATAACCGTATTATGATTATTTTGGATGGATTTATATGAGCAAGGAAAAAAAAAATGAAAGTAAAAAAAGAAATAAAAATATTTTTCTATTCATATTTATAAGATAAAAAATATAAATTTTATTTGGTTTATTAATATTTGCTTCTACTTGTATTTTTGTTAAACATCGTTCGTAAAAAGAAAAATATATTGAAAAAGAAAATTTTAAATAACCAATTAACGCCCCTCTCCCTCTTGATGTGCATAGGGTAGTTCAACAAGGTTTAACAACATCTTTTAAACTTCTAATTATTATTATAATGGGTATTTGAATTAGTGATTTAAAATCCTTGAGAAAAAAATATACATGTCATAATTTAGAAATAAAAATATTGTGGAGGCTTATTCAATAACATGTCCACCATTGTTTGATAACATTCTCTTTGATTTTTGAAAAATTTACATGTCTACGTTTCTACAATCTATTGAATATCACATATGGCATATGATTCAAGTAGGGTATACACCTCCATCTAATATTACTAATGGCATCAAGGAACATTTTTTTTTAATGAATGGAGTTTTAAGGATAGAGACTATGCACAACTTAATGCGAAAGCTATTTATTTGTGCACTTAAATCAGAAGACTACATGAGAGTCTCTACATGTATGACTGGCAAGAAAATCTTGTATAAACTATTCATTACGTAAGAAGGTACAATTGAGATCAAGTAATCTCATTTAAACTTACTATTACATGATTACAAACCATTTTGTATGAAGCCAAATGAGATTATCTCTGACATTTATACAATATTTACTAAAATAGTGACATCCATGGATGCCTTAGGTAGAGAACTATCAAATTATGAAAATGTTAACAAAATACTTCATTGTTTGCCATATAATTTTAATGCAAATGCCACTGCTATATCTGAATTGAAAGGCTTAAATATTTACTAAATTGATAATTTACTTGGCTCTCTTATTGCCTGAGAGCAAAATGTAAGTGAAAGATTATAGGTTGTAGGAGTGAAAAAGAAGGAGAAGTTCGTGGCACTGAAGGCCGATGACTCAAACAACGACAACTCACATTTTATATGGCCTAATAATAAATATATGAACTTATAAACAGCTGACCTCATTGCGATTAAGTAGCTGGATGTAACAATGTCCACAAAAATCATAGAAAAAAATGGAAGGAATTCAAACTTATCATTGGAAGTAGTTCACGAGTTTTGTTGGGTCATGAGCATGGCTAGGTCGCGAGTACAACATAATGAAGGTGACATGCCGTGTGATGGTGCGAGAAGCTCTCTCGTCGGTTTTGTTTTGTGACAGTCGAACTCTAGTTACAAGCTCGTGAGTATTCGCAGCGACTTTTGCACCTTAGTGCAATGGTGAAGGAGGAGACGAGATCCAATGAAGTCACAACCTCTTCTTTCTCGCATGCATTCGTTGAAATTCATTCTCTCGAGGGTTTGAATTAATTTACTTTACGTGCAAAATAATGTGAATTGTGAGTTTATAATACTTTATTATTTTACTTTAGTTTTATATCAATCAAACACCTAAAATTTTAAAACCCTTGTATTTAGTTTACTTTATTACACCCTAAATATTTCTAACCAAAGATCCCATAAATCCAAAATTTAAGGCAAAAAATGATGAAAGATGAGAATTAAAATTTTATATATTTCTAAATTTTTACTTTGGCAATTTTGCAGGATTTACTCCCTATTTAAATTTATCATTAATTCTGCTACCAAACAGCCCCTAAGGTTCTATTTGGATGTAAGACTTATGCTGGATTTAAGTATGATAGCAACTTTAAATTCTAAATAATCTTAAATCTCATTTCTCCTCCAATTTATCTCAATTCTTATTAAATTTAGGAGTTCGGTGGATTTACAAGATTAGGTCTGTTAAGGGTTGGAAAAAGGTACGACAATGTCCTATTCTTTTATTTGCTTGAGCTCAATGGGTAGCTAGTCGAATGCTAAGCAATAATGAAAAGTATAACCTACAGGAATATAACATTTAACAAGAGTATTGCTGAAAATCTATTTTTCATGTAAAGTCAAAATAGCAAATGAAGAAATGACACACAAAAGAGTTAAACCCTAAACATACCTAAGCACCTAGAAAAAAAAAAAAAAAAAAAAAAAAAAAAAAAAAAAAAAAAAAAAAAAAAAAGAGAAGAGAAATTACATAAATAGACACCTAATGACTAAAGAATATTACTATTTTCTAAAATAAATTTTTTTGTTTCATTAGTTTAATATCTAAGTAATAAATAATAATTATGTTATTAATATAATTAGGAAATTTAAATTAAAATTTATAGTAATCAATCATATAAATAGATGCAAATAAATTAGTCTTAATAATTAATATTAACAAATAATTTAATAACATTTAAATTTTATTTGAAAGTTATGGATGTAAATCTTGAATTAAATAGCTAAATATTTCATTAAAAATTAATCAAATTTAATTTCCATATATTAAATAATTTTTAAAATTTAATTCTCAAAATTTGATAAATTCAAATTCACATGATTTAGGCTTCGTTTGGGACGGCTTTTTTATTGCTTTCTAAAACGAAGTTTTAGTACAAAATTTTTTATTTGTATACTAAAACTCTATTTTAGAAAACAATAAAAAAATCATCCCAAACGAAGCCTTAATAAATCTTATTCCGTTTGGATCAGCTTTTGAATGCTATTTTTTTACTGCTTTGAACGTATTTTTTACTTAAAAGTTGCTTAGACAGACA
Source organism: Dendrobium huoshanense (assembly GCA_016618105.1). Taxonomy (NCBI): domain Eukaryota; kingdom Viridiplantae; phylum Streptophyta; class Magnoliopsida; order Asparagales; family Orchidaceae; genus Dendrobium; species Dendrobium huoshanense. Next base: position 24,659,052 of record CM028358.1, on the reverse strand, counting down.
AATTCCTAACTGCAGTCGAACAGCCCCTGAGAAACTTTTATCGTCCTCAAATCATTTCAGGCCTAAGTGAAAAGGTTGGAGGGGAAGTTGGGGAGAGTGAGAGTCATCTAGAGGGCGAGGAGAAAACCCTGGAGGTATCATTCGAATATGATCCTGAGGACCCCGCAACAGCGCAAGAGAAGGGTTGAGTCAGTCTCCGAGCACGAGAGCCCCGTCTCCGATCGCCGGCTTGTACCTTATGTCGAACCATCCGACGAGATGGTCTGCACCTATCACTGCCGTCAGATGGTAATCCACCCTCATTCTCTCACGTCTTTTGAAAAATCGATGGTTACTTTATTCTTATCTTGTTTTAGGGTTTGATTTTAGGATTTGAATACTTCTATTTCCAGGAATTTCGCCTGGTACAAAAATTTCTCACATTGGGGTCTAATTTAGCTGTAGTTCTTTGACCATCTATGGATAACGAACCTTTCTAAGAACTGGGGAAAACATGACATTTCTTCTAACTTACTAATTTATTTCCTTCTTCCACATGGACTAAAATCACAACAATCCCTTTCCTTGACCATATATGATGTGGCCATCCCTGTAGCCTTCATGCGACGGACAACTGCTCCACTTCCACCTGCTACTAACGGAATTCTGAGTCCTTGCTTTAGTCAATTTTAGTAATATCGTTTTTATAATTAGTTTTATCTTAACCTGCTGTTTAGCTTTATTTAGTATTCTTAAGCTACTAGAGCCTTATACCTGTAGTTGAAGAGACGAGGGATATACAGAATACATTAAGCTTTCCACAGTAATTTTACTGTTTTATTGGAGTCCTTTGTTCCTCCCGGTACTCCCCGCCGGCGTCTTCATAAGTTTTGGTATCAGAGCTAGGAAGTAGCAGTAATGGCGGAAGGTAGTAGCCGCACCCGACCCGACGCCGATCGGAGTCTTGATGCGTTGTGGGAAACACATCGTCAAACCTCCAAGCAATTGGATGAACTAGTTAGTGCTTTTGCTAGATTCGCTGATGAGATGAGACAAATCCGGACGGTGGCTCATCCAAATGCTCGTCCCTTAGCCCCGGCAACCATACCGGATCCACCACTACAGGCGAGAGGAGACACGCTGCTAGGAGACCCATGGCCGGAATACATGACAGCACTGAATCGGAGGACAGTGATCCTCCCGTTATAGAGTTCTCTGTAACTGATGAAGAGATCAGACCCCATCCGCCAGTTCATCGGGGAAGACATAGACCACATAGACAAGGAGGTGAGCTTCCTCGTCTTAAAATTGACATTCCTTTCTTTGATGGCAAACTCCACATTGAAGACTATCTAGAGTGGGAAGGATCGGTGGAGAACTTTTTCGGGTATATGGAGATCAACCCCAATAAGCAAGTCAATAGCGGTTGTACTGAAAACATCATCTCTCATGCAGCCGTCCAAGCTCTACAGGTTAAAACGATGAAGAGTAGTAACCCATATAAGATCGGATTGGTTAAAAAAGGAGTGGAATTTCTTGTCTCCGAGTGTTGCAAGGTGACATTTAGCATTGGCAACAGATACATTTGCCAAGTGAATTGCGATGTCCTTGATATGGACGTTTGCCATCTCATCTTGGGGAGGCCTTGGCAATTCGACATCGGGGCCGTTCATGAAGGTCGGGCTAATACGTATACCATAGATTGGAAAGGAAAGAAAATCAAACTGACTCCGGCAGCATAGAATTCTCAGAAGATCACGTCCAACAACCTGACTGCAGTTCAACTTGTTTCGGGGCACGCTTTCCTACAGATGAAAGAGGAGGAATATCCCGCATTGGCACTCATGGCAGTAGACTCGGTCACTCACAGCTCCTATCCGATCCATCCAGAAGTCCGCAAACTCATTGATAAGTTTGCTGATATCATGGCCGCGGACTTGCCGCCCTCACTACCGCCTTTGTGCAACCTTCAACATCAAATAGAGTTCATTCCAGGTGCCGTCCTTCCAAACTTACCTCACTATCGAATGAGCCCGCGTGAACATTCTATTTTACAGGAGATAGTGCAGGATCTTCTACAGAAGCAATTCATTCAGCCGAGCCTGAGTCCTTGCGCGGTTCCTGCACTGATTGTGCCGAAGAAGGACGGACAATGGCGAATGTGTATTGACAGTCGCACCCCGGCAACCATACCTATCACCGTGAAGTATCGGTTCCCCATCCCACGGATCAATGATCTCCTTGACAGGTTGCACGGGTCCGAACTATTCTCCAAACTGGACCTGAGGAGCGGCTATCACCAGATACGCATTCGTCCCGACGACGAATGGAAGACGACGTTCACAAACCATTGAAGGGCTGTTCGAATGGAAGGTTATGCCCTTTGGGCTTTGTAACGCACCTTCAACTTTCATGAGATTGATGCATGAAGTCCTTAAACCTTAGACAAATTTTGTATTGTCTACTTTGATGATATATTGGTGTTTAGCACTTCTCTTACAGATCATCTAGCTCACTTAAAGCTGATATTGGAGACCCTGCGAGACAATCAGCTTTTTCTTAATTTGGTCAAATGCCAATTTGCAATGAAACAATTGCATTTCTTGGGATTTGTCCTCACTCCGAGCGGAATTCAGACGGCTCCGCAGAAGATCGCCGCGATCATGGAGTGGCCAACTCCTAAATCCCTATCAGAAGTCCGCAGCTTCCACAGACTGGCGAACTACTATCGCCGTTTTATATGAGGGTTCAGCCACATTATGTCACCAATCACCAATTGTCTGAAATCCACTTCATTCAACTGGACAATTACACAACAGAGAAGTTTTGAACGGATCAAGACTGCTCTTAGCTTCTCCCCAGTGCTAGTCTTCCCGGACTTTGAAAAACCTTTTCAAGTCGACACTGATGCTTCTGCTATAGGCATTGGGGCCGTACTCTCTGAAGATGGAAAACCTGTTGAGTACTTTAATGAGAAACTGAGTGCCGCCCGGCAGAGATGGTCCGCATATGAGCAAGAACTCTACGTTGTCGTCAGAGCACTCAAGCAATGGGAGCACTACCTATTGCACAAGGATTTTGTTCTTTGCAGCGATAATCAGGCATTACAGTATATCAATAGTCAGAAGAACATCAGTAGAATGCACGCGAGGTGGATCGTCTTCTTCCAATGATTTAGTTTCGTTATCAAGCACAAGGTGGGTAAGGTCAACAGGGTGGATGATGCCTTGAGTCGCCGCTTGGCACTACTGACTCACCTCCAGACTGAAATCACTGGATTACAACAGCTGAGTGAGCTGTACGCTGGAGACAAAGATTTTGCCAGGATCTGGGAGGCGTGTGCGTCCGGCCTCCCACAGCAGGATTATTCAATACATCAAGGCTTTCTGTTCAAGGGGAACACCCTTTGTGTTCCCGATTCTTCGTGGCGCCCGCAGATCATTCAAGAGCTCCATGGTGGTGGCTTATCAGCTCACTTGGGGCGGGATAAGACGCTGGAACTGATTCAGGTGAGGTTCCATTGGCCGCACCTCCGGAGAGACATTACTAGATTTATAGAAAAATGTTACACCTGCCAAGTATACAAGGGAACGACGCAAAACACAGGGCTATACATGCCTTTGCCCATACTAGATTCTATTTGGGAAGACATCATTATTGACTTTGTCTTGGGCTTACCTCAGACGAAACGTGGAGCAGATTCGATCATGGTCGTCGTCGATCGCTTCTCAAAGATGGCACATTTCATATCCTGTAAAAAGACGTTCGACGTCGTCCACATTGCAAGCCTCTTCTTCAGGGAAATTGTAAGGTTACACGGACTGCCTCGTAGCATCACTTCGGATTGTGATGTCAAATTTGTCAGCCATTTTTGGCGAGAGTTGTGGAAGAGGCTCAATATAGAATTGAAGTTAAGTTCGGCTTACCACCCGCAAACTGACGGCCAAACAGAAGTGGTCAATCGGACATTAGGCAATATGCTTCGCTGCCTCGTCAAGGATAATCCGAAAAGATGGGAGGAGATGCTGAGCCAGGCCGAATTTGCCTATAATTCGATGTTTAACAGGTCTACAGGGTATAGCCCATTTGAAGTGGTGTATACTAAATCACCCAATCAATTGGTCGACATTGCCATATTACCCAAGAACCTCCCATCTGCAGCCGGTAAAACTGCAATTGAGGCTATGGAAACTTTGCAGAAAGTCAAAGACAATTTGCAACAATCATCTGGGAAATACAAGGAGGACGCCGACCGGCACAGGTGCCACAAGGAGTTCAACAAAGGTGAGCTTGTTATGTTGAGAATGCGCCGAGAACGATATCCGCAGGGTACTTATTCTAAGCTCAGCCCAAGGAAGATTGGGCCTTTTCCAATCCTCCACAAGATCAATAATAATGCATACGTCATTGATCTGCCTCCCGACATTCACACAGCCTCCACTTTTAACGTAGCGGATATCTATAGTTACTACCCACCAGATAATTCACATATTTCTGAAATCTCGTCGGAGTCGAGCTTCTCTGAACCGGGGGAGAACTGATGTGGCCATCCCTGTAGCCTTCATGCGACAGACAACTGCTCCACTTCCACCTGCTGCTAACGGAATTATGAGTCCTTGCTTTAGTCCAATTTTAGTAATATTGTTTTTATAATTAGTTTTATCTTAACCTGCTGTTTAGCTTTATTTAGTAATCTTAAGCTACTAGAGCCTTATACCTGTAGTTGAAGAGACGAGGGATATACATAATACATTAAGCTTTCTACAGTAATTTTACTGTTTTATTGGAGTCCTCTGTTTCTCCCAGTACTCCCCGCCGGCGTCTTCATATATCAACTTGAATTGCTAGAATCAGGGATGAAAGCGCATTGCTATATGAATGGAAATAGATCTCTTCACTCCTAGCCAACAATCAGGGCGGAGCCAGAATCTTTTTTATGTGGGGGCACAAATTATTGAATTTAAAAAATACAATTTTTCATGTGATGGAGCCAAGATTACTTTAATGCGAGGACTCCAAATTATTGATATAATTGCACTAATATGACAATATAATTTTCAAATATTAATAGAAAATAGATATTATTTAATCTAAATCTTAAAATAATTCAAAAATTATATTAACAAGCAACTTTTAATACAAAATTAAAAAGCTAAAAACTCCTCATGTTTTCTAAGGACTGTTAGAAAAAGTGCTAAAATTTAAATAAAGAACAACTACTGGAAAACATTCACCATTTACAAGATTTAAAAAAACTACCGTAAGAGCTTTCATAAAATAATCAAAGTGAAGAATTCCTAGCCAACGAAAGCCTCAGTAGGTCACAAATAAGCAAGAACATATAGGGAAAAATAAAATCATTAAGCATAAATTGTTTTAACTTTAGAGAAAGGCATTCTCACCTCAGAAATTTGCCTTTGGGAAGAAGATGAACAAGCTAAACTCCTCATCATCGGCACTGGAGCCAAAGGCAAAAGCTTGAGTCGGTCTCGAAGTAGATGCTGCAATGAATGAGGAAATTTAAACCTAGGGCTCTCAAGGGAGAAGAAAAAATGGAGAGAGCATGAGATACAATAAAAAAAAGTCAAGAACCTGAGGGAATTTCTGGCTTGCGGCAGTGCAAAGATGGCAAGCAAAGGAAAACAAGAAATCCCTAGAGGTAGAGGCGAACCGCTTAGCAAAACGAATTAATGAAAATAAATATAAATATTACATTAGCTTGTTTTTTTCTTTTTTGCAGCCCCCATTCGACCACGCTTCGTAGTTCGCATGTCCTATTTGAGCCACTTGATGAGATATCTTTCTGAAATAAGCAAGGCTGCGGGGTACTCTTCATGATTGCCAGAAAAAATTGACAGCAGATAGGCATAAGGAAGTGCAGGTTTGAGAATTTGAATGAAACGCGGAACAGCCGAAGGAAAAAATAAATAAATTAGGCGGTAAGCATGAAGCGCGGTTTGATTCGGTAATTAAGGATTACCATAATTAGTTTTTTTTTTGGCAAATCAAAACTAACCTCAACTAGGCATTAGTGACCAGTCGTGGGGGCCTGTGCCCCCAAGGCCCCCATACTAGATCTGCCCTTGCCAACAATAAACTTACCTTCTTCATACAATAAATATACGCACTTTAAGTAGATACTATACTATCTCTGGTAGGTAATTGGGAAACTAGCATATAATGTAGTAGGAGGTAAAAGAACAAACCAAAGAATGTCCTAGAGATGAATGAATGGATAACACTTAAGTCAAACAAGATTTTACCTGTATGTTTTGAAATAATAGCTATACACGTGACTATTGTGATTCCGAAAATTTGCATCCATTTCTTCTCAGAGAGTTGTGTTTTGGGCCAAATTTTCAGAGAGCAAATTGGATTATAGATAAGATACAACCAAGAAATTTCTCTCTCATTTTGTGAAAAGTTTATGATCTGATTTCAGGTTTATCGTTGGTGCAAGCCTTTATGGCTAATTACTTTATGTAACGAGGGAGAACTTTCGATCAAGGTTAGTCATTGTGCATTATATGCCTTGTTTATGATAGCAACAATTTGAATTCATGATTGAAAAATTTATTAACTTTAGCTTAAAGCGGTTAGTGAGAAGAACGATGTTGAATCTAATTAATATTCTATGATTTTGTTACCCAGAGTTGTCATGGACTCTGGTCTATTTAGTCAGTGAAGATGGCCGACCTAACCTGACCAAATAATCTTTGTCGGTAGCTATATATTAAGACATCTAAGAAAAGTTTATAGGTCTGGAATGAATGTTTGCCAAATTGGCAATAATTGGTCGATTTTAGTTAACATAGGGCTTTGTGCTCGATCAATTGCATTCTATGATTAATCACTATGGGGTGTTTAAACTATTAGGGAATTTATGAGCTTTGGTCGTGGTTGTAATTTAGTTATGCCATATTGCAATGAAACCACCTTATCTAAGAGCCATAGTCTTAATCTTTATTTAGTAGTGCCATTTGATGAAAAACTCACCTGATTATAAGGCACATCCCATCTCATTATTGGTGATAGATCTTTTGAGAGTGACCTTAGAAGTACACCTGATATCACATTGACCAATGGAAAATGGTGATCTAAGTAGGCGGACTCAAAATTACTTGGGAAAGTTTCCAAACGTAGAGGATTCTTTAATGGCTTGGATTTGCTTCTTTTGATCATAGCCATGCCATTTTTGAAGATCTGAGTTGAGGCTTGAGCTAAAGAGGGTTGTCTCCAGACTTGCTGATTTTTTCTATAAAATTAGTGTGACTATGTTGGTGGGCAATTTTGATTATAAAATACCATTCTAGGATATTTTTGTAAAAAGTCATGCATTTGTTGACATGGTTATTTTTTTTACTTTGTTTTAGAAAAGTGAATGGGCTATATGATTCTTTATAATGATTTGCATATCATTTCAATGATTTTGCTAATGTCCCACTACTCATGGTTATTTTTTGCATCACCAACTTTCAGGTGTTGTGTCCTTGTTTTCATGTTGTTATTTGGCTGTTTAGATGGATTCTGAAACTTCTTTAGGAGAGACATTCTAAATAAGGTGCAGTCATGAAGCAAGCGCAGAAGGGCTGTTGGAATCCCTTGGATTGGATTTTTTCTGATTCCACATTATCATACAGTCAACAAATGCAAACCCTTTGACCCTTTTTTTTCCATTAGTGGTTCTAGTGCAGTGCCTTTGTACTTTCATTATATCTGCTCCATTTGTCTGTTTTTTTTTTTGATAAAGATATGAAGAGCGGCAAGTCGTCTTCTACAACAAAATGCCTTGTGCTGCTTTCTTTAGTTAACCAAATGATCAAGTACATGTAGTCTTTCCTGGGGAGCGCAATGTTTTTCCTGGAAAAAAATAGGGGAAAAGCTGGTGTTTCTTCTTGCATATTGTCATCTCACGTATCCTTAACTAATCAAGTGTTCCGATGACATATATACAATCTTTCCTAAAAGACTCAATACTCTTGTAACAAAATATAACAGCTTCATTTTATCTGTATTCATCTGCAAAGTTTAATTTATGTTGGCTAAGATGTCCTAGGTTGCTCTTGGATGAATATTGATTGTATTTTATCCAAAAGTCTTCTTTTTTTAATCCAAGTGTATTCTCTAAATTTACAGGTCAAGTCAGAGTTTTTTGCAGCTTTGAACACAGCAGAAAAGCAAATTATTAACTTCAAATCTAGACTAGATACTTTGAACAATGATCTATGCAATAGTGGTGCGTTTCCTCTGGTTTGTTTATAAATATTCTTTATTTTGGGCTAATATATTGGTACGATGATGTATTCATATATTAAAGTTAGCCGTACTAAATATTGTGAGCAGTTTTTTTTTTAAGGTTACACTTAACTTATTATACCTTGTACGGTTGTTGCATCTTGGATAATGATGATAACATCTGTTACTGTGTCGAGTTCTGTGGCAGTGCTTTTGAAAATTTCAAGGATTTTTTAGTGCTTTCTTATATTAGCCAAATTTCTCTTTCTACTTGCATTGTTTCTACACCGGTATGACCGATGTGTCTTGGCATCATAAGAGCATTATGAATTCTATGGTAGTGATGTTGTGTAAAGTTTGAAGGCTCTTCGCTGATGTCTTATTTAACTCAAATTTATCTTATTTGCATACAAGTTTTTTTATACACTTGTGTGCTACATCTTCTTGAGTATGAAGTTAGCCATCTGAGTTCCAGCTGCTTCCGCAGAGGAGGAGCGTCAAAAGTACCGGGATCATTTCTATTCGGTCGAACAGGAGCTTCAGGCCTCAAAAGGCCGAGAACATGCCCTGAAGGAACAACTGCTGAAGGAAATTACCGATTATCAAGAAAGATATCATACCCAGCTGAAACGATGCAGCGAGCTTGAGGTACTGTATTCATCGTCATGCTTAATACTCTCTTGCTGGGCCATCTTTATCTCTGTATCTTCAGTATTCTTTCTCTTGATTGCAACCTTTCTATTAATTTACAAGGAGATAGTGATTCTGGTCACTTTATGTTTTATAAATACTTAAATACTTTTGGCTTGCTTTTTAAGTTATTATTAAAAAATTGCTTACTCTGTTCTTTCATATGACATGCATCATTCTATCATAAGTTTTGAATAAGCATAATTGTATGTAACTGGCGTTATGAATGAGTCTCTTTGACTTGATGATTTAGAAAGGATATATAATTGATTGGTGAATGAAATGCTTTTTATTTTATTTTATATATTAATGATCTAATATTGATCTATTTCTCATTGGAGATGTTCCTGATTTCATCTTTGAATATAAAATTTTTTTGAGAGCATCGCTGAGCACAATAGAAATGAGAATATTTAGATCAATGTGTGAAAAAACTAGGAATGATAGATTGGCAAATAACTATTAAGAGGGATGGTTGGTGAGTTGCATTTATTGAATATAGAATCATCTAAAATTTGCTAATTTGGTTTGAATATGCACTATAAAGTGTAGAAAATGTACCTGTAAATTTGGTGATTGAAATTAGCGAGCAAGGATTATGATGAACGAGGTGTAAATCAAAGTTAAAATGTATAGAAGTTGTGCTGAGAAAATTGCATAAAGTAGCTTTAACACCACAAGATAATTGAAAAATGAATTGGGGTTAATGATTTATAAAGCCAACTTCAAATAGTTGGTACAAGTCTAATGCTGATTTGTGATCACACTATTAACATATTAATCATCAAGACGCTTGAGCTAATGGCTGAAAGCCCTCAATAGGATTAAACTGGAGTTTTTGATAAAATTTGTCGGTGAAATGTATTTGAGAGGCATAGCTGCAAGGAATGTGATTTGTAATGTAATGAGTATAATATTGGCAATTTGAGCCAAGGAAGCACATTAATGTAAATATATAGCTTTAACTATAAGAACATCCTGATTACATAAAAAAGCTAATTCCATCATAACACTTCATCCAAGATAACATCAAAGCTAATGAAAAATTAGCCCATTTTTTAAAATAAGTACTCCAATATTAATGAAAAATTATGCATACCTTTAACATCAATTGTAAGAGTAAAAGTTTAAAATAGTCCACCGACTATTGATAAATTCTCAATTTAGTCATAGAGTTTTGTATTGCATCAATTTAGTCCATTAACTATTAGAAATTGGTTTCCCCCACCTACAAACTGGATTAAGTTAAATGTTGATGCAGCGTTGTTGAATTATAATGAAGCAAGTATAGCAGGTGTTTTCAAGTTGGAACCTAATAACTAGGAAGATTTTCTGCTAATTGCTAATAATGAGGATTTAGGAAGCTCCCTTTGTTCATGCATGCCGCCGATTAAATATCAAATTAATCCCTTTGATTGCTAAGTCAGCCGAGGATTGATTCCTAAGTGGTAATTTCAAAGCATTGTAATACTAAAGTTATTGGTATGGTTAGACCTAAGCAAGAGTAGGTATCATAATCTTATCATTAAAGTAGATAACACCAATTGTGTGATCACACATCTTATTGAAGAAGATCGGCCTGCTCAAAGAATCATACTTGAAGAATTGTTAGCTAGTAGTATTCGGATTTTTCTACTTGATTTCATTGAACCGTCGTTTTATAGTAAATGTAAATTTCCATTAAGTAGTCCTGGTTCTAGAGAGGGCAATTAGTGTAACGGATGCTTATGTGCCCTAACTAATGCCATAGTATCATACTATGTATTTTTTTATTGATACTTTGTTAGTCTCGAAGGCGACCTGCTCCCACTCCAAGTATACTGTTCCATCACTTGATCAGGAAGGATTATAACAGACTAGCTATCACATAGGTTTGTTTTCTTCTTGTAGGTTTTTCTTTTATTGTTTTTAATGCAATTTGCATTTCTTCAAAAAAAAAAAAAAACTATTAGAAATTGATTAAATTTAGTTCCTATGGCTAAAATAAGTGTTAAAGTTAACTCCAAAAATAAATATAAGAGTACAAGTGTATCTGATATTATGTTGCTTATATTGTTCTATTTTATCATTTAATTAATTATAATACATATTTAATCTACTAAATAATAAGGAATAATTAGTGGAAAAATATATTTTTTAAAGCACAATCTAAATTGAAGATCATACAACAACAACAACAACAACATCAAGCCTTTATCCCATTACGTGGGGTCGGCTACATGAATCCTTTTTCTCCATTGTGTCCTATTAAAAGTCAAATTCTCGTTTAAATCTAATAAAGAAAGGTCATTCCTAATATTTTCTAACCAAGTCTTTTTAGGTCTGCCTCTACCTTTTTTAACATAAGTCAAATCTAATACCTCTACTCTCCTAACTGGGTCATTGGAAGGCCGCCATTTTATGTGACCAAACCATCTAAGGCAACTCTCTCTAAACTTATCTTCTACTGGAGCTACTCCAACCTTTTCACGTATATGCTCATTTCGTATCCTATCTCTAAGGGTAAAGCCACTTATCCACCTGAGCATCCTCATCTCTGCCACACTTAACTTAGTATTATGCTTCTCTTTTAATGGCCAACATTCAGCACCATAAAGTATTGCAGGCCTCACTATCATCTTATAGAATTTTCCCTTAAGTTTGAGGGATACTTTTCTAACACACAACAAGCCCGATGCATTCCTCCACTTCAACCATCCCACTTGAATTCTGTTGATAATATCCCCATCTATTTCACCATCACTCTGAACAATAGATCCAAGATATCTAAAACGTGTACTCTTATTAATGACTTGATCGCCCAAAGTCACAATCCCCTCACTAGGTCTATTACTACTAAAATTACACTTCATATATTCCGTTTTAGATCTACTCAAGCGAAAACCTTTAGTCTCTAATGTTGACCTCCATAATTCAAGTTTATTTTCAACTCCCTCTTTAGTCTTATCAACCAGAAGAATATCATCTGCAAAAAGCATACACCAATGTACATCCTCTTGCAAATGTCTAGTGAGAACATCCATGACTAAAGCAAAAAGATATGGGCTTAAGGCTGATCCTTGATGTAACCCAACCGAAATAGGGAAATACTTGGTCAAACCACCTTGTGTTTGAACACAAGTAATAGCTTCGACATACATATCTTTAATGATTTGAATATAAACATTATTAACTCCTTTCTTTTCAAGAACTCTCCATAGCACTTCTCTTGGAACTTTATCATATGTTTTTTCTAAATCAATAAATATCATATGTAGATTCTCCTTATTTTCTCTATATTTCTCCATCAAACCTCTTAATAAATGTATGGCTTCCATAGTCGGCCTACCCGGCATGAATCCAAATTGATTTTGAGAAACATTAGTATCACGCCGCAACTTATGCTCCATAACTTGCTCCCATAGTTTTAAAATATGACACATTAACTTAATTCCTCTATAATTCGCACAATCTTGTGCATCACCTTTATTCTTAAAAATATGAATTAACACACTCATCTGACACTTTTTTGTCTTCAAAATAGTATTAAAAAGTTTAGTAAGCCAAGAAATTCCTTCAAGACATATGAAATTTTTTTGAAATTGGAATTGCAGTATGTATAGGGTTGGGTGGGGAATAATCTTGTTGGGTGCAAGACAGTATAAATCACACAATCATTAATTTTAATGTGTTTTTGACACAAGATTTGGATGCAAAATATGTTTCCTTCATAACAAAGATTTTCTGTTGAGTGTTGTATTTAACATTCTTGAAATAGCAACTAGATTATAGATGTATTTAAAAAATATAACATGTTATCGTCAAACATTCATTAAAAATCTAAATAATCTCAAATAAATTGAAGAAGCAGAACAAACTCTACGTTGAAATTTGAAGGAAAATTGAAGTAGGATTGTGATTAGATGATTGAAACTTTAAAGTCATTTACAAAAATAATATCATTCACCATAAAACTTAAAAAAATCATGTTTAAAAAGAAGTCCATTAATGATATCTTTTAAAATGTGTAAACACAAACTAATACAAAAAAATTTTATTGCCTATGTTATCCTACAAGCATCATCTATCCAATCTTCTTCTTTTTGTATTTAGACCTATTAACAAGCATCATATTGAGTTAGTGATTATAAAAATTGTAAATCAAAGAGAAGGTGTATACTCTCTTAATTCAAAATTAGGAGAGTGTACACCTTCTCTTTGAACATCAGATGTTCAAAGAGTGTTTATAGATTTACAACTTCTAACTTGTATTTTCCTCTCCCACTTTTCTACAAACCAAAATTGTAGAAAAATTCCTCTTTTTTCATAACTCATAAGTTGTATGAAAATCTCTCTTTCACCCAATCCAAACTAGGTGAATGAGCACCTCTTTTCTAGAACACCTAAAAGTTTAAGGAGATCTTTCATTGTTTGCAACTCCTAAGTTGCACTTCCTCTCTATCATCCCTCCAACCCAAGTTTGAGGAATGAACCTCCCCTCTTTGAACATCAAATGTTCAAGTCGTTTCCTCCATTTAGCAACCTCTAAGTTACATTCTATTCATCATCTCCTACAAGTCAAGATTGTAGGAAAGCCACCAAATCCTCCTCCATTTGCATGGCTCCGAATATGGCAAATGAATGATTTCTTTGAACATCAATTATTCAAAGGATACTCATGAATTTGCAACTCACAACTTGCATTTTTTTCTCCTTTCATCTCTCCAACCCAAGTTGGATGGAAGATTTCTCCTTTTTGAACAATCAAAAGTTCAAAGGCTCTTCTCCAATATGCAACATCTAAATTGCATGTTGTTTCTCATATTTACCTAATCAAATTAGGAAGATAATCACCTCTAATTGAAGAGAAAATTCAATGATTCATTCTTAGTTTGCATACCTCCAAGTTTGCACACTTTTTCCCTTCTTCTATAACTCAAAGGTTATAGGAGATTCTTGTATTTACTTAACCCACGTTAAGTAAATCAAACCTACATCAAATCCATTTAGTTTTTAAACCAAAATCAACAAATAGTTTCGCCCTGAATCATTTATTTATTGAGACAAAACCAACAAATATTTCGATATTCCATTTCATTCTTTCAATCCAAGTTGGATAAATGAACTTCTTTCTTTGGATACCCAAAGGCCCAAAAAATCTCTCATGATGTGTAAGCAAACTAACATATCTTGTTTTCATGTTTGTTTTATCCAAATTCAATAAACAAGCTTCCATCATTGAACATCGAATTTCTATGATAAACTCTTTGACTTTAACATCGAAGTTGCAAATCTTCATCACCTATTATACCAAAATCAATTAGTGACCTATCTTTTATTTGCTTAATCCAAACTAAGTGAGTGTCTCATTCTCTTTGAATACATACATTTAAGGAGACATCCTCTTGATTTGTAGCCTCAAAGTTATAAATCTTTCCTCACTTCCATGGGCTCCAAAAGCTCTAGAAGATTTCTAGCCTTAGCACAAAAGCTATAAGTTTCCTTTCTTTCTCTTGTGACTTTCAAGCTGTAGGAGATCTCTTTCTCGTTAGCTCCAAAAGCTAAGGAGAATCCTCCAATATTTAGCCCAAAAGCTATGTTGGATCCCTACATCCTCCCTTCTTTAGTTCTAAAAGCTAAAAATGATCTTCCAACACTTAGCCCAAAAGCTATATGTTGACATCTTCTTTCTCTTCCTTTTGGCCCTAAGCTAAAGGGAACTCCTTCATACCTTGGCCTAAAAGTTTAAGGTCTATTTTCTTCTCCTCAAATCTCAAAGATGTAGGGAGATTTTTCTCCTCATAGCTCCAAAAGCTAAAGGCAATGTCCCATTTCCTTAGCCTCAAAACTATAGGTTTTATCTCATTTCATCTAGCCTCTAAGTTGTAGGAAAATTTTCTCTCCCTTGCTCCAAAAGCTAAGAAAAATCCTCCAACATCTATCCCGAAAGCTACATGTTGGATATCTCCCTTTTAGATCCAACCCCTAAGTAGAATTTCATTTAACATAACAAATAGTCTCTCCTTATGACAACTAAAACATAACCTTTATATATCTTTTAGGAGTTTTCTATCTTTTGAAGTTCACTTTACCAAATTCGGTGAGTTTCACAAAGTCATAAGTCTAACTCTTAGCTATATTTGTCTTAACCAATCAGGTAAACACTTCTCTCTAATCCAAACACTAAGAGAACCCCACAACATTTAAAAATCACATAAGTTCCTTTGATACAACGGTTAATTATTCCACCCCAAAAGATGGAATGGTTGCATCATTATATCTTAGGACTCATAAGTGGTAGACTTGTCTCAAAGCAAACAGTGGCTGTTTTATGAGTTTTTCATAACCCTCATAAATATGAAACTCCTAAAAGCCAAACAAAATCTTTTAAGTCACAAACAACTTAAAAGAGAAATCACTATTGGATTAAATTTAAATACCTCTAATCCTCAATAAAATAAAATACCTTTCATAATGTGACATGCCTCATAAGCTTCACATACTTAGGTGTACAACCTCCTAGGCATTTTAGGATTAGGATTTTTCTTTTTTCTGCACATGTGTTTGATATTTTGGTGTGGTGCCTTTTTGATTGTCTGTATTATTGGAACTTGCCCTTAAGTGGCTATATATATATATATATATTCTTGCATATTACTATGTCCAAAAGGGGGTGAAATAAATAATAAATAAAATGCTTGCTAACAGATATTGCTTAAAACCCCTATATGAGATGTGTCCAATAGGGTAGAAGCCGGGACATCACTTACAGTGCTAGACAATTTTGGATGATTTCTCATGCTTTATACATAAACTGCTTCTAATCCCTATCCTATTTTGTATGTTTTGAGTCTTTTATATTTTTAACATGTATTTGATAAATTTAGGAGTTGTATGTTAAACTTGTGGGGTTCAGTCAAAGGAGAGGTGGATCAAGAGGATGCACAAGTTAAATGTGAAGCCCAAGGTCTACCTGAAAGCCATAACTTAAAGACTCCCACACAAGTAAAGTCTGTAATAAGATTTGACTGGTTGTATAATGATAGATAATTTAGCTGCCAAACTTAATTGTAATAATTTGGACTACATTTCTTTTTGTTGATTATGCATATATGCAAGCATGTGTTGATTGTTTACCTGATTGTGTAATAAAAAAATATATTTTTTCCTAGGTTTCTTCTTTGCTTTTGCTTGGAGGTGACCTGGACATATTGATGCAGTAGGCTCTAAGGATAAAATTTAGTTTTTTACTCATTAAAATGTTAAACAACATAAAATCAACCTTAGGCTCTATATTTTTTGTAAAATATACGAAAAATTGCATGTCTCTTTTCAAGGAGCTAAGTTTTCCAAAATTAATATGATCATGCCTAATCCAGTAATTCTCTTGTAGAAAAGCCCTCACTTAAGGATTAGATAATAAAAAATTTGCATTTATGAGTCAGCATTTTGTATACCCATATAGTTAGGTATCTTGGCCTCAAAGCTAAGCTGTTAGCCCTACCCTTTAAATAAAAATTACCTCCCTATTCTTCATATGCATTGAGACTGGATATCATGGTTTTAAAAATGATTATGTGGGTTAGTTGGTAGCCCTTTTCAAGCAAGACAATAAATTCACAGGTCGGGCTGGCTATACCCATGTGAGGTATAATTTAGAAATCCTTTGCACTCCATTATACTTAGATTCGAAGCACTATCCCTCAGAAGTCCTCACCTTAGTTCTAAGGGCCGAGGCAGTGGTTGATTTCAATCACCTCATAAATCCTTACATTCTGGACATTTTCTTCAATATTTGTTGTTGGAATATAAGCACCAACATTCTAAATGAAAATGATTAACTTAAACAAAATTTAATTCTAAAATGTAAAGCCTAATAAAGGATAGTTTTGAGTACATCTGAGTTTCCCCTCAGAATCAAGTACTCATACTCTTCCTCTCTTTTAGCTCTTGTTATAAGAATTCCAATCAAAGTTGATCCCTCTCTTGCTTTGAAATTTCTAAATGTAAAAAAGTTCATGAATTTTAAAATGAAAGCTTTAGCCAATATTTTGATGATTTTCAAAAGAAAGAATACCATTAGTTTAATTAATTAATTTTTTAGTACCAAATATTGAGATGTAATTAACCACAATGGCTTGCTCTTATGGGACATCCGTACCACCCCTGATTAAAAACCACATTCAACTAAATATTGAATAAGAGAAAATATCTGTTAAATTAAAATTATAAATTTTGTTATTGAGCCTATAAAGAAATGATATTTTTGACCTTCGGGACTATATTATTTTCCAATTCCGTGCTCGATCACAAATTATGCAATCTATTGAGGATGACAAAATTTTTCCAACAACATGTTGTAGACTTAGACCTCATCATGTGAACATGACACTTTCTAAGGTTTAAAAAATATTAATTGATGAACTGAAAGATATACGAATGATTATATATTATGACGTACGAATTACTCATTGAATATATTTGACATGATTGATGATATTGGTAGTATGTGACATGTGGTGATAATATTGGCATTATGAGACATACTGGAAAGTTTGGTTCATATGAGCATAGTTCTTACATTTGACCTTATTTTACCTGTTAAATAATTCCATATTGCATATTTCATTTTTTAATGATTACATGCAATTCTTACTTTCACTTATTGATACACAAGTAAGTACTATGTTTTATATACTTGAATATGATATTAGAATTGTATATTTTTTTGAGTCATAGCTCACCATATTTTTATTCTAGTTGTTGTTACAAAAAAGGCGAGGGATATAGTGTAAGCTGATTAGACTCAGGTTAAATTTTTAAAACTATGGTTTTATGATAGTATGAGATGAGTCCTGAGCAGAGGTATGTGAGTTGTTGTCATGAAAATATTTTTAGATGGTTAATTTCTCTGTAATTATATACGTATGAAGTGCATGAAGAAAATTGAATGTTTCCATTTTAAGTGGCATGAAGATAATTGAAATGATTTGGTTATGAATGTTTAGGAATTATATGATTTTCTCTATTTCACCCTGCGTTGTTTGGAAGGGGTGATGTGGTATGTGACAGCTTGGAACCAAATTATAGTTTAGTTTTGCTGCTTATCTACAAACGGAAGCGGCCAATCGAAGCATGGGAAACCTTCTAAGATGTTTTATTGACCAAAATATTTGCCCATGGCACTTGATCTTATCCCAAGAAGAATTTGCTTATAATCGATCCCACAATCAGACCACAGGCCATGCCCTTTCACTGATGTATTTGATCTCACCCATCTCTCTTAAAGAATGTCACCCCGAAGCTAAACTCCACATTCAAGAAATTTAGAAGCTTCATCAACAAGTATAGGATCAAATAAAAAGACAAAATGCAAAATATCAAGCACAAGCAAACAGATCAAGGAAACATCTCATTTCAAAGTAGGTAGCTTGGTATGGATCAAACTTTGAATGGATGGAACGATTTTCTACAAGAGCTCATGGAAAACTCAAGGCAAAGGCTGATGGGCTATTTCGTATTGTCAAAGCTATCAACTATAATTCCTACCAATTGGTGTTACTGGGTGACTATCAAATATCCGCCACTTCCAACATAGCTGATTTGACTCATTATGAAGATTCATCGGCTTTGGATTATGCCGAAGCCTCTCCTAGACATGGAGAATGATATTGGATGGACCTAGTTGGCCTGATTCAACCAACAGGTCTCCTCTCCTCTTATTATTATTATTTATTTTAAATTATTGTTTTCGTTAATAAGTTCCCTCCAAAGGGTGGGGGTAGACTTGCTCTATAAATAAAGTGACATCTTTCTTCTTATATTCAATTTTTGGAGATTAAAGAATGTTATCTTTATTTTCTTAAGTTCTTTCCTGTATCATGGCCACAGCCTGGCGGTGTTTCTCTTCTTCCCCAACCTTTTTCTGTTTTCTCCCTTCCTCTGCAATCAAGAACTTGCCGACTGCTGCTGTCTGCCCAATCCAACCCCTCAGAAGTGCCGTTTGCCACCTTTCCGAGCGGCAGACTTGCTGTCCCTTGTCTTCCAGGTGCCAGTGGCTGCGGTTTGCCTCTTACCCTAGCCAATCTGGATAGTCCAACTGTTGTCTAGCTTCCTAGCAGTGGTTCTCTGAACCTGCTGTGAAGGCTGTCCAAAGGCTGTTGACGCACTCCTAGCTGCAGTGGATCTCCGAACCTGCTATCCTCCATCTTTTCCCTTCACTGCAAGATTTTGGTATCAAAGAAGGTTAAAAAATGATTGAATTGGAGAGAATTAAGGGAAGAGATAGTGCTCTGTCCAATTTCAATTTGTTGAACCATTGGCTCATGACGTTAATAGCAGCAAGAGACCTGCATGTTGGTGGTAGAACATATTATCAGGCTCTCTCCTCTCGCTTTCCCTCTTGATTTCATGCCTGTATGTAATTTTCTCGGGAATTTTCTTAGTCCCATACTCGTCTCTTTTGGTCTTTTAATCGAGCATGAAGCTGGGGGATGCTTAGTTGATGTGCTTGGGCTTGGCCTTAAAACCAATTATATATATTTTAATCTACTGTTACTAGCGTGAATGTGCTACGGGATTCCAAATGAATAAAACTAAGTTTAAAATCTTTTAGGACTTGATTTCTTAAGCACAAATTGCAAGTTTTCCTGGACTTGAGCTTTGTAATTGTCAAGACTGGTGAGTTCTAGGAGTATTAGTAATGGAAATTATCTCACAAGTATGTACTAAATGAGTATGCAAACAAGTTTAAAGGTGCTCATTAAGGAGCATGATTAATTGTATGGCTCTTAATAATTTAGCATACAAATTAACTTATATTCATTTCATACAAGAATAAAGGCTATGAACATTTACGTAGCGATTTGGTTGAACCATTCTTGATTCTAATAATGAAAGAGCACGTAATTGTGTCCTGAATGAGCAGCTTCATGGAGTTTGTTCTGCACCAGCGCTTCTAACAAGAAAGTATACTCGGGCCTCCCATTGAATCACAAAGACTGTTTAAGAAAATCTTAATTCTACTTCTTACTACTCATGAAATTAGTAGTTTGTGAACCTTAATAAGCAAACAAATAGATGTACGCTTTTTTTTTTAATTGATGACATTTGTTTAACTGAACTATATGTCTATACCAACTTTGATTAGCTACAATCCAAAGGGAGTTCAACCAAGCAAACACAAACTTTGCTTGTTCTTTCACTTATTGGTAAGGCATCAAGCTTACTTTACTAGTGTTCATGTGAACTTTTCAATATCTGGATTAGCTCTTCGTGTGATGGCCTTCTTCATTGTTGCATTTCCCAAGTTCGGTTCACTATATCCCACAAGGCATTGCTATTGTTATGATTTTCCGTTTTGGTCTCTTACATGTGGTTACGGTGGTTCTGTCCCTGACCACAGGTACAGCTGAAAAAAGAAGTTGAAGTTCGTAGAAATGCTGAATTGTTGGCTGAGACAGCAGAAGAAAAAGCGGCAACTGTTGAAAAGGAACTTCTTCTGGTTGCTGAGAAAAATGAAAGGGAGAAAAACCGTCTACATTTGTCTTTCTTGCATTTGCAAGATGAATCAAAGCTGTCTCTGTCAAGGGTGAATGCTGAGGTTAGTCAGGGGAAACTCTTTTGAATTATTTTAGATTTTGGATCTATTCAATTTCTTGATTATTTCAGCTTGAAAGAATGGGAATCCGAGCTGATAGCTTTGAGCAAGAAGCAGAGCTACTGAAAAAGAGCTTAGTGGATTTAAAAGAACAACTGAATGAGGTGATAAACTTTGATGACTTTACCATTATGCTATTATATATTTTGTAGTATTTTCTAATTTTACACTTGCAATAACCACCATTTCCACAACCCGTAGTTTTGCTTTTAGTTTCATTTCCTTCTGCGATTTCAATTTTCTTTTAATTTGTTCGGGTAAGATTTGAGAATTCTTAATTTTGCATTTCCTTTTGTAATATTGTAGTATTTCCGGTGTTAAGTACTTAAACGCTACTGAAAACAGTGTCTCCATGAGAAGAGTCAATTAGAGTGCAAGTTATCAAGTTGTGATTCTCCATTGGTTAAAGCCGGCCCCTCAGAGTACCCCACTTTGGTGAAGCATCTAAAGGATGAACTTCGGAAGGCTGTGAGTGTTTCAACTGTCATTTGGCTTTAAAGAGAGAATATTATTTGTATTTATCTCAGATATGTTCAATACTGACCAGAATTATCGGAAAGTTATAGTTTATGTTTTTACTGATTATAATAACATGCTAATCATATGGCTAATGAGCTTAAATTCTTTAAATCTTTCATTTGTTGTAATATACCTTTTAGCTTGAATTGTTCATGAAATTTGTTCTTTCCATTTCTTTGTTATACTGGTGTCAAGCATAGCTGTAGTTATAGTTCTTGATATAGGCAATATGACTAAAGGGCATGTCTGTTTTCTTTGGCACGAAAAATAGGTAAAAATTTCTTATGTGTTGAACAGGGGCGGATCTCCCTTTAGCTCAAGGGGAGCAATTGCCCCCCCTAAAAAAAATAATTTTTTTTATTATATGATTCTTTTAGTAATTTGGTCCGTTCCATCTATTTTTAGTCTTTATTACAAGGATTTTTAGGCATTTGCCCCCCATAAAAGTTTTAAAATACTATCGTCTTTAGGCAATTGTCTCCCAGCATAATTAAACACATTGTCTAAATGTGTTATTGTTAGGGAACGATGAACCAAATATAAAAATAAATAGTAAAGAGAATTCATCATTTTATTTATTAATTTGAATCTCAAAAATATCCTTACAACCAAAATTTGTTAGGGGGCGCTGCCCCCTTGGAGCCTTGACATATCTAGTAAGTGTAGGACGATCAAGGATATTAACAAATAAGCGTCGAGCTAAATTCAAGGCAACTCCAACATATATTTTGTAGAAATTGAATGATTAATCAATTACATCATTTTGATTTTTTTTGCAAACAAATCATCCATACTTCAACCTAAATTTTGTTTAAGAATAATTGTCATTATATAAAAGTTGATGATTTTTTAAAAATGTATTATGTATTCAAGCACAAATAATCATTTCACTAAAATGACACACACACACACAATATATATATATATATATATATATATATATATATATATATATATATATATATATATGAAAAAGAGACTACACTTTTAGTGACAAAATTATAAGACAATTTTTCTTTTTGGTATAATATCAAGTTTACTTATTATTTAGAGGCCTTAGTTACTTTTTTGTAGCTAAAAGATATATTTAGCGTTTCTTTTTCTCTATTTTTTTGTCATTATTGACCCATTTTTTTGTAGTGAAGAGTCGAGCCAAATGCGAAGCAACATCAACAGTTACTTATAAGTTTGCGCCCCTCCCCCCTCCGCGCCGAAAGTTAAGGCTTGTTCCGCCCCTGACGTCGAGAGAGCAACTTGCGAAAAATATCTATGAATTGGCTTATGCAGACATAATTAACATCTATTGTAGATATAATTAACGTCAAGTCATTCGATTATACATGTGTACTTTAGATTGTCTATGTTTCATTTTCTTTGAAAAAATAAGTCAAGAGATGAGAATGATCAAGGAAAATACAATAAAGTAGAATATTCTCAATATCGAGGAAGTATTTCAATAATAAATAATGGGGTAAACTTCAAAATGGTCCCCCGATTATTTGTATATGATAAATTTAGTCCTAGAGTGTCATGTTGTTTCAGTTTAGTCCATTGATTATTCAACATTGGTCGAAAACTGATTCATTTGGGACTAAATTGAGATCAAAATGAAAAATCATCTCATGCTTTGAAGCGAACAATCCAGAAAAATATAATCAAAGACATCATGAGATCATTCTGATATCATGATTTGAAGCAAAAGACATATAAAGAACTACATCTTTACTCATTTGTCATATTAGTATAAGCATATACATGCCTATATATATCGTCAATAGAAGAGAACAATACAGGAAAATATAATCAAACAAAATATCATCAATAATAAAGAAATATTATAAGAATAAATTGTAACACCCCACACTACCCTTGACTAGTACTGTAGAGTGTAACAACTACAACATATTATTTTCTTTCCATAAAGTTTTTGAAAACAGTTAACCACTTGCATAACTATACTACATATCTCATAAACCTTCATTGATACATTAACTGAAGTACTTCACATTTTTTTAAACTTCCACAACATAGTTACAGAGCCACTAAGGAACATTCAAACAAAATAATTCAAATGAGTGTTTACATACCCTTAGCTAATCCTTACTAACAAATATAGAAATAACACATAACATTGACGTACTTGAAATCTAATAAGCAACAACTTTATCTTTTCCTTTACCTGTAAAAACAGCCAGAAGAAAGTTCTGGTGAGCTATGAGGCTCACATAAGCTATGCAAAATTAAATAACAATAAAAATGAAGTGATAAAATGAAATACAATATTGAGCTAATCATTGCATCAACTTATCATTATTTGTAAAGCATCAAAAACACCATATTGAACATTATCTTTTATGTCATTAGAGATATATATTGAATATTTAATCTTTTAAAAGATTTGGCTATATTTTAACATTTTCAATGGAGTCCAGCTAAATCTGGCATTATCACCATTGAATTTCATAGAGGTCCCTTTTGCCCCTTTTACAATTCAGGTTTCATATTGGGTCCCTTTTGCCCACCTGACCATGTAGATATCATAATATAACATAGCCAATCTTTATTAAATAAATATTCAATAACTCTCATATTCATAATTCATCTCTTTTATCACTTATATAGCTGTACAAGTGTTATAAGAAAAGTTGACATGCATTATCTAACAAATGCAAACTTCTTTCTTTAACATATATCATCAAAGCGATTGAACAACATAATTGATCAAATATCATTTCACTTTCCACATAAAGTACATTTGTTTATACATGAACACTTCAATGAAAGCTATTATGGTTTCTGTGCAAGTATTCATAATGCATTGAATTACTCAAACCATTGAAAAGAGATAATAAATATAAAATCAGTGATTAACTTTACATAACTTACCTGCTTGACGAATCGTTTCTTCCAATTCTCTATTTCGCACCCTTCTACGATTGTAAGTCACTATAAAATCTCCTCTTTGCATGTATATGCAGATAATTCCTAATCTTCCTTTTTAACCTTCCTTCGCTTCACTTATTCCTCAATTAGTTTGTATACTTGCAATCACTATAAACCATCACAAATCCTATATTAATTACATAAAAATCTGATAACAGAAACCAATTACTTTCCTTTAATTCTTACTATCATACCTACAAT
The DNA here is from genome assembly GCA_016618105.1 of Dendrobium huoshanense. NCBI lineage: Eukaryota > Viridiplantae > Streptophyta > Magnoliopsida > Asparagales > Orchidaceae > Dendrobium > Dendrobium huoshanense. Next base: position 24,634,847 of record CM028358.1, on the reverse strand, counting down.
TTATGCACTAATGAATTCATTTTTAAATACTTTTCAAATCTTCTTCTCCCAGCATAGCCAAATTCTCCAATTCTTTGCTACAGAATCTTCTTCTATTAATTTGTATGCTTACACCAAATTATTCATTTCTGCATCGCCGAACTCCACTATGCAAAAAATCTTCCTATACCAAAGCAAAATATTGCTTCAGGACCTGCACTATTGAATCCCACGGTTTTCCAAAAACTCATGGTTCAAATTCTTCTGAAACGAAAATAAACTCTTCTCTTAATGCATACTTACACAACAAAGTATTGAGCCTTCTCCTGTACAGAAATTTCATCGATTTTGCTACAGGAATTCTTGCCGAACTGATAGGTTGCGACTCCAAGCACTGTGCCGAACTTGCTACAGGGTTTTTGTCTCCGCTTGTAAACCTCCGAACAAAGCTACAGTCCCGCAGAACAATGCATTACCGAAATTGCTTCAGTTTTTGGCTATAGTGCCGAAGGTGGAAAATGGATTTCTCGGTGGTGGAAACCTCTTTGGCGTGAGACTCAATTGCTGTCGGTCTTCTCTTGTGAAATTAAGGCTTGAAAATGATATGGATTGAAAAGTGGGCCCAAGCTATAACTGCCATTACTCAATCAATGCATCTGTTCAAAATAACTTATTAATTATGTTATTTGGCTTTAATTACAATTTCTATTTATTTGCTAATATTAACATAACAACAATAAATATTAAACTAACATATTTAACAGTTATTTACTAATTAATTTAAATTCTATGTAGTATTTAGTACTCACTTGATTATCCGTTTGGGTCTTACAATACTCCCCTCCTTATTGAAATTTCGTCCTCGAAATTCCTATTTCATGCTTCTCCAAACAAATGAGGAAACTTCTGTTTCAATTCTTCTTCCCTTTCCCAAGTAGCATGCTTTATTGATCTATGCTTCCATTTCACCTTTACAAAAGGAATCATTTTGCTTCTAAGTTTTCGAACATCCCTTTCCAAAACCAACTCAGGTTCTTCCACATATGTCAAATCCTTTTGAAGTTCAATTTCTTTCTCAGAGACCTTTTGACTTTCATCTGTAATCCATTTTCTAAGCATTGATATATGGAAAACATTATGAATATCAGACATGCCCTTAGGTAATGCCAGCTTGTAAGCAACTGGTCCCACTCTCTCGATGATTTCAAATGGTCCAATATACCTTGGACTTAGTTTTCCACCTTGGCCAAATCTAGAAACTCCCTTCATCGGCCTCACCTTCAAAAATACAAAATCTCCCACTTCAAATTCTATCATTTTATGCTTGGGGTCATAATATTTTTGTTGACGGTCTTGAGCTGCTTTTAATCTATCTTTGATCAGTCTTACTTTTTCAGTAGCTTGATCCACTAATTGTGGACCCAACAATTGTCTTTCACCAACTTCAAGCCAACTCAAGGGAGTTTTGCATCTTCTGCCATATAAAGCTTCATATGGAGCCATCTTGATACTGGATTGATAGCTATTATTATAAGTGAACTCGATTAATGGGACATGATCTTCCCAGCTACCTCCAAAATCCAATATACATAATCTTAATAAATCTTCCAACACTTGAATCAGCCTTTCTGATTGACCATCTGTCTGTGGATGGAATGCAATACTGAATTTTAGTTTTGTGCCCAAACTTTCATGTGTATTCTTCCATAACTTAGATGTGAAACGCCCATCTCTATCTGATACAATAGCCTTAGGAATGCCATGTAATCTGATAATTTCCTTCACGAATAATTTGGCCAATTTCTCCACTGAATCAGTCTGACGGATAGGTAGAAAATGGGCTGACTTGGTGAGTCTGTCAACTATCACCCATATGCTATCATGTCCTTGTCTTGTCCTGGGAAATCCTGTAACAAAATCCATAGCTATTTCCTCCTATTTCCATTCTGGAATTGGTAGAGATTGTAACATCCCACTGGGTTTCTGATGCTCAGCTTTAACAACTTGACATTTCTCACATTTAGCCACATAATTTGCCACATCTCTTTTCATTCCTAGCCACCAAAATGAAGTTTTCAAATCCTTATACATCTTTGTACTTCCAGGGTGAATGGAGTAATTGGTATTATGTGCTTCAAACAATATGTCTTGAATCAAATCTGACTCCTTTGGTAACCACAACCGCATATTGTACCTGATTGCTCCTTGTTCATCAATACTGAATTCCTTCTTTAATGTTTCTTGCACTTGATCCAGAAACTTTTGATATTCATTGCTTTTCTTCTGAGCTTCCTTAATTCTTTCTTCCAATGATAGTTGAATTGTCATCTGATTAATACTCAATATATTCTGATCTCCTTGCATTCTAACTTCTAATTGTAAGGCTTCCATTTCTTTAATCAATCTTTCCTCACAAGTCAACAAATTCAATTGTGTTTGGTTCTTTCTGCTCAATGCATCAGCTACAACATTAGCCTTTCCTGGACAATACTGAATGTCTAGATCATAATCCTTTATTAATTCCAACCATCTTCTTTGTCTCAAATTCAATTCCTTCTGAGTGAAAATATATTTCAAACTCTTATGATCTGTAAAGATCTCACATTTTACCCCATACAAATAGTGTCTCCAAATTTTCAATGCAAATACTACTGCCGCCAACTCTAAGTCATGAGTGGGATAGTTCTTTTCATGTGGCTTAAGCTGTCTAGAAGCATAGGCAATCACTTTTCTGTTCTGCATTAAAACACAACCTAATCCTTTTAAAGAAGCATCACTGTATAACTGAAATCCCTCTGTCCCAGAAGGAATTGTTAGCACTGGTGCAGTTGTCAAACATTGCTTCAATTCATGAAAACTCTGCTCACAATCATCAGTCCACTCAAATTTAATATCCTTCCTGGTTAACTTGGACAAAGGCAAAGCAATATGAGAAAAACCTTTAACGAATCTTCTATAGTAACCTGCCAATCCCAAGAAACTTCTGACTTCTGCCACATTTGTTGGTCTTGGCCATTCTATTACAGCTTTAATCTTTTCTGGATCAACATATATTCCTTCTCCACTGACAATGTGTCCCAGAAATGAAATTTCTTTCAACCAGAACTCACACTTAGAAAATTTGGCAAACAATTTATGCTGTCGCAGTAATTCAAGTACCATGTTCAAATGATTTGTATGATCCTTATCATTCTTAGAATAGATCAATATGTCATCAATAAATACAATAACAAATTGATCCAGATAACGTCTAAAAATTCTGTTCATCATATCCATGAATACTGCCGGGGCATTGGTTAACCCAAAAGGCATAACCAAAAATTCATAGTGTCCATATCTGGTTCCAAAAGCAGTCTTCTCCACGTCACAATCTTTCACCCTAACCTGGTGATAACCGGATCTCAAATCAATTCTGGAGAACACAGAAGCACCTGTCAATTGATCAAATAGGTCATCAATTCTAAGAAGAGGATATTTGTTTTTAATTGTCACCTTGTTTAGTTCTCTATAATCAATGCAGAGTCTCATTGAACCATCCTTCTTCTTGACAAATAATACAGGTGCACTCCAAGGGGATGAACTAGGTCGGATACCCTTCTCAATCAGTTCAGCCAACTGAACTTTCAGCTCTTGTAATTCTTTGGTTGCCATTCTATAAGGTGCTTTTACAATTGGATTCGTATTAGGCTGTAAATTTATTGAAAATTCCACTTCTCTTTCTGGAGGTAAATCCTTCCATTCTTCTGAGAAAATATCTACAAATTCATTTACTATAGGAATGGAGTGTATATCATTACTTTCCGCTTTAATTGCTTCTAACTTTGATAAGAAGATTAAGTCACCAGCTCTTAGACTTTTAAGCAATTGACTAAAGGCAATCAATGAAGAAACTACTCTTCTTTCACATTGAAAATAAAATACTTCATCTTCAGGCAAATCAAATCTGACATTCTTCTTCCAACATTCAATAGTTGCAAAGTGCTTGACTAACCAATCCATTCCTAGGATTATGTCAAATTCCACTAATGGGAGTACTATCAGATCTGCTTGAAATCTTCTACTATTTATCATAAATTCAACTGAGCATGTAGTACTGGCATTCAAATAATTACCCGCAGGTAATCTAACATGTAATCCAGGATTAAAAGAGACCAGTTCCACATTTATTTTCTCACCAAATATCTTAAATATAAATTAATGTGACGCACCAGAATCAAAAAGTACTCTAGCAGGTAAATCTGAGATAGTTAAAGTACCTATTACCACCTCAGAAGAGTCTTTGGCCTCTTGGGAAGATAAAGCAAAAACTCTAGCTGGTGCTGATCTGACTGCTTCACTTGAGGTTTCTCCTTTTATCTTCAAAGCAGGTTGATTCATCTGTGGTCTTGCACCCCTGTAATGATCTGCCCTTAGACTGCCTCTAACTTCTGTACCTCTTGGAACATTCTTTGGACAATTCCTCTTAATATGACCTGATTCTCCACACAAATAACATTTTCCTGAATTCATTAGGCATCTTCCTAAGTGAGATTTTCCACAAGTTGTACAAACAGGTATCACAGAAAACCTTGTAGACTGTTGTTGTTGCCCCTGATGAAATTTTTGCTTTTTGGATGCTCTACCTCTGTGATCACTCTGTCTCTTCCTATCGTTATTCTCCCATTTCTGCTTAACTACTTCCATGTCATTCTCCAATAATCTAGCACTCTCAACCAGTTCAGAAAATTCCTTTATGCGAAGAGGAATTAAAGGCTGTCTCAAAGAATCTCTCAACCCCTTCAAAAATCTGTAGCATTTTTCCTCTAGAGTACTAATGAGCTGTGGCGCATATCTTGAAAGAGCTGTAAATTCTGCTTCATATTGTATAACAGTCTTTGCTCCCTGCTTAAGGTTCACAAAACTTTCTTGCATTGCCTGTCTAGCTGATGGAAGAACATACCACTCTCTGAAGACTTGCTCAAATTCTTCCCCCATGATTTGTTCATCTGATTTACCTCTGAATTTCTCCAGTTGTTGTCCCTTCCACCATCTTTCTGCTTCACCCTCGAGCATAAAAATTGCTAGAGATACTCTTCTAGGGCTGCAAACGAACCGAGCCGAGCTGAGTATGTGAGTGTTCATGTTTGTGTTCATTTAATATCAGCTTGTTCAAGTTTGGTTCATGTTTGTTCGAGCTTTATTGTTTGTGTTCATGTTTGGTTCATTTAAATTAATGAGTGTTCATGTTTGGTTCATGTTCAGTTCATGTTCGTTGGTTTAGTGCTTATCGAGCTTGTTCGCGAACGTATTTAACAATTTTTTTTTTAACTATCAAACAAATACGTTCATGAGCATATCTATGAACAAACACATGTATAATAAAAGCAATTGTCTATGTAACAAAGACAATGATTATTTATATTTATTAATTTTATAGTCAAATATTAATTATTTTTATCAAGCTTATTCACGAGTTCAAAATCGAACACGAATCAAGCTTTTATCGAGCTTCTTATCGAGCTTAATGTCGAGCTTGTTCACGAACTTCAAATGATGTTGTTCGCGAATATAAATGAGCCGAATGCTTTAGTGTTCAAGTTTGTTTATTTAAGAATCGAGTATTTAAAATATTGTTCAAGTTTGTTTGTTTAGCTAATTAAACGATCACAAACAAGCTTTAATCGAACCGAACAACGAGTAGCTCGTCGAACGTTTGGTTCGCTTGCAGCCCTATACTCTTCTATTCTCAGGACATCTCATTCCATTTAAAACTTTCTCTATTCTAATTATCCAGTCCTCAGCACTTCTGGCATCCACTCCTCCCTTAAACAATGGAGGTTTTAAACTCTGGAAAAATTTTAGATGCTTATCCACTTCTGCACTAATAGGATCACCTGCCTCCATATTTGTACTACTACCAGGAGTGGTAGGAGTAACTGGTGTAACTACAGGTGGAACACCAGGTGTTGCAGATCCCACCATAGACTGCATCTTTTCCATCATCTGCATCATCATATTCATCATCTGCAGTTGCATCATATTCCCTGACATTGCATTCATAGCGTCCATTCCTACAGGTGTAGGATTTACATTAGGTGCACTGCCTCCTACCGGTGCCACATTTTCAGGATCTTCAGAGATCCTAATAGGTTGGGATGACTGACCTTCCTCTCGTTCAGGTATTCTTTCAGCCATTAAATCTGTAACACATTACATTAATAGTTATGCATATATATATATATAATCATGTGTTACTATTTAGACATTGTCACATTATCCTCATATAAAAACATACAAAAAAAAAAAAAAAATAAATTACACATGGTTTCATATAAATCAACTAAAATTAGACTCATTACTTAACTTAGAAATACTATGTTTCCTAGGCTCTGTAATAATTCTATCACATCAAATTTTATCCTCTTAAATAATTAACTTTTTTTTTTTTTTTTTTTTAATGCTTCCTTACTTGAATCCTCAGAATCTTAAAACATTGCTCTGATACCAGTTTTGTAACACCCCACACTACCCTTGACTAGTACTGTAGAGTGTAACAACTACAACATATTATTTTCTTTCCATAAAGTTTTTGAAAACAGTTAACCACTTGCATAACTATACTACATATCTCATAAACCTTCATTGATACATTAACTGAAGTACTTCACATTTTTTTAAACTTCCACAACATAGTTACAGAGCCACTAAGGAACATCCAAACAAAATACTTCAAATGAGTGTTTACATACCCTTAGCTAATCCTTACTAACAAATATAGAAATAACACATAACACTGAGGTACTTGAAATCTAATCAGCAACAACTTTATCTTTTCCTTTACCTGTAAAAACAGCCAGAAGAAAGTTCTGGTGAGCTATGAGGCTCACATAAGCTATGCAAAATTAAATAACAATAAAAATGAAGTGATAAAATGAAATACAATATTGAGCTAATCATTGCATCAACTTATCATTATTTGTAAAGCATCAAAAACACCATATTAAACATTATCTTTTATGTCATTAGAGATATATATTGAATATTTAATCTTTTAAAAGATTTGGCTATACTTTAACATTTTCAATGGAGTCCACCTAAATCTGGCATTATCACCATTGAATTTCATAGAGGTCCCTTTTGCCTCTTTTAGGGGTCCCTTTTGCCCCTTTTACAATTCAGGTTTCATATTGGGTCCCTTTTGCCCACCTGACCATATAGATATCATAATATAACATAGCCAATCTTTATTAAATAAATATTCAATAACTCTCATATTCATAATTCATCTCTTTTATCACTTATATAGTTGTACAAGTGTTATAAAAAAAGTTGACATGCATTATCTAGCAAATGCAAACTTCTTTCTTTAACATATATCATCAAAGCGATTGAACAACATAATTGATCAAATATCATTTCACTTTCCACATAAAGTACATTTGTTTATACATGAACACTTCAATGAAAGCTATTATGGTTGCTGTGCAAGTATTCATAATGCATTGAATTGACAGTGATTAACTTTACATAACTTACCTCCTTGACGAATCGTTTCTTCCAATTCTCTATTTCGCACCCTTCTACGATTGAAGTCACTCTCCTCTTTGCATGTATATGCAGATAGCTTCACTTATTCCTCAATTAGATACTTGCAATCACTATATCACAAATCCTATATTAATTACATAAAAATCTGAAACAGAAACCAATGCAATTTATGCACTGATGAATTCATATTAAATATTTCTCCAGAATATTCAAAATTATTCATTTCTGACTAACTTCACTATGTTTACTTGTTTGCAATTGAATCACGGTTCCAAAACTCATGGTTCAAATTCTTCTGAAACTAAACTCTTCTCTTAATGCATACACCCAACAAAGTATTGAGCCTTCTCCTGTACAGAAATCAGCGATGCTATAGGAATTCTTGCCGAGACGACAGTGTGCTTGCTAGCTCAAACCTCCGAACTACAGTCCCGCAGAACAATGCGGAAATTGCCAATAGTGCCGAAGGTGGAAAATGGATTTCTCGGTGGTGGAAACCTCTTTGGCGTGAGCTGAAAATAAGGCTTGAAAGATATGGATCTCAAGCTATAACTCCATTACTCAATCAATGCATCTGTTCAGCTTTAATTACAATGCTAATATTAACCAACCTAATGGTAGTATTTAGTACTCAATTGATTATCCCTTACATAAATAATTGCAATATGATAATTTAGATTGTTGCCATGCCTCTTGATAACCTCATAATCATTGGCATTTCATTATGGAATCTGATTAGGCCTCTTGGGGGGGGTTTTAGTTTCTGAAGTTTTGGTAGTTTTGGCCTTTAAGTCTGCCTTTAATCATTATTTTCTTATGCTTTCAATCTTTGAAAAACAAAGGAATGTAGAAAAAGTAAATCTTCTACTACATTTTAAAATGAAAAATCACGAAAGCATAGTATTTAATATTAACTGCTAATCTGACATACCCTAAATCTTATAGAGCACTTGCAATTAACTTCTTTTCATGCCTGTTTAATTTGCCTCCAAGTCAAATCTTTATCAATGGATTGTTGCTTACCAGCATCCTTCATTTCCTCAATTAACCACTTGCAATTTTCATCAATAGTATATTTTTTTGAATCAAGAATATCTTCAAATTGAAATTTCTTTTTAAAGTTTGGTTTTACTGATGAACACTAAATTATTTAAATGCTTTGGACCTAATCAATTTTTCTTCTTTGTATGAATCTCTAGAAAGTAGAAAGAAGTCATAATGAAATGCATATAACATATTAAATATTTAGAATATTCAAAATGACTAAATTGTTTACTTGTTTGAAGACACTTCAATTCCTCTCTCACTCAGCATCACTGTGTTAGACCAGTCTAGCCATCACTAGGCAAAGGGCCAACCTGGGTTTACTCCAGCTGAACTAATGGTCCGCCTCCACTGTAACCCAATATTTGAATTGGATTTTGATGTAGGCCCTTGTTTTTGGGCTGCTCTTTGCTAGCCCCTTCTGAGCTTACTCTTTTTTAGCTCATAAATTGAAATTATTCCGCTTCTTTGCTAGCCCCTTCAGTTCTCCCTTGGCTCCTTTCGCCATGGTTGGTTCTTCTCCCCTGGTTGCTTATTCTGATTCCCTGTGGGCACCTGTTCCGGTTCTCTGTTTGGCCCGTTCTTGTCCCAAGGTGGTCTCTTTGGCTGCTGTTGCTGGAGCTGCCTGCTGGCCTTCTTTATTCCCTATTTTGATTGGTTCGGTTGGAGGTATTTTGGGCTGTTTGGCTGCCCATTTTCTCATATATATATATATATATATATATATATATATATATATATATATATATATATATATATATATATATATAATATATATATATATATATATATATATATATATATATATATATATATATATATATATATATATATGATGTTTTATAAGCATAAAAAAGAGGATTATGTGAAGTATTTTTGGAGCAAAAAACCTTAGGGTTTTCTTCTTGGAAAAGCTTGCGAGCTTGTTCCTTTTCTCTTCCTCTTGGGAAAGCTTGCGAGCTTGTCATCTCTTCAACTTCGTCTTGGGCTTTTTATCTACTTCTTCTCTCCACAAGTAACAACCCCATTTGTATCTTTCTTCTCAATCAAAGAAAAAAGGAGACGATGGATGAGTTTTGGAAAGCTAAAACTTGAGGGTTTTTCTTCTTGGAAAAGCTTGCGAGCTTGTCCTCTCTTTGACTTCGTCTCGGGCTTCTTATATCTTTATTCTCTCCACAAGTTCCATGCCACTTGTATCTTTCTTCTCAAGCGATGTGAAAACAAGTTTAGGAGTTTTTTTTTTGTATGGTCGTCTTTCTATTATAAAATTTTAGTTTGTTTGTGTCTTAGACTTATGTATTTTCTTATTCTCAAAGAAGTCCTAGTTTTTATGTAATTTTGGCAATCTTTTGATTGCATCAATTTGTAATCAGAGCCTAGGTTTGTATATTCCTAGGTTTGTGTTTTTTTTAAGTATTTAGAGAAAAAATGGAAAAAGAAGAAAACGGTGAACTGGTTGTAGGGTGAAAATCAGCTAGAAAATCCTGAATTCCAAATCCCAATAGACAGATGGATTCCGTCGGAAGGAAGTTCAACTGATCCAATTCAAAACGAGTTATACACGCTTTAAATGAAGATGCACGTATGTACGGATCAATACATGAAGAAAAAGCGACTTTTGCATGATCAATTCAAGCAAGAAAGAGATTATTTTGAAGAAATATGTGGCCAAGATTCAAGAATTGGATTTGGATCCATCATCTCATCGGGATAAATCTAATGCATCCTTATCAGGAGATGAGCATTTTCAATCGGGGAAGAATCTGATGTAGGCAAAGGGGAGGGGGGGGGGGGGGGGGGAGATTATTCGCCTTGTTTTGGGGCTGCTGATGGGTTCACGGTTTGGGGCTTAGCTGTTCGGTTTTGCTGTGTTTTGGGGAGCTGCTTAGGTTCCAGCTCATTATTGCTGAGCTCTACTTCTTTTTCAACTCATAAATTGAAGTTATTCCCCTTCTCTGCTGGCCCTTCGGTTCTCCCCTGGCTCCTTTCCTCGTGGCTGGTTCTTCTCCTCTGGCTGCCTATTCCGGTTACCTGTGGGCGCCTGTTCCGGTTCCCTGTGTTGCCCGTTCCTGTTCCTAGGTGGTCCCTTCGGCGCTGCTGTTGCTGGAGCCGCCTGCTGGGCTTCTTTATTCCCTATTTTGATTGGTTCGGTTGGAGGTATTTTGGGCTGTTTGGCTGCCCCTTTTTTCCTCTATATATGTGATGTTTTGTAAGCATAAAAAAGAGATTATGTGAAGTATTTTTGGACCAAAACCTGCGGGTTTTCTTCTTGGAAAGCTTGCGAGCTTGTCCCCCTTTCTCTCTTCCTCTCCTCGATTTCGTCTCGGCCTTCTTATCTCTTTCTTCTCTCCGCAAGTGTCCACTCCATTTGTATCTTTATTCTCAATCAAAGAAAAGCTGTTTTAGGAGTTTTATTTCTTAAGTTCGTAAGCATCTTCTATACGTTATAAAGTTGTATTTTGTTTCGTTTTAAGTGTGGTATTTTGTCTACTTTCTTATTCTCAAAGAAGACCTAGTTTTTATGTAATTTTGGCAATCTTTTGATTGCATCATATTTGGAAGGAAGGGGTGGTTAGGGAAGGAATTAAGTTATGTATGGACTGTTTAGTAATTTGCCTTGTTATTTTGTATGCTTTAAGTAGAAGGGTTGGGATTAGGGTTAGGGTTACCTTTGATTTTCTTAATTCTATTGGTGCTTTGGTGTTTTTTTGGCTCTAGTGGCGTCTAGAGGGTTGGGAGAGGTAGATCATACTCTCGAATTGATGATCAATTGTATCTTGGTATTTTCCTTCCAATTTCATCAATACGTTGTTTCTTGCTATTTCTCTTGATTTGTGGGGAGAACTGTGGTGAGAAATAACTGAATTTCCCTTATTAATAAGTTTAACTTGAGTTCTACAAGTGTTGTCTATCAAATTGGTATCAGAGCAGTAGCCAGAGCTGAATTTGGGGCTGTTTTTGTCTTATTCCTGCAGCAGTTTTCCCCTTTAAACAGCTGTTTTTTGCTGTCTTTGGGGCTGAAATGCGGATTTTTGAGTCTAACAGAGATCTGAGTATCGATGGAGGTAAGAAGATTGATGCTTTGAAGAAAGTCTTGAGGGGTAGATGGGTCAAATCAAAGTGACGGTGAAACATAGAATTTCCTTCATGGAAGACAAATTCTCGGACCTACAAGAGATGGTGAAAAAGATATGGGATCTTCAAAACCAAATGGAGGCATCAGAGGTAATAGTGTTTGTTAGAAGAAATTCAAATTCTGATAGTCGTAGGGATAAAAATGATGTGGAGATCTAAGGGGGAGAAGGAAGAAAACCTAATCTAGAACCTATTTAGAGGGAGGAGTGGTGAAAGGTATTGGGAGAGGTGTGTATATGTTGGGTATGAGCAAAGGGGTGCTGATTTTGAAAGAAGGGATGTAGATTATGACCAGAGAGGTGCTAATTTGTAAGGAAAGGAGGAAATTTAAGAAGGGTTTAGTTACGAACGTGGAAAGGAGGATCGAGATACATGAGGGGGACCCCACCCACTTGGGGAAGGAAAAATTATGGAGGAATCAGGGTAAATGGAGGATATTTGATGGCGAGAAAGCTGAAGATGCACATCTTTAAGGGGGAGGATGCATACGGGTGGATTTACAAGGTAGATAGATTTTTCACCGTCAATTGGTTGATGGAGGAGGAGAGATTGACGACAACCGATCTTTGTTTGGAAGGGAAGGCATTGACTTGGCACCAGTGTAGAGACATGAGGCAGCCCATACGGAGTTGGAGGAAGTTTGAAGAGTGTTTATTGGAACTTTTCCAAACTAGCAGGAGAGGGGACTTCTATGAGAAATTCTTTGTCTTGATACAGGAAAGCTCAGCGATAGAATACTGCGAGAGATTTGAGTACCTAATGAGTCGACTGGATGGGTTGCTGAGACTGTTCTAGAGGAAAATTTCATGAAGGGGCTTAAGATAGAAATCCACGCAGCAGTTAGAGTAATGAGGCCTCGTGACTTGGGAGAGGCTATGGAGCTAGCTTAGTTGGTGGAGGATCAGAAGTGCCAGGAGAGGGGAGGCAGAGGCGGCAGTTCAGGTGGCTCGTATAGGATGACCACTACATTCTTAGCACCCAAAGGGCCAACATCGAGCAACCTTCGTAAGACCCCAAGGGATAAGCCTGTAGAAGGGGGAAGTTGGGGAAAATTCAAAAAGCTTATTGAGAGAGAGCTGCAGGAAAAAGGGGGCGAATGGATTATGCTTCAGATGTGATGAGAAGTATACTCCGGGACACAGATGTAGGGATCGAGCTTTTTAGGTTCTCACCGTGATGATGAGGAAACCGAGGGAGGTGGGAGTAAGGCATGGGTAGAAGAGGAGGACAACTTGCATCTAGGCATGACTGGGGGTTCAGGTGAGGGAGGATTTTCTCCCATTGGAGTTATGAAGCATTGATGTCATTATGAGAATGAAGTGGTAGACCTTGGAAAATACCAAGGTTAACTAGGGAGCAAAATTGTCCCCAATTATGTTGAGGGACTCTTTTGGTCCCTCAACTCTAAAAAAAAATCAATAGTCCCACCATCCAAACTATTTGATATTAAAATTAATAGTGTTAAAATTGTGTATTTTTTGAATTGTCCTTTAGAATTAATTGGCCTTTTATGAGCCTGATGTGAAACAAGTGTGAATAATATTTGAAAATAATGCATGCTCTTAAGTAATGAATGTAACAGTAAGGTTCACAATAAATATAAACCTATTTTTTAAAGATTTAATTTAGAAACAGTAAAATCAACTTTAAGTAATCAAGCTTTATTTAAGGTTAATTTGCGATTACAAAACAAGCTGAACAACACTTCTCGAATATATGAACTTTAAAAAAATACCTCCCATTGGTTGTTGCTCGATCGAGTTTAGCTAATCGCGTGGTGCCCGACCGAACGCGATGATTGGGCGAGTGGGGGTTTGGTGTTGCAATGGTTTTTCCCTGTTGAAGGACGTCGACTCCATGGATGGGTCTCCTTGCTGTTGCTAGGTTCAACTTTGCTAGAGATTGATTGTTAGGGGCTCTTTGGATGAAGGATTTAACAAGATATATGACGATTACAAAATTTGGCAGAAAAAACATGCGAAAGGGAGAAATATAGGTACCTTTACAACGAGTGAGCACCCGTGGTTGCCTCTGATTAAAATTTCGCGACTTCCGATCTGACAGAAAGGGAACTTCGTTGAAGGAGCAAAGTCGAATAGCAAAAAAATAGTAGAAGCGAAGAACACCTGACTATGGGGTTTGTTGTTGCTGGAGTTTGACGCTAGGCATCCACTAGAGTTCGTCGTTTCTAAAGGAGGCGAAGACCGGCTGGCTGCTGGGGTTCGACTTATCGGCAGTTTAACGCTGGGATTCTATGCTCGCCTTCTTTGATTCAGTCTGGGGTTTCGACGCTGCAAGGGGTTTAGACGCTGGAAGGAGTTTCACAATAGGTAAAGTTTTCCCAATTTTAATTTCGGCTCTTGGAATTTATTGTTGGTTTGATGGCGAATTTACAGTATTCTTTATATACCATCTTGTACTCGATATCTTCGTTACGTTTTTGTTTTTAACCATAATAAAAGTAACAGTGGGACTATTTTGATTTTTTTTAAAAGGTTGAGGGACCAAAATGATTTCTTAACATAGTCTGAGACAATTTTGGTCCTATTTAAAGAGTTAGGGGATTTGGTCCTTTTCTTGTTCCTTATATTTAATCTCATGTTCCATTTAAATGCTCCATAAGGGCCGATATGATGTTCTCGGCTTGAAATATACCTCTATATACCTCTATTTGTCTCTTTACCGAAGTAAATAAATGTGGCAAAGAGTTAGATTTGGATTGTAATTGTGTATACCTTTAAGTCGGATCTTTCCTCATGTTTGGATTGACCGATGCTAAATTCTTTGTATGTAGATGAATAAATTTCTTTGCATGTAATCTTTCATCTCATTTTGTTAACTTTTATCATTTATCGCTCTTATTGGTTGATAGTTTAACATCACTAGGATAAATTTCTTTGTCTGTGAATCACCTCATAACTTTTTAATAAATGCCATAATTGTTTTTGATCTATTAGAAATGACCTTTCTTTATAAAATTTAAATGAGAATTCGACTTTTAACATGACACAATGTAGAAAATGGATTCATATAGCCGACTCTACGTAGTGGGATAAGTGTTTGATGCTGTTGTTGTAGTATCAATCATTTGAGAAATAATTTAATTTAAGAAACATATATACTTCATGAATTTGATAGATGATTATATCCATCATAGAAAGAATATGAACTAAGTTTTAAACAAATTTTATCCATTTAAAAGCAATTTTTTAATTTTTATTAAAATCATCTTATAACTAAATGTTGTTGCTCATTAAATTTAAGATTTTTTGAAAATATAATTAAACCTTTTTCAAAACATTTTGCATTTACTAATTAAACCATTTTCAATAACTTGAATGATTTATATATAAACTAAAGGGCTGTTTGGTTTAGTGAAAAAGAAATACAAAGGAAATGAAATACAATGTAAAATAAATTAGTACATTCTAAATATTTGTGGATAGATTGATTGTTTGAAAAGTAAATGTAGTGGAATTATTTTTCAAATGTGATTGGGTGTATATATATTAAATTAAAAAAAAATAGTGTATTCTAAATGCTTAGGGTTTGTTTAATTTGGTGTATGCCGAGTAATGTAAAAACACTGCAATCAGATACATAGTTAAATTAGTAATGATAGGATAAACACAAAATTACCATTGTCATTTCATATTTCTAAAATGCTTTTGAAGACCACTGTTTAAAATATAAAACTTTTAAGTCATTACAACACAAATGGATTAATCTGTCAGTAAGTTCACTATATAAGAACATTTATTGAACTCCTTTCATATCCATCTTTTTTTTTGCTTCCACAGGTTTTGAGAAGAAGAAATGAATAATTATTAGGTTTTTGGATAAGTTGTCATATATAGTACTAATCACTTTCTCAAAAAAGTCAGGAGTACGTGATAGCTCTATCATGAGTTTCGGTGAATATTTTTTTTGAAGCCATTGTTATGCATTGAATTACATTAGCAACTTTAGTTACGTTATCAACCATCTTAACAATATAATTACAATGAGATCGCTCAACACCACGCTTCTTATTCTTTGTACATTATCAACCATCTTAACCATATAATTATCATGTGTTTCTGTGAATATCATTTTTGAAGCCCTTGTTATTCTTTGAATTACATTAGCAACTTGAGTTACATTATCAACCATCTTAACCATACAATTACCACGAAATCTCTCCAATTCTTCTTATTCTTTGTACGTTTGGCACATCCCTTGGAAGATGATGGTTTGATTGCTTTGTCATTCCTGTAGAGTCTTCTGTAAGATCCACTTCAGCCCAATGAGTTAGTTGGGACGCATCTATGCCAGTCTCTCCAAAACTTGAGGATTTCTTATCCTCTAAGTTGTTTTATTGAGTACCAAATGGAGTTTGAGAATTTCAGACTTCGCCCGATCACCAATTACATGTCCTTCACCACAAACTTTCTCTAACTTTATACTTTGTTGGTTGAAATTAGGCAGCAAAAATAATTTTGCCATTTTATTACCTAATGGAGTTGATCAGGCTGGTATGGGCATGTGCCATCCAATGCCCCTACATAGATCAGTCCCAGCCCTTTCCACCATTACAACTACCGACACCTTCATGTATTTCATTAAACCATTTCATGAGCTAATCTATATTATGAATTTCCAATCAAGAATTGATTATTCAATATCCCTTATAGCATCCTTCTTTGAAATTTGTGCCATATGCCTAATTTAATGAACTTCTTATTATAGTCCTATTTTGATTGCCATTGCCACTGCTTCTACTGTCAACATCTAAACCGTAGTCATTCTGTTAACATCTAAACCGTACTCAATACTTAGTATTTATTTATTTTTTCAAATTAATAAATATTTTAAAATTATTTTTTCTCCTCATTTGCAATTAGGGACTTGTGAGTTGCTTTAATAAACTATTATGTTTTATTCCATTGATTTGAGAAAGATTACTGTTACTTTCACTTGTTTATTTCTTCTTAATTTATTAATTGTTCAAGTTTTTATATTTGTTACTGTTACTGTCACTTGTCTTATGTTTAAGTGATATGTTTTGGGTTCTTACTGGCATACTTGATTTTAGTGCCAAAATTCTTACGTCTAATTGTTTTTTGTTTTCAGTTGAGTCAAGGTCATGTCCCTTAATTCTTGATTCTGGGCTATGTACCACAACTAAAATTTTATTGGATAAGCTTTTCATATATTATTTTTGCTTATTTATTTCATGTTCTAGCCGACCCCACTTAGTGGGACAAAGACTTGATGTTGTTGTTATTGTTGTTGTATTTATTTCATGTCCTTTTAGGAGGCTGAATTACTAGAGGCCAAACAATTAAAATCTTTTCGTATGAATAAAGAACTATTGATAGAGCAGCTATTGGAGGAAAAAGGTCACAGGCAGAAGGCAGAAATGGAGCTTAATCAATTACAGGAAATTCAAGTACATGCTCATATGCTAGAATCTGAATTAGCATCTTGGAAATCATTGCTGAATCAGATACCTGATGTGTCATGCCATGATGACATACCCAGAAAATTTGCTCTGCTGCAGAAGTATGTTGTGCACTTCTATTATTTACTTATTCCTCTTTTTTTTTTTTAATTTATGACATCACTTACTCTTTTGCTACCTTTTTCCCTATAGAGCATAGCTTGATGTTTAACTATTATTCTTTACGGTGAGAATGTTGTTCTAATTACGTGCCATGCATCTTATTTGTCAATTTTTTCTTTGTATGTTTTCAGAGAAACAATTGAAAGTATGCTTAAAGTTGGTGAGACTAATGCACGTTTGAAGGAGCTTCGAGTAACCTTGGAAATGGCAAATCTTAATAAAGAACATGCTGAAAAAGAATGCAAACTAGAAAAAGAGAAGGCCGAATGTGCGTCTTTAGAGGTTAAGAAGCTTGAGTTGATGGTGAGTAGTGACACATATCCTATTTATACACTCTTTCCAGATACTTGTGACTTGACATGTTGAAGTTCACCTTTTTGCAAGATTCTCCTTATTTGTTTTAATTTATATGATGTATTTTTTTAAAAGAAAAATCTGTTTAATTCATCTAATTCTGAAAGGCTTATCTCGCAAAGGCATTGTTATATTGATAAGACCGTTTAAATGTTGAGTAGAATGTGGGGCAGTGAGTAAAACCTAATCTATTCTCCATGTAACGCACTGTTTATCTGATTTTCTTCCTTGCCCAACTGGAAATTGAGGCTTGGATTATGGCCTATTGTATAGTTTATGGTTGAGTGATTGCTCTTGAGAAATCTTGAAGAGAGAAAAACACTACTTTAAACAGTAAAATACGTTAATTATGAAGAGATTAATTTGAATTAGGCTTGTATCTATACTGTGCCCTTGGGTGACATTATGGGGTTATTTGACCACATAGTAGGCATTCAAGAGATGCTAAGGAAATAGTTCATTATCCTCACGAGTTATTTAGTCAAGCAATAAGAAGGGAAGTACATGGAAAGAAACCCAACTAGTCTTAAAGGACCACTTTTTACATTGTTCTCTATTGGCTTCTCTAAGGTTCATTGTGCACATTTTGCACCAAAGTTCGAGACTATACACTTAGTTCTAGGCCAAAGCCAATCACTACAATGTTAAGGCTTGGGATTGCTCGTTGTCATTGCCTTCCTTAATGTTAAAGTGTTAGCTTTGAGCTTTTAGTCTTTTACAGTGTCACACCCCTTTATTTCACAAATTTTAACCTTTATTTAAAAAATATAATCATGTTATCTTAATGAAGCCCAATAAAATATCATACTTGAACCATCATTCAAAAGTGGAAGCTGACCGAATTTTTTTATTTCTAAATACATTCTTCTACAGAGCAACATAGGGAAGCCCAAAATATGTAAATATGAATATATTACTTACCTCATATCAGACCCCTCTCACATTAATAAAGATAAATATGAAATAAAAATTGAATCTGCCACTATTTTGGCTCGACATTATTTTTTTCTTTTCCTGTAATAACATCCAGAATTAAAATCTGGTGAGCTATAACACTCATAAAGATATGCAACTCTAATATCAAAATTAAGTGCAATAATTCACTAATGAATATGAACATCAATAGGTAAATCAAATGAGCATAAAAAAATATGTATAAGCTACCAAAGTTACAGTAAAAGTAATATAGAATAATATACAGGGTATGATTCTTACCATGTAACATGTAAGGATGATGCTTGCCTGAATTACCCATTCAATTATATGTTGTATAACATTAATAGTATCATTTTATGCTAGTTGTAGTACTAGGTAATGCATACCATTAAAACATTTAGTCACAGCTATCAATTTCTATTTATTTGATAACTTTCTTTTTCAACCCCAGAAAATGTCATATCGAGATTTAGGTTTTTCAGCTCGTAGGCTCTCAACTCTCAAGGTCACATTGCCTCTGCCTCTAGAGCCCTTAGGCTCTACCAACTATAGGTCTCATAGCCACAAGCTCCATGGTATTATGGTCACATTGCCTCTACTGGGTCGCATTGCCCCACCTACCTGTTTTCTAACATGATATTTTCTTAAACTTATTTAATCATGGCTATTTCTTCTCTTTTGAAAACAATCTTATATATATTACTTATGTGTTTGTCTACATTTATACGTGTACACAGATAAACATTACTGAAATTTGTATCAATGTATTAGTATATAATAAGCATAACTGTATGATTCATATTTCATATTTTACCCTATTGCACGTGATAACGTATGTCAAATACTCACAAATCACAAGGGAGTACGTGTACAATGGCTGTATGAACCACAGTTTAGACTAATAATTATGATCATATAAGAGTCCAAGAGTAAATATCACGAATACACTACTTTGCTACATAATTAAAGATGCATATCTTACTTTCTTGGCACACTGACTCACCAAATTGGGCAACTTGCATCTGTCTACGCTTATAGGGTACCTTCCAATTTTCCCTTCTCACGCACAATTAGTTTACAATCCCCCGTTGCACAAGGAACATCCAATCAATAACTGAACATGATTAAAATTGAAATGTTAATTATACCATTCCTACAAATTTTTCCTACAAAAACATAATAACTTCTTACTTTTTTTCTCCTTTGCTCCTTTTCTTCTCTTTTCTTCTATTTCTTCTTCTTCTTCTTCCCTTAATTTTACTGACCTGTCACATGTTCCTACCCCCAATTCCTATCAACCCTAACCTTTTCCATTACCTAAAAATGCAACAACTCACACCCCCTAACTTCCTTGCCACTAACTCAAATCAAGAAACCAGCCACCCAACAGCACAAACCTTCCTTTAGATAGCTCCCAAAACCAAAACAATTCAGCACTTACCACCCAACTACAGCAGGAATCCGACTACCTCAGCTGAGCACCCTTTGGCCTCCTCAAACTCCACTCAATTTCCCCCTTAACAGCTCCTCAGCTTGAGCCCAAAAACGTCCCAATTCCAGCTCCTCTTGATTTCCTCCCGCGTCACATACCTTTCTCAGCTCTCACCTGCCCCCACCTTTCGGTTTGCTCCATCATGCACAAAATTGAGAATGGCAAAGACCCTTTTTCTAATTCTGTTGGGAAGGAAATACACTAAGTATAACTAAGGCAAGTTAAATTCCTTAAATATCCTCTTCCAAAACAATGCATGCAAGCCAACTGTTAGTCCTTTATTACCCTTGATACAATAATTGTCATATTTAAACATTAATCAATTTTTTAATTTTTTTTAACTTAGGAAAAAAATGCAATCTAGATTTAATTCTCTAACTCTCAAATCCTTCACATTTAGGCATATAATGCTATGTCAAATTGCTCCATTTGACTAGTAGAACATAATGACATAAAATTATTTAGATTTTGTAAATGTTAAGATTTTGGGTATCTTAAATTGAGTCAAATGTGGCACATAGCTGCTCACATATGGGTTTTACACCCAGTATGCCCGAAGTTTTATGGTTAGAGTGGTTTGGTGAGATGGGGATTGATAGAGAGAATTAAATTAGGGTTTTTAGCAAGGAAGCCTTGGCAAATGTATGGCGATATACGATTTGGATCAATGGTGCGATATTCGATTTGGAAATTGTGTGCTTGTTTTTTAAAAAAAAGTGTTAAGGGGTTTAATATGGCTAATCATTAACCAGTATTGGAGTCCAATGGTTGATGCTTCTCTCGTTGATTCACAAAGCTACACGTAGGTGGGCCCACAAACATCACATGCACAAATCTCAATCCATTACATCCTATGGCATATGATTGACCGACTACCATCTCAGGCGCCACTCATTAGCAATGATTAATTATTGAGAATATCTTAGTTGTTGAATCCAAAATGAAGGGTTGTTGCCAACTCATCCTATATGCGCATAAAATTGGAAAAATAAAGGAAAAAAAAAAACGAAGTAAGAGTTTTAAATAAATAAAATTATTTTTGAAAATATAAATCCAAAATTATAAAAAAAATGCAAAACAAAGAAAATTCAAATATGAATTCCTTCTAAATTCATATAGTTTTAGCAAATAAATAAATAAATCATTAAAATTTCTTTTGTTCTCGAATATAAAATAAGCAATGGATTTTCACCTAAAATTAAAAATATATCTCTTAAAAATAATCTAGCGCTCCAAATAATAAGTGGAAATTGGTGTTATGGTACTTTAGTGAAAATCTACTTTGTAGGACCCTTATTGTCTATTAATTAGACTCATTTATGTTGAGGTTTATACGGCGTATATATTTGACATGTTGAAAACTTATTTTAGGCTAACGTTTTATACACTCAAATTAAAGCTTTAAAATGTCCATAAATCCTAAAATTAGGAGTCTTTTAAGGTCAATGAACTCAACAAATCATCACAATGTCCTTGAACTTCAAATATTCATTAAAAATTCACTAGACCTTGAAAAACTCCAGAATTTGAGCCTTTGAGGGATGCTCATGACATGACAAGGGGCATAAGATTATTTGGGTCGGGTTGACCCAAATCCAGAATTTTTTGGGTTGGATTCAAGTTGGGTTTTGGGTCAGGTCAAATATTGACACCCCTAGGCATAGGATTATAATTTGCCCTAGTGAAGCTTATAGGAAGGCAAGTCATCATCTAAACTCTTGAACAAGTTTATCTTTAAATAAATTCAATAGATTTCTAAAAATTATGAATTTAAAGCCCTAGGTCGCTTCTTTACATGCTAAGTGACTTAGTTATTAAGAGTTGGTTATCTACGCAATTTTCTTTTTTCAAGTAGGGTTGTCTATTTTGGAAAATGTGATGGTTATTTTGTATTTTTTTGGTTATAAGGCATTTAAAGGTGTTTCCTCTTATAATTTACTCATTCATCGAATAAGAAATCGGACGTGCTAATTTTTCTTGGGAGAATTCTCTTGTTCTTGGCGCTGCTGAGGAGTGAAAATGGTTTGTGGAGTTTTAAATTGTGCCACAATTGACTGACCTGATCTCAACTTATCTCAGACAAATAGGCTAGTTGGGGAATAGTTGCAAGGATATTTGGATTGTAATGTCACGTTGAGAGCGCTGGAGGGTTCTTAGCCTGTTGGATTTCAAGTGCAGGTCAATTTTTTATCCGCCATAGTGATTGTGATGCAAGAAATAAACTTCACATGATCCAATTGCAGTACAAATCTAATTTCTTGATTTTCTGTTGGTTCTCTTTTTGATTCATCTGCTCTCTTCATTTCTTTTAGTGTCAATTTATATCATAGCATAGAAAGTATGCTACCAGGGAGGATGTGCAGATGGTAGAATTTGATGAATTTTTGACTACATTTCCCATTACAAAATGACCCCAATTTATAGGAGTTTAGTATCTTAAACATTTACTTTAATGAATTATTAAAATTCAATAATATTTATTTCAATTCATCATTTGACCTTCTGAAAACTCCATATATTTTTAGAGAACTGAGAGAATAATAAATGAGGCTATAAATGCTGAAGGTTTCTCTCAAAATTCTCCATAAGGAACCCTTAAACTTATTGAAACCTATTTATAACTTCTATGGAGCTGTCTTGATAGTTTTGGTTCTTCAATTAATGATTGAAAAATGAATGAAAAATTTGGTCTTCTTTTTGTTTGACCTTTGGAGCATTATTGTTTGACAGTTAATGAAGTCAATTGAATGGTTTGAATGTTATGGTCCAAGTACAATTGGGAGTGAGGAATCATTATTTATTGGAGTGACACTTATAATTATAGAGATGGATGATTATTGTTGAAGTTTGGGCACGTAAAATGTTATCGAACTAATATCCGTCTATAATTGATTGAAATGAAGCAGCAATTGAGGCGAGCTTAAATAGTTGGGATACTACTAAATGTAAGAAAGTGGCATGTCTTCTTCTAATATAATCTTTAAATTTGTTAGATGCAATGTTCAGTTCAAAGATATATTTCTTGAAAATGTCAAGCTTAATACTCGGGGTTATTATTTAGTGAAACATTGCTATAAAACAGGGCATAGTTGTCCATCTGTATAAGCTTAATTCTGTTTATAATGTGTAATTATTGGTTTTCCAGCTTTCATCTGTTTCTGAAGAATGTGAAAAGCTAAAGAAGGATGTTGTTAGCTTGACTAAGCGTAAGAGTGGACTCTCGAGCAGTTGTCAAACAACTGAAGCAGTTAGTAAGGTTGGGCATTTGTCTTTTTTTTTTTTTTTTAATTCTTGATATAATTACTTACGGTTGCCTCTCTTTGCTTTTTTACTGTGATCACAGGACCTAGAAACATTACTTGAGCAAAAAGAACATTCTATTCGAGGACTGGAGAGTAATTTATGTCAACAGAGGGAAATTATTAATCGTCAACATGCTGAAATCAAATTATTGAATGAGAGTCTCAGTGTTGAAACAAAGAAGGTGAAGTCACTAGAGAGGGAGAATGATCGGTTACGATCTGAGATTTCTTTGCTTGAATCGAAGGTATTTTGCTGATTCATTAGTAGAAAGGTTTATCCCGAGTCTCATTACAGTTATCTTGTTTGTTTTCCTTTATATGTCTAATCCTTTTTTTAAATTTCTTTTTTCTTATGAAGTGCAAAGTGCAAACATTGGACTTCTTAGATTTATAACTCATACTATTATTCTGCATGTGACTTTTTATTGATTACCAACAACAATTTTGAATTATTTGTGTGCCCATCTGCTTTTATTTTGTTATTTTATTTCTTTCTTTCTCCGAAACATTAACGGTCTGAAGTCTCCATGGCTGGGAATCTATTTTCATACTACTATAGAGTCAATAAACTATGCTGTTTACATATATATATATATATATTTTTGGCGCTTGGTAGAGGTGGACCATTGGGCGCTATTTTAAATTCTCTCAAGTTTAATAGATTTCAGTTTGTAATGCCAACCCTGCATTAGTGAAGACTGCACCGGGTAAGGCTTTTCTTAAATTTAAGACCGTTTTTTTGGGATAGTTCCCACAATCCTTTTCTATATGTTCAGTGACTATAATCTTTCTTTTTAATGATTAGTGTCAATGTGGTAGCTGTTTATGTGCTTATATATATATATGATATTAGCATAGATTCTTTATACTATCAAAGCATTTCAATTAATTATTATTATTTATTTTTATCAGACTTTAATGACCTTAACACCCTAAATGAAAATAAAGATTTCTGTTTTTATCGGCGTATTAGTAAAACTGAAGTTAGAGAGGCTTTAAAGAATGGTTGAAGTTAGAGAGGCTTTAAACTGAAGTTGGAGGAATGCATCGGGCTTGTTATGTGATAGAAATGTACCCCTCAAACTTAAGGGAAAATTCAATAAGATGGTAGTGAGGCCTGCAATGCTTTATGGTGCTGAATGTTGGCCATTAAAAAGAGAAGCATAATACTAAGTTAAGTGTGGCAGAGATGAGGATGCTCAGGTGGATGAGTGGCTTTACCCTTAGAGATAGGATACGAAATGAGCATATACGTATAAGGTTGGAGTAGCTCCAGTAGAAGATAAGATTAGAGAGAGTCGCCTTAGATGGTTTGGTCACATTGAACGGCGGCCTTCCGATGACCCGGTTAGGAGAGTAGAGGTATTAGATTTGACTTATGTTAAGAAAGATAGGGGTAGACCTAAAAAGACTTGGTTAGAAAATATTAGGAATGACGTTTCTTTATTAGATTTAAACGAGAATTTGACTTTTAATAGGACACAATGGAGAAAAAGGATTCATGTAGCCGACCCCACGTAGTGGGATAAAGGCTTGTTGTTGTTGTTGTTGTGGTTGTTGTTGTATTTATTTTTATCAGACTTTATTTTACTTATAATTAGCAATACGATCTTTTGTAAGTTGTCTAGCATAAGTTTGGTTATTATGCTTATTTTTTATGCTATATATTATAAATGGAGGTCAAATGGGTCACGTAAATTCATGCTATGATTATTGAATGAAACAATCCTTGACATGTTTTTTCCCCTTTCTTAGCTATGTGCCTGATTCTTCTTGCTCTTCTTGCTTTTCTATTCTACTTCTCTATTTCTTCTTCTCTTCCTTCTTCTTCTTCTTTAATTAGAATTCTATTTCTTAATATTATTCGGCAATCATTGTTAGCAATTAACAATATAATGATCAATGATTTGATGAAGATCAGTTTCGCGTCATCTAATGAATTGTAAATGGGATGTGCTTTAATTGTTTGTTGGCTGAAGCCCTTGGCCACCATAATTGATGCACCTTTTTTCTTAAGATCCTCAGTGGATCATAATTAATTTTCAAATGCTAAAATCCAGGCCAAATCATGCCCTTTGGAGTTCTTTTAGTCCTAAAAAGCATTATTATCACAATTGCTTGCTCAACGTCATTTCTCTCCTATTCGTCCCTTTGCTCAACTAATCCTATTTATCTCTTCTTTTTCTCTCTAACAATTTCATTTAAAAAAAAAATTCTATATAAAGATTTATTTTAAATTTTCTAAATTAAATTCCAAGTGTTTTTTCAGAATTATTTTTATTCCTAAATTCTAGAAAACCAAGCTACCCAAATTCAAAAGGAAAGAAAAATCCCTTTTTTACTTGTCAGGTCCCCTGCTTTGTCCCTCTTGAATTTCGTATTCTCCCCTCTAAACTTGAGAAAAATAAGCCTTCTTGAATATTCTCACTGCCAGAATCCTAGTCTCTACTTCTAGAAAAATTAAGAAAAAAATCGTCTCTACCTATCCCCTTCATGCTATCTCCCAGAACAATTGATCACCACCGAACAACATCTCTACTACAAATATAAATAGTAGAACCCTAACTCTAACCTAATAAACCCCAACTGTTACAGCCTAAGCTGTAAATTAACCAAGAGGCTTCAAATGAAAGAAGGTTTTTAACTTTACTGTATATCCATATATTGTGTATTAAAATAAGCAATGTTGAAACTAAACATCGAGGGAGAAAATAATATAACTGGCTAACTTCTTGACGATTGTTACTTGACTATAAATCAACAAATCTAATAAAGGGAAAACCCTTTAAAAAATAAATTAATATGAAAAATATGCCAACAAATATCAATGGAAAATGATATATGAATTCAAAAGGAGAACAGAAAAGAAAGCTCTATCTTTAAGAACAAAATTAATTTTTACGTGGATTTACAATTGATAATCAAAATTTCTAACTATCAAGTAAAATTGAAGCGCATGACATTTAGTTATATAAAATTGTTATGCCATGTGCACTTTAATGTAGACTACAGAAATAATGAACATCTATATCCAAATAACTCATAAAAGAAAAGAACAATCAAACAAAATAGACTTAAAACTTAAAAGCACAAAAAAATTACCAAATTGACATATTAATCATGATAAGATGAAGTAAAATTTTATTTTGATCCTCTTCCCATAGCAATAAATTTTATTGGATCAAGAAAACAAATTAATAGTTAACACTACAGGCACATGATTATAATCATTAAAAAATTAATTATATGATAAATAGAAAATGACTTTTATGATAAAATTATATTTAAAATTATAAAATTATTTCTATTACTTTATTTAAAAATAAAGTTAAAATCAGCTTAACAGGTTTATACACTTCTGTTATTCTTAGTCTTGTAACAAAAAATATACTTTCTTTAATTTTTATTTATATTTAGTTATGCCTAATATCTTATTATTATGATTTAATTTTATTTAAAATTAAATGATGGATCATTATTGACTTGTGAGCTATATATTTTAAAGGTACAATATGTTATGCATTTATAGTCACCCAGATATATATGATAAACTTACAAATATTCTATAATCATCATGAATAAGACAAATATTTTGTTATATCACATGAAGCGAGATAAATCTTTTTATAATTGAAGATATACACATTATGCATGCAATAAAATCTAAGAGTTCAAGAAACATCACAATCTCAAAATTTTTTAACAAAGTTATTTATAAAATAACAATAAATATTTGCTATGATTTCATATTAAGTTGTCCCAAACATTTCTTGCAGCTACATTATTTGTTGTAGTTTGCTCATCCCAAAAACTTCATTAAGTTTGAGTGTCAAATATAATCAAATTTCTGATTTTTGGTATATAATTAAACATCTCATATAATTTTGAAAAACAAAATATATAATTTTAAAGAACAAAAATTTCTTGTATCTACATCATTTGATGTAGTTTGCTCATCCCAAAAACCTCATTAAGCTCGAATATCATCATTATATTTCTAATTTGATTGTATATAATTAAATATCTCCTATAATTTTTTAGCACAAAAAAATATTCTAAATAAATAATCAATCTAAGTCTATATATTTTTATTACTTTAGCAAGAAGAACTCAAATCAAATACTTTAGGATACTTGGAAGAAAAAGCTAAATCTAGTAATCGAGGGACTAAATTGGGGCAATCTGGGACTAAATTGGACATTTATTGCTAGTTGGGGGACTATTTTAAGCTTTTACTCTTATGACACATTATGGAACACTAGATAGACATTTCAACATATGATGCTAATGACTAATTCAAAATTGCACTAACATAATGGACTGTGGTTACTCTTGTTCATCTAGATGCACAAAAAGAAAAGAATTAAGAGTAAGTGTAAAAAGAAAAAAATGTAATTAAAATTAAATGAAATGAGGATGATTAATTTTTATATTGAAATATAACAAATTAAGGAACTACACATTGCAATAACACTGTACAAAAATTGATGGATTCATTGTTGTATTATGCAAAAGCATGATTTTAATAAGAAAGCTATATAAATGAGCTGAATTACTAGTAAATTTAACAACGTTTCTTCTTTCATTCACTTGTTGCTATCACCAAAGAAGGTAACAAAGAGAGAAAACACCACCTGAAGCAATATGCACAAATGCAATGCATTTAAGATCATTTTCTTTTTATGATTAAGCTACATACAACAAATTAGT
Source organism: Dendrobium huoshanense (assembly GCA_016618105.1). NCBI lineage: Eukaryota > Viridiplantae > Streptophyta > Magnoliopsida > Asparagales > Orchidaceae > Dendrobium > Dendrobium huoshanense. The sequence goes on along the minus strand of CM028358.1, from coordinate 24,606,763 downwards.
AGTTAATGACATGAGTTCTTGTGAAGCAGGAACATGTGCTTATGCAAAGTTTTGTATATTTTCATATACAAGAAATTTCCAAATCATATCCATTGATTATTTCAAAAAGAAGCTCATTACGAAGAATAGAATAGTAATGATCTATCACTTGATGTAGTGAATAGATAGGAACACATTCCTTATGAAGAACTAAATATAGGTAAACATAATAATAATAGATTAAGGGTGAGAAGGAAAATTGATAGTGTCACACTTCATTAATTTATGAAAGATAAAAAAAAAATTGCATGAATTAAGTGAGAAGAATAACAATTGGTCATTTTTGTAAATATCTATTCCAGTCAAACCCTATAATTGATGCCAAAATAAATTATATTGTGTGCTTGAAATCCATATATAAATGATTGGCAATCACCATGATAAAGAAAAAAAATCTTATATTTGTTTTCAAGATAATCCATCTTGAGATACAATAATCAAAATACAAGATTTATATTTCCAGGAAGTTTTTGTTAGTATCTGCTAAGATTTATCTCAGGTCAGCATGCCTCAAGGAATATATATCTTGGGCTTAAATTGCAGACCCTCAGATCCATATACTTTTGTGTTTTATTCCGTTCGGTCTAGAAGGCCCTTTTTGGACATTCTGAAGCCTTTTTTGTAGAAATTCGGATTAGAGAATAAGTTTAACACTTTCAATTAGTATACTTGATTTGTTTTTCTTTTATTATATACAATATGGTTATACCTAAGCTTACAACTTGGATGAAGGATGGAACTCAGTTTCATAACTTGTCTTTTATTGTCCTTTTCAGCTCGGACATGGTGATTACTCAGCAGCAAATACGAAAGTACTGCGGATGGTGAATTCTTTAGGCATTGATAATGAAGCAAAGTGCACTATAGAAATCTTGCGTGCTGAACTCCAGAAAGCTAAGGCAAAGTTGCAAGCTATTGAAGAGCTAAGTGGACAATCAGGTATTATGTTGTCTTGTTTATGCTTGCTGCAGTGAATAAGAATGAGATGGCATCCTTAAAATATTGTTTCCTAGTTCTCTTATTATCATTGTGCTTCTGATGTCTGCAGGAAGAAAGGAATATGTGTAATTATTGTAGTAAATCTTACTTGAAGTGTATAGTTGCCTCTAGTAAAGTCAGCAATGCTATAAACCAGAGTAACTAGTGATGTGTGACAAAATGCATTACAAATGAAAAATTAAGTGTGATTATATTAACTATAATACAAGCATAGGTTTTTAGAATAATTCTTGATGAATGTCAATGATTTCAGAGTTAAATATTTCAATTTATACTTGAAGCTTATTTGATTGCATTTACTATGAAATGCAAGTGAAAAGTGATTGAAGTGGACCACTGTCTTTCGGATTCATGGCAAAAATGTCAAGTGACATCTTCCCATAGAGAAGTACAATTCTTAGTAGTTTGACTTCAGATTCATATAGGATCAGATTTACACTTTTAGGAGTTATTAAAGATGAAAGTTTGCCTTATGATGGAAGTATACTGCGACTAGCATATGCATACAGGCATAAAGCTGATGCATAAAGAAAAGCTAATTTATTACATTATGTATGATAATATTCATTAACATACAGCATGTATACATAATGCTTAATTATTAGCTTATTTACGTAATACGATATATAATTCAATTGATATGCTGTAGGAAAGCGCACAATTATTGGTTGGGATTTTCAATGGAAAATATGTCAGAAATCTCAAAGGACTTTCTGGTCAGTTTTCTGTTGGAAAATTATCCAGGTTCAAGTGACAGATTTTTCAGAAGAAAATCCATCGAAATCCTACTGTCTTATCTTCTCTTGGTCGACCCTCTTCTCTTGGCCCTGCCCCATATAAAAATTCCTCAATTATCTAGGGGTATTCCACACAACGTTGGCCACCAATCACAACAATTGAAAGCCTTGGATATTAGAGCTAAAGCTTGAACATTAGCAATTTCACCATAAGCATTTTTTGAGACTTCAATCTTTGGAACTTATGATTGATGGATCTATCATTCATCTACTGTGATTTTGGTCTTGGTTAGTATTCATTATTTATGACTTAATAAAATTAAAGAAAAAATTAGAGAATCTTGAATGATTGTGATAATCCTATGATATGCTTCATCTAGTTGTCTGTACCTATAAAAATGAACTATTATCATTGTGAGAGCCTACTCTCTTAAGCCAGTATTGAGAGAAATCATTTTAAGGCATTGATCCGCATATAAATCAACAAACAACTTTGAATGGTAACCCACATATTGGTTCCAACCTTATATTGCTTTGGACTAACTTGTAATTTATTTCAGGAAGCTTATTTTGCTGAAAAATTTAATGATATTAGCTTGCCCAAAAAACTTACTGCTAAAGCCTTAAAATTTTTTAAATACATGCAGAACACATTATCTTGCATTAAGAATCTTATGAGAATTTTCCTTGAATATTATGCCACCCAAGTTAGTGTCTATGGATCAACATGAGGTTATAACCAAAATTGTAGAATGTCGTCAAGGGTACTTAAATTTCAAGCCTCGGTTCAAATTCTGCTATATTCATTTCTCAATATCAAAATCAAAATTTCTCTCTCTATATATGTATGTATATATATGGGCATCAGATCCAAAGCGTTGTTTTCCATAAGAATGCTTGGGATAAAAACAGGATAGTCTCACTCTTAAATATATTTTACATCATTTTGACAGATTGAAAATGCAAAAAAAAAAAAAAAGTGGAGAAATTTAGGAAGTTGCTTTAGATAGAAATCTCAGTCATCTTAGGCACCTAAGGATACCTTGGAACTTGCGTGTTTGAAAGGATTGGTTGAACTTAAGTCGGGAGTTTAGTCACTGTTCTGCAATGTGAATTGGACTTAGTTTTATTGGTAAAGTTGCCTACTTCAACCTCTTCCTAAGATCCCGTTTTAGCAGGAACTCCATGCACTGGTATGTCTCTTTACTTAGTTCCGTGGTGAGTTTTATTAGTTTTTGCATACTTATGTTATTATTAAAAGAACATTAGCTGTTGTGTTACAAAGTGGTAATATTTTCTTTATTTCACAGACTACATTTCCATAGTAGTTTGGAGCCCCTCACAGTAAAATCGAGCAAAATTGGTCAAAATCAACGACCGACATCCAAAAATTGACGTGCGATGCCACCTAAATGGCTTCCAATCGCAAAATGGGATTCGTCATTGCGTTCAGAACGTTTGAGTAATCTATAAACGATCGTAATTTCGCCCAAAGATTTTCATACCGGAAAATCAGAGCGAACCCTAAGGCGACGTCGGACGCAAATCAAGGAAAAATGAATTTTTATGTTGTTTTATTATCTCTGTAATAATAAAATATTATTATTATTATTGTTAAAAAATAGAAAATGTACATCGTACCCGCTATTTGGCGCTGATGCCGACGCCGCCCAAATCCCACGATCTCTGCTCAGTTTGCGCTCTTGCTCACGTCTTTAAAACGATAATGAAGAGGACTTCATTGTTTCCTGTTCGTCCATGCTCTATGCCTCTTCTTCCACTATCGATCGAGCACACATGTGTTGAGTCCAGTAATTAGGTTGTTAAGCCTAAGTAAATGTCCCAAGGCTACCAAGAGGGGGGTGAATTGGTAGTTTAAAAATTTTAAACCCTCTTTGAAGATTAAGTTGAACCGAAATAAAATTTCTTTTAAATTTTGTAGAAAAATATTTTTCAACCACAGAGTTGTTAAAACTGAAATTTAAAGTGCGGAAACGTAAAAACAATAAAGTAAATGACACCAGATTTATAGTGGTTCGGTCTATAACCAGACCTACATCCACTCCTCAGAGACACCCTCTGAGTATTGCACTAAAACCAATAGTGACTCTCCTTTAGCACCCACAGCAAGGCGGAGAAGCCTTTACAACACACTCTTTTCACCACTACCCGGCGCGGCAGAGAACCGTCGTCCTTTTACACAATCCACAGTGCTGGCAGAGAACCGTCGTCCTTTTACACAATCCACAGTGCTGGCAGAGAACCGTCGTCCTTTTACACTTCTCCTAGTGTGGGCAGAGAGCCCTACGGCTGTTCACACTCTCCAAGTGTCGGCAGAGAACCGGACCGATGTTGTTGAACTTCACTTGAGAGCCTTCAAAGGAGATGGGAAGAAATAAAGAGATCTTCTTTTTCAAGTAACCTTGTGAATCCCTCACAAACCCCTCACTTGATCTCTCACTCTTCACTCTTACAATCTCTCCCAAACTCTCACACTCAATGACCCCTCTCAAGAGAAAACAACTTCAAAGGCACTTGTAATAGTTTCTAGGACTCCTTATATAGAAAGGACATGAAAAACCGTCCAAAAAACTGCTAAAAATATGTTTTTCTGCGCACCGGATCGTCCCGTACGAACCATTTGTTCATCTGTACGAACCAATTTCGTCCAGGACGAAATTGGTTCGTCCCGGGACGAAATTTGTACGAACAGTTATATCAAAAGTTGGTTCCTAAAACTGCAGAACGTTGCCAGAAACTGCCATAGTCGGTTCCCATCGTCCTGGACGAACTGGACTTCGTCTAGACGAAATTTTTACAGAGAAACTCGTCCTGGGACGAAAAATGATTTCGTCTGGACGATCATTCCTTAGAAAAATTTTTCCGTTCAGTTCCTGTCCGTTCCATTGCTCTTACAAGGAGATAACTGATCTGATCGTCCCGTACGAACAATGTTCGTCCCGTACGATCAGTATAAAAACTTTTCCAAGATCTACTTTAAGTGTGTGTAAATTTATTCACTCAATTACAATCACTCCCTCTCAAATTTAATTTAAATAAAAAGTACAAGCTTCAAATTCACAAAGTATCTAATGCTGAATCTGATTTGAAGTCTTCGTAGTCTGGGGTTCGATTTTCCTGAAATATTAGTACACACAAGATCGAAAACAAATCTTCCAAAAAATATTAGGAGATAACAACACATAAAACAATAATATTTGGAATCATCAAAACTATACAAGTTGCAAGAATGTAAAACATGCAAATAGCAACTTTCCTAACAACATGCACCCTTCCTCTATGCCTGAATGTCCGATTCGATCACCCAATCGAACCTAGCTACACTCTTCAACCTTCGATCCTCTTTCCTCCCATCTCTGCTTCCACGCCCAAGATCCTATCTCCACTCTTCCCTATCCTGATTCCCTCAAGCCATAGCCCGATTCACATTACCTGTTCCAATCCCTGAGACACCCGCCGACTCCCTCGTACATACGAAGGCCGCAGACTTCCGATTGAATCAACCTCACACTAGTAGCATGACCTCTACCTGCTCTTGCCAATGCTTCCTGTGCCAATCTTCTGTATGCGACAACTTGATCGAGCTCATTAGGCCGATCCTGATCCCAACCAAGCTCGATCGATTGCACTCCACTAGGCCAACTTTCGTTCCTGAAACCCCGTCGAACACAACTGAGCTCTCCAGCTGCTCGATTTCATGATACAAGTCTTTGAACTCGATGCTGGCCTCTACTCCGACCTCTATAGTAGTAGTTCGCACACTTTTTGCACCCACAAAGCCTAGCCGATTGATCCGACTCCTGCCTCACACATTGCAATCAACCCTTTGACCGAACTTCTCTATGCCAACCCCGACACTCTCAGAAGCCACAAGACACGAGATCAACCCATTAGCATGATCCCCTTTTCCTCAACCAAATGAGCCTCGTCCGCTGGAGCCGCGGCTCCCAGACAAACAAACCTCAACCGAACAACTCCTGAGCTCACAACTTCTATCGAGTCCTCCCAACCAAGCTCGATCGATCGCACCCACCTGCCAATTCCGACTCCTCCACTTCAGCCAGCCATCTAACCTAGTTCTCCAAGTTTTCTCTAAGCTCTCTCTCTCTATACCTTTATTATTATATTATTATTATTATTATTATTATTAATTTGTATTATTAAGTAGTATTATTATTTATTGTTGTTATTACTATTGTTTAAAAAAAATAACAAAAGAAAAAAATTTAAAAGAAAAAGAAGAGAGATTTTTTGTGCACATTTTCGTGGTTGCTGCCATCGACTGTTATGCTAAGGTGTAATGATTCTTCAAACACAAAAACTCCAAATCTCATTTTCGGTGCTCACGGCGCACTGGGGGACCACCTATGCACGCGTTCTTTTAGCATGGTGGGATGGATTCCAATGCGACGTTTGCGGCGAGGCGGGTAAGTCTTGTACACGTCTTTCTTGACGTGACGGGCAGGCTAAGACTCCTCAAATTTCCCCTAAATATGGGATATGCTGGGAGGCTGTTGAAATTTGAACTGACAAGAGACTTGACTTTAACAAATCACCGGGAACAGAACTTGCAAAATAAACAACAGGGAATTTAACCTTAATCTTTTAAATTCAAATTGAAGATACAAAGCCTAAATTACGGTACAAGTCATTCAAATGAATAATCAGTAAACTTATGATGGACAAATTGACAAACACCACTTACAAGCAACAAATAACAAAATTGAGGGGAATATGGTGATCACATCACAAACGATGATCTGAAACACTCACTTATGGACAACAATAATTGATGCAAAATACTCCCCTCAATCATGCTTACAAACAAGCAGGGACAACTGTTAACCTCTGTACAGAAGAACAAAGAAAATGGGAAAATCCTGCATACATAAATCTTACCCGTTGGATCCAAGAATTCGGCTGCAAATTCCGCTGAAATCAGCGCCGAATCGGTCTCTTCTCTCATATCCCACATCTCGCCTCGATTTCGCTCCTTCCTCCGCCTTTAAAACGCGAACGAAGGGTTCATTCCAGGAGCTCTTCTTCCCACGACAACTCCTTTCTCTCCCACGCGAACCCAAAGCCCCTCTTCCCGATACCACTCCTACCTCAACCGAGCAAATCCCAATCTCCACTTGACTCCCGATCGGAACTCTCCAGACCCGATCTCCCTCCATATCCTCTTGCTTGTCCGGCTGAGAGAGAGAGAGAGAGAGAGAGAGAGAGAGAGAGAGAGAGAGAGAGAGAGAGAGAGAGAGAGATCCACTTACCCGAAGGCTTCCATAGCTCCATCCTTGCCTTCTTCCTCTCGTCATCTTTACCTATAGCCGACCTCCTCAAGCCGCAAAGAGTAATCCCGCTCTCAAAGCCGCATACGACCCCTCCATCTGCTGTACCCGATTCCCTCCTCTGCCATTCACACCTATCCCGCCGCCCTCTCTGCTCTTACCTGATCTCCCCCTTAGTTATAGGTGTACTTTTTTTTTAATAATTAAATTATTAGTTATATTATTATTATTATTAGTGTTAATATTAACATTAATAAATTATTAATATTAATATTATTGTTAACAATAATATTTATATTAATATTCTTATTAATGATAATATTACCATTAATAATAATAATAACTTTATAACTTATTGTTTATTTTTTTATTTGAGATTATTTATAATTAATTTATAATTAATCTCAAATTAAATTCATTTAATTTATAATTAATATTAAATTAAAGTATAATTAGTTATACATTAAATATAACTAATTGTAATTAATTTATAATTAATTATAAGTTAAATATGATTAATTTATAATTAATCCTAATTTAAGTATAATTAATTATTTGATAAATGTAATTAATTATAATTAATTTTTAATTAATTATAAATTATGTTTGATTAATTTGTAATTAATTTTAAGTTAAATATAATTAGTTGTAGTTTAAATATAACTAATTATATTTAATTTATCACTAATTATAAGTAAAAAAAAAATTATTCTTTTCTCGTTGCTTGCAACGAGCCGACAAACCCCCTATACGCCCTCGTAGCATTGTAGGGAGGGAAACCGGCGCGGCGCTTGCGGCGATTTAAGAATCCCTCTTCAATGCTAGCAACGAGTCGGCATACCCCTTGCGCGCTCAAGTAGCGTTGTAGGGAGGGAAACCGGTGCGGCGCTTGCGGCGAAGGGGATAAAAAAATGTGTTCTTTATTTTTATATGAGTACTCCCAAATGCTCACGTAGTGCTGAGGGGGAAAATTTGTGTTCTTTCTGACATGTGCTTTTCTTCTTATAAAAAAAAAAAACCCTTAAACGCTCACGTAGCGGGCGGGGATAAAAAAAATACATTTGCAACCGCGGTGTCATTTTGACACCTACCTGAAGCGCTTACGTAGCGTCGAGGGAAAAGGTTGCCTCTTGGTTTTTCCCCTAAACGGGGGAGACGCCTGGAGGTTGCAGAAATTTGGATCGAAAATTCAAGGACTTGGACAAATTTGGAGCTTGATTTGAACCATAACTTGAGCATAAAATCAAACTTAAATCAAGTTTAATCAAATGAAATTGAAATGAACAAGGTGAACTTTGACATTGAACTAATACTTGTGGACCGAAGCTGACAAAGAACTCGAACCACAGGGGACTTGGACTCAAACTAAACTTGTGAACATGAGTTGAACTTGTGCCTTGAGACTCAAACAAGGGCATGAATTGGGACTGAATTTGGTTGGAACATCAAATGAGCTAAATGAAAACTTGACTATAACTTGTAAGCTTTGATTTATAAGCTTGGACTTGATTGGAATCAAATCCAAATGAGAAATGAACATGAGCCCAACTTGATAATGACATAAAATTTTAATGGGATTTTTAAAGAATTTTCATTTTCGAATACAAGTGTTAACTAGGAGATGTCATTCAAGCCCTATGCAAATGAATAAGGATGCTTGCACTTTGACATGGAACCCCTTGAACAATAACATTCAAATGATTGTAAGTGGAACTGCAAATCTACGAAACCTTCAATAGAAGTCATGTTCTATTCATGAAAATTATGCCAGTGGAGAAAGTTGCTTGGAAGGGACAAGGGATGTATAATCAATATGTGTATAAAAAGGCATACCACACCTACAAGCATGAACATGAATCTATTACATATACATGATCCACTTGCAAATAGATGCATTAGAATATCTTAGTGAGTGCTAAAAAAATCATATACCGATGATGAAGCACCCATATCAATCTTGCAAAGAGATGTAACAGTCTCTACAAGTGATATTTATACAAAATCAATGTGGTATACCCACAAGTGAAGTAAGATTTGTGGAGGATACAACCCTCTTTCTACCAATGTTGCAATACATCAGTCCTATCTACAAGCTATGGCGGAAGATGTATCAAAGGCTTAATGGATCTTCTACCTACAAGGGAGAATATCACAGTGAATGCAAGCTCCTACGAACTATTGTAGGAGATCTGTTATACACCCAATATACTGTTTACAAACAAAATACAAAAATGATTGTATCAAATGCAAGATCCTACGAGTCATTGTGGGAGACCCGTCATATACCCCATCTATTGTCCATAAGCAAAATACTAAACGACTACACTGCAAATGTAAGGCTGGAGATTAGTTAGTGCACTACGATCCACCTGTAGAAAGCAACAGTAGTGCACGACAGTCTACCTGTACGAAGCAGCGAACAACTCTATTCAGAAGCTGCTACGCCACGCCACCATATCCGCAACTTCTATGCAAGCGGACAGAAGACATCTACAAATACTTTCAAAGTAACTCCGCACGTGCACCGTAGTTTGTATACACATAGGTACACTAAAAGGGGTAAAAGAAATCAAACTCCTGCTTGGGGCCCGACGAGCATGTTATTGGTACACACGTGACGTTTAGGGATACTACGCGGGTTATTAAATTTGAACTCGATCCTCCTAAGCGGGTAAATAAGAGTCGATAAGGTTCAACAAATAATTACAAAATGCCCCCCAAATACCCGCATGGGGCTCGGTGAACATGTTATTGATATACATGTGACGTCTAGGGATGTTGCACGGGTCAATAAGTGAATTCTAGTTCGAACCCGATCCTTCTATACTAGGGCTGCAAGCGAACCAAACGTTCGACGAGCTAATCGTTGTTCGGTTCGATTAAAGCTCGTTTGTGATCGTTTAATTAGCTAAACAAACAAACTTGAACAATATTTTAAATACTTGATTCTTAAATAAACAAACTTGAACACTAATGCGTTCAGCTCATTTATGTTCGCGAACAACATCATTTGAAGTTCGTGAACAATCTCGACATTAAGCTCGATAAGAAGCTTGTTAAAAGCTTGATTCGTATTCGATATTGAACTCGTGAATAAGCTAGATAAAAATAATTAATATTTGACTATAAAATTAATAAATATAAATAATCATTGCCTTTGTTACATAAACAATTGCTTTTATTATAAATGTGTTTGTTTATAAATATGTTCATGAACGTACTTGTTTGATAGTTAAAAAAATATCGTTAAATATGTTCGCGAACAAGCTCGATAAGCACTAAACGAACGAACATGAACTGAACATGAACCAAACATGAACATTCACATACTCGGCTCGGCTCGGTTCGTTTGCAACCCTATTCTATACGTGTCAATAGGAATCGACAGGGTTTGAATCTTCAAATAAATACATGGTTGTGACGACCAGTATATTTATTTTAATACATTCATATTAGGCCTTCAAGGTCTATAATCAAAAGAATTCACAAATAAAAGCATAGAGCCTACGAAACTCGATCCTCTGTCGATAGCCAAATAGAGTAGACAAAGTTCAAGTTACAAATGAAAATTTCCCCAAATACCTCGATGATGGCCGTGTTGAATGTTTATCTCAAACAGAGGGTTTCACAAACATTTTTAAATGTCCACAAAAAATTCAAAACTCCACCAAAATTCCAAAAATCTAAAAATTCTAAAAATATTTAATATTGAAATAAACTATCAATCGCTTAAAGCAAAATCTATCCATCCTCCGCAAAAGTTTGCCGGAATGGACAAATTTAAATACTTCTGCTCACAAAGAGCCAAATGCATAGTCGAAAATATCACTAGGTTCCATTCTCAAACAGTCTCCTGCCATTAAGGACGTGGTACGTGTTCTCTAACCGGCAGTTTGTCGTCAAATGACACCGCAGGATAAACGGTTATGACCCGGGGCCCTCTGAACCGAGTGGTTTTGCCGCCAAATGACATCACGAAATACTGGTTATGGCCAGCACCAATACGTTCCTTAATGACATCAAATCCTTGAGATATGAATTAATAGGATATGATTGATAGGGCACAAAGCTCTCTGTTAACTAAGGTGGATTCAAATTTGTCCCTTTAGACAAACATTCACCCCAGGTCTATAAGGTACTCTTCGACGAAGCAACCCATGGCTGCCGAAAAGGATCCTTCTGTCAGGTTGGGTGGACTATCTCCTCTGACTAATTAGACCAGGGACCACGATGGCCCGGGACGACGGAACCATGGGATCTTGATCGGGTCTATCATCCATTCCCCCACCATCCGCTTTAAGTGCAAGATGGTGCAATTTCTTTTTTAAATATCAAATTTCTCAAATTTCACAAACTTCCAAACATTTCAAATACCTAAACCCATTGCTGCTACTATATGCCAGATAACATATATCTCTACACTTCTGATTGACGACTAGCCTTAATCGAAAGTTCTCTCTTGTGATCGAGAGGGATAATTAACTATAGGGGCTTGCGCCTATAGGAAACCAGAACTCAGATCATAAAGTCCTCACAAAATGAGGGCAAAATCTCTGGGTAGTGTCTTATCTACAAACCCGTCTGCCTTCCAAAATTTATCTCAGAACTTATCAGTTAAAACTCCCTCGCCGAAAAGTAAAGCATAATCAGTGCGGTGGGGAGGCTGAGGCCGAATTTTTGAAGCCTAAAGATTTCTGGCGACTCCGCTGGGGTTTGATTTCTCTTTCCATCTTTGGCTAGTCGTCTCAGTGTTATAGTAGCAGCTATATCAAATCATACTCAAAATTTTGAGTCTTTCAAAATGATCATTCAAAAAATTAGATATTTGAATTTTCTAAAGAATGATCGTTCAAAATTTTTTTCATTGAGATAACGTATTTAACAGTATTTTAGAGTTATATTATTTGAATTGTTTGCTAATGTTATCTTCTCTTATTTTTGTATTATGTGCAAGTCTCTGCATTTTGAAAGTGCGGGGTGATGTATCAGATTCTGATTACTAACCATTATCTTTCATTTATGCAGATGGATCTACAGAACACCCCTTTTATCGTCCAGCTGGGACGAGGAGCCAGGATTCAGCTGGCTAATGCTGTTATTGAGACCGACAATACTGGAGCTACCATACAGTTTGGTAGTATTGATTTTCCTGCAGTTGTTGCAAGAATTGCCTGAGCTCCTATCCGTCGCGACCTACTGCCGAAAATCCTCTTGGTAGGATTTCTGTGTTCGAGAGGCTGTCACAGCCTGAAATCTTAGCCACCAAGAGGATTGTGGCTGATGGAAGAATCTCTGTGGTGATTGCCAACACCACTATTCTGCCGACCAGGTTATCTACGTCTGGAAAGTACGATGTTGAAGCCTCCTCATATGGAGGAAGGCCTACAAGGAGGCAAAGAAGAAAGATGAATGCTAAACTCCGAGCTCAGCAGCAACAACTCCCTTTTCACACTTCAAATTTATCTTCCTAAGAGCGTGAAGCCAATTTTCCTACCCGGAACAAGTTTTCTAATTTGAAGTGGGTCAAAAGAAACAGCTCTACTGGGGAGCTAAAAAAGTCCTTCTGGGATCAACGACCTGAAGCTCCAGCCCCTCTCAGGAGAAGTGAACTTGAGACTCTATCAGCTCGAGTATACTGAGTACTGAAATTAGTGAAAGAGAAGGGTTTGAAGAAAAAGAAGTTCCAACGGCCTTTGGTCATCGAGGCCAGGAGAACCCCGCCAAGGGAACGCCTATCTATTGCGGCGGAAAGAAAAGAAAGAAGGTATACCCTGCGCGGTAAACATCGGGGTGTGACACCTGAACTATATGTTCAGGGATCCGCCGCCGGAAGGTCCGGTTGAAAGGAAAGCAAATCTGGAGGCCAAGGCCTCGTAGAGAAGAAAGAAAAGAAAGAAGAACTGATCTAGGCGTGACATTCGGTACAGCTTCCCGGAGATCCGCTATCATCTACAAAGAACGTCAAAAATGGGTCCAAAAAGGATCTACAATAACTCCCCTCCAGACGGTAGACACCTTGAGAATCCTCCAGGGGATCCCCTCGCTTGTTATCCCCTCCAAAAGAAGAAACCAACTTTGACCGCAGCCTGCTGCTTGAAGAAGTTTCTTTGCTGAATCAAGAACCAGAGATCTAGTGGCGTCGCCGCTCAGAGATTCAGGTACTAGAAGAAAACATAGAAAAATAAGAAAATATAGAAGGAGAAGAATACCTGGAAGGATAAGAAAATATAGAAGACAATATTGAAGAAAATATGGAAAAAAAACATTAATGAATTTATGAAATAAAACCTAGAAGAAGAATTGGAAGAAACAAATAACACCTTGGACATGGAGGTGGTCTATATGGTGAGACACATCAATGCTAATGATGAAGCCTACTATGATGACGGTGAAGATTATGACGATCAACAACTGCCGGTTAGGCAAGTTTATCAATGTCGTCATGAAGCTGGGTCCACCACTGGCAGAGGTGGTCATTCCCAGCAGAAGAAGAAAAAGAAGAAGCCGAGGAGAATCCCTTTGCTGACGATAATGTCACACTTGCAGACATGCAAAGATATATAAGGAGACAAATGAGAGCCAAAGATAGAGATCTCTCAGTTGAATGAGAAGATGACTGAGATGATGACTCAGATGGGTGAAATGATGCAGATGATGCAGTGAACTGCCGCTGTTGGTGCCATGCCCAGACCTTCTACTGATCCTCCAAACTTCTAAATGCCTCAAGTCTTGGGAGTACGAGGTATTCATGAAGGTGGTCATGAGGCTCATAATGTCATTCGTCAGTCCACTCCACAAAATGCTGCAAGTACTTTTTAACCTGTAACTGCTGCACAGTTGGAAGGAATAATCACAGAAAGGATCAGGGCTATTATAGCCGTTGATCAAGCAGAAAAGTTAATTGGTAAAGGTCGTTCGTATCCTGCTGAACACGACTAATTACCGTACCCGAAAGGGTATTCGATCCCAAAGTTCAACACTTTTAACAGTAATAACAACCCCAGGCAGCACCTGTCACAATTTAAAGCCACTTGCGGGAACACAGGAGGCAATGACGCCCTACTCTTTCGACAATTCGTCAGCAGTTTGACAGCAACTGCTTTTGAATGGTACGTTGAACTGCCAAACGACTTTGTAAAGACCTTTGCAGAGTTAGAATCTATGTCCGTGAAGAGGTTTGCTAGTGCAACTGAGAAGATCACGATCGCTGACCTCGCTTTGGATAAGAGAAAAAGAGAAGAATTAGTGACCAAATATATCACTCGCTGACGCAACCTGAGCATGAAATGTGAACAACAGCTTGAGGAAGAGCATGCCGTACAGTTGTTAATGGCAATATTGATGACAATATGCAACCTTTCCTGTGCATGGCTACAATCAACACATTTCAAGACTTGCTAGACAAAGTGGCCAAGTTTGAGAAATTGAACTTGTCAAGACAAGAAAATCACTCTGATAAGCCCAAGAAGGCTAAGGCCCCGGGAGCTACAAGGGATGAGATCGACTCTACGTTCTTCTCTAGAGCTGATAGAGAAAGGCAGATGATTTACAACATAGATAAGGGCAAACAACCAATGCAGTATGAAGAAAAGCCCAAACAATCCTACAACCCCAACCCCCAACTTAAGTTGATATTAGAGGAAAATGATAAGGCACGAACTTATTAAGGTAGCGAAGAACATCTGAGACAGGCAATAGGAACTGGTGATAGAACATTCCAATCCCTCAAAGATAAATTGAATAAAGAATATTCATTCAAGAGGGAGTGTCGCCAAATTATTACGATAAGTGTTGAGAACGGGTTTAGAACTGCCTGAATGCAAGAGACCCGAAGAGTCAAAGCACACTGGTGATCCAAATTATTGCCCATACCATCGGGTACTTAGCCATCCTATTGAAGATTGCTACATCTTCAAGGATTGACTTGAAAGAAAAATATCAAAAAGGGGAACTCACATTGTCCGACAATGTGCTGTCTCATCATAGAAAAGATTCAACTCATGTAGTCACGTCTTCTTCCGTACCATTGGTTGAAGAAATAAGAAAAGAAAAGAAATCAGTTCAAGAAGAACAGTGGGAGACTGCAGTCTCTAAGCAGACTGTTAAAATGTTGAAACAGCTTGAAATAATTCCAGGGGTGAAGTGGAAATGTCCTACGGAGCCCAATATTAAATTTGAAAGCACTGCCTATGACACGAGCTTCTACCTCTAAACAATTCCCCAACCAAATTGGCCCTTCGAAGCTTGGAATGGTGAAACCCTCCAAGAAGAAGACTAAGCTGAAGAAGCCCAAGGAGAAAATGACTGTAACCCAAAGGGCTATCGATAGTTTGGATGAGTACTACTAGACTGTGAGGCGACCTATCAAGCTCGCTGCCTTTATGACATAGCTTAAGATAGATGAAGCCAAAGAAGATGATGAAAATTCTCTTCCAACAGAAGTATGTCGGGTCAACTCGGTGGCACTGAGTACCTTGACAAAAGAAGAATACACTCAAGAAGTACCATCTGAATCCTGTATGATGATGTTGCCAATGAATTAATGTTCGGAGGACTTGTATTTTTCAGAGGAAGAATCAGACCCTAGCATAGCATCTCTGATGGGACATGTAAACTTGGGTGGTGATTCTACGAGTCTCTAGACGTAACAATGACTGATTCTGAAGAAAATGCTCCATTAAATGACTCTGAACCGGAGGAGATTGCTCAAGTGCAGTTAAGAAGCGGCAAGATACTACCACATCCACTGAAGAAAGGGGTCTCCAACAAGGATAAAGAGAAAGAGATAGTTATCAATGATGATATTATCCCTGAAGATTATAAGAAAAAGAACACTTTAGCCAATGTGATAGATTATAATATCTTATCCCATCTAAGAAAAATTATAGCACAACTTAGCATATACGATGCCTTAGTAATGTCTAAAGACATTCGGGATACGAGACGTATTTTGTTGAACGCAATCTGACTGAGGTTCTACAGGCTCGTAATGAACCGTTCATCACCTTCTCCGAAGAAGACATGATGCTTGGGACTGCAGACCATAACCAACCTTTGCATGTTACTGCTGAGAGAGATAAACTGATCATCAGTCGAATCCTGATCGATCCTGGATCATCCGTAAATTTGATAAGCTTGAAAGCACTGTGATCCCTCTACCTTGATGTGGAACACCTCGGGCCAGATAATCTGATGGTACATGGTTTCAACGATAATGGGCAGAAGACCCTTGGATCATTTATGCTTCCTCTTATATTTGGAGAACTCCATACAGAAGCTAAGTTCCATGTGATTGATGTGGATACTTCATTTAAGGCGCTACTAGGTCATCCCTGATTGCATGAATATGGTGTTGTCCCGTCAACATTACACCAGTGTATGAAATATCTCAGAGATGGAGAAGAGTTCAGGATCTCTGGTGACATCCAACCCTTCACAGTTCATGAGGCAATAGTTTATGAAAATGCACGATACTTCATGCCAAAGAAGCAAAAGTCTTCGAGCTCTCTCGAAGTTAGAGCATCAAACTCAAAGGCTGCAAAGCGACCTGAACGAGAAGGTGAGAAGAAGCAGGTGGGGAGAAAGAAGACAATGCCGACTCTTTCCAAGGCACCGACCATTCCCAAAGAAAAGAAATATATGTACCTCATCTTGGGAGTGACACGGATGAAGACGATGTTATTCTTGCCAAATCTCGAAGAGTATGCTAGTCCATGGACGAATAGAGTAGGCAGGTTGAATTTTCAAATGATGATTATGGCTACGACTCTATTTATATTAACACAGTGCATAATGTGTTCTCTAGAAGAATTAACAGCCTATTAATTTCAGATAGCATACTCGTAGTCACGAGTGTTCTCTTACAACACTTCAAGGAAATCATTTCGCGCGAGGTGCATAAAGTTGAAGAACTTGCCACCCTTTATCTGCCTCCACTTAAAAATGGAATTGTGCCAAAGAATGTGCTATTTTCCACGGGAGTTCGTGAAGAGGAGAATAATAACTGGTGTTGTATGCTCCTCGATTCTGAAGAGTTACTTCCTACGAGGCTACCTAGGTTCAATACCAAAAATATTCAGAGAATGCTACGAAAGCAAATTAATATTCCTATCACCAAGCGATAACTTCGTACAAGCTTGGGCCTCTGGTATGGAAGGAATCCGCATCCATTACGGCAGAAGGATACAGATGCATATAAAGGTATCAGATTCATCAAACAAAAATTCCTCCGGAAAGAGACTTGCCGGACAATCACATGCATGGAAATTGAATGATTGTCGAAACCAAGAAGCTCATACAGGGAGGCTTCATTTGGGGGCCCCTCGCCCGAGAAGAAATCAATATGAAAGAACTGATTGGATTGCGCCTGGAAATATCGTTGTCCATGTTGCAGTTCATGAATCCATCAAACAAGGTGCAAGAAGAAGTTCTAACGGGATTGTCAAACCAAGATTATAGGCGTATAGAAGAAAAATGTATTGACGCAAATTCGTCCCAGGAAAAGAAGAACGGGCAGATCATCTGTACAAAAAACTCAACAAGGCGTGCCCAAAAGATGACTTTCCACTTCCTGTATTCGAACTCCTGGTGGACAATACGTCCAACTACGACATATTCTCCTTTATGGATGGATCATCAGGCTACTATAATATCAAGATGGCTCATGAAGATGAAAAACATACGTCGTTTAGAATGCCCATCGGCATATTCTGCTGCACAGTCATGCCCTTTGGCCTAAAGAATGCTGGTGCCACCTACCAGCGGGCAATGACTCACATATTTGATGATTTGATACATCAGAAGGTCGAATGCTATGTAGATGACCATGTTGTTAAAAGCCTTGGCCGAAATGATAACTTAAAAGATCTCAGAATTATATTTGAGAGAATCAGAAAGTTTGATCTGAAGATGAGAGGACAAGGACCTCAACAAGGCGTGCCCAAAAGATGACTTTCCACTCATTGTATCTGAACTCATGGTGGACAATACGTTCAACTACGACATGTTCTCCTTCATGGATGGATCATCAGGCTACAATCAGATCATGATGGCTCATGAAGATGAAAAACATACGTCGTTTAGAACGCCCATCGGCATATTTTGCTACACGATCATGCCCTTTGGCCTAAAGAATACTGGTGCCACCTACTAGCGGGCAATGACTCACATATTTGATGATTTGATATATTAGAAGGTCGAATGCTATGTAGATGACCTTGTTGTTAAAAGCCTTGGCCGAAATGATCACTTAAAAGATCTCAGAATTGTATTTGAGAGAATCAAAAAGTTTGATCTGAAGATGAATCCTCTCAAATGTGCTTTTGGGGTCTCCTTCAGCAAATTCTTGGGGTATGCTGTTCGTCATCGAGGCATAGAAATCGACCACAACAAAATTAAGGCGATCACAGAGATGCCACCTCCAAAGAACTTTTGGCAGCTTCGCTCACTACATGAACAACTGACTTTTATTCGGAGATTCATATCAAATCTATCAGGTAGGTGCCAGCCATTTTCAAAGCTAATGAAGAAAGATGTCCGTTTCAAATGGGACGCAGAATGCCAGGAAGCATTTGACAACATCAAAAGATATCTGTTAAATCCGCCCATTCTCGCAGCGCCAATTCCGGGGAAGCCTCTTATACTGTATACGTCTGCACTAGAAGAGTCCCTCGGAGCACTATTGGCCCAGAATAATGAAGAAGGAAAGGATAATGCATCTATTACATCAGTCGGAGGTTGATTAGAGCCGAAAGCCGTTACTCTCCTATTGAAAAGCATTGTCTGGCACTGATTTTTGCAGTTCAAAAACTTCTCCACTACATGTTATCCCACAAACTCACGCTGTATCAAAGATCAATCTGCTGAATTTCTTGATGACAAGACTAGTGTTGACTGGTCGTCTGGCCAGGTGGGTAGTATTGTTATTACAGTTTGATATCACATATAAGCCACAAAAGACAGTAAAGGAACAAGCTTTAGCAGATTTTCACGCTGCACATCCTATTCCGGCAAACTCTCTACTAAATGATGATTTGCTCGATGAACAAATCATGCAAATTGAGGAGAATGAAAAACTACCATTCTGGGAAATGTACTTCGACGGGGCATCGTCGATTAAGCTTGTCCGACCTCCAAATATTGCGAGAGCCCGAGCCAGTATCGATCTTGTTCTCATACCACCTGAAGGAGACATAATGAGATTTTCATTAAGTTTGACTGAATCTCGAACCAACAACGAAGTCGAGTATGAAGCTCTAATAGTTGGATTGGAGATCGCAATTGACGTTAAAATTCAAAATCTTCAAATCTTCGGCGACTCTCAACTTGTGATAAATCAAGTCTTGGGCATTTACAAGATTTCTAAGGTTGAATTAGCTCACTACCACCGGCGGACCCTCGAACTCCTAAAGCAGGTGTTGAATGTTAAAATAGTTCAAATTCCTCGAGGACAGAATGCCAAAGCAGATTGCTTGGCTAAATTTGTCAAGGAAATGACAAATTCCAATGAGGAGAACCCTATATTCATCGGAGTATACAACCGTCGGATCTTAGAGCCGCTTTGTTACCATTCCCGAGGACAGTACCTGATTCAAATCAGCAAGAAATACTTCCAATTGATCCTCAACCTCTCCATCAGATCATTATGGAAAATTATCCGGAAGGATATCACGTGGTCAAGAGGTAAAGCTAGCCAAGCTTCAGAATCGTGCTGGCATTGTTTGGATATTGAAGTCGAAAATGATTGGAGATAGCCATTTATTGACTACTTTAAAGAAAATAAACTCCCGACAGAATAGTCTACAATCGTACAAATCTGAAAAAAGGCATTGCGATACGCATTTGTCTATGACACGTTGTACAGACGAGCTTTTGATCAAATGTGGCTAAGGTGCCTAGGGACCAAGGAAGCTGATAAAGTGATGACAGAAATACATGAAGGACTTTGTGGTGCACATCAGTCAGGTCCCAAAATGGCTGCTAAAATTAAGAGAATGGGTTACTATTGGCCAACCATGGTCAGAGATTGTATTGACCATGCTAAGAGGTGCCATGAATGTCAAATTCAAGATGATGTTATATATCAACCGCCAAATCCACTACATCCAACAATAGCATCATGACTATTCGAATGGTGGGGCACTGATATATTCGGACCAATAGATCCGCCATCGTCAGCGGGACACCGCTATATTCTGGCAGCAACAGACTATTTTTCTAAGTGGGCGGAAGCGGCTCCATTCAGAGAGGTCACATCAGAGCATGTGATCAATTTCTTTACCCATAATATCGTATACATATTTGGTGTGCCACGCCGCATAATCTCAGATAATGGTACTGCATTCAAAAGTACAAAAATCTACAAGTTTGTTGATCGGCACAAAATCGATTGGCGATATTCATCCATATACAATCTAAGGGCAAATGAATTGACAGAAGCCTTCAACAAGACGCTGGTAAAATTGTTGAAGAAGATCCTCACAAAGAATAAAAGAGAGTGGCATACAAAAATGGCAGAAGCGCTATATGCATACCGTACAACCTACAAGACGCCAACCAAAACCACTCCTTAATCATTGGTATTCGGTGTCGAAGTAGTATTACCATTAGAGATTGAATTATCGTCACTTCGGGTAGCAATTCAGAATGATCTAACTCAAGAGTAAAATGCCCACCTCAGAATGGAAGAGCTTGCTGCACTTGATGAGATCAGATTGCAAGCTCAATAAAACCTGAAAATCTATCGAGGAAGAATGACGAAATCCTTTGATCGGATGGTGTGTCCTCGGTCATTTAAAGAAGTAGAATTGGTCATGGTGCTGAGAAGACCAATCATTCCACATCGAAAAATCGGTGACAAATTCATATCCAATTGGGAAGGCCCCTTTGTCATCGAGAAGGTGTACCAAGGAGGATAATATCAGTTGATTGATTTGAACAGTCAGAGGCCTATGCCGCCTATCAACAGCTGACATTTAAAGAAGTATCATGCATTAAAATTCCATGACTAATGCACTTTATAATGATCGAGGTTTTATGTGCATAGTTATCAATGCATACTTACATTTATATTTTGAAATTCTCTTGTATAGCAAGAATGCATTTCAAAGTCCCCCATCAGATTGGGGACATTTTAAATATTTATTTGGGTCGACATCGCGCTGTGTGCCGAGATCTCCGAATAAATATTTAAAATATCAAAGATACAAAGCCTATTTAAAATGTCCCTACGAGATGGGGCATTTTAAATATTCATTTGGGTCGACATCGTACTACACGCCGAGATCCCCAAATGAATATTTAAAATTTCAAAATTATGGCGTTTATTCTATTCTAGAATTTCCCTGTGAGACGGGACATTTTAAATATTTATTCGGGTCGACATCGCGCTGCATGCCGAGATCCCCGAATAAATATTTAAAATTATCAATACAAATATTTTTTTGTGCTAAAGAATACAAATACTTGTTTTCCAAAGTACATGCAGGTAATCTTTCAAAAGCTAGAGACATCACCTTCTCCAGTGTACAAAGACTCAAAGGTCAATAAAGAGACTTTTGTGACTACACACTCCAACAAATTGGGCCAAAAAATTTGAAATCTTTTAACAGCCTGAAGCTTAAGGTTCAAATGGGTGTAAGAGGTCGGATCCAACACGCCTAAATATGGCCAGATCGCTGGCAACTCCGTTTACTCAACAAGCCATAAGAAAGGCCGTAGTAGCTGAACCCCCACTTCGTCAACCCGTTAGTAGGGACTGTAGGAAGCGCGAAGGCAAATTTGACTCGATCAGTTCGAGTGATCGTAGTTCATCGAATTCTCCTAAATGACTGGAGAATTAATGTTCCAGTGGGAAGAAGGGATCTCGAGCAACTACCAAATGTTCGTAGGCTCCAAAATTTTCAACCACAAATGATGACTCCAAATCTACCTATTGGAGAATTTTTGTATCCTCAAACGGATTGCATACTTTATCATCGAGTACGGCATAAGAACATGATATATCACCCCGAAGGGTAAAAATATCATTTCCTTATGGACTCAATCATAAAATTTATAATTTGAAACAGAAGATTCCCTCACTCGATGTTTGGTCGAGCGGGGTTTATTTATTTCTGGGGTACAGACGTCCCTTAGGGGCAAGCCCCTATGGTTAATTACATCCCAAGTTTTGATTTGGGAAAACTTTTGATTAAACTAGTGGTTTTGCTTTCTTTGGAAGTCATTTTAGACATTGGCTAAAGTTTGATTTTTATTTTAAAATCCATGAAAAACTTGCTTAATGGTTTTAGCCCTTTAGGAATTTCAAGGAGGAGTGGATCAACTTAGATTGGATTTTGGGAATGAAAGCCAAAGGAGGTGAAGTAGGGGCACTTGATTCTGAGATGAAACTCAGAGGTGCCCAAACTATCCTATGTTAGGCTTTACATTTTAATAACCTAATTTTGGTTTAAGTTGATATTTTTATTAGAAGATTGGGGCTTACATCCCAACAACGCTTGTTGGAGAAATTGCCCGAAAGATGAGGGCTTATAGGGTGATTTGGAATCAACCCATGCCTCGGACCCTAAGACTAAGGTGAGGACTACCGATAGGTAGTGCCTCGAACCTAAATCTAACGAGTGCACAAGGGGCTTACAAACTACACCTCACAAGAGGCACAGCCCGCCCGACCTCTGGATTTATTGTCCCGCCTGGAAGGGACTACCAGCTAACCCTCCTAATCGCTTTTAAAACCAAGATATCCGGTCTCAATGCAAATGTAGAGTGGTAGGATTATTTTTATTTAGAAGGTAGGTCTTACAACTTGGCTTTGAGGCTAAGATGTCCTAAGTATGTGGGTATGCAAATGCTGACTCACAAAGAAAAAAGACTTTTGTTATCTAATTCTTATATGGAGGCATTCTATATGCAACATGCTTGGGCTATGCATGATTATTTTAAGCTTTTGGAAAACTTGACCCTTTAAAAGAGAGCCATGCAAATTTTCTTTTGTTAGAAAACCATGAAGCCTAATTTCATTTTAGGTTGCTTACATTTTAAAGGGGTAAAAAACTTAATTTTTATCCTAAGAGCTTAACGTAGTCAAGTCCAGGCCACGCCCACAGAAACAAAAGAAGAAACCTAGAAAAAACATGCTTTTCTAATGCGCACCCAGTAAACACTTCAACACATGCTTTTATTTATAAATAAAATGTAGGAAATGTAGATAAAGTCCAATTTATTACAACCAGATTTGGCAGCTGAGTTGCCTGCTATTATACAACCCAGTTAAATTAATTACAGACTCTACTTGTGGGGATCTTCAAGTTTTATCTCGAAAAAGGTACTTTCTCCCTTGATCTTCCTTGCTTTCTAATCCAAACCCCACAAGTTTTACACCCTATATCTAATCAAATACACGATGTAAAAAGAAAAAGACTCAAATCTGCAAAACAGAGTCAGGCGGCAATTTATATAACAGAAATATGATCAATCTCAAAATTGGCCTAACACTTAGAGTGCTAAGTGCTAGGCCCCCTGCTTCTACCCTATTGGCCACATCTTTGGGGGGTTTTAAGCAGCACCTGTCATGCAAGCAGTTTATTATTATTTATGAGCGCCCCCTTTTTAGATATGACCACCTGCACAGAAAATCATTTATATCTTTCTACACTAACTACTTAAGAGCAAGTGCCCACAACGCAGACAATCCAAAAAGTCAATCAATCCACAACATCAATCACATGCGCACACAAAGAAAAATCCTAATCCTAGCATGCCTAAGGGGTTGTGCATCTAAGTGTGTGAGGCTTGTGTGGTATGTCACACTAAAAGTCCTTTTAGAGTTTGGGTCTAAGAAAGGAGTGTCCAACATGTGGCTTTTGGGCCACTTGTTGAGGGAAATTCTCCTTAACTTTTGAAGCTAAGAAGAAGATGTAGGAATCTGACATTTAGCTTTTGAGCTAAATGTTGGAGAGCTCTCTCTAGCTTTTGGAGCTAAAGAGAGGAGAAGTGTCCTACAACTTTGGAGTTGGAGGAGGATTAGGAGAAAATGCAACTTTTGGGTTGCAAATTCATGAAGGTCCTTGGACACTTTGATGTCCAAAGAGAGAATTGCCCCCTTCCAACTTGAGTTTGGAAGGGCAAAGAGAAATAAGACTTGAATCCTAAGCTTGGGGTGAAGTTACTTGTTGTTTTTTGTTCAACAAGTAAGATAATTTGGGACAAAATTAGATCACTCAATATAGGTTGAGTGAAAGTGGGCTTCATACAACTTTTGAGTTGTAGGAGAAGTAAAAGAACCTATGCCTTTGAGCTAAGGTAAAGAATTCCTTAAGACTTTTGGAGTCTATAGGAATGAAAGAGGATTTGTAACTTTAAGGTTACAAATCAAGAAGGTGGTTCCTTGAATTTTTTTTTGTATTCAAGGAGGTGGAGTTTCATTTCATTAATTTGGGTTAAGAGAAATGAAGAGAATTTTGGTGGTTTCCTACAATCTAGATTTGTAGGAAAAGTAGTCCAATGTGCAATCTAGAGATTGCAAATTGGAGGAATTCCTTTGGACATGTGGTGTCCGAAGAAGAGAAATGTTTCATCCCTTCAATTTTGGGTTGGAGGAGAAAAGGAGATGAGATATAACTTGGAAGTTACAACTCCAAGAGGATTCTTTGAACATTTGGTATCCAAAGAGGAAGCGTACATTCTCAAAATTTGGATTGAGAGAGTGAAATAGTTCCCTACAATTTTTTGGGTTGTAGGAAAGAGAGGGTGCAAGGTTTTCCTACAACTTATAGGAAAAGAAAATATGAAATGCAACTTGTAGGTTGCAAATTAGAGAAATCCCTTTTGAACATTTGGTGTTCAAAAGAAAAATGACCCATTCGCTTAATTTAGACCAAGTGAATAGTGGAGGTTTTCTACACTTTTGGTTTGGTGGAAGAAGGTAATGTGCAACTTAGAGGTTGCAACTCATGAATATCTTTGAACAATTGACGTTCAAAGGGGAATGATCATTCTCCTAAATTTGGGCTTAGGAGAAAATGAGGAGATTTTCTACAATTCTTAAGTTGTACAAGAGAAAAGCAACAAGCAAATCTTGTATCGCATGTTGAAGGGATTCCTTGGACATTGGGTGTCCAAGGAGGAGCATTCATTTGCTTAATTAGTGACTAAGCAAATGATGAAAACTAAGATTTGAATCTTAAATCTAAGGGATTACTCATTGGTTTGTGATCCAATAAGCAAATGATTTGATAAGCTTCCTACAACTTTGGGGTTGAAGGAGGAAAATGTAACTTAGAGGGTTACAAAATTTCGTAGAAGACCTATGAATATTTGGTATTCAAAGAGATAGGATCATTCACTTAAACGTTGGTTAAGTAAATGGAGAGGAAAATTGTTTGTTGATCTTGTTTCAACAAACGAGAGGTGAATAACTTAGAGTTTGTTTCTAAGATTTGACCACCATGTAATGATGTTTGATTGGAGCATTTGGAGATTCCAAATTATCATACATGAGGGAGGAGTATTCATTTGTCAATTTTATGATTTAACAAACGAAGAGAAAAGGAAGATTGGTTGGTTCTATGTTCCAACACAAGGAATTGATAGTTTAGAGTTTGGTTCCAAACTACAAAGATTCATGTGTAGGAGCACTTAGAGCCTTGGATAGTCTCTAAATACAACACATGAGTGAATTGTTTGTTGATTAGGTGCTTCAACAAACTAGGTGGGAGAACTTGGAAGTTGGTTCCAAGTTAGAAAGAATTTGTGCAATGACATATTTGAAGTTTGAGATGCTCCAAATATTATTACATAAGAGATGTAATTTGTAGTTTTTGAACTACAAATTTAGAGGGTCATCTACCCATATAGGTTAGGCAAATGAGATAGGCTAGATTTAAAATCCTAAGCCTGAGAAGGGAATTCTTTCATTGATCTTAGTCTCAAAATGAAAGAAAAGGGAGAGCTTAGATTTAGGCTCTAAGCTACAAGATTTTCATATAATGATAGGTTGAAATTTTAGAGAATTCAAAATCATTATGTATGAAGGGAAACATTTATTCGCTAACTTTGTGTTATTAGCAAATGAAATGGGGGAACTAGGGTTTGATCCCAAAGTCCACTAGTGCTCTTTAATTTCTTTAGAGGTGATTTAGAGAGCATCGAGCAAGAGAACCATTTGTTTGTTTTCTTGTTTCAACCAATGGAAGGACGAGGATCTAGAATTTGATTTTCTAAGTTGGAAGACTCATGTGATGGTACACTAGAAAGTTTGAGGGTCACCTCACATGAGAGGATGCTTGTTGGTTTTGGGGTTCCAACAAGAGATGTAAGAAAACTTGAATTTTTTCTCCAAGTTTCTAAAGCTTGTAACATGATGCATTAAGGATTTTTAGGGAAATTCATAATGCAAGGCATAACAAAGGTTGATGATAACTCCTAAGATATGCTAGGAGTCAAATGATAAAACATTTGGAGCATTGAGGGTGCTCCAAAAGTCATACAATGATATGTGTTTGGGGCCTTCAGAAGGTTCCAATCACCCTGCATTTGGAGAGATAGGTGAATGCTTGTAGAATTTGTATCTACAAGCAAAGAGGGTTGAACTTAGGATTTTTGGGATCCTAGGTTAAGATTTGTTCATGCAAAGGAAAATTGACGCTTTGAGATGCTCCGAATTTCCATACATGAGGAAGGGAAGACTACTAGAGAGCTTCCAACTCAATGAAAAGATTTCCAAATCAATTTTGGCATGATTTGGGTAGAAAGATTGGTCCTACAACTTGAATTTGGAAGACAACCTATAATATTATCAAAGCTCTACAAGAAGGTGATTTTCCCTAAATCGTACCTAATATGATTCGGAAATTTGAGAGCTTGTATTTGGCCATATTATCGTGCAAATTAAGAAAAATGAGCTTAAATAATCCCTTAATATGATGGAGCATTAATCATGGGCCTTGGGGTCCACGAAATGCTTCAAATCGAATCTACCAACATTTAGGATTAAATGAGCACACTTATGAAAGTTTGCAAACTAATAGACTCATTAATCTAAGCAATAAATACATAACATATGGCTTGAATCTCAATGGAGTGGGAAACATGCATTTGAAAATCTTTAGGGATCAAATCACTTTTGTTATGATTTGATTCATTAAGGGCATAATGAGAGTTTCCCAAGCTTTGAAAGACTTGCATAACAAAAGTAACTAGCCATAAACTTTTTATCACAAGCTATACAACACATCCAAAAGAAAGGTTACTCAAACACACTTGTTCTAGGATTTTTTTTGAAATGAGACTTTGAGGTCCACATTAAATCCTACACCAAGTTATGACAAATATTTTGAATATGTTATAGGGCTTATGACAAACTTCACAAGCTCCACCAAATTCCTAAATCATGTATTTACTTCGCGCATGACACTAGTGTTGTATAAGTACATATACACAATGTGAGATTTGAGTGGATATGCAAGCTACACACTCAATTTGGCTACAAAAAGTAACATGCCCTAAAGTTTGGATGTAGGCGAAGGTGTGAAGCTTAATATGATGCATAACATACATTTGAGAGATGTCGGATAACAACCCGACGCCTCTACGCGTGTCAAAATCCTCTCCGAACTCTTACATAAGAGTCAACTAATGGAAATCGCCTAATTTTCATAGCCTTTGCGAAGTGGACAGCCAATATAAAGGTTTTTTGGGGACCAAAAATTAAAGTTTCTAAGGACCTAAAGCTTGGGATCGTCAACCACATTGCATTGGCTATGGAGCCTTAGGGTTTTGCCTAAGTTTTAAGGATTTTACCACACCTGGTTTGTCCAAGCGCTCCGATTTTCTGTCCAAGCTCCGCTCGCTTGTCCGAGAAGTTCCAGGGGTCGCCGCTGCTGTCCAAGGCGATTTGAAGGCCCCAAATTGCTGTTTGGGAGATTTAGGAACCTTCACTTGCTGTTTGGAAGTCTCCAACAGCTTCCAACTCGCCTCGAGGTCGCCGGAGACGAAGAAGGAAGAGAGTAGAAGTGTTCTTCTGTAAGAAGTGTCGCACCAGCCCAAACTTAGAGGAAGTCGGAGGCTTTGGAGTGAAACTGGAGGCTGGCAGCTTCAAAATACGTGGCAAACGGGAAGAGACCGAGCCCTAGGAAGCTCGGCCGAAGGCCCAGGCGGGGTCGGTCGGAAGTTCCGCACGCGAGGAGGCGCGAACGGGCTGGAAGTCGCGCGAACGAGGGCTCTGGCGCGAATGGGAGCTTCGCCTGATACTCCTGCTCCCGTTCTCTCTTGCTCGTTCTCTCTGTGTGTGTCGGGACGGAAGAAAAAAAAACCACGGGAGAGCCGAATGCCGCTCCCCTTTTGATCTTCCGCTGCTTATGGAACGGAGACGCCCATCCCTACTCGAGCATTCGCCGCAGAATGAGACTTTTGGCGCAGGAGATAAGAGATCTCCGCGATCTCTCTGCTGTAGCCGCCCACGGGAATCGAAGTTTGACGAGTAACTAACGGCCGCAAAATTTGAAAATCAAGCAAATCTTAGCCGTTGATTTCAATTTCAGGTTTGGTTATTTGATTTAGCCCAAATTGGACTCGATTCAAATCGATTTGGGTCCGAGCGGGTCCGATCAAGTTAATTTTACAAAATTAAACTTGAATCGACGCCGAATTGTGTCGAAATGCGTCGAATTGAACTCGACAACGCTCGACGGGGTTTGATTGATTTTGAATTGGATTGATTTGATTTAAATTAAATTAATTTGATTTAATTTAATTAAATTGAGGCTCAATTTGGATTAATTTCACCTCGACGATGATCAATTGAGTCGATCGAGCGCGGTCGAACTTTGTTGGGCTCGATCGGGGTCGAGTTGATGCGAAAATATTCGTCAACACTACCAACTTCAGCAAAATCAGCATTGGGGAGTGTAATTCCCATAGCTCAAGTCTGAAGCCTGAATGGATGTAAGAGGTCAGATCCAATAAGCCCAAATATGGCCAGATCGCTGACAACTCCATCTACTCAACAAGCCACAAGAAAGGCCGTAGTAGAAGAACCCCCATCTCAGCAATAAGAGGAGAAAGAGCTATCAAATTCTAGCTCTCCCAATCTGATGAACAAGTGATTTAGATTAAAGTTTTCTCAAATGTTAAAGGATTAAGATACTACCTACGTTCGGTACTATCAACTGAATCCAAAAGCTCCAAATTCTTCAACAAATCCGTAAAGCACAAAGCGATGATCGAAGAAACTTTTATTCAACAAGTCCGCCAAAGCACAAAACAGATGACCGAAGAAAACTATCCTAAAGTTCATGAAAAGCCTATGGCTGAACTAAGAGGATTCTGTCATCAACAAGTTCGTTATGCACAAAGCTCTAGACCGATGACTTTTCTCCATTGACCTAATACGAACCTAAGGATTTAGGTCATCGACATCTACTCCTTCAACAAGCCCGCCAAAGTAAGAAGCATAGGGCCGAAGGTACAAAATCCACCCGACAAGTCAATAATGACAAATCAGGTAATTCAACATTAATGTCCGCAGCACAAAGTACAGGGCAAAAGAAGTCAGTATCTCAACCATCTCTTGTGACATCCAAGTAAATTTTTGGAGATCCACTAAATGAGAATCTTAGTGTGACATCCAAGCAAATTTTTGGATGTCCACTAAATGAAAACCCTAGTATGACATCTTGAACAAATATCTAGAGATCCACATGGCCAATCAGCATACAACAAACGTGATTCGCTTTAGACGCGTACCACATTTGTTGGGGGGCATTTGTTAACCTCTGTACAGAAGAACAAAGAAAATGGGAAAATCCTGCATACATAAATCTTACCCGTTGGATCCAAGAATTCGGTCGCAAATTCCGCTGAAATCGACGCCGAATCGGTCTCTTCCCTCATATCCCGCATCTCGCCTCGATCCCGCTCCTTCCTCCGCCTTTAAAACGTGAACAAAGGGTTCATTCCAGGAGCTCTTCTTCCCACGACAATTCCTTTCTCTCCCACGCGAACCCAAAGCCCCTCTTCCCGATATCACTCCTTCCTCAACCGAGCAAATCCCAATCTCCACTTGACTCCCGATCAGAACTCTCCAGAACTGATCTCCCTCCATATCCCCTTGCTTGTCCGGCTGAGAGAGAGAGAGAGAGAGAGAGAGAGAGAGAGAGAGAGAGGTTGGTCCACTTACCTGAAGGCTTCCATAGCTCCGTCCTTGCCTTCTTCCTCTCGTCATATTTACCTATAGCCGACCTCCTTAAGACGCAAAGAGCAATCTCGCTCTCAAAGCCGCACACGACCCCTCCATCTGCTGTAGCCGATTCCCTACTCTGCCATTTACACCTATCCCGCCACCCTCTCTGCTCTTACCCGATCTCCTCCTTAGTTATAGGTATACTTTTTTTTATATTTAAATTATTAGTTATATTATTATTATTATTATTAGTGTTAATATTAACATTAATAAATTATTAGTATTAATATTATTGTTAAAAAAATATTATTGTTAACAATAATATTTGTATTAATATTCTTATTAATGATATTATTACCATTAATAATAATAATAACATTATAACTTATTGTTTTATTATTATTATTATTATTATTTATTTGAGATTATTTATAATTAATATATAATTAATCTCAAATTAAATTCATATGATTTATAATTAATATTAAATTAAAGTATAATTAGTTATACAATAAATATAACTAATTGCAATTAGTTTATAATTAATTATAAGTTAAATATGATTAATTTATAATTAATCCTAATTTAAGTATAATTAATTATATGATACAACAACAACAACATCAAGCCTTTATCCCACTACGTGGGGTTGGCTACATGAATCCTTTTTCTCCATTGTGTCCTATTAAAAGTCAAATTCTCGTTTAAATCTAATAAAGAAAGGTCATTCCTAATATTTTCTAACCAAGTCTTTTTAGGTCTTCCCCTACCTTTCTTAACATAAGTCAAATCTAATACCTCTACTCTCCTAACCGGGTCATCGGAAGGCCGCCGTTTAATGTGACCAAACCATCTAAGGCGACTCTCTCTAATCTTATCTTCTACTGGAGCTACTCCAACCTTTTCACGTATATGCTCATTTCGTATCCTATCTCTAAGGGTAAAGCCACTCATCCACCTGAGCATCCTCATCTCTGCCACACTTAACTTAGTATTATGCTTCTCTTTTAATGGCCAACATTCAGCACCATAAAGCATTGCAGGCCTCACTGCCATCTTATAGAATTTTCCCTTAAGTTTGAGGGGTACATTTCTATCACATAACAAGCCCGATGCATTCCTCCACTTCAACCATCCAACTTGAATTCTGCTGATAATATCCCCATTTATTTCACCATCACTCTGAACAATAGATCCAAGATATCTAAAACGTGTACTCTTATTAATGACTTGATCGCCCAAAGTCACAATCCCCTCACTAGGTCTATTACTACTAAAATTACACTCCATATATTCCGTTTTAGATCTACTCAAGCGAAAACCTTTAGACTCTAAGGTTGACCTCCATAATTCAAGTTTACCTTCAACTCCCTCTCTAGTCTTATCAACAAGAAAAATATCATCAGCAAAAAGCATACACCAAGGTATATTCTCTTGCAAATGTCTAGTGAGAACATCCATGACTAAAGCAAAAAGATATGGGCTTAAGGCTGATCCTTGATGTAACCCAACCGAAATAGGGAAATACTTAGTCAATCCGCCTTGTGTTTGAACACAAGTAATAGCTCCTGCATACATATCTTTAATGATTTGAATATAAGCATTATTGACTCCTTTCTTTTCAAGAACTCTCCATAGCACTTCTCTTGGAACTTTATCATATGCTTTTTCTAAATCAATAAATATCATATGTAGATCCTCCTTATTTTCTCTATATTTCTCCATCAAACCTCTTAATAAATGTATGGCTTCCATAGTCGACCTACCCGGCATGAAACCAAATTGATTTTGAGAAACATTAGTATCACGCCGCAACCTATGCTCCATAACTCGCTCCCAAAGTTTTAAAGTATGACACATTAACTTAATACCTTTATAATTCGCACAATCTTGTGCATCACCTTTATTTTTAAAAATAGGAATTAACACGCTCATTCTCCACTCATCTGGCATCTTTTTAGTCTTCAAAATAATTAATTATATGATAAATGTAATTAATTATAATTAATTTTTAATTAATTATAAATTATTTTTGATTAATTTGTAATTAATTTTAAGTTAAATATAATTAGTTGTAGTTTAAATATAACTAATTATATTTAATTTATTACTAATTATAAGTAAAAAAAAAAAAATTGATTCTTTTCTCGTGGCTTGCAACGAGCCGGCAAACCCCCTATGTGCTCACGTAGCGTTGTAGAGAGGGAACCCGGCGCGGCGCTTGCGGCGATTTAAGAATCCCTCTTCAATGATAGGAACGAGCCAACAAACCCCCTACGCGCTCAAGTAGCGTTGTAGGGAGGGAAACCGGTGCGGCGCTTGCTGCGAAGGGGATAAAAAAATGTGTTCTTTAGTTTTATATAAGTACTTCCAAACGCTCACGTAGTGCTGAGGGGGAAAATTTGTGTTCTTTCTAACATGTGCTTTTCTTCTTATAAAAAAAAACCCTTAAACGCTCACGTAGCGGGCGGGAATAAAAAAAAATACATTTGCAACCGCGGTGTCATTTTGACACTTACATGAAGCGCTCACGTAGCGTCGAGGGGAAAGGTTGCCTCTTGGTTTTTTCCCTAAACGGGGGAGATGCTGGGAGGTTGCCGAAATTTGGATCGAAAATCCAAGGACTTGGACAAATTTGAAGCTTGATTTGAACTATAACTTGAGCATAAAATCAAACTTAAATCAAATTTAATCAAATGAAATTGAAATGAACAAGGTAAACTTTGACATTGAACTAAAACTTGTGGACCGAAGCTGACAAAGAACTCGAACCACAGGGGACTTGGACTCAAACTAAACTTGTGAACATGAGTTGAACTTGTGCCTTGAGACTCAAACAAGGATATGAATTTGGACTGAATTTGGTTGGAACATCAAATGAGCTAAATGAAAACTTGACTATAACTTGTAAGCTTTGATTTATAAGCTTGGACTTGATTGGAATCAAATCCAAATGAGAAATGAACATGAGCCCAACTTGATAATGACATAAAATTTTAATGGGATTTTTAAAGAATTTTCATTTTCGAATAAAAGTGTTAACTAGGAGATGTCATTCAAGCCCTATGCAAATGATTAAGGATGCTTGCACTTTGACATGGAACCCCTTGAACAATAACATTCAAATGATTGTAAGTGGAACTGCAAATCTACGAAACCATCAATAGAAGTCGTGTTCTATTCATGAAAATTATGCCAGTGGAGAAAGTTGCTTGGAAGGGACAAGGGATGTATAATCAATATGTGTATGAAAAAGCATACCACACCTACAAGCATGAACATGAATCTATTGCATATACATGATCCACTTGCAAATAGATGCATTAGAATATCTTAGCGAGTGCTAAAAAAATCATATACCGATGATGGAAGCACCTATATCAATCTTGCAAAGAGATGTAACAGTCCCTACAAGTGATATTTATACAAAATCAATGTGGTATGCCCACAGGTGAAGTAAGAGAATTGTGGAGGATACAACCCTCTTTCTACCAATGTTGAAATACATTAGTCCTATCTACAAGCTACGGCGGAAGATGTATCAAAGGCTTAATGGATCTTCTACCTACAAGGGAGAATATCACAGTGAATGCAAGCTTCTACGAACTATCGTAGGAGATCTGTTCTACACCCAATATATTGTTTACAAACAAAATACAAAAATGATTGTATCAAATGCAAGATCCTATGAGTCATTGTGGGAGACCCGTCGTATACCATATCTATTGTCCATAAGCAAAATACTAAATGACTACACTGCAAATGTAAGGCATGAGATTAGTTAGTGCTCTACGATCCACCTGCAGAAAGCAACAGTAGTGCACGACAGCTTACCTGTACGAAGCAGCGAACAACTCTATTCAGAAGCTGCTACACCACGCCACCAGATCCGCAACTTCTATGTAAGCGGACAGAAGACGTCTACAAATACTTTGAAAGTAACCCCGCACGTGCACCGTAGTTTGTATACACATAGTTACACTAAAAGGGGTAAAAGCAATCAAACACCCGCATGGGCCCCGACGAGCGTGTTATTGGTACACACGTGACGTCGAGGGATGCTACGCGGGTTATTAAATTTGAACCCGATCCTCCTAAGAGGGTAAATAAGAATCGACAAGGTTCAACAAATAATTAAAAAATGCCCCCAAACACCCGCATGGGCCCCGGCGAACGTGTTATTGGTACACATGTGATGTTTAGGGATGCTGCGCGGGTCAATAAGTGAATTCTAGTTCGAACTCGATCCTTCTATATGGATCAATAGGAGTCGACATGGTTCGAACTTTCAGACAAATACACGGTTGTGGCGACTAGTATATTTGTTTTAATATATTCATATTAGGCCTTTAAGGTCTATAATCTTGAGAATTCACAAACAAAAGCATAGAGCCTACGAAATCCGATCCTCTGTCGATAGCCAAACAGTGTCGACAAAGTTTGAGTTACAAATGAAAATGTCCCCAAACACCCCAATGGTGGTCGTGTTGAATGTTTATCTCAATCGGAGGGGTTCACAAACATTTTTAAATATCCACCCAAAATTCAAAAACCCCCACGTGGCGCGTTCCCATTGGGCGCTGTCATTCTGGCGCCAATGATTGGCACCGGCGGTCAATTTGACCAAAAATGGTAAAAAAAAATCAGAAAAATGCCAGATCTTCCAAAATTCACCGAAAATCAAATTTTTCATAAAATTGGACGTTTTTGGGCTCGTTGGAAAGAGAATTTAATGTAGTATTAATTAAATTTAAAATTAAGTTAATTTGGTCACTGTGTTGTGAGATATTATTGATTGTTTGAAATCAGTGTTTTATGAATTTCTCATAATCCAGTGGTCAATTGAGCCCCAAATTTTGGTGGAAGATTACTGGGTATCTTAGGCATGTTCAGTGATTTTTCTAGGGTTAGATACCCAATGGATTTCTGTTATATGAATTTTCAAGGTAAAGGGTCCATTTTGGACCCTATATTTTGAAAATTCATAATTCTCTAAATTCTTAGTATTTTGCTGTGAAATTTCTGTGATGTGAATAAATGTGCACCTGGATTAGACACCAAATTTCAGGCCAATTTGAACAGTAGAGACCTATGAAAAATATTTAAGAAAAAATATCTTCAAAACTTAGAAAATTTTTAGGGTATTGTACACACACTCAATAGGGTTGAAACTTGAACACAATAAACATAGTGACATTTTAAACGTTAGGTTTAAATTTCACCCAATTTGGAGCTCATTAGGTTAGAAAATTAAACAAATTAAAATTAACCTCTTAATTAAGCTTTAAAACTTTCAAAAATTACAATAAATCAAGTTTAAATCCAAAAAATACAAATAATATCTCTAACTGACCAGAATCAAACCCTTAATCAATGAAAAATAATACCAATTTGATTTGACAACAAATTTTGCTTTAATTTAATCTTAAGTGAAATTAAATATTTAATTAAAATAATTAATTAAAAATAATTAGAAATTTCAAAATTTTTCCAAATACATGAGAATCTCTCCTTAGGTCATTCTTGACCTTTGTAGTTGATTTCAATTAGTTGGGAGTTCATTTGGAACAAAATCATAAAAAACCTTCTAATTAAACAATTTCAAAAATTCAATAAATGCATCAAACTTCAAAATTTCATAATTAAATGTAGAAAAATCCAAAATGACCAAACTCACTTGCATTTAATTTATAGTGATGTCTAATATTTATTAAAAATATCAAAATTCCAAAAAATCGTTAAATTTGAAAAGTTAACTTTTTGGTCAACCTAAGTCTAAATTAGTTCAAAACTTTAAACTTTCGTAATAAAATTCAGAAAAATTCAATTTCAACTTACTTACAATCTAACAGATCATTTTATGGTCTAATATTTTAATAAAATATAAATTTTCTAAAAAATATTCTTAATAAAAAAGTCAACTTTTGATCCGTTAATTAAATGATTAAAATATTCCAGAAAATTCATAAAATTCAAAAATCACTTTAAAACTCCTTTTAATCTTAAAACCAGTAATCAACCAACCTTAACTAAAATTTATTAACCTTCAAACTTTAACCAAATCAAAACACTTAATTATACCTGGTACCACTAGGTAACCCAGGCCTACGAGGCTATTAGCTTAGCCCCAAGGAAGGTGAAATAAACTTCATATCTTCGATGAGAAACAAAGGTGATATCCAACAAATAATTAAAATCTATTTAAATTTAACTTTAAGTCATTAGTATGTAAACTGAAATCTAAACTTTCCCTTAAGCCTTTCAACCAATCAAAACTTCAAACAACTTTAACAAATTGCTATCCATGGTACATATCCAAACCACACGGCCTACCTTAGACACTTTAGATGGTTTGCTAGGACAATCAACTATAGTTTTAGGATATGCTGATGTTTACTTTTCCGTTGTGTGCCGGGTTTTTGAGCTTTCACTGCATGCTGGTTGTTAGCTTAGAATTGATTGACTGACTGTTTATTTATTTACTGCACTCTGTTAAGCATTTAAAATTCAAATATATCAACTGCTTGAGATCGATTATAACTACTTGGGATCGATTATAACTACTTGGGATTATATATAGCTGTTGATTATTAGGATAACCCTGCATGATCAAGTCTAGATTTTTCATTTTTGTTTAATGTAATTTGATATAATTTGAGTTGTATTTAAAGTTATTTGAGTTGGGATGTTTAGATCCAACTTGAATTCCAAAGAGGAGAGGACATCCCTAAAGGGGAGAGTTTTCGTCCATTTGGAAGATCAAGTTTGGATTTTCTTCAAATATCCAAAGAGGAAAGATAACACCCTGTTCAAGGGGGGAGTTTCTTTTTATTTGGATATCCGAAACCGACGAATCAAGATGCTCGTGAGAAGATAAAGAAGTGGATAACGAGATGAATCCCAAATCTCAAAGTTACTTGAGTTCTAAGTTTAGAATCAGGGTTGTTAGTGGTGCACGACCACTTTACTTTCAGCAGACCTTGGTTTGTAATAAGCAAGACAACTTTGCCTATGACATTTTTTAATTAATTCATTTATATTTCATGTATGATGTGATTGCGTATAGAATTACATGCTTTTCGTAGTTTTTTGACGTTTGTTTGCCACTTTTATTTTTTCCCTGGACTCGTGAGAGTGAAATTTTTTATACTCATAATTTTAATAAGTTTAAGATTTTAGCGAGTCTGAACAATATAGAAAGATAACGGATTTAGGGAATTAGCAGGCATTGACCCCTGCATATTTCTGCACTTCTCTCCTTGCTTTAGACCCTTCCCCGCATGCTGGTAGAGTCCAGATAGTCTGATCTATGAGGACGAGGTGCCGGACCTGGGGAAGTCCAGTCTTCTAAAAAATTATTTTATATGCCTATTTTTTTAACTTTCAAGCATACTTGATTTGAGGTTGTTAACCAGCATGCATTGCATTATAAAACAAATTAAAAGAGTTAAAATTTTAATTGCATAAGTCCTTAGGTTCTCAAACCCAACATAAGTCTAAGGGGACAATTAGGATCCGCTCTAGATGTCGGCCCCGTTCTCAAAAACTTTTCTTAAATAACATCCTTACCACTCAACATTAAAAGACTGGACTCAAAATTTTTAAATCGCTTAGGTGGTTTAGCTGGCTCCCCAATCCAGGCCGGGGTAAGTCCATATTTGCATTGCACTAGTTAGGTTCGGGTCACTTTTTCGTACCCAATTTAGACTCATGTTCTGAGGCTGGCTCAGGCTATAAGACCTCAACCTCCCGGAATTGAATCCCAACATTATAATAAAATTGATCATTTAAACTTAAATTACTTTGAATCAAATTCAAGCCCAACACTTAGGATAGACCAGAGCACTTCTGAATTATTTCAGAATCCCAAGTGTATCCTACCCCTTTTCCTTTCACTCTGAAAATAAATGTTTAAACTTGATCCAATCCCTATTCAAATTTCAAATCTTACCCTCCTTTGATATCGAGACTTAAAATTTTAAATGAAATTTATACTGCTATTTTAATCGAGAGTATTCGTAGGAAACTCCGTTTTCCTACGATATAATTAACTACAAAGGCTTACGCTCGTAGGAGATTTAGTAACCTAGACCAGATTTTAAAAATAAAATTTTCAAAACCTTAATTAATTCTCTTTGGGAAAATCAAACCCGACAATTATTATCGTCATTTTCAAACGATCGATAGTGATTGATATCTTCTTTCTTCGGAGAGATATATCGAGTTTTCAATCTTTTAGTAGAATCCAAATCTTTTCAACGTCTACGTGATTGTTGTGTTGTATCGCTATATATTGGATTATAATCTTTACAATTCGATACATACGATCAAGTGTAGAATTCGCTTTTAAGGTTTGTTCTAAAAATTCAATTCTTCCGGCAAAGTCAAATTCTAACATTTCATTCCTAGGCCACTAACTAGAATGAAAGAGTTAGAGTCAGCTTTCTAAAATTTTTCCTAATTATTGTGAACACTTGTTGAATGAAAATTCAACACAGTGAGTTTCAAAAATAAGTAGAAATGTTGCCGGATTTTTGAATTTTCATATCTTCATCTTTCAAATCAATTCAATTCTCGTTATCACATGTATTACCATGACACTTTCCAATGGTATAACATGTTGATGCATTTAGATTTTTTTTGCATTATTTTTGTTATGAACAATAGTAGTTATATTTTCTATTTTTTTTTATGCTATCGAATGATGGTGGTAAATCCAATGATCATGGTAGGAAAAGGTTTGGATTTTGCTTCCTTGGGTTTGCCGGCTTTGGGGGTCCATTTTGTCCTTTGGATGTTTGCTGGTTTCATAAGGGCATTGGTTGTTTCGGTTTGAGCTTAAGTAGTTGAAACATTAGTAGTGCCAGCTCATTAATATCTAGTAGAGGAGTAGCTCATTATGAGCTGATGTTTAGTTATAAAATTAATGTTGGGAGCATGATTTGGTGGGTGGAACTTGATCTTTCACATTCTTCTTGAATTGGAGTTGCTGCAGCTTTTTTTCTTTGGAATTTTCTCTCATGGGCTGCTGCTCTCTTCGGGTTTGTTGCTGCCTCTTCGGTTGGCTGCCTACTTTACTGCTCTGGCTCCTCTTTTTTGACCGTGAGTTAATTTCCCTGAATTCCTCCTGGTTTCCTGTGCTGTATCTGTGGCTTGTGCTTGCTCCTGGATGGTTCCGTGGCTTTATTCATTGGAATTTTGATGGGCTCTTGGGATTTCAGCGGGGAAGGCTCTTGGCCTTTCATTTCTATATGGGAATTGGGAACTTTTGGCTGTTATGTTTCCCCTCTATGGCCTATATATATATATGAGATATTTGGAGAAGAAATGGTTGGTGAATATTTGAGAGCAAAGTGCTATAACCTGCGGGTTCCTCTTGGAAAAGCTTGAGAGCTTTGTCCACCTTCTTACCCCCCTCTGGAAAGCTTGCGAGCTTCTCCTCTTTCGTCTCGGCTTCTAACCTCTTTCTTCTCTACGCAAGTTCCACTCCACCTGTATCTTTCTTCTAGTTCCATTGGTGAAGTTGTTGGCTGTTTTTGTTGGCTGTTTTAGTGAAGATTGTTGGCTGTTTTGGTGAAGTTGTTGGCTGTTTTTGTTGGCTGTTTTAGTGAAGTTGATGGCTATTTGGTGAAGTTGTGGGCTGTATTGGTGGCAATTGCTGGAGAAGTTTGAAAGGACATTGGAATCCCTTAGCTGTGGTGGACCCTTGGTTTGCATATCTAAACCTTATTTTAAAATATATTCCTACAATCGGTGCATGTGAGGAGTCCTCTTGTAGGATGTTCTGAGGATAGCCTTTTTTTTAAATATTGTTTCTTTGTTAGTTTTCTTTTGTTTTAGTCGTTTGAAGTTGCCTCTTTCCTATTTTGAAGTTAGTTGTTTTTTCTAACCTATTTTGTTCTCTAAGTAATGTCTTAAATTTATAAAAGTAAGATTTGATTCTCTTTGTTGTTCTCTCTTGTGTTTGCTTTAATTTGCTTACATCACATGTACTCGATCATTTTCAAATTCAAACATCCTTTCAAAATCCATTTAAATCAAACTCAAGTCATCATTGTTATACGCTTTCTACAACATTCGTTTGTAGTTAGGCATATACAATGAAAGCTTTTCTTTAAATCAAAGTTAACTTGTATATTTTATTGTCGCACATCGGATTGTAATTCTAATAATTCAATATACATAATAAGATATAGATTTCTTTTCAAAATCAAATCCAAAGTTCTAATTCAAATATTCTCTTCTAAATCTCAGATAATCAAATCACTTGCAATGGCTGGAAAACTGTTGTTCTCAATGGACTGTGATCTAATGATTGAAGAACTGATCTATGAGAATTTGATTCAGTTTGGAATAGAATTTAAATCTCTGAGATTGATAATAAATGAGAATACTTTGGTGGACTTTGCTGTTGAGGGTGAGAAGGATCCATTTAGTTCAGTTAGCTATATGAGCCGGAAATGATGCCCCTTCTAGTCTCTGGTCTGAACTAAATCTCGCTTCCGCACCCAAAGAATTCCTTGAGGATGCGAAAAAACTAGAAGCTGCCATTGAAGGCAAGTCAGTGTTTGAGAAAGGATCTTCCAGTTCTGAAACCCTCTATGGCAGTAAGAATGCCAAAAAGAACTACCTTAGGAGAGTGAGGAAGAAAATTACTAAGTCAAATAAGATAGCCGAGCTGAAGACCTTAGCTAAAGTTGAACTCGTGGCCGCTGAGGAGTTGACAATTCCTGCCTCTTTTCCACTTCTGAAAGGGAGTCGTTTTCACCCTCTTACAGCTGCTGAGGGGGAGGAGAGAGTTACTAGGATAGTTAGCACTCCATCGAGCCCAGTGGATTACTCAGTTAAGAGAACTACAAAGGAAAAGCTCACTTTGAGGACTAGGATGTTGAGGAACATCATTCACACCTGTGTTGCTCAGACAGGTGAGACCAAAGAATAATATGTGAGACACCTGAAGGGGGTTATTTCATATAAACTTGAGAAAGAAGTGTTAAAGGAAGAAAAGTCTGAAGCAAAGAATCTGACTCCTCAGCCAGCGAGGAAGAATAAGAAATTTGTCAAGCAACCTGCAACTTCAGTTCTAGTGGATGGATATCATTGGGTGCCTCACCTCCCATCTACAAAGACGGAGGAGATAGTGTTAATCGGGTCCAGCCAGAGTCGCCATTTTAGCGGTAGACCACTGACCCCACCTTCTACATTTAGTTTAGCGAAGATGTCGTTAATTTTAGCGTCTTCTTTAGTGAGTTATTGTGCAACTATGTGATTTAACATTTCTTCATCAGGATTTTGAATCGTCTCCTCCCCTTCGATTGTCTCAGGGTCGGTAGTCACGAAGGTGACATCCCCAGTAGGGTGTGGGATATCAATCTTAATTGGTGATGGAGGAGCTTGAACAGCTGGGACTCCAACATCAATCGGAATAGAATCGTCACATCCCTGAACTGGGAGTCGAGGGAGTTCAATTAGCGGCTGAATTTGAGGTTCTCTAATTTGAATGCCAATAGATCTGCTAAACTTCTTTGGCACATATGATTCATCTGGAGACATGGGCCTCTTGCCCTTGACATCAACTGGTTTCTACTTTTTAATGATTTCTTTAGATTTGGCGATCATTGGGGTCAGCTTGGACAGTTTTGAAGGTGAGGTCAGTGGTCTACCGCTAAAATAGCGACTCTGGCTGGACCCGGTTAACACTATCTCCTCCGTCTTTGCAGATGGGAGGCGAGGCACCCAATGATATCCATCCACTAGAACTGAAGTTGCAGGTTATTTGACAAATTTCTTATTCTTCCTCGCTGGCTGAGGAGTCAGATTCTTTGCTTCAGATTTTTCTTACTTTAACACTTCTTTCTCAAGTTTATGTAAGATAATGCCTTTCAGGTTTCTCATATATTGTTCTATGGTCTCTCCTGTCTGAGCAGCACAGGTGTGGATGATGTTCCTTAACATCCT
This sequence comes from Dendrobium huoshanense, assembly GCA_016618105.1. Lineage (NCBI taxonomy): Eukaryota > Viridiplantae > Streptophyta > Magnoliopsida > Asparagales > Orchidaceae > Dendrobium > Dendrobium huoshanense. The sequence continues at coordinate 24,564,542 of CM028358.1, read as the reverse complement.
AGTCCTGAAAGTGAGTTTTTCATTTGGAGTTCTCTTAACTGAGTAATCCACTGGGCTCGGCGGAGTGCTAGCTATCATATTAACTCTCTCCCCCCCTCAGCAGCTGCAAATGGGTGAAAACGACTCCCTTTCAGGAGTGGAGAAGAGGCATGGATTGGCAGCTCCTCAGTGGCCACGAGTTCAACTTTAGCTAAGGTCTTCAGCTCGGCTATCTTCTTTGACTTAGTAATTTTCTTCCTCACCCTCCTAAGGTTGTTCTTTTTGGCATTCTTGCTGCCATAGAGGGTTTCAGAACTGAAGGATCCTTTCTCAAACACTAACTTGCCTTCAGTGGCAGCTTCTAGTTTTTTCGCATTCTCAAGGAATTCTTTTGGTGCGGAAGCGAGATTTAGTGCAGACCAGAGACTAGTAGGGGCATTATTTCCGGCTCCTATAGTTAACTGAACTAAAGGGGCATCCTTCTCACCCTCAACAGCAAAGGCCACCAAAGTATTCCCATTCATTACCAATCTCAGAGATTTAAACCCTATTCCAAACTGAATCGAATTCTCATAAGATCAGTTCTTTAATCATTAGGTCGCGGTCCATTGAGAACAACAGTTTTTCAGCCATTGCAAGTGATTTGATTATCTGAGATTTAGAAGATAAGATTTGAATTAGAACTTTGGATTTGATTTTGAAAAGAAATATATATCTTATTATGTATATCGAATTATAAGAATTATAATCCGATGTGCGACAATAAGATATACAAGTTAACTTTGATTTAAAAAAAAGTTAAGCTTTCATTGTATATGTCTAACTACAAACGAATGTTGTAGAAAGCGTATAACAATGATGACTTGAGTTTGATTTAAATGGATTTTGAAAGGATGTTTGAATTTGAAAATGATCGAGTTTATATTGTACATGTTATACCATTGGAAAGTGTCATGGTAATACATGTAACAACGAGAATTGATTTGGATTTGAAAATTCAAAAATTCGGCAGCATTTCTCCTTATTTTTGGAACTCACTGTGTTGAATTTTCGTTCAACAAAAGAGTTCACAATAATTAGGGAAAATTTTAGAAAGCTGACTCAACTCTTTCATTCTAGTTAGTGGCCTAGGAATGAAATGTCAGAATTTGACTTTGCCGGAATAATTGAATTTTTAGAACAAACCTTAAAATTGAATTCTACACTTGATCGTATATATCAAATTGTAAAGATTATAATCCAATATATATCGATACAACTTAACGATCACTTAGACGTTGAAAAGATTTGGATTCTACTAAAAGATTGAAAACTTTGATTTTAAAATTGAAAGATTTTCTATAAGTTATATAACTCAACATGCTGTTGATTAATCTAAGCATGCGTGTTTCTAATATTTATAGAAAGGTTTAAAAAGGTTAGGCTTGACTCTTTTGCTCTACTAATCAAGTTGGAGGCAAAATATCAAAGCCTGACCTAGAGGGAGTTTTCCTACACGCACATCTCATTTGATATATCTTAATTGGGTTGGCCACACTCATCCAAGAGAGAAATGGGTAGAGGGACCAACATAGATAAAAGTAGTTAAAACTATCAATGCAATAAAATTTATACTGCTATTAGAGATGGAGAGAGAGAGATTATCCCCAGCGGCAGAGTCGCCATTTTTTGTTTTGGTTGAAAAAGTATAGTTTTGAAAAAGTACAATTTTCTTTGGGAAAGTTAAAAAGTTGAATTTTAGTTTTGGAATCAAACACGATATTAAGAACGATATATCATCTCAAACGGCGAGAATATCATTCATTAATTGGTTCAAATTTCAAAACTTTATTTTCTATCATGATTATCGTAGTCAAACTCAGGAAAGAATCACATTTGACTCTGGAGGGTCAAAATGGAATTTAATCGAGTGTTTGACTATGCTAATCTAGATAAAAGATCATTAATTCATAATCAAAACCACGATAATAATTGATATCTCTCCGAAGAAAGAAGATATCAATCACCATCGATCGTTTGAAAATGACGATAATAATCGTCGGGTTTGATTTTCCTAAAGAGAATTAATTGAGGTTTTGAAAAATTGATATTTAAAATCTGTTCTGGGTTACTAAATCTCCTACTAGCATAAGCCCTCGTAGTTAATTACATCGTAGGAAAACGGAGTTTCCTATGAATACTCTCGATTAAAATAGCAGTATAAATTTCATTTAAGATTTCAATGCTCGATATCAAAGGAGGGTAAGGTTTGAAATTTGAATAGGGATTTGATCAAGTTTGAATATTTATTTTCATAGTTAAAGGAAGAAGGGTAGGAGGCACTTGAGATTCTGAAATAATTCATAAGTGCCCCGGTTTATCCTAAGTGTTGGGCTTGAATTTGATTGAAAGTGATTTAAGTTTAATTGATCAATTTTATTAGAATGTTGAGATTCAATTTCTGAAGGTTGAGGTCTTATAGCCCGAGCCTGCCTCAGAATCTAAGTCTAATTTGGGTACTACAAAGTGACCCGAACCTAACTAGTGCAATGCAAATCTGGACTTATCCCGGCCTGGACTGGGGAGCCAGCTAAATCACCTAAACGCTTTAAAAATTATGAGTCTGATCTTTTAATGTTGAGTGATAAGGATGTTATTTAAGAAAAGTTTTTGAGAACGGGACCGACATCTTGAGCGGATCCTAATTGGCCCCTTAGACTTATGTTGGGTTTGAGATGCTAAGGATTAATGCAATTAAAATTTTGTCTATTTTAATTTATTTATAATGCAATGCATGCTGGTTATCAACCTCAAATCAAGTATGCTTGAAAGTTAAAAAACCGGTTTATAAAATAATTTTTTAGAAGACTGGACTTCCCCAGGTCAGACACCTCGTCCTCATAGGTCAGACTATCCGGACTCTACCCGCAGGCGGGGAAGGGGCTAAAGCAAGGAGAGAAGAAGTGCAGAAATATGCATGCGACCCCGGGGTTGATCCCCTGCTAATTCCCTAAATTCGTTATCTTTCTATGTTGTTCAGACTCGCTAAAATCTTAAACTTTTTAAAGTTATGAGCATAAAAATTTTCACATCCTCACGAGTCTCACGAGTCCAAACAAAAAACAAAAGCGTCACACAAACGCCAAAAAACTATGAAAAGCAGGTAATTCTATACGCAGTCACATCAAACATCAAATATAAATGAATTAATTAATAAATGTTCATAGGCAAACTTGCCTTGCTTATTACAAACCAGGGTCTGCTTAAAGTAAAGTGGCCGGACACCACTGACAACAACCCAGATTCTAATCCTAGAACTCAAGTGACTTTGATATTTGGGTTTCCCTCATTATCCACTTCTTTATCTTCTCATGAGCATCTTGATTCGTCGGTTCCGGATATCCAAATGAAAAGAAACTCCCCCTTGAACAGGGTGTTATCTTTCCTCTTTTGATATTTGAAGAGCATCCAAACTTGATCTTTCAAATGGACGAAAACTCTCCCCTTTAGGGATGTCTTCTCCTCTTTGGAATTCAAGTTGGATCTAAACATCTCAACTCAAATCACTTTAAATACAACTCAAATTATATCAAATTATATTAAGCAAAATTAAAAAATCTAAACTTTATCCTGCAGGGTTATCCTAATAATCAGCAGTTATATATAATTCCAAACAGTTATAATCGATCTCAAGCAGTTGATATATTTGAAATTTAAATGTTCAACAAAGTGTAGTAAATAAATAAACAGACAGTCAATCAATTCTAAGTTAACAACCAGCATGCAGTGAAAGCTCGAAAACCTGGCACACAGCGGAAAAGTAAACACCGGCCTATCCTAAAATTAGAGTTGGTTGTCCTAGCAAACCATCTAAAGTGTCTGAGGTAGGCCGTTTGGTTTGGATGTCCTATGGAGGGCAATTTGTTAAAGTTGTTTGAAGTTTTGATTGGTTGAGAAGCTTAAGGGAAAGTTTAGGTTTGAGTTTAAATATTGATGACTTAAAGTTAATTTTAAATAGATTTTTATTATTTGTTGGATACCACATTTGTTTCTCACCGAGGTTATGAAGTTTATTTCACCTTCCTTGGGGTTAAGTTAATAGCCTCGTAGGCATGTGTTACCTAGTGGTACCCGATATAATTAAGTGTTTTGATTTGGTTAAAGTTTGAAGGTTAATAAATTTTAATTATGGTTGGTTGATTACTGGTTTTAAGATTAATAGGAGTTTTAAAGTGATTTTTGAGTTTTATAAATTTTATAGATTATTTTAATCATTTAATTAAGGGGTCAAAATTTGATTTTTTTATTATGAATATTTTCTAGAAAATTAATATTTTATTAAAATACTAGACCTTAATACGATCAGTTAGATTATAAGTACGCTGAAATTGGATTTTTCTGGATTTTTTTACGAATGTATGAAGTTTTGAACAGATTTTGACTTAGGTTGACCAAAAAGTTGACTTTTCAAATTTAATTGTTTTATGGAATTTTGATATTTTTAATAAATATTAGACACCATTATGAGTTGAATGCAAGTGAGTGTGGTCAATTTGAATTTTTCTACATTTAGTTATGAAATTTTAAAGTTTGATGCATTTATTGAATTTTTGAAATTGTTTAATTAGAAGGTTTTTTACAATTTTGTTCAAAATGAACTCCTAACTAATTGAAATCAACTCTAAAAGCCTGGAATGACCTAAGGAGAGATTCCTAAGTATTTGAAAAATTTTAGAATTTTTAATTAATTATTTTAATTAAATGTTCAATTTCACTTAAAATTAAATTAAAGCAAAATTTGCTATTAAATCAAATTGGTCTTATTTTTCATTGATTAAGGATTTGATTCTGGTCAGTTAGAGTTATTGTTTGTATCTTTTGGATTTAAACCTGATTTATTGTAATTTTTGGAAGTTTTATAGCTTAATTAAGGGGTTAATTTTGACTTGTTTAATTTTCTGACCTAATGAGCTCCAAATTGTGTGAAATTTGAACCCAAGGTTTAAAATGTCACTATGTTTACTGTGTTCAAGTTTCACCCCTATTGGGTGTGTGTACAATGCCCTAGGAATTTTTTAAGTTTTCTAGACATTTTCTTAAATATTTTTCATAGGTGTCTCTACTATTCAAATTGGCCTGAAATTTGGTGTGTCTAATCCTAGTGCACATTTATTCACACCACAGAAATTTTACAACAAAACACTAAGAATTTAAAGAGTTGTGAATTTTCAAAATATATGGTCCAAAAATAGACCCTTTACCTTGAAAATTAACATCACAGAAATCCATTGGGTAGCTGACCCTAGAAAAATCAGTGAATATGCCTAAGATACCCAGTAATCTTCCACCAAAATTTGGGGCTTAATTGACCACTGGATTATGAGAAAATCATAAAACACTAATTTCAAACAATCAATAATATCTCACAACACATTTACCAAATTAACTTAATTTTAAATTTAATAAATACTACATTAAATTTCCTTTCCAACGAGCCAAAAAAACGTCCAATTTGGTAAAAATTTCGATTTTCTGTGAAGTTTGGAAGATCTGGACATTTTTCTGAATTTTTTTGACCATTTTTTGTCAAACTGACCGCCGGCGCCAATCGTAATGAGAACGCTCCACGTGGCGGGCTGGGGCTCGCCACTTAGCCACGTTAGCGGTCCATCAGGACCGTTGATCCGGCCGCGGAACGAACCAACGGCCAGGATCTCGCCACGTAAGGACCTGGACTGCAGAGGGGCGCGCGTTCGAATCCAGGGGAAGACGCGCGCGGTCGGAGAGGGGTGACCTAGCGGTTTCTGGGTCGTCCGATCGCGCTAAATGTGCAATCGGACGATTCTGGTTGAGCCAGAATTAAGAATTTTCAAATGCCCATAACTTTCAAAATACTCAAGGAAATTGCCCGAAATTTGAATTGTAGCTAGAGGGCAACATGGTCTAACAATGTCTGGAGCTTGGAGGCTCCATGCTTTGTAGATTTGCCATTGTTTCAAATTGAAATTTAAACTTCAAATGAGCATAACGTATGATACAACTGTCGGATGTTCGACTTCTTGGGCTTGTTGGAAAGCTGCTAAGATCCTCTTCAACTTTGTAGAAGACCTCAGGAGTTGGATCTGGATGGATTTAAAGTTATTCTGGAATTTTTTGATTCTCTCTCTAAACTATCTCTCTTCTCCAATTAGAGTTTTGGAGGCAAAGATCTGTTGGGGGAAGGCTTGGGAAGGCTAGGGAAAGGCTTGGAGAAGGTTTTTGAGGGTTTTGGAGGCTGGAATAGCTTTTTGGATGAGAGGGATTGAGTGTGTGAGCTTATGATTAAAATATCCCTTAATTAAGATATTTTGCTCTATTCACTTGTACCTAGATTAAATGGACGGCTATGATCAACTAAGGGAGTCTATGATCAAGCCATCTGTCCAAGGAGTTGGTGGGAGCAGGTGGATCAAAGGACAAAGGGTACATGAGGTGGAAAATATCCCTTAGTCTTCATTTGGACACATGGAATAATGGAGGCTGTTAGATTTAGATCTAAGGGATGGAGAAGATCCTAGAGAAGGTTCTAGAGTGATTCTAGACTGCTGGAATGAGCTGGAATGAATGGAGTGCCATGTCATCCATGGTCTGGGCCATTTAAAAGCTCCCTTGACCATTTGTTGGCTGGTTTGACTAGTCAACAGGTCCACTCAGCTGACATGGCATACCAAGAGACTAAGTGAGCTGATGGGAGGCCTTGGAGGGGATTTGATATTTGAAGATTGAAGTTTGAATGAATTAGAAAGGATTTCAAAAAAGTTTGACCAATAAATTGAAGTTTGACTAAGTCAAATTTGACTTCAAATAAATTTGAATGGATTTGAGTTAGGTTTTGAAATGAGTTTTAGAGCTTGAATGGGTTAGATAGGTCAAATGGGTTGAAGTGACCCATTTAGAGCCTTAAAGGGTATTTGGGTCAACCTATGTTGACTTGGTCAACTAGGTTGACCCAAGGGGTGGGCCAAGGCTTAACAGGTTTGAAATGGCATTTGGAGATCATTAGAGGTGGTCCCATGGCTTAGATAGGTTATTTCAGTCAAATCACCTGTTTGGACCCTTGAAGGGCCTCTTAGGTCAACCAGGTTGACTTGGTTAACGAGGTTGACTTGGTCAACCAGGTTGACCCAGAGTCTGGGAATACGTCCAATAGGTTTGGTTTGATATTTGAAACTTGCTGGAGGTGGTTGCATTCAATTTGGAGGTCATTTTGACCCCTGTTCAACTGGGGGCCAAAATGAGTCCAACAAAAGGTGGTTTATTGCTCATAGAGAATTCACAAACAAAAGCATAGAGCCTACGAAACCCGATCATCTGTCGATAGCCAAACAGAGTCGACAAAGTTCAAGTTACAAATGAAAATGCCCCCAAACACCCCGATGATGGCCGTGTTGAATGTTTATCTCAACCGGAGGGGCTCACAAACATTTTTAAATGTCCACCCAAAATTTAAAACCCCACAAAAATTCCAAAAATCTAAAAATCCAAAAAATATTTAAAATTGAAATAAACTATCAATCGGTTAAAGCAAAAAAAAAAAATTCATCCACCATCCGCAACAATTTGCCTGGGTGGACAAATTTAAATACTACTTCCGCTCACAAAGAGCCAAATGCATAGTCGAAAATATCACTATGATTCATTCTCAAACAGTCTCCTGCCATTAAGGACGTGGTACGTGTCCTCTAACTGGCGGTTTGCCGCCAAATGGCACCGCAGGATAAACGGTTATGACCCGGGGCCCTCTGAACCGAGTGATTTTGCCGCCAAATGGCATCACGAAATACCGGTTATGGCCAGCGGCAATACGTTCCTTAATAGCATCAAATCTTTGAGATATGAATCAATAAGATATGATAGATAGGGCACAAAGCCCTCTGTTAGTTAAGGTGGGTTCAAATTTGTTCCCTTAGACAAACATTCACCCCAGGTCTATAAGGTACCCTTGGACGAAGCAACCTATGGCTGCCGACAAGGATCCTTCTGTCAGGTTGGGTCGACTACCTCCTCTGAATAAGTAGACCAGAGACCACGATGGCCCGGGACGACGGAACCATGGGATCTTGATCGGGTCTATTATCCATTCCCCCACCATCTGCTTTAAGTGCAAGATGGTGCAATTTCTATTTTAAATATCAAATTTCTCAAATTCTCAAACTTTCAAACATTTCAAATACCTAAACCTATTGCTGCTACTATATGCCAGATATAGGGCTGCAAGCGAACCAAACGTTCGATGAACTACTCGTTGTTCGGTTCGATTAAAGCTCGTTCGTGATCGTTTAATTAACTAACAAACAAACTTGAACAATATTTTAAATACTCGATTCTTAAATAAACAAGCTTCAACACTAATGCGTTCAGCTCGTTTATGTTCACGAACAATATCAGTTGATGTTCATGAACAATATCAGTTGATGTTCATGAACAAGCTCGATAAAAAGCTCAATTCGGGTTCGATTAAAACCGCTCGATAAAAACTTAAATAATATGTTATTATAAAATTGATAAATATACATAATATAAAAGCTTTAATTATAACATAATAATATAATTATTTTTTATTAATGACAAGAAACATTTCATATTTGTCTATGTTTGTTAGATTGTTTGTTTAGGATGTTCATGAACAAATTTAAGGTTTGCTTGTTCAAGTGATTGTTTGCAAAATATGTTCACGAACATAGCTTGTTTAAAGCTCGATAAGCACTAAACAAACGAACATGAACCAAACATGAACAAACATGAACACCCTTAAATTAAACGAATCAAACATGAACTCAAATAAGAAAGCTCGAATCAAACACGAACCAAACATGAACAAGCTAATGTTAAACAAATACAAACATGAACACTCACATACTCGGCTCGGCTCGGCTCGTTTGCTGCCCTAGCCAGATAACACGTATCTCCATATATCTGATTGACGACTAGCCTTAATCGAAAGTTCTCTCTCATGATCGAGATGGGTAATTAACTATAGGGGCTTGCGCCTATAGAAAACCAGAACTTAGATCATAAAGTCCTCACAAAATGAGGGCGATATCTCTGGGTAGTGTCTTATCTACAAACTCATCTGCCTTCAAAAATTTACCTCGGAACTTATCAGTTAAAACTCCCTCGCCGAAAAGTAAAGCATAATCAGTGCGGCGGGGAGGCCGGGGCCGAATTTTTGGAGCCTACAACAACTACAATGAAGAACACATACGTAATGAATGGAACAATACCCTACAACCAATATCAACATACAAGCAAGTACATTCAAGCTTTGCAAGTGGCGATGATGGATATGAAAAGAATATGAATGACTCCTTGCAAACACAGATGAGGGAGTTACAACAAATGCAACACACTGTTTGCTAGCAAAAGCATCGCATTTGTGACAAGTACAAGCGCTTATAGTCGACGTTGGCAGACTTGCAGTTAATGCAGCTTGCCAGCGGGTAATGACAGAAGATGTGAAGTTTGCATAATAGATTTGTTCGCAAACAATGACATTGACAGTCACCCTACAAACACACTCAAGGGAACATAAAATGAATGTAACTGTCTCCCTTTGCGCAACATCAGATATCTTACAAATGAATACCCTAACCTATTTGTGAACAACAACAACGGATGAGCTATGAATATAACAGTCTTCCTATGATTAACATCAACTAGCTTACAGATACAGGTGACAATCATTATGAACATTGAAGGACAATACTCGATGATTATAACAACTCATCTACGAGCATGTGTAAAAGACCCGTCATACACACTATATGCTTTCTACAAGCAAATACATAAAAGCTATAGTAAATGCAAACCCTATGAGCAACACTAGAAGATCTGCATTTAATGCATCTTGCATGTAGGTAACAGTAGAATGCCTGCGATGCATACAACGGTCATGCTTACTAGCAATATTTGAAAACTGCACTATGCAAGTGTACGACACAAGCATATTATAACTGCATGTAGTTAGGAATGAGTAGACATATTGCAAGCATCCTCACCTAACATAAGAATGTACTAGATACATACACATTATTAGTTTTGAATTTCTTTAGTTTTGATAGTTACTAAGTTTGTAGTGGGGTTAGCCTGTTTTTTTAAATCTAAATTCCAACTCTAAAGAAAAAAACTAATGAGTTACACACTGAGCATAACAATTAGACTAAAAGAGAAATGAAAGAAAGGGTCAATCAGATTTTTATTTAAGCTTATAAAATTCTAATATGCATACAATATACAAGTTGCAGCACACAACATGCATCGTGCAAACACATAATGTAGGATGCAAATATACATGCCAATATACAGATAGATACATGAGTGTGTATGCATAACATACATATGTGTCGCATACGTCCACTACATTGCATATAAATAACTGTCACATAAATACATCATGTAAAATGCATTCAACAACATATACCCATATAAGCCCTGACGAGTGTGATGTATGTACACATGTGAAATTTGAGGATATTGCGCGAGTCAAGAAATGAATATAAATTTGAGCCCGATCCTTCTATGTAAATAGATAAGAGTCGACACGGCTCGAATATCAAACAAATGTACGGTCACGGCGTTGACCAAGATATTTATTTTATATGTTCATTTTAGGCCTTCAACGTATATTATAAGAAAGATTCATTAATAAAAGCATAAAACTGACCACAAAATCGATCCTCTCTTAGCAAGTTGACAAAGTTGATAAGGTTCAACCAATAAAATAAAAAAATGCCCATAAATGCCCATAAATACCTGAATGATGGCCTTGTTGATAGAAAATCTCAACAGAAGGGTATCCAAAATAATTAAAATGCCTCTCAAATTCCTATAAAATCAAGCATCTAAATTGACAATGAAGTCACCCCGATTATGGCTGAGTTGACAGAAAATTTTAATTAGAGGGATTGACTCATAAAGATCTACCAAAACACCAAAAAAACTTCACATCCATTAAGAATATTGATATTTAAAATCAAAATTCAATCATCAAACACTAAAAGCAAAAATTCATCCACCCTCTGCAACAGTTTGCTGAGATGAATATGTTTGAAAATAAGTTCTGCTTAGAAAGAGCAAATGTGTGGTCAAGAATATAACTAGGATTCATTTTTAATCTGTTTCTTATTAGTAAGGATATGACATGTGTCCTCTAATCGGTGGTTTTGCTGCAAAATGATACCACAATTAAACAATTATCACCAAGACCCTCTAATCGGTTGGTTTTGTTGCCAAATGACATCATTAAATTACAGTCATGGTCATAGCCCGTATGTTCCCCGACGCTAAATTTTTGAGTAATGACCGATAGGGCACAAAGTCCTCTGTTAGCTAAGGTGGCTTCAAATTTGTCTCCTTAAACAAACATTCACCCTAGGTCTATAAGGTACCCTAGGACGAAGAAACCCATGGTTGTCGACAAGGATCTTTTGGTCAGACTGGGTCAACTACCTCCTCTGGCTAAGTAGACTAGGGACCCTGATGGCCTGGGACGACATAACTATGGGATCTTGTTCGGGTCTATCATTATTCCCCCACCATCCGCTTCAAGTGCAAGGTGGTGAATTTCTAAGTTAAATTTTTAAATTTTAAAATACCTAAGCATGATGCTACTATACACCAGGTACTATGTATCTGTTTGACGACTAGCCTTAATCGAAAGTTCTCTCTCGTTATCAGGAGGGGTAATTAATTATAAGAGCTTGCGCCTATAGGAAACCTTAACTTAGATCATAAAATCCTCGCAACATGAGGGCAAAATCTCTGTGTGATGTCTTATTCAAAACCCAATCTTCTTAAAATTTGCCTCAGAACCTAAATGTTATAACTCTCCTCGATGACCCAAAGAAAGAAAGGGGCCACAGAGAGGCCGGGTTGCGAATTTTTTAAGCCCACAGTGTTTGGGATCCATTCACATATTGTTGACTGGGCATTAGCATGATATTTAATATTTAAGGGTGGTTTAGAATTTTTTTTTCCTTTAATTGAAATTTATCTACATTTAATTGTAAAAACAGAAGTCGTTGGCTGTACACTAGGTTATCCCCTGGTTTCTTCAAGCATCTGGATAGTATTGTCTGCTAGGTGCTTTGAACAACATTTTCTCTACAATTTTAGTTCTACTATCTATGAGATTGAAGTGAGCCCACGTTAACTTGTTGTTTTCAAACTCGTTCAGACCTTTTTGTTATGTTCCTCTACCAAGCATTTGAAATCATTTTATCAACAGATGCAGGCAATGTAATCAGTGTAGGCATACCTGAAAAACTATCACAACTTAAAGAACAAATTGCAATACTTGAGAAGCGTGAAGAAAGGTGACCCCTTTGCTTAATGCTTAGATTTATTCCATAAAATTACCATTTTTATATTAGAATTAACTACTTATTTACCTACCTAGTGCAGATACAAGGCTGTTTTTGCGGAGAAGATTTCTGTTTTTAGAAGAGCATGCTGTTCGCTATTTGGCTACAAGGTATTTTATTTATTTTATTTTATCATGGCACATTAAAGTATTATCAAAAACCAAATGAATCGTATGTTAAGGTAGTTATATACTGGTATGTTTGATATTATTAGTGAGCAATTTAAAAAACAAATATGAATTGACTTTTCATGGTTGATCCAATACATTTTTTTTTTTCTATTTTAAATTCTTGTTTTTTTATCCGTGTAGAAGCCATCCAAATTATATTATCGTGTTTAGGAGATTTGCTTTTTGCGAGTTAATCTAGTTCAGTGGTGGTTGAAGATTAGTTTTAATCTTACCATTTTTACTTATTGTTGGTATACAAACCTTGTCATTCAATATGATGTTGTGCTGCTACATCTGCTCTAATTGTTCATGATAGGTAGCTCCATGTTTGTTTATCATTTATGAATTTGCTATTAATGCATCAGCAAAACAAAGGCCAAGAATATGTAAATTATTAAGCTATATATATATATTATCGTGTTTAGGAGATTTGCTTTTTGCGAGTTAATCTAGTTCAGTGGTGGTTGAAGATTAGTTTTAATCTTACCATTTTTACTTATTGTTGGTATACAAACCTTGTCATTCAATATGATGTTGTGCTGCTACATCTGCTCTAATTGTTCATGATAGGTAGCTCCATGTTTGCTTATCATTTATGAATTTGCTATTAATGCATCAGCAAAACAATGGCCAAGAATATGTAAATTATTATATATATATATATATATATATATATATATATATATATATATATATATATATATATACAAAGTTCTGAAAACCGGACCGGACAACGAACTGGAAGAAAGAGAGGTTCACGATTCGACCAGCCTAATCGGGAACGAACCGGATGACGTAATAAATAATAAGTCTTATTTAAATTTTAATAAAATTAACATAATAATAATGTAATCATTCTGAGAATGAGACAAAAAATTCAACTAAAAAAAAAAAAAAAAACTATGAAACATAAAACTTATATAATTAAGTAAAATAATTATTTTAAAATCTCACATAAAAGCAAAAAAAAAATCTCATAATTATAAGAATTTACACTCATAAAAATATGATAATTTTAAATTTAAATATTTTTCAAATTTAAATTTGATTTTTAATTTAAATTTAATTTATATATAACCAAGGCTCTGAAAATCGGACCGGACAATGAACCAGAAGGAGAGGTTCATGGTTCGACCGGTTCGACTGGGGTCGAATCGGATGATGGAATAAATAATAAAATTAATATAATAATATGATGATTTAACCTTAAACTTAAACACAAATTCATCCTATTATACAAATCAAATATCTAAATTAAAAAGAAGTTGGAGGTTATTTTATAAATAATATAATTCATATTTAAAATAAGATTAGTTCACATATATATATATATATATATATATATATATAGTGTATGTATAGTGAACTTGAGAAGTGAGAGATTTTCTTTAGATTTTAGTCCCACCTCACCTAGACAATATATGTTAGCATTGTTTTTATTTATATCAGCTTTTTGACTCCCTTTGTTAAAAAAGGCACATGATATGATGGGCCATGTACCATATTATAAAGCATTTTTTATGCTTGTTTAATTAAAGTATATATATTTTAAATTTATTTGTTAAGTCAAATATTTAATAATAAGAGTATTAAATATTTTATTTAATAAAATATTAGCCAAGCCGGTTTTCAAAAACCGGCACTTGTTCTCCGGTTAACTGGTTGAATCGCCGGTTCAGTCTGGTTTGTGGCTAAAGTGGTTTTTACAAAATTTCGGACCGGCCGACGGACCAGTTCACGGTTCAACTAGTTGAACCGGCCGGTCCGATCCATATAACCATATAATTTAATATAAATTATTATTAATTTATGTTACATATTTAATATAAATTTAATTCTAACATAAGTTTATAAATTTGATATAAATTATTCTTATTTTATATCATATGATTAAATATGTTTTAAATGTTTATGATATGTTGTTTACAAAAGTTATTTTATTAATTTATATTTAAAATCATTAATAAATAGATAAAATTATTAATGATTAATTATTTTTTATAGTGTATAAATAAATAAATTTTTATTATTAACTAATAAATAATTATCATTCACATCAAAAATAATTAATTAAAAATGTGTTTAAAATTAGGTTTAATAGCCATTATATATGCTATGATCTCATACACTCCTCAACTCTTTTCTTTAGTCTCACATCCCTTGGAAATACTTTTTTGCTATTGTTTATATAGCCTTTTGAGTTTCCTTGCATAAAGAGCTCACATGGAGGGGTCATGTGAAGATGTTTCATGATGGTTTGAGGGCAAAAATGTTTATAATAAAAAATGTATTATAACTTTAGTCAAATGTTTTAAATATATATTTTTATTTATTTATTTAAAAAAATATTTAAAATTTGTAGGATTTGAACCAGCCGGTTAAAAAATAACAGGGCTGGTTCGCCGATTGAACTGGCAGTTCTGATCGGTTCAGTCCAATTTGATGCAGAAGCGGTTTTAAGACTGAACCGGACCGGTCTTCTGACCGGTTCACAGTTGAACCGGCTGGTCCGATCCGATTTTTAAAGCATTGTATATATATATATTTATTAGAGTAATAACTTTTTCATATTTCATTATTCATTAATAGTAAATTTTGAAATTAATCTAAGTTAATTCACTCTTAATTTTATAACTATAGCAACATTATATTGTTTATTCCTATTACTATAGCCATGACACTTAGCCATGCATGCAATGGGCTGATTTCAAGATGTAGGAAATCAACATATGGGTAGAGTTTGAGAGTAAATTAGTGGAATTAGGAATGAATATTATATTGCTTAGTTGAATTTCAGTTATAAGCTTAGTGGAGTTTCATTTTTATAACTAAGGCATTTCATTCCACTCATTTCACGCATCCCATTGATGACATTTCCTGGAATTGGAACCAGCTGCTGTGCCGAGAGCAGCAGGCAAAGGAAGAGGGGGGAGCTGCAGGAGGCAGAGTTGCAACGGGCTATTGAGGAATTTACAGGTAAAGAAATTTAAGAAGAAATTTTTAGGACAGCAAAATCAGTAGAATTTAATACTTGCTAAATTTAATAGTTGCTGAATTTAATGCGTGCGGAGATTTGTAATGGTGGAAATCAGTGAGAATATTTGTTGAAATATGAAAGACTGCATTGTTGATAAAAATAGTGGTTGAGGGGATGAAATGAGGATTGGCTGCTTAATTAGGTAACACTATTGGTGCTATAGTCAATGCAATCAACTATTATAATTGAAATCAACAAGAAAAAAAGTGGAAATCAGGTAAGATTAGTTGTTGAAATTTTGTATATTGTTGTTTGTTGATATTTTTGTTAATTAGGGGCGGTTGTTGTTAAAATAGAAAAGAATGGAAGGGTTGTATGGAAAGAAGTTTAGGAGAGGAAAAAAAAATTTGAATTGAATGAAAACAATGTAGTTAAAATTGAGATAATTCATAAGATATTCATATTGTTGTTTCATTTATTTATAAGCATGCATAAATAAAAAAATACATATTTTATGTGGTGTAAAAAAGAGAAGAAAATAGAACCTAGAAAAGCTAATTCAAAGTGAGGTGGGATACCCAAATAATGCATAGGAAATAATAGAAATTTTATATATTTGTAAATTCATAACTGTTATGTTTATGATAGCATTCTAATTTCAGTTTATTTATGTAATTATTTATTCATTATTATGTTTATGATTGTTAAAACTAAATGGTATTGGAAAGATGAAATAAATCATATATAGGGGATAAGCCCGCACAAGTAAAGGCGAAAGACTTGCCGATGTAAGCTACACTCTCAAAATTCTAAAAGTTGAGAATTCGGATCCAACCTTGAATGAGAGAGTAACTTTAATTCTAAAAGTTAGGAATTCAGATCTAATCTTGAATTGCAAAGTTGAAAATGTGCAAAAATTCATAGCCATCATATGGCTTGTATAAAGGGTTGATCAATAAACAGAACATAAAGAAATTTAATGAAAGTGTTATGACTACTATGAACTTACATGTGCTTTAATTTAATTATCAATGTATTGATTACTATTTTTTATACAATGAATGCATATTTTATTGAGCTCTGACTCATTAGGAGTGGTTGCACTACATGCATGAGAATGAGCTAGTGGGGTAGTAGTCAGAGTAGTTGACTACTCTTTTGTGTACATATACTTTTTGGGGGTAGAAAGATATTTGAGTAGGAGCTATACAGCCCTTTGGATGTGTAAGTAAATTTTTAAAGTTTTAGTAAAGCTATGTATTTCTCCTGAGATGTGCAATTTATTTGAGGTATATTACATGCTTCATGTTGTTAAAGTATAAAGCTTGATATGTTGGAATATTCTGAATAAACTATTTCTTACTCTCTAATTTTGATAGATGTAATTCAGAATGGGTGCAAATAAGAATGTCTTTTCAGATTCTTTTTTTCTATTACACTCCGTGTTGACTGTAAGGAGGCCAAAATTGGGTGTGATAGAAATTATTATAGAATAATTAAGAAGCTTAATTTGAGGTCCCTTGATAGGTAGGCCAGACGTATTAATCAAAAACAAGTGAAGATCTTTAAAGATTGCTTTATTTCAAGATAACTCAATAACAATATCAAGCTTTTATCTCACTATATGGGGTCAGCAATAATTATTTTCACTATTGTGCCCTATTAAGAGGCAATTTCTCATTTTAATACTTCCAAACCAAGTCTTTTTTATGTCTACCTCTATGTTTTTTTAACGTTGAGGCACATTACATGCTTCTTATTATTAAGTGTGAAGTTGATATGCTGAAGTATTATGAGAGTCTAATTAAATTTATTTTATTCTCTGTTATACTCCAGATTGACCATTGGGAGGCAGGGCTAAATTGGGGTGTGACAGTGTAGTCTTTGTTTTTGTCACCTGTTGGGGTGTCATTGATGTAAGTTATTAATATGTTTGTAATTTGTGAACTTAAATGGGAGTTGGGGATGTAATGCGTTTGTTTTTATAATTGTATTAGGAGATAGAAATCATTAAACTTTATGTCTGCATGGAGGATACAAGGTTCGGCCAAGTGTGGTTACAAATTGCAAGGGAAGTATCATGTCTAATGCATTTCCACTCATGAAGGGACGTTTAAAATGGTCAAAACTCCATATTTGTCAAAGTTGAGGTGAAGAGTTTTGCCAACCCTAGGGGAGTTGATGCAGTAAAATAAATTAGGTTAAGGTTTTTTATGATTATGTTTGAATTCAATTTATTTTGATCTTATATTGTAGAACCTATGTCTATAAATAGGATATTCTTGACTTTCATTTGTTCCATTGATGATGAGTTAAAAATTGAATCCTCCTCTTATCTTCTTTCTCTCTCGTTCACCTAATACCCAATTATCCTTATCTACATCACCCTTCTAATATATACTTGAAAAAGTGAATTTGTTTCGGGCCTGTTCTGGCGAATTAAGCTCTTTGCTTGGGTAGCCTATTAAAGCATTTTTAGAAATTTAAGGAAGTCAAGATCCACAACAGTGTGACCTAGGGAGGTTAATGGCAGTCGGAAGCTAGGGATCCTTCCTACTCTCAAAAAAAGATGATATTGTAAAATTGATAATGAAGGTTACTTATTAAATCTAAAATAAAATGCAGGCCAGCTCATAGCCTATGCAGGCCCTAATCTTATATACCACTCACGGCTTTTAAAGGACAGCTAATAAGTTAGTCTGAGCCTTTTGACAACCCTGATTCTATGCCTCTTTACTAGCATAAAAAATGTTTATTGCAATAGTGCAATTTGGAGTTAAAATTTTTCTATTTTCAAAATTTTCTACAATTGCATTCTGCATATTTGTTGATAGCCTGTGAGATATAACGACAGGTTTTGGGCTTTCTAGATTGTAATGGATGATCAACAACGTCCTAATGGGATTCCTGTGACGCGGTTTACTTTACAATCTATTTATGCACAGAATGATGATGAAAAACTTGAGTTTGACTATGAATCCGGAAATGCAACCATTCTGGTAAAATATTCTCTCAATGAATCAGTGCTATTATGACAGCGCTATCCTTTTAGGATTGACATAATGTTCTTCTGATGTAGGTCAATGACTACACTTCTCAGAGGGAAATAGATCAACAGGTATCTACCAGTTTTTCCAAATTTGAATATCCAATTAGTAGGTAGATTCAGTGTTGGTTATGCACCTAGTACAAGAAGCAACAATTGTCCCTCAGCCTTTTTTGAAATTCTGTCAAATTTGTCAGATTACCTGTGGACTTTTATACTTTTAATCAATAATATGAAATGAGAGTAAATTTTGTTTTTCTTCTAGCAGGCCCTAAGTTTGTTTGCCCATTTCGAGTGAAATTTCCCACTACTTTTCAGTTATCCTGGCATATCTCTTTTAGCTTTTGCTTCAAATTCCAGTCGTTGAAGCTTGCGTTAAAGTTTTTGTTACTGTTGTTTTTCTTCTAACTTTAAGAAAGCGTTTTCTTCCAGTGTGATGAGTACATGTTTTTTGTGAATTTAAGAGATCTTTGGAGTTTGTGAATACTCTGATTACTGTTAAAATTCAATGGTTCTTCACAAATTTTCAAGGGAAAAAACAACACTTGTTTTATAAAAATGAATTCGGGAAAAACAAGGACTAAGCGAATGTACGAAGATTGAGAATGATAAGGTTTATGTGTGGTAAATCAAGATGATGAAGTATGAGATCAGTTTGCGGCAAGTTATGTAGAGGATAGTGTTATTAAAAGAAAGCTTTTGAAGTGAAGCGAAGCAATGGTCCAGTCCATCACTTTCCTGTGAAGCAGAAGCTTGCAGCAAATTGTGCATGCTATCACTTTGTTGCATCACATCGTAGTGCTGTACTTTCAGTTTTGGCTTTGCCTTAAAATAAAATCTTGGCTCTAATTTTTTGCTCTAGTTTAACATATGTCACAGTAATTAGTGCCTACACATTTTTTTTATCCTCATTGGTTTTTATAGTTGTTGATTTGTTGCTAGTTGGTTCTCTGTTCTCTCCAATTGGGGCTAGTCACTTCTTTATTGTTCTTTTCACGCTTTATTGCTCACTAGCTTTTTTATATGCTGCTCATTGCTTCTCGCTACCGGCGTTAGTAGCTTCTTTATCACAAACATTTTCTATACGTGCTTTCTTATGCCTCGTCTTCATTCTCTAGCTTCATGCCGCCTCTATCTTTCGGTCTATTATAAATGATCTCTCAATCTCATGAGTATTCTTGATTTTTAGGTATTCTTTCATCACTTCATTCTTTGTATATTTGTTTCTTTTGTTTTAGCTTTCTATTAACTGAGAATTACTTTTGTTAATTGTATCGTTTTATTCCTTGAAAATTATTTCTTTGGTTTAAGTTTGATTAGTTATATGACTATAGCATGCACAAATATATGCACACATGATATATAAGTCATGATTTTTCTAAGTCGTAAAAAGGATTGCTTTGTTTTGGGCATTAAGTAAAAAAGAAACTCTGAAATGCTGAATTGTGTGCTTCAGTATTCTAAAATAGTAGTTGAGGGTATTGTATTTTAATGAAGAAGTGCATTGTTTGGGTCTCTTCCTTATTTCCCTTTTCTATTTATGCCATCCACAACATAGTTTTTGTACTTGAAAGAATAGGAAAATGGCCTATAATGCATGGATATTAAATTAATGCAAATGGGTTAGAATGCTAATTGGTATGTGAAAACTCTCATTGTTTGGAATTGTTTAAAGATTTATTAAATGCATTATTACAGTCATTTAGTAGCATATTAGAACTAGAAAAAATATATATATATATAAAAAATTTTGTTAAGTTCAGATCCCACTTTTTGAAATCACGACCAGGTGTGTACAATTGTTTTTTTGTTTTTTTTTTTTAATATGATGAAAGCCTTGGATTAAATATTTTTTATGATGCTCTGTGAAATCTTTTCTGCTTGGTGGCATGACCATTGTTGTTTTGGGCAAATTATTAGGTCTGGTCACCGGACCTAAAAATAGGTCCGAACATCCAATAAAAACTTGCCACGTGGACTGCGCTTTGACTGCGCAGTAACTGCGCTTTACTTGTGCTTTGACTGTGCTTTTTTACTGCGCTTTGGCTGCGTTTTACCTGCACTGTAGGTGCGCTTTATCTGCGCTTTTGACGCGCTTGACTTAAAATAATATTTTATTGATGTCCGGATGTATCTCTACATCCGGTGACCAGATCAATAATCTAATAATTTGCCGTTGTATTTGAGGCCTCTTCAAATATTCAAATATGATGCATCGGACTGATCTTAATTGCTTCTCAGGTTGATATATTTGTACGAAAGATGAACTCAATTCCTGCCTTCACAGCAAACTTAACAGTGGAATCATTTAACAAGCGTACCTTAACCTGAAGCCCAAGCCCTACTGTTTATCGTTTCTGATGAACAAGTAGAAGACCATGGGTAATGTCTCTTCTTCAATTAATGAATTATCCTTTCATTTGATTGGTTTGCTGCTCTTTGTCATCGAATGCCATTCCAATGTTCTCTGTAGTGTTGAGAGGAACAATAAAGAAAATCCTTTTTTTTTTTTAATATAAAGATTGCCCCTTCAACCTGATTATTTTTACTAATTTGGAACCATTAAAATCTATTTACAGTTATGTCATACCTCTAAAATCAGTTCTCGTTTTATTCAGGAAGTTGGGCATGAGTGGGAAAAGGAAAGACCTCTCACATTTTTCATTTTGGTTCATGACGAGCTTTCTGCTGCTGGTGCAATACCTTCAAACCTCACTTGCCTTTCTTCTTGATCATCTAATTGTATATTCTTGTTGATTTAGATATTATATTCAGCCTGTTTCTACTTGAAATTAGTGTGTCATAAATTATGCCATGAATGCTCAATTTTGCACAAACTGACCCCCCTAATTCATGCTTTTCAACACTACTTTTCTGGTTATTCCGAATTGTAATGGCCTATTTTTTTTAGGGTTTAATTGGCTCAAATCAATTAGGATTATTTAAATTATTTGGTTAAGTTCAAATACTAATAAGATCAAATTTTAATCTATATAATTAGCTACGTTTTTTTTATATATTTTTATGATATTTATACCTTCGATATATGCATAATTTTTTATGTGCATAAGATAAATTGATGTAAGAAGGTAGAATAATTCATCAATAAAGCAGTTGATCAATAGTTAAATGAGCATTTGATTTAATTCTTACTTATTTATCAAACAAAAAATAAATATGTTAATAAATTTCAACTAAAGCTAAAATCTAGTCTTATTCCAAGTACTTTTAGAACCTTTTAACGGCTATATGATATTATAAAATATTCTAGATAATATTTAGGCAGTACTCTAAATATTCAAAATCTTTTCTAAGCATTGGGTTCAATGTTTTCTTATTAAAAGCTTAAACTTGCATATAGAAAGCTCTCAAATTTTGACTAGTTTTAGACTTGTTCATATCTTACTTGCTTAAATCTCAAATAAACTTATCTTAAAATCTCTTCAAGGCCTAAGTAGTGTGGCTCCGAAAATTCTTGTGCCCTGACTTTTTTGCACCTTCTCTTTTCTTGTTTTGAAAGCGGAGAGTTACACAACTCTCATTGGCCTATTGGTTGAGAGCTTAGACTTCCAACTAAGAGGTTCAGGGTTCGAGTCTATGTGTATGCGTTGTGTGTCGGCAAATTTCCTTAAATGGCCTAAATGTCCAAAAAAAAAAAAAAGCGGAGAGCTTTAATGAGCTATTTTGGGTCAGCTTTTAGAATGCAGATTAGGGTTTGAATTAAACATTACCTAGAGATTTTGCCTCATTTTTTAAGATTTTATGATCTGAGTTCAGTTTTCTTATATGCGTAATCCTCTATAGTTAATCATCCCTCTCGATAATGAGAGAAATTTTAGGTCGTGCATCCAGTGTATAATAACAATAATTTTAGGGTTTGAATTTGGGATATGAATTATGGAGTTTTGTTGACCTGTAAAAGGAAAAAAAAAAAAAAAAAACAATCAAACCAAATCCTTACCTGCCCACTGCCAAGGCCACGACACACGTCGCCTGCACGCCGAAGCACGTTGCTAAAAAGCTGAAGAAAGAGAGGCCTTCGGCCTCGCTACGCTCCCGAGCTTTTTTCCTCTCCCGCGAAAGCTCTCACCCGCTCTCACCTTCTACGGCTCCCTCGACGACTTCTCCGGCTCCGTCGTGCCCGGTCGACTTCGCTCCCTCTTTCGACATTCCCTTCCTGTTAGGATCGGAAGTTCTGACACTTTGATCGGAAGCTTGAGCAGGAGCTCGCCGGCCGTGAAGGTAACTTTCTCCCCTTCACTCGCTTGTTCGGCCAAATCCCGTAATTCTGTCGTCCAAAAAAAAAGAGAGTATATTTTAAAAATAAATATTTGATTATAATTATTTTAATTAATTAATTAATTATTATTTTTAATTAATTATATTTAATTTTAATTGAAATTATTATAATTAATCTAATTAATTTTAATTAAAATTGCATTTTAATTAATTATATGGCTAATTATTATTAATAGGCCTTCGATAATTTGTTAAGATTAACTAATTTTAATTAGTTATAATTAATTATAGATTAATTATAACTAATAATTTTATTAATTTAATTAATTATAATTAGTTATAAATAATTAATTAAAAAATAATATGTTAATTGATTATAATTAATTAACATTAATTATAATTAATATTTAAAAAAAGGAAAAGAAAGGGAGAGATGCTTGCCCTCCTACCTCGATCCACGAGCCACCACCGGAGTCCAATGTATAAATTTCCTACACTTCAATCTCGATCCTCGACGTTATGCAGCGGACCGGGAAACACCTATTTTTGCGCTTGTAGCACGGTGGAGGGAGCCCGGTGCGAAGCATTCATGACGAGGTGGGTAAGCCCTATGCACGCTCTTGTATTGTGGTGGGGACGATCCTCGACCTCGACACCGACACCGCCGACGAATGCTACACAATGTATAATTCCTAAAACTCATATTCCTCATTCCCGTCGTTTGCGGCGGACCGACAAACCCCCTGTACGCGCTCTTGTAGCACAGTGGGAGGAATTCCGGTCAGGCACCTACGACGAGGTGGGTAATTGCCTAAAATCCCATTCTCGACGTTTGTGGCAAACCAAAGAACCACCTATACGCGCTCTTGTAGCACGGTAGGAGGGAGCCCGATGCGACGCATACGACGAGGTGGGTGAGCCCTATACACGCTCTTGTTTCTAGCGTGGTGGGGAGAGCCTACTGGTGTTATGTGCCGGATGTACGGGTATTGCTGGCAGCCCCATACACGGTTTTAGCGTGGTGGGATGAAAATTACCTACGGCAGTTGCGGATGCTCTAAGGACACTCTACCATACATGTTCTAGTAGCGTGGTGGGAAGGCCCAGCTCCCCTTTTTTCCCCCAAACGGGGGATATGCCGGGGTGCTGCCGAAATTTTCACTGAAATATACAAAGACTTGAACAATAAGAAGACCTTCTTAGGCAACAATATAGAAGACCTGTACTTGAACAGAAATGTACAAAACTTGAACTAAAATGAGCAGAGGACATGTACGATGAACAGTGGGCCAAACCTGAACAAATTCTAAATGATTTCTAAAGGTTCAAACTCAAATAAGAATAAAATCAAACTGAAGCCCAATTCAAATCAATTTGAACATGAAACTGAACTTGCAAGGACTTCAAAAGATCCCAGAAGACTTTGAACAAGCACTTGAACTTATTCTTGGAACTCGAACTGTGCAACATCAGGGGACCCGAACATAGAATTCAAACTCAAATGAACTCTAACATGAATTGAATTAGATCACTCAAGCTCGCTACTTGAACTCAAATTGGAACAAGATGTGGAGAGTACGGAACTCAAATTGAACTCAAGTTGGATCCAAATTTGACATGAGCAATAAAGAGCTTGAACTTTCAAGAACAACACACAAGACTCAAGCATGAGTTGAACCTTGAACTTGGGTTCAATGGAATACATAGAACTGGGCTTTGTATGAATGAACAAATCAAGATCTAAGTGCACAGTCGTCCAAGCTAACAGGAAGTAGGAGATGAAATCTCGATGCACATGGAAGATGTGTGAATTCCTACAACAATCTCTACAAAATACCTGTTGATTGAGAAGACGACATTGGAGATCAATCATCAAAGAGCTGCCCCTACAAGCGAGTACAATTAAATACCACATGAGATTGGTGAAAGGTGGATGTGATGCACGGACAGTGGCCCTCCTACAAATATTTCTCAGAGGTCGTAGTAGATATAAAAGTCTCTACAAAGTCAATACACTACACTTGTAAGAGGCAACAGACAGTTGTAAGGTGTATGAATACTACCCACATGTAGCAATCAAAGACACGTCATCTACAAACAAGTACAATCAAGAACCACCTGAGATTGGTGACAGGTGGGCATGATGTAGCCAACAATGGGTCTTCTACAAATATCTTCATAAGGTCATAATGGATACAACAGTCCCCTGCAAATAAACAATGATTGCTTGTAGATAACAACAGTGGGTATATCGTGAGCACATTGAATCACTGTGGACACAAGTACTGATGTCATCTGCAACAACTGTGACCAAGATCTCCGAGTACATCAAGTACAAGGGCAACTCGATGAACGGAGAAGGACACCTCCTGGCAGAATGGAAGGGAAGTTCAAACAAATTATAACTAAACTTCCTGGTGTTCTAAAGTTTCTTCCCGACTCTATATTTAAGAAGAAAACAACTCTGACATCTACAAATGTCAAAACAACAAGTCTATTACACTAAAGATCTTGAAAGGAGATCTTTTCAAGGCAAAGCAGCGGACTTTAAAGTCCAGAAGAAATCTTCCCCGGTGAATGAGAAAGGGGAGTCAACACCAAGACGCACGCCACCGGATCTGCAACACTTATACAAGCAGACAGAAGGCGACTACAATCTACAACGCAACGCCACCGGATCTGCAACACTTATGCACGCAGACAGAAGGCGTCTACAATCTACAACGCAACGCCACCAGATCTGTAATACTCGTGCTAGCGGATAGAAGGCGTGTACAAGCCCTCAAATGAAAAGTTGTGCGCACTCAAATGGCTGTTACCTGCACAACTACAAAATATTTCAAAATACCCCCACACAAGTGCACCGTAGTATTGTATACACATAGGTACACAAAGGGGTAAATTCAATCGTAACCCGCTTGGGCCCCGGCGAGCGTGTTATTGGTACATACGTGACGTCTAGGGATGCTGCGCGGGTCGATAAGTGAATTCTAGTTCGAACCTAATCTTTCTATACAGACCAATAGAAGTCGACAGGGTTCGAACCTTTAAACGAATACACGATTGTAGCGACCAGTGTATTTATTTCAATACATTCATATTAGGCATTCAAGGCCTACATTCATGAGAATTCACTATCAAGGGCATAAAGCCTACAAAACCTGATCTTCGATCAATAGCTTGGTTGAGTTGACAGGGTTCAATAAACAAAAGAGAAATGACCCCAAACACCCCGATGATGGCCGTGTTGAACGCTAATCTCAACCGGAGGGGTTCACAAAATATTTTTTTTAAATGTCCTCCAAGCTCCACCCAAAAATCCAAAATTCCACAAATCCTAAAATTCAGATATTTAAATTTGAAATTAATCCATCAATCGCTTAAAGCAAAATTCATCCACCCTCCACAACAGTTTGTCTGGGTGGACAAATTAAAATTACTTCAGCTCACAAAGAGCCAAATGCCTAGTCGAAAGTTTCACTAGGATCCATTCTCAAACTAATCTCCTGCCAATAAGGATGTGGTACGTGTCCTCTGACCGGCGGTCTGCCGTTAAATGGCACCGCAGGATAAACGGTTATGACCCGGGACCCTCTGAACCGAGTGGTTTTGCCGCCAAATGGCACCACAAATAACGGTTATGGCCAGAGCCAATACGTTCCTTATTGGCATCAAATCCTTGAGATATGAATCAATAGGATATGATTGATAGGGCACAAAGCTCTCTGCAAGCTAAGGTGGATTCAAATTTGTCCCCTTAGGCAAATACCCATCCCAAGTCTACAAGGTCCCCTTGGACGAAGCAACCCATGGCTGTTGACAAGGATCCTTCTGTCAGGTTGGGTCGACTACCTCCTCTGACTAAGTAGACCAGGGACCACGATGGCCCAGGACGACGGAACCATGGGATCTTGATCGGGTCCATCATCCATTCCCCCACCATCCGCTCTAAGTGCAAGATGGTGAAATATCTATTTTAAATATCAAACTCTCCAGATTCCCAAATCCAAATCCAATTCTCAAATCCAAACACATTGCTGCTACTATATGCCAGATAACTCGCGTCTCAACATATATGATCGATGACTAGCCTTAATCGAAAGTTCTCTCTCGTTATCGGGAGGGGTAATTAACTATAGGGGCTTGCGCCTATATGAAACCAGAGCTCAGATCATAAAGTCCTCACAAAATGAGGGCGAAATCTCTGGGCAGTGTCTTATCTACAAACCCATCTGCCTTCCAAAATTTACCCCGGAACTTAGTTCGTTAAAACTCCCTCACCGAATAAAAAAAAAATACAAGCACGGCGGGGAGGCCGGGGCCGAATTTTCGGAGCCCACAAGTTTGAAACTTAAAGTTTATCACCATAAATATAAAATTGGTGATGGGGAATTAAGACGAGCCCGATCAATATCCCATGATTTCATCATGTCAGGCTATCATGGTCCCTAGTATACTTAGTTAAAGGAGGTAGTCGTCCCAACTTGACATAAGGCATCTTATCGGTTGCCATTGGTTGTTTCGTCCAAGAATACTTTTTGTACTTGGGGTGGTGTTTGTCTAAGGCGGTAGATCTGTATCCACATTAGCCGACATGGGTTTTATGCCTATCAAATATGCCCTATAATTCATTACTCATGGGTTTGACGCCATTAGGGAACATACGTTCTTTGGCCGTGATCGTAATATAATGTTGTCATTTTACGACAAAACCACCCAATCACATGGCACATGTTATGCTCCTACTAGCAAGAGACTATTTGAGGATGAACCTTCGTGATACACTCAGCATGACATTCGCTCTTTCTGAGTTAAGGTTAATTTCAAATTTATCAACCCCAATAAACTGTTGCGGGAGGTAAATAAGTTTTAATTTTAAAAATTGTCGGGTGATATATTTTATTTTAAGGATTTAGACTTTTTATTGGATTTGAGATTTGACATATCCGATTGATATTTACATACAACACAGTCATCATCGGGGTGATATTAAAAATCACTTTTAATTTTTGAAAAAAATTAAGAGGCATTTTATGATTTAAGTCAGGTCGACTCCAGTCCTTCTATAGAGGAGGATGAAATTTGAATATTTGACCCACACAACATTATCAAACATTGACATTTGCAAATTTATCGTATTTGTCGGAGCATATGAATGTTATATTTTTAATACATAAATTGAAGTTATATAGAGAATATAGCCTTCTGTGCGCTTGTACGGATTTTACAGATCCGGTGGCATCTTTAGATCTAGCATTTAGAAGTTTTGGTGTAAAGATAGGAGCATATGTAGGGTCTAATATAGCTTCAAGTGACATAGGTGAAAACTTACTTTCACAGTTCCAAAAGTTTAATGGAAATCCTTTGAATATTTTCTCTAATAACTTATTGACGACGACTCAAAATTCCTTAATGAGTAGGGATATACAAATTTGAATCAATCTTATTCGAGATTATTTGAATATTTTTACATATTTTTCATGTTGCCAAAGCATATCTTTGACATTAGCAATTTTTTTCTTAATTGCTTTGGATGATATCACTCTGCAATAAGAGAGGGTTGAGAATGTCATTTGATGATGTTATAATTCAAAGATCTTGGGATCATTGGATTTGTCTCGTCCAGCCGCTCATTTGAACTATAAGCATGTCATGTCATGTTTGGAAACCATTTGATCACCCAATTTATGGAGCTTTTATTCTGTACGGACACCGGATGGGAGAACCATTTGGTTAAGCATTGGGTACCCAACGGTACCGAGTGCGGGTACCGAGCTGGTTACCCAACAATGGGGTGACGTGACGCTTTTTTATTGGTTTACGGACGCCCTCCGCACTCCGCAGAGAATAATAAATCCAATTTATGATTTGAACTTTCGATTTGGACCCATTTGGGCTCAGATTGGGTTGAATTTAGTGTTAGATTGATTCGTCTTTATGAGACATTCAGTTCGACTACAAGTTACATAAATCAAAGTCCCGAATTTAATTTTGGTGAATTACAACTTAATTTGGCCTTGAGATTCGTGCCCATGATTAATTTTTGATGATAATATTAATTGCATGCTGAATTTGTTGTGCTATATCAACTATTTTATAAATTATTAGAATAATATCTTAATCGAATTATTTTTTAATTTTTATTGATTTTTTTTTCTAATAGGAATAATTAAGATTTGCTTAGCATTCGAAAAATCTTCGATCATGGATCTAATATTTTTATTTCACATTGGTTCAGCCTTAACTGAATTTTTAATTAAATATTCTTTGACATGTTATTTCATATCAATTTTCTCAAACAATGTGCATTCATTATAAAATTTAGTGATTTCATTTGGATTATCTTTGATCGATCAAAAATTGTTTTGAACTAAAAAATGGCCACTGACATTAAAAGATTCAAACGGCTACAGGAAGTACTACTAAAAGAAATTATTTTATTTCATGATACGTTAATCCCATAAGAAACAATTAATAAAAAAATTTCAACAGCAGCTTCCACTTGTGGTTCTCCTAATTAAGCCCGGTAAGCCCCAAAGTACCCGACTCGCTTTTCCGTGCTGCAGTCCCTGTCTTCGCCATCATCAAACCTCAATGCAAAGGCGAGGGCCATAGCCACCCACTCCAAGCAAAATATGGCTCCGCAGAGACCGCCAACCAGCTTGAGGATGACAATGGCGTCGTCTTCCCTGACGTACGAGCGGATCTCGGCAATGAAATCAGGTGAGCGGGTGAAGGCGAGGAGGGCGGTGGCGCCATGAAAGATGGCCGTGAGGGCGGCGGCAGCGGTGTGGGCTGCATGTGAGCGGTCGGAGGAAGCCACAGGGGAAGCAGCAGCGGAGGCGGCGGCGATGGCTGTTAGGGAGTGGAGGGAGATGAGGAGGAGGCCGCACGGGGAGGGGAGGAGGCGTAGGGAGAGGGTGAGGAAGATGCAGCTTGAGGCGGCGCCGATGAGGAGGTAGTTGGTGAGCAGGTAGGCCTGGTGAGTGTGGTGGCGGCTGGAGGCGGAAGAGGACAATGAGGTGATGGGAATGGCCATTTGGCACAGAGAGAGAGAGAGAGAGAGAGAGAGAGAGAGAGAGAGAGAGAGAGAGAGAGAGAGAGAGAGAGAGAGAGAGAGAGAGAGAGAGAGGACTGTGAGGAATGGAGTAGTGTGAAGAAGGTGGGTTTATAGAGGAAGGGGATGGAGAAAGTGACCGTTGCAGGTTGATAACAAAGGAACTCAACGGCTACTTCTAATTGTTTTATTTGGTTTTGGTACTGATATAATATATGCTTTTGTTCCCTTGAGACCGTTAAGCAAGTCAGAAGCTTGTCTCACGTTAGTCCTGTTTGCGCGTCCCGAATAATTTAGTTATTTAAAACATTAAAGTTTAGGGCAAAATTTAAAAGGATGTATGGTTAATAAATAATTTATATGACTAAATATGTTTAGACAAAATTTAAAAATAGATATAATTGTCAGCTTATGGACTTAAGGTTGATCCTTGATGTAATTCAACTGAAAATGAAAACACCACAAGTAATAGCTCCTGCATACTTGTGTTCAAACACAAGGGGAAAAAATTAATAATGTAGTGTAGCAAATCTCTCATTTAATGGTCAATTGCTACACTATATATATATTTTTTTTAAATACCGACTAGACAAGTAAGTCACTCATTAAATGTGTGATTATGTCTATTTTTATTTTTTAAAAAATATACTCAATTACATAATTTGTTTATTAATGATGCTTACTTTTAAAATTTGCCTGAAAGTTTATTGTCAAAATTTTAATATTAAATTTTTATTTCCAAAAATATTAATAAAAAGGTTGAAAAATTCAATACAAAAGAAAGAGTTTTGTTGTTATTATTACTTTTAGCCTTTTATCAATATTACCAAAAACTAATGTAGCATCATAATATTTGATTTCAAACTAATATCATATCATGGGTTTGTAGAGGAGATCATTTTAAAGGTCAATAATTATGTTAAATTAATAGTGTTTTAATAAAAAGAATATATATATATATATATATATATATATATATATATATATATATATATATATATATATATATATATATATATATATATATATATATATATATATATATATATATATATATATATATATATATATATATATATATATATATATATATTTTTTTTTGAATAGATAGGTTTAAATTTGAAATTTTTTCTTTTTTGCTTCTCAATGTCATTCATAAACTTGAAATGCCAACTATAAATAGTTGTTAGAGTTCTCAATTAAACATGAAGGGATGAAGGCCATTTCCATCATGAGAAAAATGAAAATTTTATGCTCCTTAAGAGCTTTTATATTTGCACTTGAATTCAATAGCGAATGAGTAAGCGATTGATGAAAGCATCATACTAACATCAAGTTGGCCGAATGATATATTCTATAAGAGTTAGTCGCAAGTAATGAAAATTAGAATGGAATTAAGCAAGAGAAAAATCTACATTATTGTACATATGCAAGAATCAAAAGACTCTTCTTCGGTGTCACTTGAATCGTTGTAAACAAATATGAGGCAAAAAATTAGTACCAAGTTTAAGGATCAAGTGGTGCAAAGTTTCAGGTTGAAATCTGATGACAATATATATTAAAAAAAAAAAAACTAAGGAATGATATTCCAAAGTTTTTCATACACAAATCAAAATAGTATCCATATATCTTGGCATGAACACGACATTTTATTAACTCAAGATAATGGCAGCTAATTATGCACAAAAAGTTCTTCATGTAATCCATTCAAATACTTATTAATGATTTGATTATTGTTGGTATTAATGAATGTAAACTATGATCATGCATGATGAGATTAAATCCAAAAAACTAATTTTAAGAGGGCATCATCTAATTGAACTGAATACATGATATTTATATTAAATATCCTCTTTAAGCAAACCTTGCATTAGGAAAGTTAGAAAAATTAACACATGATGTCTCATAATTACTTCAATGCATTAAATTTCATTAAATTATTATTCTCGGTATAATTGTATGTATTCTTTGACAATGATATATTAAGGTCTCGTTTGGGACGGCTTTCTTACTGCTTCTTAAAGCAGCTTTCTAGTACAAAAAATTTAATTTTTATACTAGAAAGCTATTTTAAGAAGCAGTAAAAAAGCCGCTCCAAACGAAGCCTAAATCTTATAATAAAACGTAAAAAAAAAAAAGAAATTTTGCAATTTGATTGTTTGAAATTTAGAATAATTACTATTAAGCATGCATTGCCATTGCTAAGCTAAACTTGACCTTAATCCAACAATAAAAACATCCCAAGCCAATCAGAGAATTTACAAGGAAAAAAATAATTAATAACACCAAGAAAGAAAAAAAAATCATTTGTTAAATTGAAAAAAATAGAAATAAAATCCAAATAAAAAAAGTGATAGAAAAACATTCAAAAACATAATCCATGTCATTGGACATCAAAGGAAGTCCATCGAAGGGGATCCCACATTGCAGACGCTCGTCAGTGGTGTACGATAAGATCGTAAAATGAAGCGAAATTATTACGTGCGATCACCATATATCATCCGAAGGTCAATTAAGATATATCAGATGATATATGATATGACACATCTTAATTGTACCTTCGACAACACGTAATAATCCAAAATAGATATGAAATATAAATAATGCACAAATTACTTGTAAGGTTTCTTTCCCAAACCCGCAGGGAGGGAGACGGTGGAATCAACGCTCAGCTCCCCGACTGACAACATCGACCGGTGCTTTCCCTCCTGTCTTTTTCGCCGTAGGCACCACTGGAGCCGCTTTCTTTCATTGCAGAGAACAATCTCAGGGATCCGATGCTCTGGCTCAGTGCAAACGAAAACCTCTTGCCTTCCTTTGCTCCTTCGCCGCTATCCATGGCGGCGGCCCTTACCTTCGCCTTAGCTGAGACTGTGGGAGCCATGTAATTCGGAATTGCTGTCGCTGATGTTACCGACGGCGCAAGCTGAGCCGTGAAGGGCGGGCAGCTTGTGAGGCTGTCGTCGTCCCTGAGGGCGGGTCTCAAGTGGATGGCCTGCCACCTGTTCGATGAATTGTGCGTGTGAAGTGACCTTGAGAACTTTGGGGTGTAGCCATCGAACGGTGTTTTTGGTTGCTTACTGCGGCTGCTGGGACGGTGATGAGCGGCGCCGGCAATGGTGGCGGCTGACGAGGGCCTTGGGGTCGGCGGTGCCGGGGTATTGGCGTGGTGGGATACCGAGGGGTTCTGACGATCGAGCCATTTCCACCATACTGGAGCCCCACCTGACCGGGCATCTGTGTGCGCGGCATGAGCAATCTTTGGCGTTGTTGTCAGCAACTGCTGGGCAATCAAAAGGTGTCATTGAATCCCATACATTCTTATTGAAAGTAGAGACTGAGGCATGTGATCAATTCTTTAGATAATTAGATACTTTAGAGTTTATGATTAGCAGACCTTTCAAAAAAAAAAAAAAAAAAAAAGACTTTTCATAATATATAAGAATACATCTGTAGAGTGTTATTGTTTTTGGTGTGCCATTCGGCTTTTGAGCTTTGGATAAGTTGACAGCTCAATGAATAGTTTTTATAAGACTTTATCCGGATCTAAAAGTAGTTTTTGATTAATACAAGTCTATTTATCAATGACACCATCTTTCCTCTTCAAATGATGTTTAGACAGAACAATAATCTAACTACACGACTGCTTATTCTTGCGAATTGTTCTCAGTACCTCACAAGCCTAACAGGCTACTCTCGGAGCTATTGAATTTGATCTGATTGTCCAATTTAGATAAAAATCAAAAGTTCAAAACTACACTTGAAGTCATTGTCATCTCTCTGTTCAATATGGTTCAAGTTATTGACAAAAATGTATCATGGCCTAATTCTCCACCCTCCGTTCAATTAAGAACCATAATGCCCTTCATTTAAGTATTCCAAGCGCATATGAATACTCTCCTAAGGGTTAAGGTAAGGGTTCAAGTAATTGCATTTTGTTCTTGGCACAGATCCTGGAGGTATATGGCTTATCTCTCCATCATAGGATTTATTAAAGTATTCAAGCGCATATGAATACTCTTCTAAGGGTTAAGGTAAAGGATCCTCCTTTTGCTCATTTTGTGTAGAAATAATTAAATTTGTTTCAGCTTTTCTTTTCCTTCTAACTCAACTTGAACATTGGAGTGCTTTATTGGAGGGCTGCAATTCCTAGAACTATTAATTTTTTTTGGTATGTGTGCGAGATAATTCTATGTACTGTTGGTGGATTTCGTTCAAGAAGACTATCCTCAAAATGTACTTTTTATTCTACCGATAAACCTTTATCATGCAGTACACCTACTGAGTTTCAATTGTTTCATCATTATAATAACATATAGTAACAAAAATTAATCATTAATTCTAGGCTGTGGTACTATTGCTGCCTTTGTTTGCACTTAAAACCTTTTTAATGTATAAAAGTTATCACAACACATGTAAATGTATACATTTTGGTGACATGTTTAAGCAAACAATAACATCAAGCTTTTAGCTCATTGTGTGAGGTCAGCTACATGAATCTTTTTTCCTCCACTTTTGTTATGTTAGGTGATATGTTTTAGCCATTGGATTTATTTGCTTGCAACTTCACTAGATTGTTTCGAAGCCTAATCCATGAAAACATGATATATATAATGGAGAACTTTTTTACATTTATTATCATTGGAAGGATCACATGAGGCATTAATTTTTGAGCAGCTCATATTTTTTTAACATTTGATTTTTTTTACTAGTTCTTTCATTTTATTTGTTATTTTTGTTTGTGGGCATAACTTTGGTTATGATCTAGGAAGGTATTTCCTGTCTTTTTGTTAGTTTATTTGATTAACATGATTTTATTCTTGATTTTGTCTAGGATAATACCCATAGGAGGAGGCAATAGGCTATTGCATTTTATCTTCATGGTTGCTTAAAAATAATCGAGTTTGGTGACTATTTTGAAGGATTATTGTTGGGTTGATGGTGTTCAAAACATGCATTGAAAAAGGAAAAAAATAATGCAAATATTGTGGTGGAATTATGCTTGTTATTGGTAGGTTTTGGTTTTTAGGGAAGGGATGATGTAGATTTTTTAAGTTATGTAATTGACTTACTTGGCATTAAACATTTTTGTGTGCATTTGGATGATTGCAATGTTTTTTGTTGGATGCATACACTATTACTTACCTTTAGGTTTGGATTATGGGCACCATTTCATATGGTTTATCGCCAGGGATGGGATGGTTTGAATAGAGAATTGGTATGAGCAATTGTAGTTTAAATTAATTTCAAAGTTAATAAGGTGTTTTGAGAATTTAAAATTAATTTTGGATTATTAATATGAATTTAAATTTATAAAAATCTTGTGCCAACTTTTTCTACTAGCTTGGATTCCAAGGAGTCTATAAATTGTAGTTTGAGATACAGAATTTCTATTTTTTTTATTTGAATAAATTTATCTTTCCATTTTCAATATTATTAGTGCAACTGTGCAAGTTGAATGTGTGATTGTTTTGGGCACTTGTTAGCATATTTCAAGTGAATTCATTTTTCTTGTATCATCGCTAGGCTTGATTGTGCTCTACATTGG
Source organism: Dendrobium huoshanense (assembly GCA_016618105.1). Classification (NCBI taxonomy): domain Eukaryota; kingdom Viridiplantae; phylum Streptophyta; class Magnoliopsida; order Asparagales; family Orchidaceae; genus Dendrobium; species Dendrobium huoshanense. Next base: position 24,529,146 of record CM028358.1, on the reverse strand, counting down.
TAGCTTCCCTCACATATTTATTCTACATAATTCTTTATTAGCTCATTTAGTATATTGATTTTGGTAAAAATATTGATATGCCAAAAATTTGACTTTTTGACAAATAACTTGTTTGCTTGTTTATTTTAATTGTTTACAAATTCTAACTTAAATTTTTTATGTTTACAATCATTTTATTATCAATTAGGCTTTAAGACTATTATTGCATGTTTTTATGTAAAGGAAGCAAGTTTTTGGATTAATTTATAACTTGTAATATCTAATCCTTAAATTTTTTTACATGAAAACATACTATGTGCCATATTAGTGGACTTAGGGCATCTCCAACCGAACGCCAAACGAGCATATGCCGTCCGTCCGTCGCTCCAACCGAACGCAAAAATTTCCGCCATTTACTTGCAGGTGAACAGTGCGACTGTTCACCCACGCCATTTTACTCTCTTAACCGGTAAAACGCGCGAAAGGGAGAAAATCGTTAACTTCCGAAAAACACCTAAAATGACGTTCGATTGGAGCAGCATCACGCCATTTTGGAGTTCTGCGTTATTTTGCCGTAAATTTTGGAGTTCTCCGTTGGAGATGCCCTTACGAAGCCCAAATCTCGAATCATTCTACATCAAATTGGCATTAAAGCTTAGGTTGTGACACAAAATCACTTAAAAGTGATTTTTTTACATGAAAACATAATATGTGCCATATCTCCCGCACTCACCTCGATCGAAGCTTTCTATCATTGATAAAATGAGGACAAAGTGAAGACTTATATTTCATCTTACACACACGAGAGCTTCAGCGATTTTCTCCTCCCGATTTCCACTCATCTTCCCCAAACTAGTGCCCCACCTCATAGCCGAATCCCATCCGACCAAGCCCTCGCCAAAGCCGACGCCAACTCCATCTCTTTCCAAGCACTAGTCCCGCCGACCTCGAGCCGCAGAACCTCCGACCGCAACATCCCGCCAACTCCTCCCTTTCAGTTCCACTGCCCTAGCCCGACGTTCATCTCATATAACCGAACCCATTCCTCCGATCTTCCTCTGCCGAAGCTGCAAGCTCTTGTTCCGACCCCATTCCGTCGCCTCCAGGTGTCGAATCCCATCCCAGCCGAGAGCTTCCCCTGTTCAACTCAACTTCAAATAGCCACATAATCCCCGCCCGATCTTCTTTGAAGGTCGATCGAACCCAAGACCTTCCTCCAGCCGAGACTTCCTTCCCTACCCGATCTCCAGCCGACGCCAAACCTATACACCCAGCGCCTGTACCAGTGCCTCCTTTCTCCCTAGCCAAAGCCTCTTCTATCTCTTGGTTTAACCTGATCCGAGTTTAGCCTTGGTAAACCATCTCTTTTAGCTTTATATTAGTGTTAATACTTAATAGTATTTATTATCAATGTTTGTTATTATGCTTTATTTTTGTCATTATAATAATATTAGTTTTATTATTAGTACTATATTATCATTATAACTTAATTCTTAGTAGTATTATAACATTATTAGCTTTATATTAAAAAAAAGAGAGTAAAAAAAAAAGGTAAAAAGAAAGCAAGAGAGAGAGAGAGAGAGAGAGAGAGAGAGAGAGAGAGAGAGAGAGAGGTTTTTGTCGTTGTCGTCGGTCCGATTGCAAATGTATAATTTCCTAACCCAAAAATCATGCTCTCGAGGCTTGTGACGAGCTAACAAACCTCCCTATGCGCTCATGTAGCACGGGGGAGGGAAACTGGTGCGACGCTTGCGACGAGGTGAGTAATCCCAAAGCGCTCATGTAGTGTAAGGGGGACAAAAAAAATTAAGTACCCATACGTGGAGAAATCATTGTGCTCTTTTCAACAGGTGCTCAGAGACCCTTAAACGCTCATGTAGCGTAGCAGGGATGGAAGAATGTATAGCCACGATGTCACCCGACATCTACCTGAAGTGCTCATATAGCGTGGAGGGGAAGGCTGCCTCTTGGTTTTTCCCCTAAACCGGAGAGACGTCGCAGGCTGTCGAAATTTGGACTGATGATACAAGGACTTGGATCAATTTTGAACTACACAAGACTTGAATTTGCTTGGACTACAAAGAACTATGATTGAATTTGGACTCGAGCTTATAAAGAGCTTGATTTGAATGATGACACAAATAAGCTCAAATGAACTATAATTTGACTTGAGCAGGCTGCAAGGAATCAAACTTTAATCTAATGAATGCAATCACATTTAAAAATATAAATGTTAATCAAAGTTCTAATCAGTCACATACAAAAAAAATCAATCAATGAAATAACAAAGAATCTATATTGAAGCCTCAATGGATATGATTTGCTCATAAGCAAATGAAAGGTTGATGAAGGATCATCCTACATGTTATGAATCATGAATGGAGATAAGGAACTTGCAATCGTAACCTATCTACAATGGGAAGTTACTAAAAATACGACTCAATTACAAAGTTAAGGCTTGGATTCTTTTGAACAATAACATGCTTGCAATCAACAATGTAAGGTTTTCACTCAATATCAAGAGACTTGTAATGCGCACAATAATCTAATTACATGTGTGTACGGGGATTTGTGGGGAAACATTCAAATGAATGGCAATGTGCAATTCCCTTGCGAGTACTAAGACTTAATATGTGACGAACGAAGGAATATGGAACTTATGATGAGCAAGAGTTCAATCGTAACTTATTTACAAGCAATGATCCATGGTGGACAAGAATCCTACTTCTCGCTCGGAGCAACTAATAGTAGGAAGATCAATGATTAATCTGAAGATTCATGATGGATAAGTGACCAAGCACCTGACTGCATATTAATATAAATACACCCCCAACCAATTTGAAGGGAATGTACAACATAAATGCATGTAATTTACTTTAACCATGGATAGTATCTTCATAAAGGATATATGAAGAATACGGAGTGAATAACATGATTTCCTTCCAACCAATAACAACCAACTCATAAGTGAATATAGTAGTTTCCTACGGATGCTGAAAGTCAACATACAAATGAAAAATCAAGGTTAGCTCATTAATGATCATGTTCACCCACAATCAGTCACACAGAATCTCAAATAAAATGTCAAAGAGTTATCATGTTGGCTGAGATGCAAGCATCGATGTATAAACTTACTATACTGGCCACAAGCTCCCTTCATTTGAAATGAAGGACTTGTGATGATTCGACATGACTAATGCGATCAATGAAGAATAACATACAAAGGGTATATCATGTTTACAAGCAAGAGGAGAAGATTGCAAAGGAGATGACCTATTTGCTATCAATACAAATACGACCATTCCCGATGGCATCTACAAGCAAGAACCGATAATCAACAGGCAAATATGAGCCCTACGATTCATTATAGGAGATTTTCCATGTATATGATACCTCGCTTATAAGTACGACGAGAGCTTTGTAGTGCAGATGCCATAGTTCTCTAAAGGCAAGGACAATAGATTTTTAATAAAAATGATAATACCACCATACAATAATGAGTGATGATCATCTGTGAGTTGTGAAGGATTCTTGATACATGTTCGACAAATTGTCCACATGTGATAGTGAAGGATGTATAAGCTAAGGTAGTAGCTTGCCAACCTATAGGCAATGTGAATCCAAAACACCGGTCCTCTACAAGCAGAAGAAGATGATGTATAGCAAATGCAAGTTACTACAAGCTATTGTATAAGATCTGATATACACATGAAATGCCATCTACTAACAAAATGTCAAATGACGACAGTAAATACAAATGCCTACGAGCCACTGTAAACGTAGGCAAAAATATAGCAGATATAAACTCCTATGAGTTACCGTAGAAGAACCACCAAATATTCAAAAATTTCCTCGCACATGCACTGCAATTTGTATACATATAGGTACACATAAGGGGATATATAATACACCCGCATGGGCCTCGACGAGCATGTTTTAGATATACCGTGACGTCTAGGGATGTTGTGCGGGTCAATAAATGAATATAGTTCGAGCCCGATCCTTCTATATGAATAGATAGGAGTCGACACGGCTAGAATTATCAAATAGGTATACGGTCAGGGTGTCGACCAGAATATCTATTTTATACGTTCATATAAGGCCTTCAAGTCCTCCAACAAAGAAAATTCATTAACAAAATCACAAAGCCAACAACAAACCCAACCTTCTGTCGACAAATTGGCAGAGTCGAAAAGGTTCAATTCCGAATTGAAAATGACCCCAAACCTTCCGATGATGCCCGTGTTGAATTTTTATCTCAACCGAAGGGGTTACTCCAAAAATTCAAAATGCCACCCAAAATATCGAAAATCCAAAAATCTCAAAATCATTTTAAAATCTCGATATTTAAAATCGAAATCACTCAGCAATCAGTTAAAGCAAAACCTGTCCACCCTCCGCAACAGTTTGTCGAGGTGGATAAATTTAAACATCACTTCAGCTCAAATAGAGCTAATGCCTAATCGAAAATATCACTAAGATATGTTGTCAAATAGTCTCCTATTAGTAAGGATGTGGTACGTATCCTCTAACCGGCAGTTTCGCCTCAAATGACACTGCAGGTAAACAGTTGTGACCCGGGTTTTGCCGCCAAATAGCACCACGAGATATCGATTATGGCTAGAGCTAATACGTTCTTTTGTTGCATGAAATCCTTGAGATATGAATCAATAAGATATTATCGATAGGGCACAAAGCCATATATTAGTTAAGGTGGATTGAAATTTGTCCCCTTAGACAAACACTCACCCCAAGTCTACAAGGTCCCCTTAGACGAAGCAACCCATGGTTGTCGATAAGGATCCTTCTGTTAGGTTGGGTCGAGTACCTCCTCTAACTAAGTAGACCAGGGACCATGATGGCCCGGGACGACGGAACCATGGGATCTTGATCGGGTTCATCATCTATTCCCTCACCATCTGCTTTAAGTGCAAGGTGGTGAAATTTCTATTTTAAATATCAAATCTTCAAATTTTTCAACATCCCAAACCTAACTACTATACGCTTGATACTATATATCTATGGACATAACGTATCTGATTGGCGACTAGCCTTAATCGAAAGTTCTCTCTCATGATCGGGAGGGGTAATTAACTATAGGGGCTTGCGCCTATAAGAAACCAGAACTCATATCATAAAGTCCTCGCAAAATAAAGGCGAAATCTCTAGGTAGTGTCTACCTTCCAAAATTTACCTCGGAACTTAAATCTGTTAAAACTCCCCTGAAGAAAAGCAAGCGGGGGAGGCCGGGGCCAAATTTTCAGAGCCCGCAGCTAGTGAGTATTCTAATATGAACTTACATAAAATGATTTTGATGAAGATAATGAAATTAATAATTCTGGCGATGTTCATGAATTTAATGAAGGAATTAATGATTTTGATGATACATTATTGGATAATTTTTGAATTCTTATATATGCTCCTTAGGTTGAATTTGATTGGAAGATAACTGTAGATTACTGTAGATTTTTAAATGTAGAAAATGGGAAGAAGTTTTGCGAGCGTATAATTTGATAGGAATGTATTAATATTTTTTATGAGTATGTTGAATGCTTGAATTTAAAACCTAAAGTACATATAGCTTAAGTAGATAAAAATGTTATATATATGTCTTAAAGGTCTCTTATGCCAATTCAATTGACTAAATATAGTGTGTTATGTCGCTCATATTATTATTGATCCAATGAACCCTTATGTGGCGCTTTATTGATTTGATGATAACAGAACTTATGTTGTGTCATCTAATGGAATGACATATGTTTTCTTATAGTATTATTTAAAATTGCATAATGTGAGGCGCACCTCAGCGTAATTTTGACAAAAATCGCCTTGAGGCATTCACCTTGAGATTTTCTTGTGAGGCATGCACCTCAGTTTGGCTAATGTGGTGCACCTTGAGGTGCACCTCGCCTCACTGGCATAAGGCGCATCCTATTTATATTTTATTTTAATTAAAACTAAAGCCCTAAACAAATCACACCTTTATGTACTCCTGAGCCACAACAATTTTCTCTTGATTGCCTCTACCTCCAACATGCCATCTCCATTGTATTCACTACTACCGTAGCTATACTCTTCTAGCTTGGGAGGCATTTGACTTCATAGATGATGAAGCATGGGAGAGAGTTCGTTATGATGATGATGACTCAAATGAAGAATTCCTCAGTAATAACAATGCATTTTACTTCTAAGTTATTACCATACTATTTTAGCTTTCTTAAAAAAATTAAATATGGATGAGTAGGGAACTGAGAAAGAAAAAAATTGACGTTGAACATAATGTGAGCTTAGTTACAGCATCAAAATTTTAATAAAGAAAAATGAGCTTAGTTATAAAATTATGATTTTTTCTTAAGTAGATAGTTTCTACATTATTGCTTTCATGTTGCATAGATTAATTGCTTCAAAATTATGTTAAATTTTGTTTGTTAGCACTTGTGTAATTTACATATTTATTGAATTAATTTATATAGCTTATGAAATTCAGTTAATTTTTTATATTACGCTCAATAGTATGCGTAACTGACTCACTCATTAGCTTAAGTATTTAACCTACACTTTAGTTAACTTATTTAGTGTCACACCTGTAGGATAGATCAATTGATTATAAGTATGCTTGATCTAATTTTTTTTAGTGTATATCATTAAGTTTGTGGTTCACTTGAACACTTATTTGTATTGGTTCATTCATATTGTGTGGATCATATCTTATGGGTGGATCCTCCATGTCTTGAGAGGGGGGGGGGGGGGGGGGGGGAGATGCCTACCCTGAAATAAATAAATAAATTTAAGAGGGGTTATTTTAGAATATTTTGGGTGTTTTGGGCTTTTTTCCCCCTCTCAAAAAAAATTCCCTAATTTTATTAATCCTAAACGTCTTTGCCCATCCCCCACAAAAAAAATTTTTTTTTTGACAACCCTAAAAAAAAAAAAAAAGTTGGATCCGCCCCTATCATATCTCCTAAAGTTGTACACGTTATTGTCTATTTAAATTATTTTTTAATTTTTTAAATTACACTGCTTTCATTAATATTTTATTTTTGGGGGTTTGCATTGGTGGATTTAAAAGAAGTTCAAATATCCCCATTACACTCCTAATTCACACCCTCCTCCTAGTGTGCCCTTGACTATCAACAATGTGGTTTTACTGCCCAGGGATGGAATTGGAAAGCTTTGAAACTTCGTCTAAACAACTATTGTTTAAATAATATTGAAGGGCAGTCCACTGTTTTGGGAATTTAAAAGTTAATTTGTGATTAATCTGAATTTAAATTGAGACTGATCATGTGTCTGTCAGCTGCTAACTGTTGTCTAGAATAAAATTTCTCTTCAAATATTTAATCTTGTGTGGCAAATTGAATATTGCTTCTTTGGAGGGCGGTACAAGTATGACTAACTCGGAGAAAGCCATCTCTTTGTATTGGCATGTTGTCTTATTTGTTTCTACGTTAGTAATTTCATTTTTATCTGTTTCTTCTGCATAATTTGTTATGGGCTATTTTAGTGGTCTTGATTTTGGTGAAAAAAATAGGTTGAATTTCTGAATTTGTTTAAATTAATTCATTCGATTGCTGGTTTTAGTTGTTTCTAAAATATTGTTAAAATACTATGAAATTTAAGATCATTTCCTTATAAATTAGGCTTAAAAACTATTATTATATATTTTCATTTAAAAAAACGTTACTGGATTACTTGGTAATTTGGGGATCCTTAATTTTTCTTTACATGAAAAAATATATGCAGCGTATTTTCCTTATTAGTAAACTTTATGTCATAGTAATCCTGCATAACTATGCCAATAGATCAGTTGTCATTGCAAAATGCTGATAATGTTAGAAAATATGGCCTTTCTCCAACAGTGATATAATATTGATACAAAGGCTTCGTTGGGGACGGTTTTCTTACTCTTCTTAAAACAGCTTAAGTATAAAAGTTAAATTTTTATACTCAAAAGATACTTTAAAAAGTAGTAAAAAAGCCGTCCCAAACGAAGCCTAAATATCAATCACTCTTGCAATTGGTTTCGTGAGAGGTGGAGTATACCTGATGGGAGTGTGCATATGCTAACGCTCTTTCCCTCTTCATGACAGCCTCCACCTTTCTTTTTAAATTAGCATCCCTTTCCTCTTTTGTCAGCATGCTGTCATCCCACTCATTATAAGCTTCTCGGTCCAACTGCTCCAAATTCAATATCAAAGTCATTAGTGTCCAAAAAAAGTCTGTGACTTTTTGTAGGTTTTCTTAGGATTTTATTATAAACGATGTAACAGTTGGTTTAATTTTATAACAGAATGTGACTTGCTTTTTAGATTTAGGCTTCGTTTGGGACGGCTTTTTTATTGCTTTCTAAAACGAAGTTTTAGTACAAAAATAAAAAAATTTGTATTAAAACTCCGTTTTAGAAAGCAATAAAAAAACCGTCTCAAACGAAGCCTAAAACCTCGGTAACGAATATATTCTTCTATTATACCTGTAGAGATCCAAGCCATCAAGGTTTTATTTGGCTTTCATTTAATTCCATATTTTTTTCTTTTAATTCCATCTTTATCATTTAAGAAAAGATGCCAGTTATTTTTATTATGTTCTACGTAAGTCGGGAATTGTTCTTAATATTTATGAATAATACACATGCTATTGGATGATGTCGAACTCATTAGAAATTCATCGGTGCAACACTAATCCTTTCAAGCGTTGTTTAGTTTGTTCAATGACAAGTTAATAGTATAGGAAAACATGTTTGATTGCTTTTTTTCTTGCATCCTTTTGTAAATATGCTTGCTTTTGAAAATTTGACAACACGTTCTGCTTATTTTGGAAACAACAAGGGCCTGGTTTCATAAACATAAAGTGTGTGGTTAGAAGTTAATATGCTTGTTTTTTTGGAAATATTAAAGGAAAATATGAGTGAGGAAAATTAACGGGATGAAATAAAAAAGTTTGGGCAAGTTCTCATTTTAATGAAAAATCTGAATCTCACAATAGAGGTAGTAAACAGTTTCCTTCTGCCATTTGTTTAGAGTGAAGATAAATATTTAAGAAGTCTACAGAGGGGTCTGCTGATTATACTCATGATTTAGAAATTTTGTATGCCTCGTTTGTAGTACTAGTTTAAATGAATGCGCATGACAAATGATAAATTCATTAAAAAACTATTTTTTTTAATTCCATATTTATTAGTTTATTATATTTAAGCATATATTTTCTGCATCGAAAGAAACATCAAATTTTTATAATTCAAGAAATCAACTTTAAACAGATTACTCTGATGAGGGGAGATGAAATAAATTGATGTGTTTCTAAATATCATGATCTATTGTAATAATATACTAAACACTTTAGGCAGACGATTGGTTTAGATGGCACAACTTTGTGAACTACTGTGCTGAAGGTATCGAATCATTATATATTATGTTGATTTAGATTTGGCTCATAAAGATTTAGAGAAAAGTTGATACAGGATTTAATAGGGGATTAAGAAATGAAGGGCTAGTATCTTTCTTCAAAATTAAAGTTGGGGATTTTATAACAGATATAAATTTATTTTGAAAGCTGCAACGAACATTTTTTCACCTATTTTAAAATTTTTGTTTGTTATGTTGAGCTTGAGTTAATTTCATTAAACTTGGGTATTTTGAGTTTGAGCCCAATTCAAATCAAACACGACTCAAAATTACACTGAGTGCCTTTTAGTAATTGCTCGAGTTTTGTTTAATTAATGGTTAGATTATATGTTATGATCTTAATGGCCCTTCTTGATTTTATTATCTTGATTTGCTGGTACATTTCAATGAGTGAATTACTTTAATCATTATAGTTGTTTCTTCTTATTTAATTTGCTAGATTATGATCTCATTCAATTAGATTCAATATATTTATTTGTTCATAATAAAATTACTTTATTAATTGTATTGATTTAATTTGATTTAATTATGTTTGATTTAGCACTTTGATTCCGTTAGATTTAGTTCAATATGGTGATTTGAATCATGTGATTAATAAAATGATTTGATTAATTCCATTTAACTTTTTAATCAATGTATTAGTTAATTCAATTTTGATCTAATAATCTGCTAATGTGGTTTCTTAAAGCTCAATTTCAATTTTCAAAGAAGATGCGTATTTTTTTGTTTGATATACTTAACAAAAGAAAAAACTTGTTATTTTTTTATTTTATAAGTTTCAATTAATTTTTAATGGCACAAATGAATGGTTTAAATTAAAGATAAATTTTTAACGGCTATAATTTTTCTTGGTGAAATCACGAGTGCTATTTAATAATAGTATATAGATTTGAAATTGCCTTATAATGCTTCACAGTTGAGATGAGTCAAATTAATCAGCTGATTTAGCTGAGGAATTCGTATGGCATGTATGATTTTCCACATCTACTTGGTACTTTTCAAAATATATGGATTAGCAAAAAATGTAGGAATTGGTTAATGCTTACTTGATTAGTGGCGTTCCACTTGCTTAAGCTGCTGAAGGTTTCTTTGCTGCTCCTCCATGATATCTGGTTTTGATGGATGTTTTGGTTTTCTATCATCCGAAGCCTTCCTGCATGTATTTGCGTTTGGATTCTCACAAGAAGCTGCATGCTTCTCATTGTGTTCATTGTTTGACGCTTTATGCTCTGCCCTTTCATCATGTTCTGGAGCCGTAGCAGACTTTTCAGTGCTTTATAACTTTTCCTAGCCTGTGCCATCATCATATTCTCATTACTTTACTGTATGTATGCGTAACAAGATGTTTGATGGTTTTAAGTTAGAATGTATTATGATGACTCAAGATAATTTACGATTTTAATACCAGCAAATATGAAAGTAATAATTTGCACCTGTTTATGCTACTTTCATGCTGACTACTACTACTACTTACTATGGTATGGTTCATTTAATAAATATCATTTTTGTCATCCTTAATTTTTTCCTCAGCTTCATTTGGGACAACTTTCTTACTACTTTCAAAGTTTCTATAGAGAAAGTAACTTTTTAAAGCTATTGTAGAAAGTAACTTCCTTGTATTAAATTTGTTTTAAAGCAACAAAAATAATGATCAAACAAAAATTGTGATTGCTGTCTGTAAAGCAAAGCACTAAGAAAGTTGTCCCAAATAATATCTTTCAAGTTGACTTCTTATGTTTCATTTTTTATTGATTCCCATTGAATGCTACATAAGGTTTTACCTCTAATCTTAGCAATTTGTTTGTGCTATTTATGGTCAAGCTACTTTTGGTTTGTCCCTTTTTCATCCCAATCCTTTCACTTTAATTCTATTATTTTCTTATTATGTATTTCCTATGCTCTATTATTCATGTCCAAATAATGTATGTCTGTTTTTTTTTTAATTATCATATCTTTATTAATGTTTTATTGTTACAATCTTACTAGCAATATAATTTCTCTCATATTTCTTTCTAGTTTTACCACGTATTCATTTTAAATTTATAGTTTTAAACTGGCTCTATTTGGCAACAAATGACTTCTTTGTCATCCAAAACCAAATACCAATATATTGTCGGTGATATTTCAAATCAAACTTTTATGTCATCTTATAACTATTGTCACTAATAATTCTCTAAAACTTCAGTAGGATGGTCTTTGCTTAGCTTAAATCTGGATAAAACCTTTTTATCCTTTTGGAAGACTTGACGTGAAGGTTCACACATAGTTACCGTCTTCAAGCATCATAGGCCTTCGCTAAGTTGTTACTATGTGATACTTGTACTAATCATTTTAGCTTTTTTTCCTATTATGTTCCATATTTATAAAGTGCAATAACTGCTAAAAACTTGGTCAAATAGGGCATCATTCTATGCTTGTTTCTTTTACATGTCACATAAACACAACAAGAATTCCTTGCATGTGAGTGTTGTTATTTTTCTAACTTCACTGACCTCAAGGATAGATTCAAGTAGAGATCTTATGGAAAAAAGAACTTGAAAACTATTAAATTATTGTCTTACCATATAACCCCTGTAAGCTGCCTGAATCGTGGTTGCAGAAATGTGAACATGATTTGGGGTGATGGATTTATTGTTGCGTATGATTGCATGCTTGCTTGGAATGATGTATTTTGCCTTGTATGGAGCAACTGTTGCCTTCTTCTCTGAACTATTTGCCTTATCTGAAACTACATTTTGTGATATGTTGGCACCAGTATTTAGTCTGGTTATTGGAGATTTTGGCTGCTGAACTTTTTTGTAGGACACTTGATTTGCCCTGTATTGCTGCTCTTTCTCTACATCGCTCAAGATTTTCTCGATGCTGCTTGGTTCTCTATAAAGTGGGATGAAGGAATTTGCCTCCCCATGTCTTTTCCTTCCTAGCTCCTGCTTCTTCTCCTTAACATAGTTACCAGGACCCTGCGCTCAAATTTAGCTTTTTCAGTACAAGCTTTTATGTTTTGTAGAGCACTCCGTTCTAAATTTTGGATAAGATTGTGTCGTTCTTTGAAATTGCTTTCTTTTCTTTGTTCAATTTGTGATGCATGACACCAAAATAGCCATACAGTAGCGATTGTTACTAAGCTAGTTATCCTTAGGATTTGTATGAATACATTGGTCATATTATCATTTGAAATATGTTTTATCCATTTATCTGAAAAAAAAAAAGAAGCTCCTAGAATAAAGTTGACATTAAACAAAGTTTACAATAATTCACTGTAAATGCTTACAGTGTCAAATTTCTCTTTGGATTTTGAGGTGAAGGCCTTTTTCAATGCAGAGATCCAACCACCTTTCTTCCCCATTCTTTTTGCATCACTAGTTTACCTTAAAACAATCCTGCATTGTTAAGGAAAGCAACATGAAGTTGGGAAAATTGAGCACTATAAGCATCAACAATTATACAAGTTCATCTCTAACAGTATAAGTTGTATTTTGGATTTTGTTTCCTTTCCCTTAGAGCTACATCCTTACCCTAGCTTACTTGTTGATGCTGTATTTGCTAAACATTTTAACATTTCTCTCTAATGTTATGATCAATTTTTCCATACTCAAGCTTCCTCAGGTTTTGTTTATCATTGGTTATTGTGAAAAATGTCAACTTGGGTAGCCTAGTAATGAATAAATACTTTAGCATTGTGTTTAGGATACACATTCATTCAACTACTTTCTAATCTCAGAAGCATACACTTATCTTATTAAGCTATGGTATTGACCTCTAGGTTATGCTATGGGATGCTTTTAGTTGGAATATATTTTCCCCTTTCTTGTACGAAAGAAAACTAATTTATATTTGTTAGAAGAAATCTCTATGAACAGGGTTATATGTATGAAGTACAAAACCTTGTCATGATAAAGCTTGAATATAATTAGGGAGAGAAGATCCGCACCAACACCTTAATATGGTTATTTCAAAGAATGATGGCATCTAGTAGTTTCTCTTCCAAATATGGACTAGTTGCAACCAATGTTTAAAATTGCGTATTCGGGTATTGAGGCGTTTTTCATTCGTGATGCGAGGCGTAAGCCTCAAAATCAAAAGATTGTGTAAGCATAAAATGATAAATTTTTATATACTAATGAGTGAATAATATAAAACATAAAAAAGCATAAGATATGAAGTGAAATTAAAATATCTCAATAATAAGGCAACAGTTGAAATATAGTTCAACTGAAAATTCTATCTTTCCCAAATCCCAGTATTCTTTTCATTAACATATAATTCCAATTTCCAAAAATAAATAGCAATGACATATCACATAAGAACTCATAAGTCATCAACACTGTCATCACTAAGGGGTTCTTCATTTGAATCATCATTATGGTGAACTGCTCTCTCCCCTTCCTCCTTTCCTATAGAGTCTAATGTCGGGCATTTACTTCAAGATTTATGTAAGTTTTAATATATATAGCGTGAGGCGTAAGCCTCATGCCAGTGAGGCGAGGCGGGCCTCAACCAAGTTGAGGCGCAAGCCTCATAAAAAAAGCTCCAGGCGTAAGCATCGAGGTGTTTTTTACTGGAATTGCGCAAAGGCGGACCTCAAGGCGAGCCTCATATTGCGCAATTTTAAACCATGATTGCAACCAAAGTTTTATTTCAGGCGGCAAGGAATTAAGAAATTCCAATCATTGCATGCAATTAATGACATATCTATTATAATTTTCTTATTTAGGTTGAGATTTATTAATTGAAAATTCTAATGCATTCTTTCTTTAGAATTTGAATATCAGTTTTTGCATTATATGGTATATTTGGCTTTTTTTCTTCTCTTAGAATTTCTTGACTTAACAAGGTTTAGGGTCTATTGATTTTGTGAACGAAATTATTGCCTGTTAAGGAACACAATAAGTAACAATGCGAAAGATAGAAAAACAATTTGTACTTAAAATACGATAGCTAATTGTTCCCCTTTTCAAAATGTTTACCCTCCATTTATTTTCATTATTTAAAAAATACTAGTATATGAGAATAAATTCTTGAACTTTGATATTTATTGGTTTTCATTGTTTAGAAAAAGATTTGAAAATTAGAAAATATCATTTGAGAATGAATTCTTGAACTTTGATCTTTCATCATTGCTTTTCAATGTTTTTAATGAAAGATCATCATATGAGTAGGGGTGTCAATATTTGACACGACACGAAATTTCGACTCGAACTAGACCCGAAAATTTTGGGTTAGACTCGACCTGATTTCGAAACTGGTAGGGTTCGGGTTTCCGGATTCGATTCCTTTAAAAAATTGGTCGAGTTCGAGTTGACCTGAAAACCCAAACTCAACCTGGTTTAACCCGTTTGGAAAAACGCGCGATGTTGAGTCGCAGTCGTGTCACGCCTTTACCCTGCATGCTACTGTCGTGTCGCTCATTGCGTGACATCCCGTTTTTGTCTCGTCACCGCCTCGCCATCGCCCGCTTGCACTGTCGCCTGCGCTGTCCAACATCTCCTTCAAAACGAGCTAGCCATGATGCCCTCACCGTGATGCCTCACTCCGCCTGTGCCGTCACCTGCGCCATCCAACGCATACTTCAAAACGTGTCTGCAGGTCGGGCCTGGTTGAAATACGACGGGTCAACTGGTGTCAGGGAAGTTTCGGGTTTGACTTGAACCTGACAGATTTTGACAACCCTACATATGAGAATGAATTCTTGAACTTTAATTAGCTATTCTCTTAAGATTTTTTTATAAATACCCAAAATAATGAAGTGTTAGAAATTTTTTTAAATTTCTTTTTGGTTCTTCTACGTGAGTATATTGCAAGGTCTATGTAGAAAATATGATAAAAGGCATGCTCCGGGCTAAATTTTTCTGAAACCCCTAATTCAAATAAAATAATTTAGTATTTTCATCTTTAAGATTCTAGCCTCTATTAACCCGCTTTTACAGGTCTACAGCTTTCCACTGTGTTTTGAAGTAGAATTCAAATGTTGAACCAGAAGAACATAATCCAAGTAGGAATATACGTTTTTACGTGAATAAAATCTACATATAAACCATGATGACTGCATTCTGAAGATGGAAAGCATTTTATTTGTGAAGGATGTTTATGAAGCCATGTTGTTATATAGAAAGCAATAGGGAAATATGGCAAGTTGGGGGAAAAACAAAATAAGAAGAAAAAATGAGACGAACCTTTAGAGATGACAATAAGGGGGCAGTCTAGATTAAAATCCATGTCATCCTTCACAGGAGTTTCTTCTCCAGTGACCTTAGGAGTTTATATTGCTTCCTTGTTTTTTCTCCTGCAAGAAACTTGGCATTGGTTATTTCTTCAAGGATCAGTTCCCTTTTATTTCATCTATTTTGCAACTTTTTCCTTGTTTCTTGTTCGTGAATTTATAGAAACTCCTTGCAACTTTCTTTTTGATTCATGGAGGAGTGACCACTTTCTCACTCCAGGGGCCCTGCTCCCAACAAACTTTACTTGAATGTAAAGCTTTTAAAGTCAGGACAGGCACTTGAGAAACAGCTTGTTTTTCCCTCCTGTATACATGACATCATGTATTGTATAGAGGTGATCCAACTTTTGGGCTGGAAGCTGTGTAGTTTACTATTTGAAACATATCAAAATTTAAAATAAATAAAAATATTTTCTATATATATATATATAGATGGCTTATCCGAAACTTTCACTTGAACATATAGCATGTACTCTGATATTGCCATTGGCCAATATTGTGCCGTCCAGCTTCACGGAGAACTAGTCAGCGAGCATCAAAAACCTGAAACCAGTGGGCATTACATATAGAATATAATTATTTAAGGTTTTCACCTTTACACCTCTTAAAAGCACATAGTATTTGCATATGCTGTCCTGTGTCTGTGTTTTTACTTCATTTTTACTAGGGGTGTCAATATTTGACACGACCCGAAAACCCGACCCGAACCCGACCCAAAAATTTCGGGTTAGGGTCAACCCGAACCCGAAACGGGTCGGGTTCGGGTTAGACATTTCGACCCGTTTCAAAAATCGGGTCGGGTTCGGGTTAACCCTTTGACCCGAAATTGACCCGAAAGTGACCCGATTTTGACCCGAAAACCCGATTTTGACCCGGCAACCCGAGATTGACCCGTTTTTGACCCGAAAAGAGGAATTTGACCCGTTTTTGACCCAAAAATTAGCCATTTCTTGTTGGAAACGGGTCATTCGGGTCGGGTCGGGTTGACCCGGACCCGAAGCGGGTCGGGTTCGAGTCGGGAAAACTGACCCGTTTTTAAAAACGGGTCGGGTTCGGGTTGACCCGAATAGTGCCGGGTCAGTTTCGGGTTCGACCCGAACCCGACCCGTGACCCGAAATTAACACCCCTAATTTTTACCATCCTAAAGCCTTCTATGTCTTTCTCTTTTACATTCTTAAAGCATAGATTATTTACCTCCGCAAGCGAGATGAACCTTCTGGAAATCATAGAAATGTCCTTTCAAACCTAATGTTTTGTTTGAAGAGTTTATTTTTCATTTTTTTGTTCTATTTTATCATGATGACAACTAATAACTAAACAACTGCTGAAGCATGCAAATGAAACTAGACACAATATTTGTTTCTGGAAACATAATTATTTGCAAATACAATACTTAGGCTTCGTTTGGGACGGCTTTCTTTCTGCTACTTAAAGCAGTTTTTTAGTACAAAATTAAAAAATTTTGTATTAAAAAGCTGCTTAATGAAGCAGAAAAAAAGCCATCCCAAACGAAGCATTAGGAGTGCTTGCTTATTCAAGAAAATATGGTCGTTTACATATGCATTCTTGTAGATTTAACACTTCTTTTAGCTATCACTGAAAGAAAAAGAAGACAGAGAAGGATTGAAGTGGCAGCTGGCTTTGTATTGAAATGTTTGATATTAACTTGGAAGCTACTCAACATATGGAGCGTAAAGAACAAAGTTTGGTGGTACACTTATCTATATTAATCTGTGGTGTGATGGTTGTTAGTAACTACTCTACTAGTAGGCCATCTATTCTCTTTTGTCAACTGCAGATAATGCTGAAATCATCTGCATCTCTCTGTTTCTTTTATTTTTATTCTAAAATGCCCACCTAAAAGCATGACTAATGAAAAAATATTGCGCGACCAAAAATTTCTGCCCCTGCAAGTATTATCTAATAAACTCCACTCTAGTTACTTAGTTTTTTCGTCACAAAATCCATTAATTTAATTAGATTTTCGTTATTATGCAACTGTGTTTGGAATTGTATCTCCTGCACGGAAATAGTGTATTGAAATATCTTTATTATTTGGAAAAATTATTTTGTGCAGTCGTCAAACGTCCTCCGGAGATTAAATAGAATGCACCACATCACCTCTTGTTCGGTACCGTGAATCGGTACTGCTGATGTAGCATATTATGGTTGATCTCTGTTTGACGTTTTGCGTCCGGCCTCCGTACAGAATAATGTAATGGTAATCGACTCAGGATGAATTGTAAATGCAAAAGATGTGGCAAATTATTTTCAACAAAGCGCCTTTACTCGTTGATTTAGGTTTTTATGACGTTGTATTGCTTACAATTGAGATGATATATCATTGTTTTTTTTTTTTAATGATGAAATTTTTTAGATGAATTATTTGGTTGGTGTTCTTAGAAATAGATATTGATTTTACATTTGCAAATTCCACTATAACGGCTATAAAAAATATAATTATTTTCATTTCACATGAATACAAGTAAATTGGAATCATCAACTCTTTTTTTTTTTTTTTGTGGCTGCCTAATTGGCCTTTATTAGAAGAGATTATTACGTGCGGAGACTGAACATAGAGAATCGTCTGATTTTGTAAAGTGCAGTTTATTATGCTTTTATTGTTCATTGAGAAATCAGACGGTTCTCTGAGCCGGTCTACGCACGTAATAATTTCTCATTTATAAGAGAGAGGTCGCGTTAGATGTGTAGAAATAGAGAAGTGCCTTGGATGTAAACTATTTGTTTAAGGAATCATGATTTCCAATGGATCTCATTCAGCTTATCTGCGCCATATATGTGACATCAGGCTGTTCATATGGGAACAGTATCACTTCTTTTTTGAAGCTGCTTTTGAAAAAAAATTGTACTTGATGCAAATGAAATTTTAATTCAAAGAGTTGGAGAATTTTATTTATTATCGAAGTCCTAACGAATGGAAAAATATCTAAAAAAACCTCAATAATGAGTAAGATTTTAAATTTCACATCTTTCAAGCGACTTGGGCTTCGTTTGGGACGGCTTTTTTACTGCTTTCTGAAATGGAGTTTTAGTATAAATTTTTTTATTTTTGTACTAAAACTCTGTTTCAGAAAGCAATAAAAAAACCGTCCCAAACGAAACCTTAATTAAAACATTAACCCTTGAATAAAAAAATACAGCACAAACTAAAAAGGACAAGAAATTAATTAAGTCCATGGGTGAAGAAACCTCTGAAGCGATTTTGTGAGAACTGTTAATGTTTTAGTTAATCCCATACGAAAGCTTTATTTATTTTTGAAGTTTAAATAGAGGTTTAATAAATAAAAGGTGCTCATTCGGTTTCAGGACACAAGAAAATATCTGCATGGTCCTGTGAGAATGGCCAAATTTGCCCCCCACCTGGGACACTCTTTTGGATGCTTAGACTAATTAAAAATGATTTGGCGTGTAGTGCAAGTATTTAGCAAAAGAAAACCCATTTGGATGTGATGGTTAAAAAACCAGTTGGCTGCTTAACGTAAAAAAAAAAAAAAACAACAACAATTTATTCGAATTAATACTTTAGAGAAATACTATTACGTGCGGACGTTGAATATGTTAAGATGTCAATTAGGAGATATCATGTTATTTAATGCACAGTGTATTGTGTGACATGGTGATTCCTGATTGGCCTCTGAATGTATTCGATTCTCGCAGGTAATAATCTCTCTATTTTAGGAGAATCCTCTCAATTGAATATCTTAGAAACACATGAACAGATCATTATGAATGCCTTTGAGAGAATTTTTAGAAGATTTAACACACATAGATATTCAAGGGTATAACCCTTTGGAGACTAGTGGGGGATTGCCCTCCTCCCCCTGATTTTTTTTTTTTTTTTGTTCATTATATTATTATTTAGGTAATTTGTCCCCCTTCAATCTATTTTTTAGTCTTTATTATAAGGGTTTATAGGCAATTGCCCTCCCTAAAAATATTAAAATACTATGGTCTTTAGACAATTGCCCCCAATATAATTAAATACATTGTGTAGATGTATTATTGTTAGGGAATGATGAACCAAATACAAAGAGAAATAGTCCGAAAATCCCCGCAGGGGCGTTGCCACTTGATCCGCGACATATATGCCAACACTTACTTATAAGTTTGTCATCCTAAAAATTATGGCCGGTTCCGCCCTGTAGATATTCACTCAAGTGCCTTGAAAATCAGCTAACTAGTTCGTTGATATTGAAATGCTTAACTAAACTCAAATGGCATGAGGTGATGAGGTGATGGTATATTCAAATAATCTGACAAATCATATTTAAATCATTAGTTCTTGCGTGAGGTTTAAATAAGGATCATTATGAAGAATTTTCAGGAAAGCAGCCTATAAATATAATATAAAAAAGGGAAAATTGATTCAATTCCTCTTTCTTTTGCCATCTATATTCTCCTTCTCTCCATCTCCATTATTTTAATCTCATGCAAGAAAATAAAAATGCTCACCTCAAAAAATTAGCTATATTCTTTTTGGTTTCCTTCTCTATCCCTTTTCACTTCAATCTCCTCTTCAAATCTATCTGATTGATTGTTTCACTATAAATTTGTAAATTAATATTTTTATTTGGCACTCATTGAGAATGGCTAATATAAGGAAAGGGAATGTTGGCAAGTGGGATGAGGCTGAAAAGCAGCTTTAGCTTAGGATTGCTAGCTAAATGTCAAATATCATTGAGAGTGTAACTTAATTCTTCCTTTGAGACTTGCCTTTGAAACTTTGCAATATAGTAGAGCTTGTCATAATTAGCTAAGCAGATACATCTTATAAGAAATGGGTTGAGGGTGAATTTGATATTCAATGAGTTTCAACTCATGAGTTTAAGCTTACAATCATAATTCTAATGATTGCAAATATAATTTGGCATGTGTTGTTTTTAGACTTTTGACCCAATTAAGGTAAACTCACACGCAATCACATGCGATAGCTTCAAGCCTAAGACCTGTTGGTTAATAGTCAAAGCTCACAACCAACAAATTAAGGTGAGCTGCATTTTGATATATGCTAATATTAATATCTAAGGTTAATGCAATAATGACATCAGTTGCTTTAGATCAAACATAAAGCTAAATTATATTGAATTATACTTACAATTGAAGTGAAGCTAGTGGGTCGATTAACTCAAGTGAATCCAATTGCCATTGCAAGATCAAACTTCGGGCACAAAAGACTAATTTATATGAGTAGTAAAAGTATTATATTTTATGGTGATGAAGATAATAAAATGATTAACATAAAATCACATTCAAAAGAAAAATTATTTAAATTAAACAATAAGTACTATGAAAAAAAATTCAAAACAAATTCTATTGTTTGATGAGAGATCATACAATATGATGATGTTCAATCATAGTTTCAAATTCATTCAAACTACTAGATTGGTTAAGATATAATCTAATTAATCAAAATTAATCTTTTGAATGTACAACACAATATAGATTGTATAATAAAGTATCTAAATTTGGAAATAAATCATCAAAATTAATTTTACATAAATTAAATATTTCAAATACTAAACTAATCATGTTATATGATGTCCATCATACAATATGATTCATTTCCTATTTTAATTTCATTAGCACATATTCTTAATTCAATAGACTTAACAAGTAGAAAAAAAAAAATAGATGAACTATATGATCATGATTATACAGTACTGTAAACAGTAAGTTAAAATTCAAGTTCTAATAAGCATTAATTGAGAATTTTCTTAATTCAGAGGCTGATGATTACTTTCATGAGTTTATTAAAAGGGTGTTTATCAATTTGGCAAAGCTTGAAATAGAGATTGTAGAGAAAAATCAATGAAAAATTATAAACCTAGACATTTTTTTTACGAACCTCTGAGTTTCAGCTGTTAATCGAAGCTCAGTTTGTTGATTAGATTTTGTTTGAGATAGCTTCCTTACTGTTTCTTAAAATAATAAGAAAGTTGTCACAAATGAAATCTTAAAGAGAGATCAGTAATCTCAACATGATATTTTTTTTATTTATAAAAGGTTCATTATCTAGCATGTTATACTAGAGTGTTTGAAACCATACCTTGAAATAAATGTTGTTAGTAGCAAGTTGTGCTAAGAGTAACGTGCTTCTCACTTTAAGTAGAAGGTTTTTTCCATCTTATTTTAGAGAAGAAGAGATTAATGAAAATATATAGATGAGGACTTATGGAGTGGATGTAGATCAATTGGGTGGTTGAACCACTATACATTAGCTTATGAGTTTTCTAATTTCTTCATTATTTACTTCTTACAATTCTTTAAATTTTGCATCTAATTTTACTTGGTTATATTATGATATATTTATTGATTATGGTAGCTTAAGAAAAAAATTAAGGAAAAAGCTAAAATCAAATCTTTTTACAAAAATCTTATTGAAAACTATCTGGTTTTTACTAATCGTTTAAAAAAGTAATTTATAATCAAAATTCAAATTAATTTTTGATATCATTCAAATATATTATTAAAGTTATTCAAATATCATATTATTAAAAAAAGAGAAGAAAATATTGAATATTTAATTTATTTGGTGCAAGTAACTATTTATTCAAAAAATTATTCTGTTTTTCTCTAATTTGTCATAGCATAATAAATAAATTTATGAAATGAAGCTTACTATCAAATAAATAATTTTTAAAATAAGTTAGTCAAATAAGGGTAGTGACTTGTTCAAGTTCAAATAAACTAGACATGATATTCCTTACGTAGTTTAATATTGGAAGTAATTTGTAATAGTCTGACCATAGTGTCGATGTATAATGAATATTGACATTTTTTATGCAAATGTTATGTAAGTCTAGAATATGACTTCATAGCACCAAAATATTAGCATTTGCCTATACATTGATGTTGAGGTCTCATTGGTTCAATTTATTTTTAATACTATATTGAGTTAGTCATTCTCAAACTTACTCAATTGAACTTAAATAAGTCAGTACCTTTCTCTTGGACCTATATCACATTTTCAGAGATGTTTAAAGCACTCTTCCTAATCAAATTTCAATCCATTAGTTCATTCAAGTTCAAGCTTAACTAAAAAACCTACCATAGCCCTTAGCTTGAGTTGATTGGGATTTAACTTTAAAAACATCATATGATCTTTTTAGACATAAACAAGCTCACTGGAGGAGCCCATTATTTAATTATTTAAATCTCAATTTTAATTCAGGTTTAACATTTAGCTAGCCTATGGTAGCTCTTATCCTAGCTTAACCTTAATTATCTCTTGATGAGCTCATTTTGGTATGAGCTTATTTTGGTATGAGGTCAAATTCTCCTTCACCTTATATCCTTAGTGCTTAGGTTTTCCTAGCCTAATTTAGAACCTACACATAAGGACTCTAGGGGGAAACCTAAGAAACTATTTTGAGGATAAACATAACTCTTAAGAGACTTTCCAATCACATCTCTAGGTTCACCTCTAACCCTTTCAAAACCAAAGCTTTTGCATAAGCCACATACCCTCACATTCAGTAGCTAAACATAGGAAAATCCTTCTTCCTTGACCATATGCTTAAAATAGATCACTCCTTGACCTTCCTTGAACAAATCCCAAGCCTTCCTAGCCATTGAAAAGCCTAAAACCATTTGAGTTCAATCACATTTTCCAAAATGCCCAACCTGTCCTAAAACTCATGAAATATGCATTTGATTATCCAACATACATTAGACTTTGCCATTCAATCCTCATCACTTTAAACATTTAATTGATTCATCCTAGACCTAAATCAAGTCACGGTCAAACCTTTGACCATGGTTTAAATCAATATTAACAAAAAAAAATTCCCTTTTGTATACAAATTAACCTTCCAGTTTCAAGCAATACGTAAACCCTAGATCCATATTCTAGACCCTTTATACACTTCACCAAACTTAACCAACCCTATTTGTGCACTTGATCCCCCCTTAATTTATTATGCTTAACTAAGTTGACCACATGTGACCCATTTGATCTATATGCCCTTTCTTATATTTAAACTCAATTCAAGCCATGTCATCCCCTCTTAACCTACAAAATCACCTCCTTGAGCACATTAGACCTCTTTGGACCCATTAGTTGACCTAGTAAATTATTGATCAATTTACCTTTCAACTAAAATTAAACAAATACCTACCCTTAAACCCCCATTTAAATAATGGTGGGGTACATGGGGTGGGGTGTTGCAGGGCTTATGTTGGACTTGAGCTATATACAGTAAACAATGTGAGCTACACAAAGAACTAGCATGTAATATGAATATGCTTAGGTTTTGTTTGATATAAAAATAATGAAATCCCATTAGATACATAAGTGTATGTGTCGATCAAGTAGTAAAGTGATAGAGAAGAGTGCTGATCCTATGAGGAAGTATTATGCTTAATTGTAATTAAATTATTATTTTTTAACCTAAATGCATAATTTTCCTACTAAACATAATATTGATGTTTTAAATTTTTGCCACTTCATGGAAACATACAACAAAATTAGATAATAATGGAAATAAAATATTTTGTACTAATGAATGTAAAACAACATAGCTTTTCTAATGAGACTTTTAATTTTAGATGTGAATTAGAGTATATATATCTCTAGATCTATGTTGAGTTGATAGGGGTGAAAAGAAAGATTTATTGCTTTCATATAATTATACTATCTCCATAAAATCTAGAATATTTAATATCTTAAGTTTAGGTATGCCAACATTCCATTTCATTACTCCCATTTTTTCTAATATTTCTTCATCAAGGCAATATATCATACTAGATATTAACTATATACATGATCATTGTATGTATTGAATTAAGAATGCATACAACAACAACATCAAGCCTTTGTCCCACTATGTGGGGTTGGCTACATGAATCCTTTTTTGCCATTGTGTCCGGTTGAAAGTCAAATTCTCATTTAAATCTAATAAAGAAAGATCATTTCTAATATTTTCTAACCAAGTCTTTTTAGGTCTACCTCTACCTTTCTTAACATAAGTCAAATCTAATACTTCAACTTTCCTAACTGAGTCATCGAAAGGCCTCCATTTAAGGTGACCAAACCATCTAAGATGACTCTCTCTAATATTATTATCCACTGGAGCTACTCCAAACTTTTCACGTATATGCTCATTTCGTATCCTATCTCTAAGGGTCAAGCCACTCATCCACCTAAGCATCCTCATCTATGCAACACTTAACTTAGTATTATGCTTCTCTTTTAATGGCCAACATTCGGCACCATAAAGCATTGCAGGTCTCACCACCATCTTATAGAATTTTCCCTTAAGTTTAAGGGGGACTTTTCAATCGCACAATAAGCCCAATGCATTCCTCCACTTCAACCATCCAACTTGAATTCTGCTGATAATATCCCCATCAATTTCACCATCACTCTGAATAATAGATCCAATATATCTAAAATGTGTACACTTATTAATGACTTGATCACCCAAAGTCACAATCCCCTCACTAGGTCTATTGCTACTAAAATTACACTACATATATTTAGTTTTAGATCTACTCAAGTGAAAACCTTTAGACTCTAAAGTTGACCTTCATAATTCAAGTTTATCTTCAACTCCCTCTCTAGTCTTATCAACAAGAAGAATATCATTAGCAAAAAAAGCATACACCAAGGTACATCCTCATGCAAATGTCTAGTGAGAACATCCATGACTAAAGCAAAAAGATATGGACTTAAGGCTAATCCTTGATGTAATCCAACTGAAATAAGAAAATACTTGATCAAACCACCTTGTGTTTGAACACAAGTAATAACTCCTACATACATATCTTTAATGATTTGAATATAAGCATTATTAACTCCTTTATTTCAAGAACTCTCCATAGCACTTCTCTTGGAACTTTATCATATGCTTTTTCTAAATCAATAAATATCATATGTAGATCCTCCTTATTTTCTCTATATTTCTCCATCAAACCTCTTAATAAATGTATGGCTTCCATAATCGACCTACCCGGCATGAATCCAAATTGATTTTGAGAAACATCAGTATCACGCCGCAGCCTATGCTCCATAACTCACTCCCATAGTTTTAAAGTATGACACATTAACTTAATTACTCTATAATTCGCACACTCATGTGCATCACCTTTATTCTTAAAAATAAGAATTAACACACTCATTCTCCACTTATTTGACATCTTTTTAGTCTTCAAAGCAATATTAAAAAGTTTAATAAGCTAAGAAATTATTTCATCTCCTAAGCATTTTCACATCTCTATTAGAATATCATTAGGTCCAACAGCTTTTCCACACTTCATTTTCTTCAAAGCCTCTCCAACTTTAGTTTTACTTGTACGCCGATAAAAACAAAATTATTTATTTTCATTTAGGTTGATAAAGTCACTAAAGTTAATCGTGTTTTTATATTATTTATTAAAAAGTTTAGCAAAATACCTCATCCACCTTTATTGAATATCATCTTCTAAGAAAAATACTTTTTGATGTTCATCCTTAATACACTTCACTTAAACTAAATCCTTACTACTCATATCTCTTTGTTTGGATAACTTATACATATATATTTCTTTCTCTTTAGTATCTAATCTATTATATAAATCATTAAGAGCTAAGCTCTTTGCATCGCAAATAACTTTCTTAGATTCCTTACGAGCCTTTTTTTATAACTTTCCTAATTATCAGAAATTTTACATCTAAACTAATTTTTATGACAAATCTTCTTATTTTTTATCTTTTCTTGCACTTTTGAATTCTACCACCAACTATTTTTACTATTAGGAGTTTTTCCTTCGAAACTCCAAGCACATATTTTGTAATATTCTTAATATCACAAGCCACTTTTTCCCACACAATATTGACATCCTCATGCACAGAAAGAATCTTAAGATCTAAAATATTCCTCTCAAAAATACTTTTATTAATATTATTTAAATGGCCTCATCTAATCCTAGAAATTTGTTTTACTTTATTTTTTATTTTTTCCCCTTCATCTTAAAGTCCAAAACTAATAATCGATATTAGGTATAAATTTTCATTCAGAATAACTTTATAATCATCAGAATAACTTAAAATTTTTACAATCTAAACAATCTTTTTTTTTTTAAGAAAATAATCAATCTGCATTTTACTATATCCCTTTTTATAAGTAATTCTCTTCTTCAATAAGGTATTAGCTATTAAGAAATCATAAGCTAAAAAAAAAAATCTAATATAGTCTTACCACCTTCATTTGTCGTTCCAAACCCATGGCCACCATGGATGCTTTTAAAATCATCTACCTCTCTACCAACATGTCCATTTAAATCTCTTCCAATAAAAACTCTTTCTTCAAGAGGTATCTTTTATTTTAATTCTTCTAAGTCATTCTAAAATTTTAATTTTAAACTCATATCCAACCTACTTGAGGAGTATAAGCACTTATAATATTAACAATCTTAGCATCAACAATAATATTTAAAGCTATAATTCTATCTCCAATTCTATTATTTTGTATAACATTATCCTTCAAACTCTTATCTATAATCACATCTATACCATTTCTAGTATGACTCCTACCTGAATACCAAAGTTTATATTCTAAACTATTAATCTCCTTAGCTTTCTCTTCAACCTATAGTTTTTTGAATGTACATAATATTTATATTCATATGAATCATAATATCTATTAATTCTAATAATTTTTCTGTAAGGGAGCATATATACTAAACTTTAACACTATCGTTTCCATGTACGAAGTCCTGGATGAGAAAAGTGGAGGGTTGCATTAGGTAGTCGACAGCGTAAAACTTATCGAATAATCATGACATGAATCCTTTAAAAAATTATGTGAATTAAGAATGCATGATATTGAAAATATCTATGAAGTAATTTAAAGCATAAGAGTTTGCTTTAGTATTTGCTATGCGTTTACAACATTAGCACAAAATGTAGAGATGTAGCCAGACAATGTTAATATAAAAAGAAAACTCGTGTTCATTTTATTCATATAAGAAAAAGATAAAGGAGAATGAATAAGATAAATATCAGCTAGAAGGAACAATTGATATTCTTTATACTTCTTCCATCAACAATAAAATTTCTTACATAATATAGGCTTAGATCACCTAATGAAAGTATCTTGCTTTTCCCTAGCCGCCCTTAAAATTTACTCTAAGGGGGAGCTAAAGAAAGACACTATAAAGTATAAGACTCCATTGAAATGATAGAAATATCTAACAAAATAACTTTAAAAATTATTTATACAAGTATATAAATGGACTGAAGCGCCACAGCGCTCGATAAGGTTGCAATGTGATGATATAAAATGAACAAGTGCCTCAACACTGTAATGCTTGCTCCGCTCCAACATTGGCTTGACCTAGCATGATTAATGGTAGAATCGATGTGTCTTTTTATTTAGTAAGTGTGGCTCTTCATTTTAACAATTTCTCCATCATGATGATGCAAAACTAGAGCGTTGCGGCACTTAGAAGTACAATATGGAATTGCATTATTTTAATGATAGAAGCTCCAATGCTTATTTTTTTTAGACTCCAATGTCGTGGTGCTAATTTATGGCACAATGGTGCAAAGAAACGCTTTGGCACTACAATTAGCTTCATCAGGGCACTATTTTTTTCTTAAATTCATGAGAGGTTGGAGAGGCTAGTGTTATAGTATTAAAAATAGGTCCTGATATGTTGTAGATAGCCACATTGCGATGTTGAATTTGTGGGGCGCTGCGACACTCATTCAACACTTCAATTTTTTTCATTCTCCTGAACATATCTTACATAAATATAACTAAAATATATATATTTACTGAATTTAAATATAATAAATAGTACAAAATTTACACTTAATTAATTTCTCCCAGTTTAAACTTTTGTTTGTCCTCAAGCAATGATGAAACCACATGATTATTAACTTAATAGCTCAAATAAAATTGATTATTTAAAATTACTAAAGTATAAGATAATACATCATAGTCTAGAAGTTAGAAAGGTCATAATAATTATCCAAATTAGTGACCCTTTCTATTACTTGTGTTGAACCTATTCACTATGAGTGTATGTGTAAGATTGACTTCTAATTTTAGAAATAAATAATATATTATTTAAGAACTAGTTGTGTTTGTGTTTATGAAATTGTATGAGGTCATCATAAATTACCTAACTCTTGATTGTTATTTTGATGATTGATAATCATCCAGTTGTAAGTCATCTAGCCTTCAATCATTTAATCTATATCCCTTAGTTCACATTCAATCGCCCTCTACAATCAACGTCCATCCATGCCTCAACAAATCATTGACTATTGCTTATAGTCTACATCCAATCATGTCAAATCAATCAATAATTAATTAGCCATCGCTTTGTATTTATTACACATCCAATCATGTCAAATCAATCAATAATTAATTAGCCATCACTTTGTATCTATTACACTTCTATCAACCCTACAATCAACCTTCAATAGGCTTCAATCATACAACTAACAATAAAAAAAAATCATACAACTAACAACCAGTTAACTTACAATCACTTAGATAGAAATAAGTTGATTCTTAATTATCTGACTTACAATCACTCAGCTTTCATCCAATTGATTCATAAGCACTCTGAATATCTAATTTCACTAAGCTCAATCAATTTCTTAATCAACAATCATTGATCTACCATCACCTAAATAATTGCATCCCTGCACTATAATCAGGTAGCCCAGTGCACTAACTCCTTAGCCGCATACATGATCCAAATCACTTCACTGGGAGGTCTATATATATTAAATCAATCATCACTAGCTCCTAGGCCAATGATTGACCCAACTTAATCCAATTGAGCTAGCCCAAGATAGCTCAATTAATCATCAACCTCAATTAATACCAACCAAACTCCAAACCACATATGATCTTCATTAAAGTGCTCTAAACATCATCTCTAATGGATTAGACTTGACTGATCACCATGCTCCAATCAGTGGTTGTCTTAGTCAACTAAGCCCAAGTATGGTCAAATCATACCTAATTTGGTTAAATCATTATATAGGTCCAATTCAAAACCATTAAGTTATCAATATTATGCCATTGTAGGACTCAATCATAGTCAAATTCTTTGTGAGTCATATCCAATGGATTCAATTTAGTTAACTCACTAGAAAGGATCAAATCCACATATGCATGGTAACTTTCATTCAAACTTTAAGTGCATGGTTATAAACTTATTTAAACTCATTCCATTTCACCTCAATCATCGTTATTATCTCCCTAAGACTTCACCTAAGCAATGTGGACATGTTGACTGGTCAATTAATCAATATACACTAAACAAACTCATTTAGTTAAACAACCTAATGCTCTTCATTTGTTCTTTCATAGGCCATCCCAATAATTCAAATACATTTCAAAATATTCTTAGACACTACCCCAAGAGATCCCATCCATTGATTTAGCATGAGTCGGCTAGGTGATCCCCTCTTATGTGGAATGACCTAGGGTCATTTTCACTAAGTAGCTTGCCTCTCTGCTGTTTAACTACCCAAGTCAAGTGTCTAGCATCCAACCTCATCATTTGAAGCATCCCAGCTATCCAAATGGGCTTTAATGTCTAAATTAGACCAAAACCTCAAAACTCTCTCATTCCAGCTGCACTGTTACCCTAGCTGTCTTCTAGGTGCTCTGAGATTTCATTTTGCTCTATCAGAGACTTCTCTATAATCTCCTGGTTGTTTCATACCATTTAAACATAGTTGGTGGCAAAGTTGGTAGAGGATCAAAGCTCGTTCCATCCTAGTTACCACATAAAAAATTTTGGTGTTTCTACTCTTTCTATGTATGAGCTGGTTACTTGTACAATGTTAAGACATGAAGTTTTTCATACTTTACCGCCGTGAATACTCTAACTCGCAACAAGTATCATATACATATTTTTATTTTTATTTGTATTGTTTAATTGAGAGCCCAAGCATTAATTACTTATGAACTGCTACAAGAAACTTCAATAAACCCATCAATCTTCAAAATGACCCAATTGTGGCAGCTTAACTAGACATTAATCAATAGGTAAGGAATACAAAAATTAATGGCACTGGTGTAGGTAGAGATTTCAAAATGGGTTAATGGTTGAGTTCAAGTCTGATTGAAAATTGATTCGATATGAATCTAGTAAACTCAAATTGAATCCGTTTAATAAGTGGGTCAAAAAGATAGACCCAGACCCGACCCACTAACAACTAGAATGACATAAAAATATATTTTTATTAACTTTTTTTTTATAATGGTTAATTATAGAATTTAGATTAATTAAAAAAATCATACCAACAAATAAAATAATTTTAAAAATATATTATAATCAATCTAAATTAGACTCATTTAATAAATAAATTAGAATTCTGAATTTTATTAAACATATAAATCGAATGTAAATGTTTAGGATCGGATGGTAAACCTGGTCATTTTTTGGGCAAATTATTAGATTTGGTCATCGGACGTCCAGACATCCAATCCAGATGTACCAGATCACCCAAATACAAATACATTGGAGTCCATTATATTTGGGTGATGCGACGCTGTCTCTAAGAAATCCGGACACCGGACTTATAATTTTCCCATTTTTTGACACTACATAGGGCGGGCTTCTTTGGTGAAGTCGCGCCCAAAGAAGCGCGAAAATTTTCTAAATCCGGTGCATCTGATATCCAAAGTGCGGGATTCCCTCTCCTAGGCTGGAGCGAGGTGGAGATAGGGGGAAGAGAGGGGGAGATGGAAGTCCAGAAAAAACGAGAAGGTTGGGAAGGTCAGGCGGAAGCCAGCCTAAGCCTGACACCGGGTTCTTCGATCCCCATTTGCTACCACTCCCAATTCGGGTCTCACGACGATCTCCTTCTCCTCGAGGTTGACGACAAGCTTCTTCCTGATGTTCTAGGAAACCGGTAAATTTATTTTTCTCTTTGATAAATTTGTAACATATCTCTCAGATGCTGCTCCCGCGCTCCATCTCGCAACATATACTAATCAATTGAAGCCCTTTGCCGTTGTGCTTATTTGGTTCGAGCACAACATCATAGATAACATGGCGTGATTGGAAAACCCCATTCATTAGATTGAGAGGAGTATGTTACGCAAAATTAATTTTTTTTCAAGAAATCACTCTCAGGTGGTAGGCGTTTTTGGCTTAGTTTACTTTCTAAGTGTATGCTACTCTGTGGTGGAGAGGTTATTGCAGAGTTGGTTGTATGATAGCAATGACATCCAATTTTCGTAATAATTGAACTTTTATAAGCAATAAATAACGTGTCAATCCGTTTATTGTAGATTATTTCCTGGAGATAATTTTAGGGCTAGCTTCATAGTCGCCTGAGCTTAAGCTACTTCTCAATTGAAATATACTGAAAGCTGCCCGTAGGTTGTTTTCTCATTATGCAAAATAATTTCAGTTTCTTTTATATGAAGTGAGATGAGGCCATTTCCATGTCCATATCATCACATGTGCCAATCATATAGCAGGAATATTCACCATTCACTATTTGAATATCCACTTTTATTATATTTTTCTTCATTGTTCTCCTGTTTCACATGTATGCATTTAACTAATGCACAATTAAATACGTGTAGTTCTCTTATATTATCTCTTTTTTAATATTGTATCAGAGCCAAGCTACTTCTACTTATCTTATTGCTCATAAATTTCTTCTATTTTGAGCTTGTTAAGAGTGAATCCTCTTGACCATGTTCTTGTAGACCTCCACGTCATCCAATGGCTTCATTATTGTAGGTCATAGGGATCCCTTCAAGTCATTGATTGTTGTGTCTAAGGTGAACAAGCTGCTAAAGTGACAATTATGTATGCAGCTTGTAGGTGAGAAGCTTTGCCATCACTTTGTTTGGCATTTCCTGATCTATATTTACACTTTCAAAACTACTGTTTCACCTCACAGACCTTATCTCTAGCTTGGCCGATGATGGTGGGAGCTAGAGATGGGCTCTAATGGTTTTTTATTATATATGAATTAGAAAATGATGATCATCATCAGCACCGGAGATCTCTTGCCAATGCTTCCAATATCTATTGTTGTTGCTCATTGTCCTTGAAGGACTGACACACCCTCATAACTTCACTGATTTTTTGTCAAGAGCAAGGATTGGAAGAATTACTTTGATGATTTGAGAATTGCATTTAAGAGAACTATAACATTTGAGTTCAAAATGAATCTTCTCAAATATGCATTTGGGGTTTCTTCAAAAAACTTTTTGGGGTAATGCCATAGTGGGATTTAAGTTCTATAATATCAAGGTCATCACTCATCATTATGCCAGTATCAAGAAGTCTTTGCCAGCTTAGCTCTCTTTTACTGCCAAATGGCATGTCCTCTGATTGATTGTTTTGTTGTCAAATGACATCATATGTAAACTATTATGATCATGCCCTTATGACTAAAAGTTTCATTGCAAATTGGCACTCTTTAAGGTATGGTTATGACTAGAGCCCATAGGTTGGTTGATGGTTTAAAATATTCTTGAGTTGTAAATCATCTTGTACATTTAATAGGACATAAAATCATCTGATAGTAAAGGCCGACTTAAACTTGTCTTCATAAATGAACATCCACCGCAAGTTTATAGGATTCCTTTAAACAACGTACTCATGGCTGCTAATAAGGGTCCTTCAATCGGATTGGGTCGACTACCTCATCGACTAAGTAGACTAGGGTTCATTACAACTCGGGATGATAGAATAATAAGATTTTGATCTTGTTTGACATCACAAACCCATCATTTGCTTTAAGCTTATAATGGTAAATCTTTCAACAATAAATTCAAATTGCTATTACTAAACGCTAAATATTTAGTGCATTTGTTTAACTCTAATCGAAAGTTCTCTCTTTTCAAGTTAATAGCTCTTTGATAGAAAAAAATGATTAACATGTTAATTTATGACACGATGAGTCATGAACCCCTCCAACCACAGCTCCTTTTTGGTTAACTTAATTAGAGGCGTGTATTCAACCTTTGTTTTTAAAAATTATATACTAGATTGTTATGTAGAGCTTTTACTTGGCAAGCCCTTCAATAGATGTGAAGATAATTCCTAGAGTGATCTTATATTATGTGAATCCTTAATATCGACGGAATTTCTCCTGTAACAGGAAGATTTTTCAGACAAACCCCTTAAATTGAGACAATACTTACAACGTCATCCATTCTCTTAGATCTTTGGTCATGGGACTTCATGTTCATAACCTTTTGCTTCTGTTTGTAGTGATCAATATTGCTTTCAATTTGAGGGAGCTGCAATTCTAGTAAGCGAATTGATACCTCAAGCCCACTATAATGAAAATAACATAATCAACTTTATATAATAATGAAAGTTGATACTTGCAGCTGAATCGATCTCAAGCATTACTGTCATGGTACCATGACCGATATTAATCGGGATAAGAATTTTTGGCTTCTCTTGATTTGCCTGCGTTCTTTTGGCATCTCTAATGTGGATCTGGCATACTCCAAGTATGTGCATGAAATGATGAGGAAATGCTCTCTCGGTAACAAATTTAAGAACCCCTTCAATCAAGAATTTTTTGAAAGCTATGTTTTACATAGAAATTGATAACATTATTATAGAGGTTATAACGCATGCAGTTACAAATTTGAGGTTTAGAAATCAATTAAAAACGACATTGATTGACCCACATAATATAATCAAGTCCTAACAGTCTATCTACACTGATATTCTGAAAATGTGACTGAATATTGAACTAGAAGAAAGAAATATTCAAGGTTTTAAGGTTCTATTTGAATTTAATCAAAATTTGAACCATAACAATGTTATAAATATGAAAAGGGCGATTTGCATGCACAATCAAAACAGTCTAATTTTACATGTTAAATACTTAAATCTAGCTATTTACTCTGATAATATTCAATTCTTTTAAGTAACTTAAAAATGTCACCTTCCCATTAATTAACTCTTCTTCATTAGCGTAGTTTTTAGGGTTGTTGCAGACAACCCCAATCTCATTGATAGTTAGATCTTGTTGCGACTTCCTCTTCTTTTATTTAGTTGTGGACAAATTGTGCATGCTGCTGATTCCAAATGCCATTCATCAGTGAGATAATATTTCTACTTCCTCCCATCTACAAAATGTATTTAATCAGATTAACAAAGTGATAGATTAAGAAAATAGTGGGGTTTTGGTATTAAACATAAAAAATAGTGGGGTTTAGCTAGTTTTGAGTGTTCTATATGTAAATATATTTAATTATTTCTTAAATGATGTAATAATGAAGCAAATATGTGATAAAAAATATAGAGAACTAATTTATAAAATATAGAACATATCTTATATAATTTAAATTCCATACTTTTATTTAAATAGCTAATATCTTTTTTTGCAATCGTAATTGAAATTTAGATAATTCATTGAATTGACGAGAAAGCTCAATGGCTCAATATTCAGATTCCTTGGTATATTTGATATTCCAAGCATACTTGGAGTGCCCTTAACTAGTTGCATTTGTCTTCAGTCAAACTTAAAGGTGCAGCAAAGCAACTTCACAATTTTCTTAGCTTGTTCGAATTTTGAATTGGGAAGGTATTTAATAATTTCTTGTCCAATTTCTGTAATTTGCATTTTGGCCCTTTTTATCCTCTTTGAGATCGAATTTTTCTCAGCATGTACTTTCCTCACAAGTTTTTCTTCACCTCATTACCAGGGTTTCAATTCGAGGACAGCCTGATGAGGATGCGGTACTTTGTACTCTTTCATCCACTTATGCTATGAAGTTTGTTGGCACATCCAACTCTGTATTCTTGATCCCTCCAGGAGACTCGATTCCAGCCATGAAAGCTACTTCTGCCAATGATGAGATGAGCACCTCAGTGGTTGCATCTGTCATCACAGTTGCACCAGGTAACATTGAATTGATCCAAGCAGCACCAAAGCTTGATAAGTTACAGAAACTTCTCAGCGAAAACCCTTACAATCTTGAAGAAGATTTATCTTCCAGTTCAGTGCACAGCGGAGGCCTACACAGGTGGCAAGACCTTGTTGAAACAATCCAAGCGAGTGAAGAAGAGATAAGAGCTGCGTTGAAGTCCCTCTCTGCTGTGGAAATTGATGGGTACTGGAGGATTGTTGATGGCAAAACAATGCATGAAACCTTAGATATGATCTTACGCAACTCAGTCCTGCATGACTGGAAGATAAGTGCACTCAGTGAAGATTGTATCCTGTCCACCATGGAGGCTGATGGCTTTCCACCCAGGATAGTTTCACACTGCCTTGAAACTCATGGAAGCAAAGTATATTGTTCTAACGATAATTTATGGAGACTAGATGAAAAACGGGTATGCCTACGATTTGCCCTTCGTGTTTTGAGCGGAGGAAAGATGAAGCTCGAGAGTTTCATGGACAAGTGGGAACACAGTATCCCTTCAGGAATGAAGGCAGATTTGAAAATGCTTGAGGGTGAAGTTTTATATGAAAAACTTGGAGTTGAAGAGTGGATTCGTGCTTTCAGCGTCTCAGCTCTTCCTTCAGATCCAGCCAACCGCTTTGCTGCTTTGTTTCGGGAGCGGCAAAAGTGGGAATGGAAGGACTTGGAGCCCTATATCCGGTTAGGATCAAATTCTGTTTTTCTTTGAATTTTGTGTTCTTATTATCCTAAAATGCTGATTGGTAATTCATCTTTGCTAATGTAGAGATATTCGTGTGCCTGGCCTCTCTACAGAAGGTTTGCTTATCAAATATACTCGTAGAACACAGCCAAATGCAGAAGCTGAACCTATATTCAGTTCAAGATGTACCTAGTTTTTTTTTTTTTTTTTTTTGGAGATTTACATACATACCATTCTATACTATTCTATTTACATATTTAACACCTGAAAAATATTACATACATACCACCCACAGTTCATTTTCACATCAAATATGAGTGGTAGAAATGAAATATATGAGTGGTAGGAAAGAAATATGAGTGATACATTTGATATTAAAATAATATAGGTTGGTATATATGTAATATTAAAATTTTGGGTGTTAGATATGTAAATAGAATAGTATAAAGTTATATGTATGTAAATTTCCCTTTTTTTTCCTAATATTTTCCCATATAATGTAATATTTCTACAATGCAGCTCAACAAGTTCCTCAATCCAGTCTTTGTATCTGTTCTAATTAAATGCAATTGGAGCTGAGCTCATATATCTTAGACTTTATATGTACATGCATCTGGAGTCTGAATCTTTGGATAGAGTGATTTTGCCTGCTGTTTTTTGTTTTCAAGTGAAAAATATTTTGTTCGAAGTTCTGCCCAAAATTGTTAGATTAGATTGAATTAAATTTAGACATGAAAAATTGCAGAGAATAGCGTTAGTTTTCCATCATTGCATGAGAAAAATTCAGGTTATTTATTTGGATTATGTTGCTTTACTCTTTTCAAATTTTTATATAAACTCTCTTGAAATAGTTCCCAATGTCAAATAAATTTTATTTTTCATAGAGATTGATATCATTACCTCTGCTTTGAACACAGTTTTGAAGACTATCAAATTTGTAGTTACATCAAAGTTGTGAAAATTGAATTGGACATAGAATTGGAAGAATGATAGGTTCAAGATTTAATTTTTCAATTAGAAAATTAGGAGTTAAATTAGAAGATGTAATAAAAATTAAAATTATTTAAATAAAATTTAAATAAGACGATAATAATGTAATAATTATAAAATAATAAAAATTTATGAAGAAAGAATAAAATGAATTTATACAAAAAAAAAATATTTTTTGTAATTTTAATTTTAGACATCTTCAATTTTTAAATTTGATTTATATTTAACATAAATTTAATTAATATATAAATGTATAAGTTTAATATATATTTTTATTAATTTAGATTAATTGTTTTGGTATAATGTATACCAATAGATTGTATATTAAATTTTATATTATAAATTTGCTTCTATAAATTATTCTTGTAGATCATTTATAAGTAATAAACTTAAAAAAGTTATTTATTTATATTAAATAAATAAATAAATAAATTATTATTACTTTAAAAATTATTATTATACGCATTACAAAAATCATTTATAATTATACGCATTATCTTGCAGCCTCTTCGAAGTATAGATTTTTTTAGACCATACTAATGGTAACTCAGCCATACAAATTTCTAGACAGAGTAAAGCTTTGATCAAAGCCTCTCTCATTTTCTTAGACATGATCAGAGCGTCGTAAATATTCAATTTTGTAGGCAACTACTTGAGATGTGCTAGCATATTATAATCAACCATGGGCACTTCCTAATAAGTTATATCTTGAGATTGCATAGGTTGAGGCAGTGTTGAAGATTCTAGATTATCTATAACCTATTTTTCTTTTTCTATTGATGTGCTCTTAACTGTAGAACATATAACTATGAAGATTTATTTAAAATTACTTCTTTTTTTCACATCACGAATTGTCAAAATCTGACATCTTTATTTTGGTACAAATAGGAGTACCCTAAACATCAAGAATATGGGCATCTCTATAAGATAAATATTGAAGAATTTCTTTTTGATCATTTAAATTTATATCTATTTTCAAAGAATTTTTTTTTTGGTGTAGTGTTTGAATTTTTCACATTATCGTCATCAGAAATAGTCAAGATGTACGTGAAATCTTTCTTTGTTAAAGGTTTGGCCCTATGAGGGACAAAATAAAACTCATACAAAGTTAATATCATAAGAAATTTAAACCCCTCATCGACATAAAGTATAATTTTTTTTTTACCATAACTTTTTTTTCTTATTCGTATTCTTCTCTGGAACTACAGGATTCCAGCAGGTTTGGACTTCCTTAAGATCTCTAGTCAAAGTCATCCTCAGATTTTCTTCAGAAGCTACTAGATCAACCTGGATGGGATTCTAAGCTCCTTGAGACACCTAAAGAGAAGAACAATATATTTTATTTAGAATTCTTTTAGAAGAATGCAATAAAATAACATCCCATTCATGATTAGGCTTTATAATATGAGAAGGAACAAAGGGCTCTCGAATCACACATCTAACTAATTCCTGGCTTGAATATACCAATTACTCCTTGGGAATTACAACCACTCTATATTTGATATTTTTTCAAGCCATTCCTTGAAAGTGTAGTCTCCAATTTTTAAGAACATCTAGTGATATGGAAATAATAGAGTTGCTATGATTTGCCCACTTGTTCTGATCTCTTAGGGTCAAGCAGTTTGAACTTAGATTTATTTTAAGGATTTTGAAACTTCTCTTGATTTTTTCTTTTTTAAATAAATATACTTTATTTATATAGGCTTCAAACTTATCCATATTCTCTAGAGTGAGATATGACCGAGGTTTACTTTGATGATCATTCAAAGGTCCACTAAATTTTTGATATCGTATTCGATGTATTGGGTTATCTACTTGTACTTTCATCGACTGTTTACCTTTATCTAAAATTAAAACTAACTCAAATTTCTTTTCTAAAACTTTTTAAGGTTTCAAATTCTTAGAATCTAGAAGGGGATGATCTCTTAAGAATAATAATTGAGAAGCTTCCTCTTGGATATTAAAGGCTTTACTTAAGAGCTTCTAAAATATTTTAATGGTAAACCCTTAAGAAGAAAGCTAATGAACCATGTATATTCTTTAAGAGGATTTCTATAGTTTACTACTCTTGTAATTGTTGCTCGTATTTTATGCTAAGATTCCTCAGTCATAGGATAATTTTCCTCTGGTTCCTATCATTTAACTTCCATATCCCCAATAGTGACATAATCTCTATACATGAAAAATATATTTATAATCAGGCTTCCAACTTTGAAAAGGTATGGATAGACCCATTTAGCAGAATGCAACCGCTGATGGGCTACTGGCAAATTATTTGAATAATAATGCATCACTTCCTCCGACGTTGCTACAACTGGCTCTAAAGTGCACTAGATGCTATTTGGTATTACAAGTTCCAACAAAGTTTTTGAATGCAGATGGCACAAATCCTTTTGGATATGACATTAATTCATATTCTTCTGAATATGACATTAATTCATATCCTTCATAACAGACAAAGTATATGGGATTGTGCTATCTTTAACCTGCAACTCTACGATTTTCTTTATGCCTATTGGCAGAATAGACTCCCTTTCTTACTTTACTATTTTATCTTCTTCTTCTTTAATTACTTCTATATTTTTACTCATCACCTAAATAGACTTTAGTTGAGTCGACTCAACCTATGCTCACAGTGATGGGTACTCTCAACTTTGCAATACAGCCATGACAACCATCATTTCCTCTATCTTCTTTTCTATTCTCGAGTTTTGTTCATCTTTTTGGCTTATTTGATCTAACATACATTGAGTTAAATCTGGTGCAACACTGTCCTCAACCTCTATATATCATAGATTAACATTAGTAGATTTATATTTATATGTCGATGCACTAGTACCTACTATGCAGATCTTAACAGACATATTTACATCATCTTGTTATATATTTGCTAATTTAGCATAATCTTCATCTTTTATTCTCTATATGCTTTCTTTTAATTTATCCTTCATTTCTTTTATATATTCTCTTAACACATAATGTGGGTCAATTTGAGTGTACTGTCTACCTAGCAAAAATTTTATCATCACTTTTCTTTTGGGTGTCCTTGCTTCTTCCTCTACATGGTCTTTACTTATGATGGGTGTAGACAGAGTGGATAACACTTTAGGTCGCTAAAATTTATTTTCATTCGATATTAGGGTTAGCTGAATTAATGACCTCAGTCTCCTTGCATCAGGATGAGAGGATGATTTTCTACCCTTAAAATGGTGTTTGTCGACTTTGGGAGACTGACTCACTTAAGAGAGATGAGAGATCTTTGCTAGATTTTTAGGATGATGGATATAGGTGGAGAAGAATGATGATAACTCTAATGGGAAAGACATCTAATGTCAATAGGCTTAGAAGAATTATTCTGATGCTGACCACCAGTTAATACTATGTGATCATTAATCCTAAAGAACTTTCTAGGTTCCCTTTGATAATTGTCAGCAATTACTCACACTGTTGACTTTAGTTCTTTATTCTTGATTTTGGTTTTCAAATTCTTTTTATCATACACATTATCAACTCTTTTTCTAATAACTAAATATCAAATTTCTTAGTTATGACTCCCTTCAAGCTTTTTATGAAGTCTTTCTTAGACTGTCCGAAGTTACTTCCATGCTTCTGGACTAGGTCCTTTAACAGACTTTTGAACTTTCTCTTTTTCTCTACTAGGTATGGCATAACAAGGCAACTATCGAATATAAGTGATGGAGAATTATTGATCATCCTAACATTCTCCTCTCCATCAATAATAGAGAGAGGATGAAATCAACTTCATTCTAACAAAGGAGAAATAGGGGAGATTTCTCCTTTTACAAGTTTTATGTTGCATACATAATGAATTCTTCCTCTAAGGACTTCTCTTTCTTAGCTCTCTACCTCATACGAGTTTTCTTATTTGTTCTCCTAATCTTAGTCATCATATAAGTAATAGTAGATGATGATCCAATCTCAAAGGTATTGATATAGGCATATCATGTAAGACAATAGATTTCATCTTCTGTGAAACTTGCTAAAGGAATTTGATCCTTGAAAACATAGAATGTTTAGTGGTTGCAAGAGGCTGCAAGAGCAACCACCTTCTTCAGTGAATTAAAAGATGGGGTTCTTCTCGATCTTTAATTTCATTAGATGTAATCATAACAAACTGAGGTTCATTGACTGTCATGACTAGATTGTTAAAGCCAGACCAAAACTTAATAAAAAGCTGGGACTTATGAAGTCTAAGGTTTAGATTATTAGAAAATTAGAAGATCAACTTTCTAGCCAATTCTGAATATAAATATAACCATGTATCAATTTTTTGAACTCACTAACCTTAAAAAAGATATTATGATTATGAGAATGCTAAACTGAATCTACTGAAGTCTTCAACAGCCATGAAGAAGGGAGTAGGCTTTTGGATTTAAGAAATTGATTTTGATTTATTTGACCCAATCCAAATTACTACACCAAGCTATACATGAAAATGTAACTATGATTCGTCTCTCAAAATAAGGAAATGATTGAAGCAATCAATTAAGAATGGTAGGTTTAGTTCAAGAAAAATTGATATACAATAGGCTAGAAATTTAATGCCGATTACATTCACTCAAGAGTTAAGTGAGTAAAGTAAATGAAAATATTTAATCACCATTAAATTTGGAGAGAGGTAAATATAGATTATGGGCTCGATCTCTAGTGGAGTTGTCAGGAAAAATCTATGAAAAAATAAGTTATCATGAAAGTTTGAAATTTATATTTCTATAAATAAATTTGTATAGAGAACAACATATTATTTCAAAAAATAGATTTGTTGTTTCGCTATCGATTTAAGAATATAAATATATTTTATCATTTTCATGATCAAATACGGCATAAGAATATCATATATCTCAAAATATAAAAATGAAATTCAATTATTTATTATAAAATAAAAATGAGTTTTAAGGAATCTTATCTATAGTTCCACATAATTTCTCCTACTTTAGCAAACTAAAATAGGGTTTTTTTTTTTTAACTAGGGTTCTATGTTCCACATAAAGGCAAGCCATCATGGTTAATTATATCTCACGATAAACTTGTAAGAAAACTTTCAATTAAAGTGGTGATTAAATCCTTATTAATTTACAATGACACGATTAAGGATTTGAGTTTATGATTTATAAATAGGGATTGATTGAAAGTTGAATACTTATTTTTGAAATTCACACCAGAAAAGGCAGAGAGTGCTTTTGATTCTGGGATACCCTAAAGCACTCTAACCTATACTATGATTAGGCTATAATGATTTATAACATAATGAATTTTATGTTTGAGTTGATCAAAAATTTTAAAGAAGCATGATAATACTCTAAGAAAAAAGTGTAGGAATAATGTATCTTGACTAGTATTTGTTTGGAGTGGGCTGCTAGCTAACCACCTAAGCGCTTTTAAAATATGATTTCAATTCTAAAAAAATGTAGGATAAGCATGCTATCATTCACTTAGGAGTGAAAGGTTTATAATTAAGAATTTAAATCATGGTTTAAAGATGCTAGGGGTTCAAATGCTCCTAATTAATGATATTTGAAATATTTTTTTCTTAACTTCTAAATTTTCTTTTATGCAATTAATACAATCTATTACTTGATGCTCATATGTACTACTCGCCACATCATAAAGTACTAAAAATATAAAGGAAATAAATACTATTAACTTATCCAAACATGAAATTTTATCAAATAACATAGTTCTTTGTATAAATGCTTAGCAAGAACACACATATACAATAAAAAATGGTCTCAACCTACCCTACTACAGCATTTGCCACATCCTTGCCAACAATATGAGTTCAGCTGCTCTTGAGGGCTTAACATCTTATTACTCCTCATCAACTTGCACCCCTATAATCAACACTAAAAACTTAATAAAGTATAAATAAAATAATCTTAGATTCATAGCCAAGAGCCGATCATGAAGAACAAATCCCTTTGAATATTGAAATATTGCCCACTTTCCAAAGCCTTCATATTTTGCTTACTTGGTGGATGCCAGTATATCTCGCTCAAGAAAACATAGATTGTAGGCTCTCTCACACTGAATACTATTTTTTTTTTCTAATAACTTTTTAAAAAAATACTCTAATTTGCGCCTACTTTAAGTAGGGCACTTAAGAACTCATGCTAACCTCAATAGAGGAGACATCTTCCATACTCTCCAGTATTGAGTGGCCTAGTGCCACTTGCCTCCTAACTTGCATGTTAGAGGCTTGTCATCCTCATTAGGAATTAGAATGATCCTCATAGGAGGGTCAGCATCACCAGCGATGGCGAGTACAATGTTGTCAATCATCATAGTCGTCACAGTATCATCAACCTACTCTTCTTTGCACATGGTGGTTGTGACAAGTTAGTAGATCTTAGGCCTCATCTGGGCGCTTTCATCAACTTCCCTACTCAATGAGGACCTAGTTGCCTCATTTAC
This sequence comes from Dendrobium huoshanense, assembly GCA_016618105.1. NCBI lineage: Eukaryota > Viridiplantae > Streptophyta > Magnoliopsida > Asparagales > Orchidaceae > Dendrobium > Dendrobium huoshanense. Next base: position 24,485,552 of record CM028358.1, on the reverse strand, counting down.
CTTTTCTCGTCATTCTTAACTCACCTCTAGCGGAATGAGACCTTCCTTGAGTCCCTTAAGCGGGAACTAACGCTATTGGTAAGGTTCATTTTCTCAGCACTCAAAGGCTTTCAAATCACCAAAGTAAAATAGTGAAACTCTCTCTTCACAAGCTTCCTATTAATAAAGAGCTAAGTGGAGGGTGGTGTCACATCACTGTCATCAATGTGAGGTCAATACAATCATCGAGGCTACAATAAAAGTAGGGAAATAACTCTACATTTACTTTTCTACTTCATGTTTCGCAGTTGCATTTATTAAAATTAACTCATCATTTTCTTTACTCATCTATAAAAGGGCCGGGTGAATTAGGAAACTAAATGTTTAATCACAATTGCCTTCACTAGTATTTAAGATATAACTAGCGTGTTATAATGAAGGAACTCACCCTGAATATGGTTCTATAGTTGAATATTTTCTAATGATTAAAGCAGCACTACTCGCCTAGAACACGCATAAGAACTTACACAATATGATAAACAAGCACTACTCGGCTGAGCCCGCTAAGGAGCTCACCCTTTTTCATGGGATGGATAAGGGATTCTATGATCACTCCTACACATACTCACCAAGCTCGGGTACAACAAAGCACCTATTCACACGGCCCTCAACTCATCTCATCACGACCACTCAACTCAATGCCTTTCACTTATCATGATAACATCTCAATAATCTCTCTTCTCAGATTATTTGATATCTCTCATATAACTCATCAACAACATCAACAAGCTCGTTGGTCATAGTTTCCCTCATCTAAGCACTCACCTATAAAACTCGCCTAAGCTTGCTCAAGTACTTAGCACTATTTTGAGCCTGCGAGAGACAAATCGTCAAAGCTCTTCTAAACTCGCCCTCCTTCAACCAATTAGGAGGTGACACATGTTATGCATACTATCTAGTTTTGTACTTTTTACTTTTTAGAGCATAGCCTTTTCCTGTAGCCCAAAGCACCCTATATATAACAGGTGATAAGGAGTAGTTTGACAATTTTGTTTTATTCCAGTGGATTCAATGTTGGCTTGAGACTCGTAATCCACTTAAACTTGTTCGAAATTCTTTTTTCCTCTTCAATTTTCTTCTTACCTTCATTCTCATGCAAGGTCCAACTCATTAGCTCACCACAAATATTTGCTAGTAAAGTTAGGTGTCGCTCACAGGAACAATTGAATACAACACTTAAGTGCATGAACTATTCATGCTAATCTTAAATGATTATTATGTTCAACATAAATAAGTCCTTAACAACAAATATCTAGAATATACCAATACATTGGCAACAATTAAGTGCAGGAAGTCACAAAACAATCCGTGCCAGGATGGTCTATTTAATTACATGTTCTAACCTTGCCAAACATTCTACAAAATAATTTATAAACTAGCTTAATGAGACCAGAGCAAGTAAATTTTGAGAAATTTAAGAGTGCGAGGAGGGAATAAAAACCAATGGGATATATAGGGAAAATCAGAATGAGCAAAGCCTCCTACTCTAGCGGCTTCATCTCAAAATACATACCTAATTCGTTTAAATTAAAAATAATAAAAAAATGCATCCAATCTCTGAAATAATGCAGCAATTTGATGCCTCAGCTGGGAAAAATTATTCTGTGTGAAAACTGGACGTCATCCGGAGTCGAATCTGAGTGCGTCATATCACTTTTTTGCTGAGTACCGTAGTTGAGTATCGAATGATGTGTCGTGCACTGATTTGCCTTCAGACGGCCCATTTTCCGCACAAAATAATCTCTCCACAGTTATAGGTTGCCCTGTCGTGAGGCGACTAGATCTGAATTAAAAAAAAAAAAAATTTATGGAAAAATAACTCTTTCGTGTCATCTGTGCATAAAATTTTGCCTCTTAACCTGTTGTCAATATATAAAGATTGACGAACAAAGAGAGTAGTACAAATACTTCAATCTGTCTGGGATGCCCGTAATTACCAACCACAAATTCTAACATCGCTTATATTCTCATGAACATACAAATTGGTTCCTCCTTTGCTGAAAATGCCGTTAATGGCTTACAAATACTAGTCTGCGTAAATCTAAAGGGCATACATCTTTTTGTACTCACTGTTCAGCAGCTCAGAGTCAGAGGGCATTGATAGAGACCAGGACCTGGATCTGCTACCTGAGCCCCTGCTGATGCTTCTCAAGCTCTTCTCCTCCATCCGGTGGACCACAATGCAGTAGCACATTGACCCTATTGTGGTGAGCATGATTGAAGCACCTATCGCCATGGTGCACCAAGCCAACCACCAGTCTTTGCGGCCTACGACAATGTAGGTGAGGGAGATGAAGGAGATTGAGATAAAAAGGCATGCCAACCACATCAACTTGTTTACAATAAACACCATAAGTTTCTTTGCCTTTTGCTCAACTACTATCAAAGAAGTTTGGGCCACAACAACTGCAAGAGATATGAAGAGAGCGAGGGAATCGAAAACAAGGAAGATGATGAAGGCTGCATTGTTAGCAATATTGGCTTGACCAAGGGTTAACCCAGCAGGGGCTGGTTCCTGAACAAACTGTCCTGGAACGGTAAAGATGGCGGCAAAGGCAACCGTGGCAATAAGTACAGCAACAACAGTGTTGGAGTTGATGGCATTGTTTAGGCCACCACTATGAAGTTTTCGGAGCCGCTTCTTGATGTTCTGGACCCGAATGTCGGTCTGTCTGGTCTGCTTGAGCTGGGACTGGACATCATGCTTGATGTCACTAACAGTCTGCTTTAAATGTTTTGCTGGGCTAATGTGGTTGTCCTGCTCTATGAAAGCCACTGCACCAGCATCCTTGAGGGTAGCAGCAATTTCTTCCAGGCCGCTTTTTTCTGCAATGGAAAGGGCGGTTTCACCAGCTCTGTTGAGTGCATTGATTTGGATACCTTCAATTGATATTAGAGTTTGCACAATCTGCGAAGATGATGAGGGAAGGAATTACAACAGACTGGCAAATAAACGTATTGGTTTATCAAAGAACCAAGACGACAAAATATTCAGCCATGTTTTCTTTAGTTATGATTATCCTAATTTTGAAGAACACGGCAATCATAGCTTTAAATCATGCCCATATTATATGTGATAATTTTAATCCCAAACTATCCAAATTAATCTCTTAACTCATTAAAATTAGTTTAACAGTTAGAATGTCTATTTAGGATGACAAAATCTAATATTGGAGGGAGGATTAGAGGATAATCTATCATGCATGCTTTTCTTAGGCTTCTCTTTTCATTTTTACTTGACACAATCCCTGATTTCGCCTCTTATTCAATATACTAGTGGAGAAGGTAGATTGGAAATTGCAACGAGCAATGGAGAATGAATATCGGACACTGCAACGTGGGTATTTATTCTCATTTGCACATTGCAATCTCCACCCTCCCTTCTCCTCTAGGGCTTCTCATTCAACAAAGGCTGTAAGCCGAGTCACACATGTAATTATGGATTCTGATGAGTAAAAAAAAGCAGTAGAAAAACAACTATGATCATACAATTTCAATCATCCCAAATCAAAATTTTAATGGTGGAACAAATATTGATCATTTTAAAGAGTTAAGGTGCCAAATTGAAAACATCAAATAATCAGGGACATGATCATGCAAACAAAATCCGGGAATCATTTTATTTTATTTTTCAAGGAAATGTGGACTCCAAAAATTTGCATTGCAGCCTCTCCGCGGACCTCTTTCTTATCTTTCTCTTTCGTTTGGGTCATCGAGGAGAATTTTAACACTTAAGTTTCAAGGCAAATTTTCAAAAGGAAAATTGGATTTGAAATAAGAAAATACGTAGAGATTTTGCCCTCATTTTGCGAGGACTTTATGATATGAGTTCATGTTTCCTATAGACACAAGCCTTTATAGTTAATTACACCTCCTAATAATGAAAGAGAACTTTCTATTAAGGCTAGTCGTCAAATAGATAGGTAGAGATACGTGGTATCTAGTGTATAGTAGTAGCATGGGAATTAGTAGTTAAAATTAAAATTTTCACCATCTTACACTTAAAGTAGATGGTAGGGGGAATGATGATGAGCCTGATCAAGATCCCATAGTTCCATCATCTCGGGCCATCATAATCTATAGTCTACTTATTCAAAGGAGGTAGTCGACCCAACCTGACAAAAGGATCCTTGTCGCCAACCATGAGCTGCTTCGTCCAAGGGTACCTTGTAGACCTGGGGTGAGTAATTATCTAAGGGGACAAATCTGAATCCCCTTAGCTAACAGAGGGCTTTGTGCCTTATCGATTATATCCTTATTTATTCATATCTCAAGGATTTGAAGTTATTGGAGAACATACGAGCTATGATCGTAACTATTATATAGTGTAGTCATTTGACCAAGCCACTAGGTCAAAAGGACGCAGTCATAATTGTTTATCACGCGGAGCCATCTGGTCAAACCACAGATTATTTATGGAGCCATATGGCCAAACTACTGATTAAAGGATATTTGTCATGTCCTTACTAGCAAGAGATGGATTGAGAATGAATCATAGTGATATTCTCGATCGGACATTGGCTCTTTGTGAGTTGAAGTATATTTTCGAACTTCTTCACCTCAGCAAACTCTTGTAGAGGGTGGATAAACTTTGCTTTAAGTGTTTAGTAATTGATTTCAATATTAAATATTTAAATTTATCATATTTTTGAATTTTGGATTTTTTATAGGCATCTGGGAATTTATGAGGTATTTTAAATATTTGGGATTCCCTACTGTTGAGATAAGCATTCAACATGACTATTATCGGGCTAATTATGAGTGATTTCACTTGTTGATTGAACCATGTCAACTATGTCTACTTACCATCTAGTTCTTCGTAGGTTTTATACCTTTATTGATGAATTTTCTTTGTTGTAGACCTTAAAGGCCTAATCTGAACATATAAAACAAATATTCCCGGTGGACGTTTTCGACAGTTTGAACTGTGTCGAATCCTATTGACTTACATAAAAGGATTGGGTTCGAACTTATTTTTACTTATTAACCCGCATAATATCCTCACATATTACGTGTATGCACATAACACACTTGTCGGGGTCCATACAAATATATATGCATACATGTATACATGTTAATATGTTTGTATGTGTACTTTCATATTTATATGTATATATGTTACAGTGCATGTGTGAGGGGATTTGAAAATATATGATCCCCTCTGTTTAGATAAACATTCAATATGGTCATCATCGGGGTATTTATAGGCAATTGCATTTTACTGATTGAACCCTTTTGACTCTGTTAATTTACCGATAGAGGATCATATTCATCGTAGTCTTTATGCTCTTATTTAGTGAATTTTCCAAATTATAGGTCTTGAATGTTTAATATGAACGTATTAAAAGTTAAAACAAATACCTCGGTCGATGTCGTTACCATATATTTGTTTGATAATTTGAATCGAGCCAACTCCATCTACTCACATAGAAGGATCAAGATTGAACTTGGACTTATCATTTGAACCGCACAGCATCCTCATACGTCACGTGTACCTGTAACATGTTCGTTGGGGCCAATACGATTATATGATTTTACGTGCAATTTGTATGATGCAGTCATACGATTGTCAAACATATACAGTGGATATGTATGTCGTATATACATATGTGTATACGCATTTGCACGAGTGCTTGCATATTAACATAATAGGCTCTATATGTTGCAATGCATGTATGAGGGCATTTTAAAATATTTAACATCAATCAACTATGCAAATGATTATCCTTTGAGTGTGCACAACATTTTGATTGTAAGCTTGTAGACACCTCTGTTTGCTTGTATGAGCGTTGCAGATCTGGTGGTGCGGCGTTACACTATGGTTGCTTGTTGCTTCTTATAGATGAGCTGTTGTTGAGAAATGCACAGGGCTCCACCTGGGAGTTTATAAATGTCTTCATCCGCTTGTACGCATGTTGTGGATCCGATGGCGTGATTTAGTAGTGCGCTGGGTCTTATTTGGAAATGTGTAAACACCTTATGTCCGCTTGCATGGATTTTATGGATCCGATGGCATAGCGTTGCGAATTGAATTTCATCTTCTACAAGTTATCTTTGCTGATATACTGTGTATTGGAATTGATAGACACTTTTTGTCACTTGTATACATGTTGGGGATACGGTAACATGACGTTGTTCTTTAACTACTTGTATCTCCTGTAGTTGTTTGCAGGTGTTCCAAGTTGTATGAGGTCTTTTTGTAATAGATGAAGTGTCATATTTTGATGAGACCAAAGGCTCGAATAACGTGCAATTAGATATCTTTGTCAATTGAAAGACTCATTTGTACTTGGTCAACAAAATCGTCAGATTCAATATACACTGAGTGCACTTTTTATCATTACAGTTATTAATTGTGAGGGTTTTCTACAGTGGTTCACGGGCGCTTGAATTTGTTGTAGTCCTCCTACATTTCCTCTTAGATAGCATATTGAACCCATGAAGATAGCGACTCATAGGTATCTGCATTTGTTCATAGATAACATGTTGAATGTATGCCTGTGTTCATAGAAAACTCGTCACATCTACAACATATCTACCAAGGTTGCTTGCAGGTGCATTGCAACCTCTGTCTGCATTGATTACAAGCATGTTGTAGCATTCAATGTGTACTACTTAAATATATTTGTGAGAGACATAATATTTACAGATACATTGATGTGTTCATTGCATATTGATCATTTGTTCGTAGGAGAATGGCATATTCATTTACCTATTGATGGTTTTATGAATTTAGTTATCACCTACGGTTGGTTATCACTAGTAGGTGTATGTAACAATTCTTCCGCCATCACCAGTAGTTGTTTGCATTCATTATGTGTTATATTGCATGAGTTGTTGCATTCCCATACAAGTTGATGTTGACTATGAGATTGCTACACTTGCCATTATGCTCTTCATGCTCTGCTCATGAATACATTACCTATGTTCATTACAACTATCGCATAGCCTTTTCATGAGTATGAGCGTTGCACATAAATTAACATCATGCATAAGTAATTCATGATGCTTGCGGAGAATTGTGTTTCTTTTCTAACATGTCTTTCAAATTGATGTATCGGCCTGACATTGAATTGTTGATGACTGTGTAAATGCCCTGGCATTCATTGTATATTATTTGTTGTCACCCATAGGTGGGCTACTATATGCATGAGAAATCTCCTGCAGCAGCTTATAGGAGCCAATACATATTGCATATATGTTATCTTTTCTTGCAAACAATATATTGTGTGCATATCTATGTATATAGGGAACAGGTCATCGTTGTAATACATCTGTTGTTGTTGATTATAGGAACTATTATGTTTTTTTTTTTATGACTTACGTGAACATTGGACACCAATTACAATCATTCGTAGGCAGCTTGTATTTAGTTTGTGATCAAATTATATATCCCCCTTGTGGGCTCCGAAAATTCGGCCCCGGCCTCCCCTCGCTTTTCTTATTCGGCGAGGGAGTTTTAACGAACTAAGTTCCGGGGTAAATTTTGGAAGGCAGATGGGTTTGTAGATAAGACACTACCCAGAGATTTCGCCCTCATTTTGCGAGGACTTTATGATCTGAGTTCTGGTTTCCTATAGGCGCAAGCCCCTATAGTTAATTACCCCTCCCGATCACGAGAGAGAACTTTCGATTAAGGCTAGTCGTCGATCAGATACGTAAAGATACGTGTTATCTGGCATATAGTAGCAGCATAGATTGGATTTGGAGATCGGATTTGGATTTGGATATTTGGAAATGTTTGAAAAAAAGTTTGATATTTAAAATAAGAAATTTCACCACCTAGAACTTAAAGCGGGTGGTGGGGGAATGGATGATGGACCCGATCAAGATCCCATGGTTCCGTCGTCCCGGTCCATCGTGGTCCCTGGTCTACTTAGTCAGAGGAGGTAGTCGACCCAACCTGACAGAAGGATCCTTGTCGGCAGCCATGGGTTGCTTCGTCCAAGGGGACCTTATAGACCTGGGATGGGTATTTGTCTAAGGGGACAAATTTGAATCCACCTTAGCTAACAGAGGGCTTTGTGCCCTATCGATCATATCCTATTGATTCATATCTCAAGGATTTGATGCCAATAAGGAACTTATTGGCTCTGGCCATAACCGGTATCTGTGGTGCCATTTGGCGGCAAAACCACTCGGTTCAGAGGGCCCCGGGTCATAACCGTTTATCCTGCGGTGCCATTTGGCGGCTAACCGCCGGTTAGAGGACACGTACCACGTTCTTACTAGCAGGAGATTGTTTTGAGAATGGATCCTAGTGATATTTTCGACTAGGCATTTGGCTCTTTGTGAGCTAGAGTTTATTTGAATTTGTCCAACCCGGCAGACTGTTGCGGAGGGTGGATGAATTTTGCTTTGAGTGATTGATGGATTGATTTCAGATTTAAATATCTGGATTTTTTGGGTTGATTTTTGGATTTTTGGAGTATGAATTTTGTGTGGACTTTGGGTATTTGGGAGACATTTGAAATATTTGAGAACCCCTCCGGTTGAGATCTTCAATCAACGCGGCCATCATCGGGGTATTTGGGGTCATTTCCTTTTATTGATTGGGCCTTGTCAACTCGAGCAAGTTGTTGCTCGAGGATCGGGTTTCTCGTAGGCTTCATGCTTTTGTTTAGTGAATTTTCTTTGTTGAAAGCCTTGTAGGCCGAATATGAATGCACAAAATAAATATTCCGGTCAACTTCGTAACCGTATACTTATCTGATATCTCGAACCCTGTCTACTCCTATTTATTTATTTAGGAGGATCGGGTTTCGTAGGCTTCGTGCCTTTTGTTTATGAATTTTTTTGATTTTAGGCCTTGAATGCCAAATATGAATGCATTCAAATAAATATTCCGATCACATTCATGACCGTATATTTATCTAAGAGTTTGAACCCTGTCTACTCCTATTCACCTGCTTAGTAGGATCGGGTTTTGTAGGCTTCATGTCTTTTGTTTAGTGAATTCTTTTGATTGTAGGCCTTGAAGGTCTAATATGAATGTATTGAAACAAATACACCGGTCGCCACAACCATGTATTTGTTTAATGGTTCGAACCCTGTCGACTTCTATTGATTCGTATAGAAGGATCAGGTTCGAACTAGAATTCACTTATCGACCAGCGCAACATCCCTAGGCGTCACGTGTGTACCAATAACACGCTCGCCGGGGCCCATGCGGGTGATTTTTATATTGATTTAGACGTACCCCATTGTGTACCTATGTGTATACAAACTATAGTGCAGGTGCAGGGGTACTTTGAAACATTTTGTAAACGCCTTCTGCCCGCTTGCATGGATATTGTGGGTCCGGTGGCATTGCATTGTAGATTGTAAACGCCTTCTGTCTGCTTGTATAAGTGTTGCAGATCCGGTGGCGTTGCGTTATAGATTGTAGACGCCTTCTGTCTGCTTATATCAGTGTTGCAGATCCGGTGGCGTAGCATTGTAGTTTATAGACGCCTTCTATCTGCTTGCTTAAGTGTTGCAGATCCGGTGGCATAGGATTTTGATGTTGACTCCCCCTTTCTCATTCACCGGGGAAGGATTTTCTGAATTTGGGAATCAAAGACTGCTGATTTGGGGAGAACTCCCTTCAGGATCTTTGGTGTAGTAGACCGTCATTTTCGGTATTTGTAGACATCAGAACTGTTTTCTTCTCGAGTATATAACTAAGAAGAGACTTTGGAACACCAGGAAGTTTGGTTCTAATTTGTTCAAACATTTCCCTCCTTTCTGCTAGTGGGTGTCCTTTTCGTACATCGGGCTGCCTTTGTACTCGACATACTTGAAGCTCTTGATCAACACTATCGTAGGTGATATTCGTACTTGTGTCCACAGTGATTCATTGTACTTTCAATACACTGTTGTTATCCACAAGTATCCATTTGCAGGGGACTGCTGCATCTACTACGACCTCCTGAAAATGTTTGTAGAAGACTCATTGCTTCTGCATCATATCCACCCTTTCACCAATCTCGGGTGGTTGTTGTGCTTGTTTGACCTCGTAGGGATCGTCGCAGGAGATACTTGTACTTGTGCCCATAGTGGTTCGATGGTGCTTACGATATGCCCACTGTTGTTATCCACAAGTGGCTCGTATTTGTTTGTAAGGATCCGTTGTGTTTGCTACGAGCTCCTAGGAATGTTCGTAGGAGACCATCGTTTGTCCACCTTTCATCAATCTCAGGTGGGTTTGTTGGGTTGCATTTGTTTGTAGGAAGGCGGATCATTCATCATTGGTCTCCCGTATCGCCATCTCAATCAACAGGCATTTGTAGGGATTGTTATAGGAATTCATGCATCGAGGTCTTGTTCGTCACGAGTCCCCCGTTGTTTGTTTGTATTGAAGTATGGTTCAGGCTCCTGATGAACCTTATTTGAATCTCATTTCAAACGGAAGATCGTCGTTGCATCTTATGAAGCAAATAGGTTTGTTATCTTTGATTAGCATCACATTAAGAGGCCGGTCCTCCTTTGTTGGTTGCATTTTAAGAAGACCGTGAAAACTGCTTCAAGCTTTGCCTTCAACGATCTTAAACATTCAATCGATACAACCCAATGCCACAGAACAACCAGCAAGAACACCTCAGTAAATGAAAAGCCACAAAGAGCGATTCAAACGAGAATGTACAGGTCTTCTTGAAGTCCAACTCAAGTTCTTGCTTGAGTTCAAATTGATTTGAATTTGGGTTCAATCTGAGTTTGAGTAGGAGTTCATAACCCCCACTTAATGTTATATAGTTCGAGCTCAAAGTACAAGTTCAAGTGTCCCATGCAGTCCAAGTCTTGTATTTGCTTGAGTTCAAATTGTTCAAGCCATCAACGCTCAACTTGGGTCCTGAGTGCGAGTTCAAGTTCCAAGAACTAGTTCAAATTGATTGTCAAGGGTCCTCTGAAATCTTTTGAGTTCAATTTCTTGTTCAAATGATTTGAATTGGGCTTCAGCTTGATTTTATTTCGTTCGGATTTGGTCTTTTAGAAATCATTTGAATTTTGTTCTGATTTAGGTCCACTGTTCATCGTACAAGTACTCTGCTCATTTAGTTCAAGTTCTGTGCACTTCTGTCCAAGTGCAGGTCTTTTGTATTGTTACTCAAGAAGGGTCTTTATATTGTTCAAGTCTTTGTACATTTCAGTGAAAATTTTGGCAGCACCACAGCATATCCCCCGTTTGGGGGAAAATAGGGGAGCTGGGCCTTCCCACCACGCTACTAGAACGTGTATGGTAGGTGTCCTTGGACACCGCGGCCGTACAAAATTTCATCCCACCACGCTACAAGAGCGTGTATGGGGCCTTCAGCAGTACCCATACCAGAACAGCAGTGACTCTCCCCACCACGCTACAAGAGCGTATATAGGGCTCTCCCACCTCGTCGTATGCTTCGCACCGGGTCCCTCCTACCGTGCTACAAGAGCGCGTATAGGTGGTTCCCCGGTCCGCTGCAAACGTCGAGAACGGGATTTGGAACATCATACCTTTGCGTAGCAGTCGTCGGCGGTGTCGGTGTCGAGGTCGAGGACCGTCCCCACCACGCTACAAGAGTGTGTATAGGGCTTACCCTCCTCGTCGTATGCTTCACACCGGACTCCCTCCCACCGTGCTACAAGAGCGCGTATAGGTGGTTCTTCGGTCCGCTGCAAACGTCGAGAACGGGATTGGAGTTAGAAATTATACCTTGAAGTCCATCGGAGGTGGCTCGTGGACCGAGAAAGGAGCATGCACTTTCTTTTTTTTATTATTATTATTTTAAATTAATTTTAATTAATTATAACTAATTATTTTTTTTAAAATAATTAATTATAATTATAATAATTAATTTTAATTATAATAATTAATTATACTTAATTTTAATTAATAATAACTAATTAAAATTAAAGTAATTAATTTTAATTAATTATGATTACTAATTAATCATAATTAACATAATTAATTAAAATTAACTTAATTAACTTTAAATAATTATTATTAAAAATAATTAAGTATAATTAAAATATTTAATTATAATTAATTATTAATTATAATTAATCATTTTTAAAATAAATTAATTATAATTAAAAGAAATTAATTTTAATTAATAATAATAAAATTTCTCTCCCTCCCCAATCTCTCAGTTCGGCGGATTATGGGATTTGGCCGGAGAAGTGTGCGAGCAGGGAGAAAGTTACCTTCACTGTCAGTGTGCTCCCGTCGTTGCTTTGGATCAAAATGCCGTAACTTTCAGTCCAGCGGGAAGGAACGCCGCCGGAGGAGGGGGAGAAAGTCGAACAGCCCAAATAAGCCGAAGAAGCGCGCGTTAGGTAGAAAGTTATCTTCACGGACAGCGAGCTCCTGTCTTGCTTCCGATCGGAGAGGGGAAGTCGTACAAGGGGCGGCGCCGAACAGCCACGAGGAGTCGAAGAAGCGACGGGAAGGGAGAAAGTTACCGTCCCAGCAAGCGAGCTCCTCTGCTTGCTTCCGATCGAACTGTCGTAACCTTCGATCGGACAGGAGGCGTCGTCGAAGAAGCGAAGTCGCACAGCTACGTAGGAGTCGGAGAGCGAGAGAGAAAGCTTGGAGCAGAGAAATTGGCTAGAGGATTAGAGAGCGAGTGAGAGTGAATGTCCGAGCTGGAGAGGAGAGAGCAGTTAACACGATGTAGAGGGACATCCGATCGTGTGAGGTCGTGGGCGACGACGTGCTGAATTCGGCGCCGGACAGGTACGTAATTATTTTATTTTTTTTTCTATTTTGGATACAGTTACGGGTCAACAAATGCCCCCCAACAAATATGGCACGTGTCTGGAGCGAGCCACGTTTGTTGTATGCTGATTGACCCTGTGGATCTCTAGATATTTGTTCTAGATGTCACACTAGGACTTCATTTACTGGATCTCCAAAAATTTATTTGGATGTCACACTACAATTTTTCTTTAGTGGATCTCCAAAATTTTATTTGGATGTCACACTAGTATCTTTTTTTTTTAGTGGATCTCCAAAAATTATTTGGATGTCACACTATGATTTTCGTTAACAGCTCTCTTGGATGGTTGATATCTTGTCTTTGTAGATTGACGCTGGTGGATAACATATGCTCAAAATTCTTCCATCATCTGGTTATACCTTGATAGAATTTTAAATATTTATTTGGGGATCTCGGCATGCAGTGTGATGTCGACCCAAATAAATATTTAAAATGCCCCCAGTCTTTAGGGATATTTGTAGATGTCATTCAGGGAACTCATTCTGCAGCTTTAGCTAGAGCCCTGAGATTTTGATCCTTTTGTCCTGTGCTTTGTGCTGCGGACTTGGTGAAGGGTTGTCTGATTTGTCTTTACTGACTTGTCAGAAGATTTGTATACCTTCTTCCCTCTGCTTCTAGCTTTGGCAGGCTTGTTGAAGGAGTAGATGCCAATGACCTAAATCCTTAGGTTTGTATTAGGTTGATGGCGAAAAGTCATCGGTCCAGAGCTTTGTGCATAACGGACTTGTTGATGACATAATCCACTTAGTTCAGCCTAAGGCTTTTCTTGAACTTTGGGATAGTTTTTTTTTGTCCTTTGCTTTGTGCTTTCACGGACTTGTTGAAGAAAAGTTCCTTCGATCCTTGTTTTGTGCTTGACGGATTTGTTGAAGGATTTGCAGGTTCTGGATTCAGTTGATAGTACTGAACGTAGGTAGTATCTTGATCCTTAACCACTTGAGAAGACTTTAATCTAAGTCACTTGAGTTCATCAGATCGGGGGAGCTGGGATTTGACAGCTCTTCGTCCTCTGGTTGCTGAGATGGGGGTTCCTCTACTGCGGCCTTTCTTATGGCTTGTTGAGTAGATGGAGCTGCCAGCGATCCGACTATATTTGGGCTTGTTGGATCCGACCTTTTACACCCATTCAGGCTTCAGACTTGAGCTATGGGAATTGCGCTCCCCAATGCTGATTTTGCTGAAGTTGGTAGATTTGGAGTCATCCTTTGTGGTTGCAGATTTTAGAGCCTACGAACATTAGTTGTTTGAGACTCATCCTTCCACTAGAACTTTGATTCTCCAGTCATTTTGGAGAACTTTGTAGACTACAATCAGTTGAACTTGTCGAGTCAAATTAGCCTTCGTATTTCCTACAGTCCCTACTGACGGGTTGACGAAGTGGGGGTTCCGCTACTACGGCCATTCTTATGGCTTGTTGAGTAAACGGAGCTGCCAGCGATCCGGCCATATTTGGGCTTGTTGGATCCGACCTTTTACACCCATTTGAACCTTAAGCTTCAGACTGCTGAAAGACTTCAAGCTTTTCCGGCTCAATTTGTAGTAGTGTGTAGTTGCAAAAGTCTCTTTCTTGACTTTTTGAGTCTTGGTTTGTTGGAGAAGATGTTATCTCGTTCTTTAAGAGATCACCTGCATGTACTTTGAAAAAGAAGCATCTGTATTCTTTAGCACAAAGCAATGTTTGAATTGATAATTTTAAATATTTATTCGGAGATCTCGGCATGCAACGCGATGTCGACCCGAATAAATATTTAAAATGCTCCCTGTCTCGCATGGGACATTTTAGAGCAGAATAGAATTGGAATCTTGAAATTTTAAATATTTATTCGGGGATCTCAGCACGCAGCGCGATGTCGACCCGAATAAATATTTAAAATGCCCCCAGTCTAACAGGGGAATTTTGAAATGTGTTCTCATGACATAAGAGAATTTCAAAAATATGAAATGTATATGTTAACAATAATGCATGAAAACATAACACATTAAGCACAGCATTTCATGCGTAGTATTTCTTCAGGTAACGGCCATTGATTAGCGGCATGGGCCTCTGACCATTCAGATCAATAAGTTGATAAGCTCCTCCTTGATATACCTTCTCGATGACGAAAGGTCCTTCCCATTTGGATACGAATTTGCCACCAATTTTTCTGTGTGGGATGATTGGCCTTCTCTGCACTAGGACCAATTCCCCTTCTTGAAATGATCGAGGACGCACCATTCGATCAAAAGACTTTGTCATTCTTGCTCGGTAGATCTCCAGGTTCTGCTGAGCTTGTAACCTGATTTCATCGAGTGCATCGAGCTCCTCTATTCTTAGACGAGTATTTTGTTCTTGAGTCAGCTCATTCTGGACAGCAACTCGAAGAGATGGAAGTTCAACTTCTAGTGGCAGTACGGCCTCAACTCCAAATACTAGAGAGTAAGGAGTGGTTTTGGTTGGCGTTTTGTAAGTTGTACGATACGCCCATAGCGCTATAGCGCTTCTGCCATCTTCGTATGCCACTCTCTTTTGTTCTTTGAGAGAATCTTCTTTAGCAATTTTACCAGTGTTTTGTTGAAGGCTTCAGCTAAGCCATTTACTCTTGGATAGTAAATGGAAGAGTACCGCCAATCAATTTTGTGCCGATCAACGAACTTATAGATTTTTGTACTCTTGAAAGCAGTTCCATTGTCTGAGATTATGCGGCGTGGCACACCGAATCTGTAGACGACATTATGGGTGAAGAAGTTGATTACATGCTCGGATGTAACTTCTCTGAATGGAGCTGCTTCTGCCCACTTAGAAAAATAGTCTGTCGCTGCCAAGATAAAGCAGTGTCCTGCTGATGACGGCGAATCTATTGGCCTGATAATATCAATACCCCAGCATTCAAATGGCCAGGATGCTATCGTAGGATGCAGTGGATTTGACGGTTGATGTATAACATCACCGTGGATCTGGCACTTGTGACACCTCTTAGCATGATTGATACAATCTCTGACCATGGTCGGCCAATAGTAGCTCATTCTTTTGATTTTGACTGTCATCTTGGGACCTGATTGGTGTGCTCCACAAAGTCCTTCGTGAACTTCTGCTACTACCTTATCAGCTTCTCGAGTCCCTAGGCATCTTAGTCATATTTGATCGAAAGCACGTCGATACAATGTGTTATTGACAAATGCATATCGTAGTGCTCTCTTTCTGATTTGAGCAGCTAGTGATTTATCTGTTGGCAATTTATTTTCTTTAAAGTAGTCAATGAAAGGCCGCCTCCAATCATCTTCTTCTTCGACATCTAGGCAATGCTACCATGATTCTGAAGCTTGACTAGCTTTACGTCTTTTCTTAGGAACTTGTTGTTCTTCAGATTGATCTTCAGGATCAACTGGTTGGGGAGGTTGAGGACCAACCGGAGTTGCATCCTGCTGGCTTGAATTTGTTATTCCCTCTGGCTGCGGGAATTGTAATAATGCTGGCTCTAGGACCCGACGATTGTGTACCATGATTATTATAGGCCATTCGTCATCCATATTCGCCATTTCTTTAGCTAGTTTGGCAAGGGAATCAGCTTTGCCATTTTGGCTTCAAGGAACTTGAGTTAATTTAACAACTGAAATTTGCTTCATAAGCTCAAGAACTCGCCGATGATAACATGCCAACTCGAACTTGGTGATTTTGTAAACTCCCAATACTTGATTTACAACAAGTTGAGAATCACCGAAGATTTGGAGATTTTGAATTCAGACATCGATTGTAATCTCCAATCCTGCTATTAGGGCTTCATATTCAGCCTCATTATTGGTCCGAGGTTCAGTCAGACTGAATGAGAATCTCATTATGCCTCCCTCGGGTGCTACGAAAATGATTCCAATTCCGGCTTGAGCCTTTTCGAGATTTGAAGGCCGAGCACGCTTGATTGACGATGCTCCGTCAAAGTACATTTCCCATACTCGTAGCATCTCATCTTCTTCAACGTTCATGATCTGCTCGTCAGGTAGATCATCGTTGAGCGGTGAATCTGCAGGGATAGGATGTGTTGCAAGAAAGACTGCTAACACCTGCCCTTTCACTGCCTTTTAAGGGACATATGTGATATCAAACTGCAGGAGTATCACTGCCCACCTTGCCAAACGACCTGTCAACACTGGTCTTGTCATCAAGAACTTCAACGGATCGATCTTTGATATCAAGGTGATTTTGTGAGACAACATATAATGGCGGAGCTTCTGAACTGCGAAGATCAGGGCCAAGCAATGCTTCTCGATTGGAGAGTAACGGATTTCTGCTCCTATTAACTTCCGACTGATATAGTAGAGCGCATTTTCTTTTACATCTTCATTATTCTGGGCCAATAGTGCTCCGAGGGACTCTTCTAGTGCATCCGTGTATAGTATGAGAGGCTTCCCCAGAATCGGCGCTGCTAGAATGGGAGGATTTAACAAGTATTTCTTGATACTATCAAATGCTTCCTGGCATTCTGCGTCCCATTTGAAACGGACATCTTTCTTCATTAGCTTTGAAAATGGCTGACACCTACCCGATATATTTGATATAAATCTCCGAATGAAAGCCAGTTGTCCTTGCAGCGAGCAAAGCTATCGAAGGTTCCTTGGTGGTGGCATCTCCGTTATTGCCTTAATTTTGTTGGGGTCGATCTCTATTCCTCGATGACGAACAACATACCCCAGGAATTTGCCGGAGGAAACCCCAAAAGCACATTTGAGAGGATTCATCTTCAGATCAAATTTTCTGATTCTCTCAAATACAATTCTAAGATCTTTTAAGTGATCATTTCGGCCAAGACTTTTGACAACAAGGTCATCTACATAACACTCGACCTTCTGATGTATTAAATCATCAAATATACGAGTCATCGCCCGCTGGTAGGTGGCACCAGCGTTCTTCAGGCCGAAGGGCATGACTGTGTAGCAGAAAATTCCTATGGGCGTTCTGAACGATGTATGCTTTTCATCCTCGGGCGCCATCTTGATTTGATTGTAGCCTGATGATTCATCCATGAAGGAGAACATATTGTAGTTGGACGTATTGTCCACTAGGAGTTCGGATACAGGGAGTGAAAAATCATCTTTTGGGCATACTTTGTTGAGGTCCCGAAAGTCAATACAAATGCGAATCTGCCCGTTCTTCTTCTTCACAGGGACGATATTTGCAATCCAATCGGCATACTTTTATTCTCGTATGAAGCCTGCATCTATTAATTTCTTTGTTTCAGCAATCACTTATTCTTCAATCTCCAATCTCATTCTCCTTGGAGCTTGCTTGACGGGTGCTACATCCGGTTTGATTGCTAATCTGTGAACTACTACGTCAGGGGATAAGCCAGGCATCTCAGCATATGTCCAGGCAAAGCAGTCCCTGAATTCACAGAGGAGCTCTTTTATTTCTTCTATTTGTTCTTCGGGTAGGAGAGAACTAATGAAGGTTGGGCGAGGATCCTCCTCAGTCCCCAAGTTGACTTCTTTTAGTTCATCCATAGTGGCTGCCTGTCCACCATCTTCAAGCTCTTCTGGTGCAGGATCGGCTTCTATGGGTTGCTCATCATAATCCTCAGCCTCGTATGTCTCTTCAGCATCACCATCATCGGAATCAACTTCCATGCATGTGATCGCCCGGCAAGTCTCTTTCCGGAGGAATTTTCGTTTGATGAACCCGATGCCTTTATATGCATCTATATCATTTCGTCGTAATGGACGCAGATTTCTCCCATACCAGAGGCCCAAGCTTGTACGAAGCTGTCGTTTGGTAGTAGGAATATTGATTTGCTTTCGTAGCATCCTTTGAATATTCTTGGTATTGAACTTGGGTAGCCTCGTAGGAAATAATTCCTCGGAGTCAAGAAGCATGCAATCCCAGTCATGACTCTCCTCTTCACGAACTCCCGTGGAATATAGCACATTCTTTAGCACGGTCCCTTTTTTATGGGGAGGCAGATAAAGAGTGGAGAGTTCTTCAATTTTATGAACCTCGCGCGAAATTATTTCCTTGAAATGTTGCAAGGGAACACGTGTGACTACGAGTACGCTGTCTGAAATTAACAGATTATCTATTCTTCTAGAGAACACACTCTGCACTGAGTTCATGTAGATTGAGTCGTAGTCATAATCATCATTTGAAAATTCAACCTGCCTACTCCATTCATCCGTGGACTGGCATACTTTTCTAGATTTGGCAGGAGTAACATCATCTTCATCCGTATCACTCCCAAGATGAGGTACATGCTTCTTTTCTTTGAGAATGCTTGGTGATTTGGGAAGAGCCGACATTGTTTTCTTTCTCCCTACATGCCTCTTCTCGTCTTCTTGCTTGGGTTTCTTTGCAGCCCTAGAATTTGATGTTGTAGCCTCAAGAGAACTTGACGACTTTTGCTTCTTTGGCATGAAGTACTTAGTATCTTCATAAACTATTACTTCATGTACTGCAAAGGGTTGAATATCACCAGAGATCCTGAATTCTTCTCCTTCTCTGAGATACTTCATACACTGGTGTAATGTCGAAGGGACAACGCCATATTCGTGCAACCAGGGGCGACCTAGTAGCGCCTTAAATGAGGTGTCCGCATCAATCACATGAAATTTGGCTTCTGTATAGAGTTCCCCAAATATAGGAGGGAGCATAAATGATCCAAGGGTTTTCTGTCATTTCTCATTGAAGCCGTGTACCATCAACTTGTCTTGCCCAAGATGTTCCACATCGAGACAGAGGGATCTTAGTGCCTTAAGGCTCATAAGATTTACGGAAGATCCGGGATCGATCAAAATCCGACTGATTTAGGTATTAACGACGTTTCGAAAGCAATGGTCAAGTCTGTTTTGCAATCGGACATCATTTGAGCAATGTCGCACGTCAGTTTCTTCAATTTATTACTTTAATTGAACAAATTTATGATCATTCTTGGGTATTGATGACACTCCAAATGCAACGATGAAATCCGTTTTGCGATGGGATGTAGTTCGAGCAACATTGCACATCAATTCTGGGTGTCGGACATCCGTTTTGACCGATCTCATACGATTTGTCTACAAGGAGTTCCCTCTTAGACGAGTTAGATGTCCCGATTGCAATGCCGTAGTCCGTTTAGCAATCGAAGGTCATTTGGCCCTTCAAGTGACGCGTCGTGCAGACGTGCGCGTTACTTAAGTCGCCGACTTTACCTCTTTTTGCCCGTACTTTGATATAGGGGTCAACATGAAGAAAAAAAACTTAAGAAAGTGGACATTTTTTCCTCTGGATTTAAACCATAAAAAATGTACCGATAATTGATGCTTGTTGCCATTCAAGTAAATAGCAATCCACATAGTGAAGCACTAGAGAACATAATGAGCTTGATAAACTCCCAGTTCAATTAAAAAGTTCAAAACTTGGAGGGGATTTTGAAACGAAGGTCAGTGCAACTGCATGCTGAAGTGCATGCCACGGCCAATGAAAGCAAATACTTATTAGCTAGATCAGAGCAGACTTCAAGCATTAAAAAGTTAAAGAAAGTCTTTCAAATTTTCGGAGGTACTAGGAAATTAACTTAACAAGAGAAGGTTGTGAATTCATATATTGATATTTTTTATTAATAATGATTTCTAGTTAGGAAGAAAAGTGATACGCTCGCATGCGCGGGGGGGGGGGGGGGGGGGGGCCGCATAGCCAAGAAGGGGGAGCTATTTAGGATGGTTCAAGAGGCAGTTGCAATAAACCACAATATAATCAAGAGGCAGTTGCAATAAACCACAATGAGGTTCACACACCTAGGTCTTCTGAAATGCCAACCAATTATGTGTCACAGTGTGCTCTTGCTTGTACCATGGGACCTGAATCTTATTATAGTTCTGAAGATAATGTAGTCCCAAAGGAATCAAAGCTGGAATTGAGGCCTAAGAACACTGGTTGTGCTGCTTACGAATTTTTTGATAAAATGGGCAGGTAAATCAAACATTCATAACAACTGGGTTTTGGAAAATCAATTAAAATTTCTAGCAAAAAGAAAACTTGAGAATTATAAAGCAAAGTATTGAATGGTTATTATAAATATATGTGAAGAATAATGATTCCAACCACACTGCATTATTTCTTTGAGCGAACTTGAAAATAGTGGAGCAAAAGTTTTGGTTTAATGGTGTGACCTTCCTCATGATGAGTGTACCTGAGAGAGATTTGATGAACATGTCATTCAAAATGTTTCTGAACTTTTGAACTTAAAAAATTTGAATCTCATACTTTCAGATAAGGACGCTAGTTCTGGCAGTGATTCAACACTTTTCAGATATTGAAATCAATGTATCAATAAGCAAGAGCCGGAAGGAAAAGATCAGGACAATCCTGGATGACAATGAGCTTGAGGAAGAAACAAAGGAAAAAATAGCAATAGAGAAGAACCGACGAGAATATCTAAGATTTATGCAAGCATAGGTTGCTAAGAAATCCTATGGAAAAACTCTAGTAGAAATTAACAGGAGCATTTCAGCAATTGAAACTCTCATAATGTTTGATGATCCAGATGGACTTTTAGATGGACAAAACCTTCATTTCACCTTGAGGACAAGGTGCATTTTTGGGAGAGAGTATTGATATGCAGGGGCAGGGGAGGCACAACCAGGAAGAAGTTGTTTAGGAATGTTCATAATCAAGAGGGAGTTGCTTAGAAATTTTCTAATTAAAAGAAATTATTTAGGAAGGTTCTTAATCAAAGAAAATTATTTAGTAATGTTCCTAATAAGGGGGGAGTTGTTTAGGAAAGTTTCCTAATTGTGTTTATACTATTCATGAAGTATTTAGATGTTTAGGAAGGTTTACTAAAATATGTTCACTTTTTTTAGGAAGGTTTCCTAAATCATATTTAATTGTTTAGAAAGATTTCCTAAATAATGTTTAATTATTTATGAAGGTTTCCTAAATTATGTTTATGTTGATTAGGAAGATTATATTTATTTAGAAAGATTTCCTAAATTATATTTATACTGATTAGGAAAGTTCTAATTATGTTATGGTGTTCTAGGCTATTTAAGGAGTTTGTTTATGGTTTAAAGAGGATATTGTTGAGTTTGTTTTCCTAATGTTTATTATGAGTTCCCAATGGCATCTAGGGTTTGTGGGAGAGCTAGTCTATCTTTTGAATAATAGATCAATTGTATCTTGCTTTATTATTAAATGAAAAATAAAAAAATCAACACTATCTTTGTGTTCAAATGTTGTTATTGTCTTTTATTTGTTGTTTTTACTTTCAAGGCGTATCAAAAAGCTACAAGATTATACCACTTTACAATTAACCATATATGTGAAAAAATAAAAAGGTTTGGAAGTTTCACACAAAAGCTAACTATATCCGATGAAAAACAAAAAAAAAGTCCTAAAGACACTAAATTACATAGGGACTTGTCATCTCAAAATTTAAAATTGTTGGCATTATCTGCCTCATGACCTATTCTAATGATTTTGATGATAACAAATCTATACTTGGATGTTCTACTTTGTGTGTTAGATTTGCAAGATAATTACTTATATGGGATGTACATTGCACAACTCAAATTCAATCAAAATTTGAGCTAGAAGTACACAAAATAGACCAAGATGAATAGCTTGAAGGCTTTATATTAGGAGTAACTTAGAGGTCCATAGATATTTATTTGCATTGTTTGATTTGCTCATAATATAAATATCTATTAAAATTATTTGCATAATACTAATTAAGGATAATAAGTTTACTTTAGATCTATAAGAATCATTTATTAAATAAATTTTATAAGCTTCATAGATTACATAAAATTTATCAAATATGAAAAGTTACTTAATTGGGGTAATTAAAAGTAAGAAGCTTATATGATTAAAAATATTTTATGTATTCATTTTGAATTGAATTTGTTTCATAAAAAATTACTAATATATAAATTATCTAAATTACATCATATTGTTGTATGGGTATTTAATACATCTTTAAATACATTAAAAAATTATATGCACATTTTTTCTTACTTAATATATCCACCTTATATGATTTAAGGAGATTATACTTAAATCAACAAGAAAAATATTTTTATTTATATTTTTAGTGGATTCTAATCCGAGAATTGGCTAACATGGACATAAGCCGGATTGGAATCCGAGTTGAACCATTTAAAAATATAGTGCTTGTTATTTTCTTTATTTATATCTATTTTTCTTTATCATTTACATAGAAATTTGTGTATTTATTTATTCCTTTCCAAATAGCATCAAATTTATTTTAATTATTTTTTTAATAAAAATTTATTAAAACCAAATTCACACCCTCTCTTGGAGTGTCATAGTCATCCAACAAAAAACTATTTAAGGAACGGAGCTACTAGGCAGCATTAAAATAATTGTTAAAAATATTTTTTTGTCAGATGGTTTGAATTAAGAATTGCAGTGAAGACATCTGGACATCAAAACTAACCTCAAGACGACCTTTTCTGGTTGCAATATGCAGTGGTGTGTTTCCTTTATTATCTTCCACATTGACAATGGAAGAATCAGGTTTCAACAGTTCGAGGACAATACCCACATTATTCCCCTTGACAGCCATGTGAAAAGCAGTTTGTCCTTTCTTATCAGTCCTCAATCCAATGCCGGGGTCCTTAATCAAAAGAGACCTCACAACTTCAACATGCCCCATCCTGGCTGCTGAATGCAGAACAGTTTTGCCATTATTCCGCGCAATCTTGGCAAGACTAGCATCGGTTTCTAAAAGTAAATTGACTATGTCAACATGACCTTGAGTGGCGGCAGAGTCTAGTGCAGTGGCATTTGATGAACTCGTCGTCATAGCTAATGAGGGGAAGGTCTGCAACAGTTCTTTAAGTACGCCTGCAAAAACATAGATGTAAAGCTCCACAATTATCTTAGCTAAACTTGTGGTGAATAGATGTCCCAAATATGTGTGATTGTGTAGGGGCGATTTATAGAGCATTAATGCGAAGCATATTCAATGCCACATATGCTATGATAGAAATACTTAAGGCCACTTTCTATGTCCTGATATAAAGTTTTTTTTTTAAGTGTAATAACATATGAAAAGAACAATTCATAAGATTTTTGGCTGCTATTAGTAAACATCTGATGAACCAGATTCATAATACATAGTTCAATTGTTTTCTAAATATAGAAGTACTATCATGAGATGCAGTCATTAGATTAGTTGAGTCATTTGTATATTGGGTCCTATTGTCAGTTATTGTTCTTTGATGATTATTTTAGTCTATGCTATTAAATTTGTTAGCAACTTATTTAGCTAGCATTTTGTTTGTAGATTTCTCTATCTATCGTATATACATAAAAAGGGTTTTCTTTGTTAGTATTCTTTGCCATGTAAATCAACTTTTGTAAAGAATAAATTCTCAAATGGATGTGAATACCCTTCTTTAACTACTATAGGATATATAATTTTGATCAAGAGTGAGATTTAGAGTATTCCATGAGAGCTGATATTTTGGTCCATGGCTTGAGTATACTTTTCTTAGCAAAATTTTCCATTTTATTGATTTACTTATTGTGCTCTTTATTGATCATTCTGAATCAAAACCATGATTTTAGAAAGTTACATATGCAGGATTGCTATCTTTGATTTTAGTCTGAATTGAATTTATGATTTTGTATTCATCATCTTTATTATTTATACCATAGACTTTTTAATTTCATTTGTCTTACCGTAAAAAGCCATGCATAACTAGATTTCCCTAACCGAGAATAGCTGTATGTGATTTCTTCTATAGGTTAAACCATTTAAAATACTTACATGTTTTCTTCAGCCAGATAATCATCCCATACACCAAAATCATGGTCATACAATGCAAACAGTCTCCTCTCTCTGCAATCTGAGTGGTGTTAGTATAGGGCAGGCTCTAGGGAAGTACATTTGCAACACAATCCTTTCTCCAATGATATTCTGTTGCTCATAGTGTTTCAAGATAAATATTGGAAATAAAACAGAGTGGTGGAGCAGGAGAAACTACGGATTGCATTACTCCATTTTAGCACTAAGCCAGTGATGGAGTAGACTATTTTGCCACTAACTATGCCATGCCTTCCCCTGACATGTGGAGGTTCTTTAGCAAATCCATCCAATAAATCTCATCTTACTTGTTCCAACCAGCAAATCCATCCAATAAATCTCATCTTATTCGTAGAAATTATGGGATTTTGAGGGACAGATCCCTAGAAATGACAATAAGGGGATTTCTTAAAAGCAATGCCCATTAATTATGTAACCAAGAAGAGATAACATGTCATGAAACAGGTCTATGGATAAGTTAACTTTGTATAATATCTAAAACCTTTCTTGACTGTTTGATAAGATCACAAAAAGCTAGTTTAATATTTTTATTATTAATTTGAAGCTGACAGGTTTCCAAATTATGTCAAAATCATGGTTTGGTATAAGATGTGGTTTGATCAATATCCCTCCTTGATTTTCAACCTCATAGAGTAAACTAGCATTTCAAAAGTGGTGAAATTATGTATGGATTCTGAAAGGTGCTTCTAGTTTTAGTTCAGTTCGTAGAAATTATGGGATTTTGAGGGACAGATCCCTTGAAATGACAATAAGGGATCAATTGTAGGCTTGATTTCTTAGAAGCAATGCCCATTAATTATGTAACCAAGAAGAGATAATGTCATGAAACAAGTCTATGGTAAGTTACTTTGTATAATATCTAAAACCTTTCTTGACTGTTTGATAAGATCACAAAAAGCTAGTTTAAAACTTTTCTTATCAATTTGAAGCTGACAGGTTTCCAAATTATGTTCAAAATCATGGTTTGGTATAAGATGTGGTTTGATCAATATCCCTCCTTGATTTTCAACCTCATAGAGTAAACTAGCATTTCAAAAGTGGTGACATTTGTATGGATTCTGAGAGGCGCTTCTAGTTTTAGTTCAGTTCATCTTCCTCAATTTTAGTCTCCCCCTAAAGATGAGGGATTCAATGTGCTCTATGCTGAATAGATTTAAATCAAATGTCATTTGAGACTTGATGGAGACAACATTGTCATGAATTTCTTGATTTTGAAATTTGTACTTGACTTTTAGTTAAGAGGTTTTCCATGTATCTGATAGAAAACAGTCCAAAGTGATGGAAAACAGAGCAGAAATCTGCAGTAAACATCAGTTTTTCCCACAAAACTATAGGAAATCTGAGAGAAAACACTTAAAATTTACTAATAAGGAAAACAGCACAAGATATGTGGATCTTCAATTCGGAGGAAGAACCGACTCTCCAATTGATGAGGACATCCGACCGTGAAAGTTTATCAGAGGATGAGACGAAGATCAACGGCCATGATTGTGCCACTTTATTTGAGTTATTATTTATATTTTGATTTTTTTATGCATTTTTCTGTTTTTACCCTCACTTGAGGGAATAGGCCTATATGACTCCAGGGGGGCACTTTTGTCATTTGTCTTATTATTGTATTTTGGCACTTTATAGCCCTCTCCTCTTCTTTTTGAGGGGATGGATGATTATTAAGAGAAAATTATGCACTTTGTTCTTAAGAGATTTGAGAGTTCTTATGAGAGTTGAAGTCCCTAAGTCAGGGCAACACACTACCCACTAACCGCAGGAAGCATCCAGGCTTGTGGTTTGAAGTCCCTAGGTGAAGGCAAAGTATTACCTATCAGTCGCAGGAAGCGTCTGGGCTCATGATTTATCTTCTCCACCGACTCCCTCTTCTCCTTCTCCCCTAACGGCCACCTTCATCTTGATCTGATACCATTCCTCTTCCCTCAGTCCTTCCCCACCTCTCAGCCCAACCACCTCCACCAAGCCACCGACGTTCACTTTCCCCAACCTTTGGCCGAACCCTTCCTCTCACCCAACCACTGGCCCCACTACCTTCCTAACCGTCGGCCACCATCCCTCCCCCGGCTCCAAATTTTCAAAATCAAGCATTCATTACTTTCCTAATATAAATTCTTATAAAATTGGATAGTCAAAAGATTTCAAATTTAAATAATTTAAAATTTGAAATCTCTTTCCTAAAAGAAAAGAGTTATGTTAGGAAAGCTTCTCCAATCATGTTATTTAAAACTCAAATAGATAATTACCATGATTTCTTACCCTAATTAATATTCCAAGATTGGCAAGTTATTAAACACACCACCTCCCCTTTTGATCTAAAATTTTAAATTTCAAATGCACAGTCACTACTTTCTATAATTACCACATTTTAAATTAGGAAGGTTTTCAAATCAAATTTTAATTTATTCAAAATCTAAAATCTCTTTCCTAAAATAACATGATCTATATTAGGAAACCTCTCCAATCATGCCAATTTGACTTTTTTAATGGGAGATTGGTCTTAATTTCCCCTCCCATAATTAATAACATAGGATTGGCAAGTCATAAAACACTCCAATCAAGTCCCTATCAAAGGGACCGACCCCTCCCTCTCTCCCTTTCCCCTTTTGCTCCTCCCAATTAAGTCTCTCAATCAATTACTCCAAATTAACTTAAGATTTGGGATTTGATTTAATTCTTATTTCCTTAATTAAGAGATCATAATTGGAAACTCTATTAAATCAATAATCCTACCCCAATCATTGCTAGCTTGGTTCTACATCACCAATTCTCTAGCCAAATAATAGAGCCCAAGCACCACACAAGAGATCCCAAATTACATTCAAATTCATTAACTCAAGATAACCCTAACACTAGCAAGACATGACTAATTAAACTAAAAGGACAAAAGTTTAATTCCTAAACAATCCCTAATTTGAAATTTTCCTCCAATACAATGCTTAATTAAAGTGTGGGTCTCATCTGCTTAACCGCCGCAACCCCCCCTTGGCCCCTTTGGCCCCTCCTCCTGTAAACCAAAACCGGTCCACTAGGGACCGGTTCAACAAGTTTAGCTGCCCCCCTTGGGCCGGCCTAACATAACCCTCCTCCGAAAGACACACATTGTCCTCAAGGTGAAATAAAGGAATTTTCACTTTCACCTTCTCATATGGCTCCAAAATAGAATCGAAATCGAGAAGATCTCTCCATCTAATAAGCACTTCCTTGTTTCCATCTTTATCTGATATTACTCCTCTCAACTTCAGTGGTTCTAAGACCACTTCCAACTCCTCTATCAGTGTAACTGGTAACTCCGCACTAATTGCATGCTCCCATAAAGCTCTCCTCAACTGTGACACAGAAAACTTTGTGTATGATTGCGAATTGGGGTAACTTCAAACGGTATGCCACTGCTCCAATCTTGTCCACGATTTCGTAGAGGTCGAAGTACCTCGGGCCAATTTCTTGTTCCTCCTGTTAGCAACTATCCTCTGCCTGTAGGGTCGTAATTTTAAGAACACATTTTCCCCCACTTCAAATTGTTTGTCACTCCTATGTGATTTTGTCTGCCTCTTGTTGTGCCCTCAACAGATATTTCTTCAACTCCTTCAACACCTTGTCCATTTCTTCCAAGTATTGCTCAAGTGAAGAAATTGGCCTGTTTTCTCTCCCAAAGTGCACTAAGTGTGAGGAGTCTCTTCCATACAACACATTAAAAGGAGTCATCTGAGAAGCACAATAGTATGATGTATTGTATAAATACTCGGCCGATGCTAACCATTTTGCCCACATCCTCGATGTTTTAGAAGCAAAACACCTCAAGTAAGTCTCCAAACTCCAGCTTACTACCTTTGTTTACCCATCCTTCTGAGGATAGTCGGCAGTGTTTCTCTTGAGAATAGTGTCATGCAACCTGAACAGCTCTCTCCAAAATTGGCTGAGGAACACTTAGTCTTGATCAGACACTATTGACTCTCGAATTGCATGCAGTCTAACCATCTCTTTGATGAATGTTGCTGCCACTATTACTGCAGTGTAGGGGTGTCATAAGGGGATGATATCTGCAAACTTACTCAGCCTATCAATCACCACCAAGATAATTGTGAACTCCGATCGTGATAGGCCATCTAAGAAATTCATGGACACTTCCTCCCATACCCTGTTTGGAAGTGATAATGGTTGTAGTAACCCGCTTAGAGCCATAGCCATGTACTTATTTCTCTGACACACCTTGCCATCATCTCCTCCACATCTTTATGTATTCCCTTCCAATAACTCAGCCACCAGTCTCCTATAAACCTTCACTACCCTAGAATTGCCTCCAACTACACTCCCATTGAACTCTTGTAATAGGTGGGAAATATGGATGAAGGTTCGTGGTATCACAAACCTCCCATGATGTAAGAGTCTCTCTCCCTCAAGTGAATATCTAGGATGGCTACTTGTGTCCTTCATCAAACTCTCCCAAATCTTCCTCAACTCTTCATTCTATATGCTCTCTTCTTTGATAGCCCCCCAATCTACCATCAATGGTACTAAAAATTACCATCCCCTAGTGCTCTCCAACACATCTTGATAAAGCATTAGCCGCCTTATTTTTTAAACTTGGCATGTACTAGATCTTAAAATCATAGACTAGCAGTTTGGAAAACCACCTCTGATGCTCCTCAGTCACCATCCTTTGCTCTAGCATGTATTTCAAGCTCCTCTAATCTTCCCTGACAATGAAATGCCTACCTAATAAGTAAAGACGCCACTTTTGAATGGACATCACAATCGCCATCAATTCCCTCTCATATATCGACTTTAGCCTAGCTCTGGTTGACAGCACTTGATTGTAGTATGCTATAGACCTGTGGTTCTGCGTGAGTACAGCCACCAACCTATATCCAGACGCATCAGTCTCCACTCCCAAAATATGGCTGAAATCCGGGAGAGCTAAAACTGGGACTATAGTCATGGCTCTATTATGTCTCTCAAAAGTCTCGATCACTTCCTCTATGATGTAGAACTTAAATGCTTAGGCAATGTTAAATAAGAAGTTGTACGATTTTAGATGAGAGGAATATTAAATATTAAGCTTGTAGCGATTTAAACAATGAAAGAAAACGAGAGGGGCGAAAATAGCTTAGGCCAAGTCACACAACTAGAAGTTAAGATCACAAAATAATCAATTATTCAAGCATAGCATACACGGTCTATTTTCAACAAAAAATTCCTAAATTAACAATGAGATTAGGCACCATGTGAGTCAACTAACTCACTCTCTAGATTACTAGTCTTGGCAGAGGGAGTTAACAAAATCTTTATGAATCAATTCTGACCACAATTGAGAGCAATTAGGAAGATATAAAATTGGGAGGAAGAGTTCACATTCGTAAAGTTATTAGGCTTGATTTGAAGTGCGAGGAGGAAGATCCGGAGTCTTGGAAGTCGATTTCAAGGAAGTTCAGCATGAGGACAGCCGTATGGAGCCTTTCGGGCAGTAAACAGGAACCTTCCGGATGGCGGGACAGCAATAGAAACTTGATGGAACCTCTGGACAGCTGTTAGAAATCTTCAGGATAGCAACCAAGACATTCTGGACAACACATAACGGATCCCCGGATATTGGAATAGCAAGTAACTGAGGCTAGACTTTCAAGACAACAATTCTGGTATATCCAGGAAATTTGGATAGCAATTAACTAAAAAGAAATCCCTTGGTATCAATATCAGTGGAGGGGAAAAGAGTTAATTCCAAAGAGGGAGGAAGGGGCCGGCCAAGCTTAGGGAAATTAGGGAATTTTGGTTCATATTTGGTGGAGGAAAGGGGAGAAATTTTTTAGTTTTAAATTTCCTAATTTTATTAGAAAAGGGAAGGAAGGGGGGCCAGCCAAATCAAACTCGATTGAGTTTGATTGATTGGTGTTTAATTGAACGTATTAATTAGATATGAGTGAGGGAAGGAGGAGAGAGAGATTTGTTAATTAATTCCCCTAATTGGAAGTCCAATTGAGGAATTAACTAATTGAGGGAGAGAGAGGGGAGCCGACCAAAGAGGGAGGGGAGGGGAGTTGTCCAAATTCAATGAATGTGAGAATTAAAATTGATTCTCAATCAATTTCAGATTTAATCAATCCTTGATTAAGGGAAGACTTTCTAAAATTAAACTAAATAATTGAGACAACAATTTGAAATTTCAAATTCGTTTGAATTTGAATTCAAAAACTTACCAAAATTAAAACAAGTTAATTTAGGAAAAAATAATTTTATGAGGGATAAAGATGGGGGGGGAGGAACGAGGAACCCGACGGCTAAGAGGGGAAGAGAGGGAGGCCGGTGGCTTGGAGGTGGGAGATGGGGTAGCCGGTTGGGGTTATGTGGTGGTGGGGTTCAGCCGAGAGAGGGAGAGAGGGGGATGTGGCCGGTGATTTGTGGGGAAGAAGGAATGGAAAAGAGAAATCGACCACGAACCCGGATGCTTCCTGCGGTTGGTGGGTATTGTGATGCCCTCACCTAGGGACTTCAATCTCTCTAAGAACTCTCAAGCTATCCCAAAACACACAAGTGCAGAAATTTCTTGTAATAATCATCATTAACCTCAAAAAAGGAGGAAGTGGCTTTTAAATAGCCTCATATAATGAAAGAGAGTAAAAGACCAACATGCCCCTAGGGCTTACACATGACTAGGCCTTCAAGTGAGGGTATAAATGAAAAATGCAATAATAGAAAAAATAAACTAATTCTAATACAATAAAAATAAAAAATAAAGTGGTGTGATCGTTCAAAAGAGGAAGTGGCTTTTAAATAGCCTCATATAATGAAAGAGAATAAAATACCAACATTCCCCTAGGGCTTTACACATGACTAGGCCCTCAACTGAGGGTATAAATAAAAAATGCAATAATAGCAAAAAAAAAAAACTAATTCTAATACAATGATAATAAAAAATAAAGTGGTGTGATCTTGGCCATAGATCCTCGGCCACGCCTTTGGGAGACAAATTCGGTTGTGGGGAGTTTGGAATCTCAATCCTTAATGTGTTCACCTACTAGGGACCTTAACAAATTACCTAAACTCCTATCGACCACTTCAGTTTGGCCATCAGTTTGCGGATAAAAGGCTGGGGAGAATTATAGCTTAGTGCCCATTTTCATCTAGAGAGTTTTCCAAAAGTAACTAGTGAACTTAACCTATCAGTTACAATAGTTTGGGGTAAACCGTGTAATCTAACGACCTCATTAAAGTAAAGTTTGACAATATGGGAGGCATCGGACGTCTTAAAGCAGGGCAGAAAATGTGCCATCT
This sequence comes from Dendrobium huoshanense, assembly GCA_016618105.1. Classification (NCBI taxonomy): domain Eukaryota; kingdom Viridiplantae; phylum Streptophyta; class Magnoliopsida; order Asparagales; family Orchidaceae; genus Dendrobium; species Dendrobium huoshanense. Next base: position 24,453,712 of record CM028358.1, on the reverse strand, counting down.
TGGATGAGATGATGATAGTGGAAGATGAATGGTGACCCACAAGAAAATGCATACAAGAGTATCCCTACATTATCACATTATTCGAATGTTATGACATAATTTGTATGTACTTAATTTTTCTATTGACATAGTTAATTTTGATAGTATCTAAATTGAGAATGTTACGAAGTTGATGCCTTTTTAAACCACCAATACTTTGTATTGACATTTCTACAGGTAAATCTTCCATCTTACCAAGGGCAGCATAAGTTCAAGTCCATATATTATGAATTATAAGCTTGCTAATGGTCCCTTAAGATCACATTATCCTCAAAATCCACCTATGATAAGATAGGAGATATATCATAATGTATACTTTGGGCGTATTATTACTACTCTCCAGTATATATTGGTTTCAAAAAGGAAGAAAAAATTACTAGTTCTTATTTTGTCACGAATATTTTTAAGTTAATTATATTTTTTTGGACCTTATTACCATTTCATTGTTTGCCAGGCTAGTTTACTCTGTATGCTTAAGTTTGATAATAGTTTGTTAATAACTTGTTAGCAATTTGCATAATTTGTTTAATTTTCAACATCTATAATAGGGTACTTCATGCAAGATAGCATTGTCATAAATAAGATTATTATCTGGATTTGAAAACCCTTCTTCATCTATAATGAGACTTACATTCTTGATTAAATGAGAAATTTGAAGCATTGCAAAAGAGGTAAACTCCTAAGTCAAGTGCAAGAATTGAGCTTATTGTTTATTAAATCTTCCATTTAGTTTTATCTATCAAGTTACCTTTGTCATCCTCATTATAATCTTTTTTAGCCCTTGCCTATTCGTGCTGCATCCTGCAGCTTCACCAGATGATGATAATCAACCACAGCATTGGAATGGTTCTTCAAGCAAAAATTGCATGGACAGTTCACAAAATATTAAAATAAGTTAAACAAATCTCAGTTAGCTATGTCAAGGTTGACAATCAGCATTTTTTATTTAAAAATATTTAACCAGTCCTATGGTCCATTCTGATGTGCTTGGTTACAACACTATAACAGTGCAGATGCTCAATGAAGCAAATTAAGTTAATCATTATTGAAGAAGATAATAAGCTTCAAACTTTCCCTCATGCCACACAAAAAAGTAAATGAAGTAAAATCAAACCATGATCAACTGCTGGACCTAAATATGTGCCATGCTATTAGCATATAATTTCACTCATAGATGTCTATTCTCTGCTGTAATGAAGCTAAAAACACCATGAGCAGCACTCAGCATAGCTCACAAAAGAAGTGCAAGAAGTACAAGAAGCAGGCTTGTTAGATAGTTAAAAATAAAAAAAATAAATCACAAACCATACCGAGATGGCCTTGCTTAGCAGCAACATGAAAAGCATCGAAGCTGTTGCTGGCCTTGATTGCAGCGGACTGAACATCAGATACCTTCAAAATCTCGCTCACCACCTCAACATGCCCTTTCTCTGAGGCAACATACAGTGCCGTCTCCCCATCCTGATTCTGCTTTGAAATAAAATCCTTCAATTGAGCACCACTGTAATCTGATATAATTCTTTGAACATGAACAGGGTTACCAGCCCTTGCAGCAAGATGAAGCGTCGTATCCCCTCTTTTCCCAGGGCTTTCCTTGATCCTTCTTTCAAGAAAGCTCTTCTGCTTTTCCATTGACCCAAACTTAAAGCTCTTTTGCTTTTCCATACCACCCAATTTAAAGCTCTGCAGCCTCTCTAAGGGCCCGAGCCGCAAGCCAGGTTGCTTCTCCATCCTAAAGTTCACAAGATCCACCCCTGCGTTTTCTTAGTCGATCACGCGACTTCTCGTATCCAAATCACAAAAAAGTTTGAGATGACCAGATATCAAAACTATTAATCTGTGAATGACTAGAATCCATAAATGCGTCCGTAAATCATCAAAGCTAAACAGAGCCCAGAAAGCAAAGAAACCCCTTTTTTTCTTTGACAAGATAGCTAAGCTACGCACCTCCGTAGATAGCAAGCGCTCCAACTCCCGAATTATACGTTATTTCTTCCTCCAAATAAAAGCCCAAAACAACAAGTAGTCAGAATTCAACTGAAAAGGCACAAAAACTCCGGTTTTTCTCCAAATCTCAACTAAAAGCCGACATTTACCTCCGGCCAAACATACAGCCAATCAGAGCAGCAGTAGTTGCTCCAAAAAATATAGATTTATCAAGAACCCAATAGGACTCTTCCTTGAGAGACTAAAAGATGAGTAGGGGTGGGCGAAGAGAAAAAGAGAGAGAGAGAGAGCGATGCCTCTTTTCTGAGCAAAATTAACAGAGAAGAAGCCAAACGCAATAATCCACGACACCCAATAACTAAAAAGACTGGGAATTGATTGCAGAGCGTTCTCTAAACCCAGAGACGCTCTACCACTGAGCATCTCTTAGCTCGGCATTTACCTTCAGCTTTCACAGAAAACGGTAATGATTTAAGAAGGAAAGAGACGAGACATTGAATGTGGGCAGATCACTAAGCTGTATGAAGTGGAATCATTCGGTAGATCAATTTGGCTTTGCTTTTAGATTGTGGCGTTGGGAACAGGACAGGCAATGGCGGCTGTCGTTTTCGAGGATGATAGAAGGTGGAGAAAGCATCCGCGTGGGACCAGCGCAGACGCAACAAGCCAACGCCATGTAGAGGCAAGGAATTTATGATCTCATCACCCATTCAACAAAAATTCAATATCTAAATATTTGATCATCAATATTATAAAAAGTTCATTTAAATTATATAAGTTCACTTAATTATTGTGTGTTAACGGTAAAGAAAACGATTAATATTTAATTTTTGATGGAGATTAGAAAACATAATTAAATTTATAAGATATTAAAATTTTTAAATGAAAAATTAAAAAAAAAAATCATGAGACTTGAGCAATCAAAATAATTCATTATTTACCTAAGATTCTAAAAATTTGCACTGAAAGGCAGAATTACAAAATCAAAACCACTTAGTATCATATTGGGGTGATGAAGATTGGATGATGACAGTCACGAGACGGTATTAAGACAATAATAGTCTGCTAATAGGAGTTAAAAGATAACAGTTTAGTGACAACGATTAAATAACTATGGTCAAGAGATGTCATCGATCAACTAGAGCAGAGCAAGGACAATAACAATGGTTAAACTATGTATGTTAAGCAATGATGATCAATGGATTGCGGTCAAGTTATAGTGGTCTCTAGCATTAATCATTATGATTAAATATCAAGTTAAACTCCAGAGTTCTTCAAATTTCTAAATAACTCTTTAATTTTAACTCCAATGCGAAGCTCCCTCTTTCATGTGAATAATATGAGTATATTTATAATTTTTAAGAGATATTATCATTATTTTTTGTCAATATCACAAAATACTGAATCAAATGGAGATTCGATCATTTTGTCTTTCAATTAATGTCCAAAAGGTTTAAATTTTTCAAGTGCTTATTTTTAGCCAATTTCGAATAGAAATATATCATTTTCTAAGTTATTAGATTCGTTTCTTCAAGACATTCAATTCAATTATAAGTTCATTAAAATGAGATTTTTTTATGATCCTAAATTTAATGCTAAAAGTTTTTAATTGATGTTTGCATCAAGATTCATATTTAATTGAATATATTTTTTGGTGATAGAACATTTTTCCCTACTATTGGATGTTAAAATTGGTTTCATCCGAAAATGCAGTCTTTGAAAATATTCAGTGCCAAATTATATTTTTTTAAAAATTACACAATGTGACCATTTCCAAGAGGTCAATATGATCGTGAACAAAATAAAATTTCCTCTCTCATAATTTCATCTTTTGTTAAATTGGTGTTGGATGACTATGGTACCTTAAGAGGAAAGAGATGGTAATGGGTAAATTAACACATAATTTTAAGATTTTGCATGTAAAGTAAATAAAATAGCAAGCACAATATTTTTTACGTGATTCAGCCTGAATTCCAAGCCGACTTATGTCCATGCTAGCCAACTCTCATGCTAGAATCTACTAATCTAAGATTTTCTTCGTGAATCTCACTTTTTTAAATAACAAGTTACTTATAATCTAAGTACACTCCAACACGAGCGAGTACAACTCAATCTAATTACAATATAAATTTCACTAAACCAATTGGCTTAGATTAAGAAAAAGAGAAATACAACTTGATCTAAATAATACATGCTCAAATTATCATGCAATTAAAGAACTAAAATATTTGAGGTGATTTTGTAAAACTTTTTCACTGCTAATGATCTAATTAATTACTGTGAATGATACGTTTTGATTTTCCTCGCTCCTTTTGCTCAACGGAGATAATGCAGCCACGCACTCATGACTTAGTATGAGAGATCGCCTCTAAAGTATTTAGCTAAAGCTAAAATTGAAAGCCTAAAGGGGGCTTAAAGCTGATTGTTTTTGTAATTATTCCTTTTTAAAACTTTTTATTAATCCATCGAAGCCAGCAACATTTTTTTTGGACGCATGACAAGCATTAATGGTTCGCTTTCCCCTTTACTCCTCTCTCGCGACTCACGAGTCACGACCTTGAATGATTTTATTTGTCTTCTTAATTTTAATCTTACAGCTCCTCTTGGCTTTGATAATGAGACAGCAAACAGAACTATTTTACTATATTCTAATCTTTCAAATGAGATGGCAAACATAACTATTTTAATTTAGGGCCCCCTGGACAAAATTTCTGGCTCCGCCGCTATTATTTGATATTGTAAGGAAGTAAAGCATTTTGAATAATGATTAAAGATTCTCCTCCCAATATTTAATATAAAAAGAAAAGAAGTAGATGGGAGTGTGTGATGGAATATTCATGTTAAGAGTTGCCCTCTCATGAAGAGAATGAGGGGTATTTATAGGAAATATATAAGTTAAGCTAATTTTATGGAAAATTAATATATATTTTTAATTAATAATATAATATTTAATAAAAATATAATTTATATTAAATAAATATAAGATTCAAATGGTTATAAAATGGTTAGTCAAATAATAAGTCAAAAAGTATTCATATACATACAAATGAATGCAAAAATGACTAACTAGCTTATAATATTTAAAACACGTAATGTTTAATAAATCATTAAAATTTTAACATAACTTTAACTTTGGGCATTTAATCTATCCATTTGTATCTATGAAATCTAATGAATCTAATGGAGTGAAAAGCAAGCCATAATGTAGAAGCTAGACTATAATATTTATTTAAATAAGAATTGTTATCTATTTTATAATATATTAAATATTCATATAAAATTATGATGTAATATAGATAAAATCACTTATATATCCATAAATTCTTATAAAACATGTTAATTCAAAATGAATACTTAATAAAATTTCAAGCACATAGGCTTAACACTTTTAATTACCCCAATTAAGTATCTTTATATATTTGATAAATTTTAGGCAATATATGAAGCATTTAGAAATATCTAAATTAATATATAATTTATTTAATCAAGGATTTGTATTGATTTTTATTTTAAGCATATTATCCTTAATTAACAATATGCAAAGCATATTAATAGATAAGTTAAATTCTGAGCAAACCAAACCATACAAGTAAATATTTATGGACCTCTAAAACACTTCTAAATTAATATAACTTGAAATATTATATCTAAATATCAAAGCTATCCATCATGCATGGGTTCTTCTATGCTTAAATTTTGATTGAACATGGGTTATACAATATGCATCTCATGTAACCTATCATATTGCATATCCATCAAACCAAGTTATCTAAAATATTTATCACAAAAATTAGAATATTCAAGCATGTGTTAATTATCTTCAAAATAAATAGACTAGGTTATAATACTCATAAAGCCAATAATTGGTGATTGAAACAAAAAATTATAAATTAAATGATATATAACATATTTACAAAAAAAAAATCTAAAAATTAAAAAATTTGTAAGAAATTCTAACACATTATCTTCCCTTTAATTACAATTACTCTTTATTAGGGGGTGAGGGCGTTGACCTCAATACTAGTGTCAAGGTTGAGTTGATTATGCACAGTGAGTTTTGAAAGTGAAAGAGCCCGACATCGCATAACTCACCCAACGTGATTTGACAAAAAAATCTAAATAATTGAAATAGCCTCTATTCATGACACAAACAATTGTAAGGTGTTTGGAGGAACTAAAATAGCTAAGATCTACACTCATATTGGCTAGAATTATTAATTGACATAAATAAAAATTTTGCATGCATGGATCGAAACAACATTGACGTGCTCAAACAATAATTTTTTACAATGAATTGAGGCATGATTAATATACATAAATATTTTCTATTTAATATTAATTTTATGTATTCAAAATTAAAATAGAGATAGAAATAGAAATATTTTCCATTAATCTACTATTCCCATAAAAGTTGAAGTAGGCCTTATTTTCTTAACACTAGATAAGAGAATGATGCACTTTTCATACAACTTTTTAGAGGCTTATATTAACAATGAGGCTGAGTACAAAACACTGATAACTAGCTTGTAACTTTGTAATTTTAATGGAGATTAAAGGGATTAAAATATTTGGTGATTCTCAAATGGTGATCAACTAGATTTCAAGAACCTATAAAGTTTTGAATCCTAAGCTCCTGAAGTACCACCAGACACTAGTCACCTGCTCGAGCAAGTTCTTGTCAAACTATATATAGGATTCCTCGTGGAAGTAATTTTTCGGCGGATACCCTAACCAAACTTACAAAGGATTTGTCTGTCTAGAAGAAGACTCCATTTATATAAAGATTCAGGATCATCTGGTCCTGTCTACTATAGATTTGGAGCACATCAATAAAGAAATCTTCCTAAGTGAGATCTGCCTCTTCATCGATCAATAAAGAAGGCTACTAAAGACGACAACTGATCAACTATCTTCAAGAAGGTAATCTCTCAAATGATAGGTCACTTGTCAATCAAATCAAGAAACATGCCCTATCATATGCACTGATGAATAATACATTGTACCATCGATTATTTGATCATTTGTGACTTTGTTATTTAGATAAATGCGAGGACTTGAAGATAATAAACAAGGTCCATGCCGGACTATACAGTGCTCATCAATCGGGTCCTAAGATGAAGTTGAAAATTAAAAGACTTGGTTATTACTGGACTACGATGATTGAAGATTACATGAATATTGCATAATATAGTCATTGGTGCAAAGTACATGGTGTGATTTTACATCAGTCACCTAATGTGTTGCGTCCCACGATAGTTTTGTGGCCCTTCAAAAGTTGGGGCACAGACGTTATCAAGCCTATTGACTCTCCTTCTTTAAAGGATCATCGCGACTGATTATTTTTTAAAGTCAGTGGAAATAATTCCCCTATGCAATGTAACATTACATAATGTCATAATATTCTTTCATGATCATATCGCATATCGATTCTAAGTACTCCACATAATCATATCAGATAATGAGTCCACCATCAAGTATACAAAAATTAATAATTTTTTAAATCATCATGATATTGATTGAAATTACTCAACAATATATCACCCACGGGCTAATCGATTGGCTGACGCATTCAAGAAAACTCTGGTGCAAATCATCTAAAAGATCCTTGATGATAACAAACGTCAATGGGAAGAGAGGTTGGTGAAAGCTTTGGAGGTTTATCATACCACTAATCTCAACTACAAATGTATACATCAAATTCCTCTAGACTCATTAACAAGAAGAATATCATCAACAAAATGCATACACCAAGAAAAAATATATATTATCGATGAACTTTAGCAATGGACGGAATGGAGTCAACGAACTTTAGCAACGGATGATGGCGAACATGGGAAAGGTAGGCGGTGAACATCAGTGAGGGATCTATCGCAATGGAGGCAGTGTTAGAGCAGGTCTCAGATGCGAGTGGAGTGAACTAAAATAAAGAGTGAAAAATGAGAAGAAAGAAAGTGGAGCGGTCAAAATAGGGCTCTCTCTGTCTGACTTTATGGCTGATTTTTTATCGGTGGTTAATACGCAATAAATGTTTTTTAGAGTTAAGTAAGACGATAGAATTTAAGCCGCTGATTCAGACAATAATTTCTGGCTTAAATTACATCGTAATATAAAATATACTGGCGGAATATAAGCTGGTACCATCACGTCGGAATTTAAATCGGTAGTTCCACCATAAAGTTACCATCATATATTCTATTGGTTACTTTACCACTTTTTTTTGCTCATATATGTTCACCGAAAAGTCCGACGATAATGACAGATTTTTCTGTAGTGAAAATTTAACAACTACTCTTAATTACATCAAAACTATGTTATTAGAAGGGAGAAAGCAATCAGGCATTCAACATCCCATCATAGTACCATGAAAAGAAAAAGAAGAAAAAAAGAAAAAAGTGAAAAAGTTATGAAAAGAAAATGAGTGATGGAATATAAAAAACTAGTATCATAAAAGTCAAACTCTGCTTAAAAGGACCTATAATTAAGATTCATTAGGGAAAGTGTACGCATTCTAATGCATACTGATGTTGGTAATTGAATTGGAAGGTTAACTGAAGTATTAAAATTTCTTGAAAGATAAGTCATTCAGCCTTAATAAGTAGTCAAGAATTGCACATGCACATTTAGAAGTTGAGCTTAGTAAAAATATTAATGAAAATGATTAATTAGGATATTTGCTAATGATTGCTTTGATTGAGATTGTCCTTATTGCAATTAAAAACTTGAAGTGAAACATTCTTTTGCTTTTAATTATTCTAAAATGCAATTTCATGAATAGAAAATGATATAATTTTTAAATGCATTGGAATTGCTTGAGGACAAGCAATAGCTTAAGTTGGGGAAATTTTTAAGCTAAAATCGTTTTAATATTTTCTAGAATATAATCTTGTGAAAATATTTGTTTTTGTTGTTTTTTTGTAGAAAAATTGAAGAAAATGCCATAAAATAGGAATTTGGCTCTAGTGCCATTGAGCTCATTCACTACTTGCCTCAATGCCATCGATGCCCCAGTGCCACTCTAGAGCCTTGTGTTGTAAGTATGTTAAAATTTATTGCATATTAATTCAACAGCCCAACATTGAACCTTTAATCATTGTCCATTCGAAGAACATCAAAACTATAATTTGGGGCACCATTACACCACTTATTTCTAGAAAATACATTATTAATTCAATGCCATGGTTTTCTCTTCTTAAGAGTCCCAATGCCATGGTGGCATCGGGTGCCAAATTGTTAGTAGCACCGAGGTGAAGAAGTTGGAGTTGTTCACTGTTGAAGCGTCATGTCAATTTAGCCCAATGCCATAATAGATACCATACATCAACATAGTAATGCTAGTTCATTCAAATTGTTGTGATGCATAAATGTATAATGTCATGATGCCTATGTTAGGTTTCTGTATTAAGTATAAATAGTTTTCATTTCTAATTTGTAAGGTTGGCCATATATTTCGGGTGATATGTTTGAACTCTTGTAACTTAATTGTTGCAATTTATATAATGAATTTTGTTTTGTGTAAATTTATTTTTATTGGCTAGCTAATTCTTGAGTTTTATACTTTTATGGATGTATATTTTTATTATATAGACTCTAATGCATGTAATGATTTATTATTATTTTCGATCACTCCCGCTATTAATTTAGTTATTGCAATGGCCATGTTCGAATTTAAAACTTAGTGTGATTTGTTGTCTCAATGGAGGAATGATGGAACAAATAGGACATTTGAAATAAAAAAACTTTCATGCCTAGATGTAGGATGGATATGATTTTGTGATCTAAGGAGATATAATAACTATGGTAGGGTGAAAACTCTATTTTACACCCTTATAATCTTGACAGAGATCTAAGCGGTGAATATACTCTAACTCAAAACATATCTTAGAAGAGTCTACTCAGAAAAATATTGCATCCTTCATCATCATAAGTTTAGAACATTTTCCTTTGATTAAGTTATCATTTCATAAGTACAGTAGTTTATTAGAAAACTAATTTCAACATGACTTAGTAGGATAAATTTGGCTTTTGAAGTAGATAATATTATGGGTATTTCTAGGACATAATTTTTCTCACTTGATCTACACTCTACTCAAAACTTTATTAATTGATTGACACGTGCACTTGTGTAGTAGTACCAAAAGCTTTTCCACACCACAAATCAATTGTATCAATCAGATAGTTTATCTAATAAATGATGACTTATCCATATGTCCTTAGGTAACACCATATCATCTCCCTTATTAGGTAAAATAAAAACATTGATGTGTTGTAAAAAATATTAATATTCTAATGAGTAACATGGAGCAATCATATGTTTAAAATGTTGTCATGCCATCGATAAACATTGATGTTTCCACTGCGCATCCCTTGCTCCATTTCTTTTGAGTTGTTTTCCAATTCTACCATCCAAACCTTAATAAAATATACTCTTTTTCAATGAAGCAGAGGAGATTAATAGAGTATGGAACTATTAGTTTGTTCCTCTTGTCTAATGGGTCTATAAAATCTCCAAATAAGTACTTAGGATTCATTATACCACTCTTTTGATAATATATTAACTTTTTTTTAAATCATTTTTACATATATTCTAAAGAGATAGGATAACATCTTTAGCTTCGATCATTCACTGCATTATCTTTATTATGCATATGAATTTTAGAATTAGTAGAAAAATCTACATCCTATCTTCCTTCTCTTTAAATACCTCATCTCTAACCCTCAAAACCCTCACCCCCGTCCCCTCAAAAAAAAAAAAAAAAAAAAAAGGGTGGCAAGGATGTCCTCAATATCCTTCCTCTCCCCATACTTTTATATGCCACAATCAACTTCTTTATTCTCTTTATTCGTCATATGTGTACATCTCTAAGCAAAATTATTTAGAGCATCCAATTTCTATCACAACCTTAGTTGGTTATTCTCTAATATGAACATATTATCTTTTAGATCCCAAGCAAATGCAAGAAAGTCGCTTTAGGTGATCATAGGAGGACATGAATTGACTAGTTAAGGGCATGGACTTGCCTATATTTTGTATTCCATATAGTTCCTCTCTTATCTATTTCTCATTATGACCCACACTTGCCTATAAATTGTGACATTGTCCCCTTTTTTCTTCATAATGCTAAAAGGAGAGGTTGAGAAGGAGCAGGTATGATTAACTTATTAAAAATCATCTTTATGAACATTGTGAATTGATGTAGGGCTAATAATAACTCACAAAAAGTAATTTAATGTAAGCTTAAAAGCTAATTCCAAATAAAAAATAGCCTAAATTAAAATAAAGAATTTAGTTTATGCATATAATTTACATTTTTATTCATTAATATTGGAAATATATCTTTGCATGCCACCACTTTATTACAGTTCAGCTCAACATCCTTAGTGCAATCTCTCTAAGGTACTTTACACATTTCTTCTCCAATTTTGAGATGACTTCATTAGCCTAATAGTGTAATGTATGGCATATATAGTGATATTGTAATGCATCAAGGCTTTATTCTTTAGGTCCTTTCTCTCACAATATATTTATGTAACCATTTCAGTGTTTTCTTTCAAGAATCTTTTCGCTAGCATCCAAAGAATAATTCCTCATCTCTAACCAATAATAGCATTTCAGTGAAAACCAAACTATACTTCTTATATTCGAGCATAACTCCATCGACAAGAAAGTATAAATTTAATTTATTATAATACCTATCAGCACATTGTATGATGCAATCTGTAGGTTCACATTCCTTAAATTATTATGTCCATTTAGTTAGTTATTAATTTAACTATTACTTCTGGTCATCTCCTAAAGTTTTTTTTTTCTCGGATGATATTTCACTAAACCATGAGTAATAAAAACAAACCCAATAATTATAAAGCTTTTGTTACCTCAAATATTGAACATGATGGAGTATCCATTGTTCTCTCCATTTTTTTTTTATTCTTTTTTATTCTCTCCATTATGAATCATCTTTTGCGGAAGTTAATGGATTAGAGCATTGAGAAGCTATAGCTTTGGAGCATAAAAAATTCATAAAGGGGGATTCATCAACTATTTCAAAAATATTATAAATCTCAATCTAAGAAAATATTATATTCATTGCACCCTAATTATATATGTGATCCGAGTAGTATAATACTTCTCTACATATATGATTAGCTCAGATATATGTACATAACAAATTAACTCAAATCAATTACTTCTATACAAGATAATTAGAAGAAAAAGTTAGAACATCATCCGAATAATGTTCGAATCAAATTCGAACAATGTCTGAATAAAATTGGAACAATATCAAATTTAAACCTCATTAAAACCTTATTTGAGCCATGTTGGAACCTTAAGAATCATCTTGGAATCATGTTTTAACCATATATAAATTTTGTTTAAATAATAGTAAAAAATGGCTCAAACAAGATTCAAACATATTTTAAATATTATAAAAACATTATTCTAATAGGTTTTTATAAAGTCAAATGGAGTTTAGGGTTTAGTGTGCAATCAATGTTTGAAATTCTTATTATAAGTCTTATTAAACATTCTCAATCCTTATTTTGCATCAAATATTCATATCTAGGCTCCAAACAAATACTTCTAAATATTGGGTTTTATTTTTATTTGCTCTAAATTTTAAGATTTTTATTTCATCTCATTATATTTTAGGACTGTTAACGTTGAAATATGCAATGATTTCATTCAAATTTATGTAACGATAAATATCTGAAAAATAATCTTCAGTTCATTAGAAGAGCTTGGTGTGAAATCTCCTAGGCAAAATTTTGGGAAGGAGCTTGTTAGAAGTGAAATTTAGGAGAAGAAGCATGATTGGTAAAGAATTTGAGAAGCGGCGTATACGCTCTTTTAATTAGCGCATTCAAAAAATGCGCTCAATGAATTGGTGCATTCTTAGAATGCGCATTATAGCATGGCGCATTCTTTCAATGCGCGGTAGCAGTTAGCGCATTTTGCGAACTTCCGTTGAATGCGCTCTTTGTTTCGGCGTATTCCTGGTAGACCCATTATTATGGAATCAGTGCAATGGCAGGCGGAATCTTGCCTCAAATTTGAAGCTATTTTGATGGTTTATTGCTCTCGGAATTTCCCAAAAAAAATATTGCTCTCGGAATCAGCAGCTTAGAATGTGTACGTATTTTTTTTTTCTTGGCATTATGTGGCAATTAAACCCGATTTTGTAAATGGAAGCCGAACACCCGCCAATAGTTGTTATAGTTTTACGTTTGAGGTTGGGATTGATAATATTGTTGGAATAGAGTAATTTTATTATATTTAAGAAATGTAAAATTAAAATACAATTATTAAAATCCAATTTTTTTGTTTTGACTTAAAAAACTTGAGTACTATTTTTTAAAATAATTTGAAGTAAAAAAATTGTGTTATTAAATTTTATTAAAATATTTTAAAAAATGTTGAAGTAAAAAATTAATTTTTTTGAAAAATGCCAATTACGAAAATAAAATAATTTTTATGATAAGATAATTTAATTTATAATTAATTTTTTTGAAAAAAATAAAATTTTAAGTAATTTATTATTGGATAAATAACATTACGCGAAATATATTATTTGACATAAAATAAATAATTAGAGTAAATTAGGGTAATATTTATGTGAGCAGATGAGAAAAAAAAGTGTTAAATTATATAAATTAAAAATTCTTTATTTAGAGTGAAATGTATAAAAATACTTAGCATCTTAAATTTGATAGTTGAAATAGACTATTTTAAACAACCATACCTTAGCATCTTGTCAACAAACATGTTTCTTTACCTTAGCATACTTGATATCTCCCACCGTATTTGTTAGTTATTTGTTAAAATTAGAGGTATGAATAGAATGTATTTTATATATTTGAATTAGTAAACTTTTTATAAAAACTTGTTAGTGTGAGATAGTTCAAATATAATCAATAAAAATAAAAATAAATATGAAATAATTATAGATATGAAATCAAAGTATTGTATTTCTCATAAGTATCCTATTTTAATTTAGAATAATATTGCTATTATTGATTTTAGTTATTTATAAACTTGTGAATATTATTAAGATACATTATTAAAGTTATGTTAATTGTGTGAAGTAGGTATTGAGAGATGAGAATAATAAGAATAAAATAAATATAAAGGAAAATCTATAAAAAAAATTATAATTTAGAAGTAGGTTTAATTGAATTAGATATTTTTAGGTTATCATTGTTATATTTAATAATAATTAAAAAAATGAGTAATGATGGCTGAAGTGCTATGAACCTGTAGAAGCAAAAAAACTAAAAATTTGGAATAAAAATAGTGCGAAAAGTAATCAACACAAGTTCTTGTTAATACATACGATAATGATTGAAAGAAATATAAAAAAAATTAGTATTACATGTGGCTCAGTACTATGCGCATACGCGCTTGGAGTTGGGTTAAAGTTGGACAGCATAAGAATTTTTCTGTGAACTGCTTTTGGATGTATTGCCAATCTTTTATATTTAAGAACTCATTCTTCTTTTTACCATATATAATATTACGCTCTTGATATTTTTCTGATAGAAATGCATCTTGATAAGTATGCCACCTTTTATAAAGAATACAATGTTGCACATCAGTTCTTGGATTCTTAACATTGACCACAACAGAACCATCTTTTTTCCGTGCGATTTCACCAATTCTTGTTCTAAGAATATTTATGGGAGCAAAATGACCATTATGATCCCTAAACCTTTGTTGTACAAATTTCCAGCCGACATCAGTAATATTTGTTTCTCCATCCACATACATGGGGTAATGACTTTTAATAACTTCATGATACGCATCCCATAAACTATCATCTTCATACCAAGATCATTCATGTAAACAACATCAAAAAATTTCATTTGATCTTGATTTCTTCTCCAAGTATTCATCCATGGGATACGACATAGATTATGTCAATCGAATAGTACCATCATAGATCAACTTCTTTCTTGGAATAATATGTAGGAAATCTCTTGATAACGAGCGCTTTATTGATGAGATACTTGATGATGAAGACATTAAGTGCTGAATTTTTAGCAAATGCAATATGAGTTATCATTATAAAAATAATAATACATAAAATTTAAAAGAAATGATTTGAGAAGTAGAGTCACATTAATAAAACAAATTTGAATTTGAGCAACAATTAGAAACAAAAATATTAAGCATGAACATTACAAGAGGAATTACATTTTAAATTTATAACAAAAGAACAACATAAAGTATATTTTCGAAGTTACTGATTCATATTGTTAAGTAGATATCGTAGCCGATTGATCTGTGTTTGTGTAGGACAACACTTGAAGTTGATCTGAAATTGATGTTGTATTTGCTGCCAATCTTCTCCATTAAGAAATTCCTTTGCTTTAGCATGTTTAGAACTTCGCAACAACTGTTTATAAGAATCTAACATGTGCTTATCATGTTTAGGCGTCCAGTAGGAGTATAAAATACAATTATATATATCCATCATGGACCTTCCCAAACCCGGTTCAATGTCACCGTTTTTAGCACGACAAAGTTCTAGAATTCGACCTTTCAGGAAATCTTTTGCCACAAGGTGGTGCTTAAAGCGGTAAAGCCTTCTTGTATACATTTCCAACCTAACTCTCGACGTGCAGTGTTACCTCTATATTCCTTCTCTTTCATCGTATCATCGTGTAAGTGCCACAGTAAGAAATCTTCATCTTCATCCCAAGTATGTATAACACACCTGAATAGTTCATTTGATGATACCCTGGCTTCAAGGTCCTCATTGGTAGGATAAGATAAGCTTTCACGCACCCGGATGGTACCCTCGTAATCCATTATTTGCTTTCGACACTGCTGCTATCATCCAAACTTTTAATTCTTGTTACTTTTGCTTCTACAAAATCATTTGTAGTATTAGTCAAACTTTTATGTGAATGGGTACTTCCTTCTTCTTTCATGTAAACAAGCGTTGTCCTATGTTGCATGGAGGTAAAAATGAGGTGAAATTAGTTAAGAAAATGTGGACCCTATTATAAGTGCTATGTTTTAGAAATACATTTTGAAAAATGAGTTCTAGTAAAAATTACTTAGTGAAATAAAAAGTAATTGAAGTCAAAAAAGAAATTTAACTTTATTAATAACCATAAAGAAGAGTGCATAAAATGGTAGATATTAAATTACGTGTACAGTTTTACCTTAGTTGTCACCAAACATTAACATTTATATTCACACAAAAATAAAGAAGGCAGCATAAATAAGAGAAAATATTATTACAGATTATCTATCGATGACGCCGGAGAGCCCTACTACCAGGAGTATACCTATCTGGGGCCCTTCTTCTTCGTCGTTGTAGCTGTTGCTCTTCCTCAATAAAATCCTCTTCTTGTTCAGGAATTCTGGTTGACGTTGTGTCGCAACAGGGTATTGTTGTGATGTTTCTCCTCCCATTAATAGTATATATTGCTGTGTGGGGGAGGACGGTAACCCTACATTTAACATCCACTCTGGGACTGTAACTGGAAAAAATGATTGCGTTGTGGGATGCTGAGATGGTGTGCCATAATATATTTCATGTGCAGCACTTTCTTGCATAGGAAATGTGCTCCAATGTTGTGTTGATGGCCCTATCCCAGTCATGTCATAGGAGGACGATAGAATATGCAATGAATGTCTTGGTGTTTCACGCTCCGTATTTTGGCGTCGGCGACTTCTCATGGATCTAGAAGGAGCATCAGAAGTTGGCCGTCTTACTCCTTCAGCCCTACCTTGACTCCGTTCTTCTATTGTGGTGTCAAAAGCTGTATAGTCAATGTAAACTGAACGTTGCACTCTAGAAGATAATTCAGCTACCTGGTCAACTGCTAATTGCAATGAACTTGCATTTTATCCTTGACCTCCAACCAATGGCTCTAGAATAGCAGTTGAACGTATGTAGTTGTCAGCATACAATATGCGATATGTTTGTTAAATTATCCTCTTTAAAGAAAATGTTAAAAATTATTATTAAATAAACTTACATACCACTAATCGTTCTCCTGGAGATCGAGGGAAGAAAGTCTCTGGTGGATCCGTCTGTGGCTGCAACAGATAAATCGATGCCCATGATCTATACCACCGTAAGTAAGTGTCTAACTCCCGATTACCTGTGCCTTCTGGTGGAGTTATTGGTACAACATATGCTCGCCTTTCTTCTCATATCTCAAGGTAATCCCGATACTGAATTGTCCAATCTAAATCTGCTCGACCTCTTATTTCAATCCTTCTAAAATTTGGTTCCATCGGTGGAATATCCGTTAATTGTACTCCCCCGAATTGCCTCATAACATGGTCAGGTAAATGCCACTCGGTACGCTTCCAACTAATAAGGGGAACTCGAGCTCGCCATATGTCTCTCCCCTCCAAACATTGGCTAGGCAAAGCTACAAGGATCTTATCCGTGTAAGGAGTCATGTCCACCTAGTATCAAATAAGTTAAAGATAATAAATTATTCTTGATATGCAAAGAATAAATGTGGGAGGTAGTATAGAAATTCATTTTACCTAACTAAGACGTAAACCGTCGAATTCGTCACGATATGTCATCGTGTTTCCGGATGGTAGCTCTCGTATCCGATCTTCAGCCCATCTATATTTAACATAACAGATAATTGAAATCAATCATTTAAGTGTAATTAATTATACTAAATAGTAATGCATACCTGCAAGCCAATGGTCTTCCACCAAAATCGTGTATTTGTGGTACATGTAGTGTGGATCTCCCAATATATAATCGCTCCCAAGACCAAACTTGTAGTAATGCCACACATCCAGCAATATAAGTGCGTGTGAGCCTAGTAACATGGTACAACTCTCTGTATAGATGCGCAAGTACAGCGCTACCAATAGACATTCGGCCAAAGCTTTCAACATCCAACAGTAAGGGTAACCACTGCAATGACACATGTGATCGTGATGTGTCGGGTAACAAGAAGCATCCAATCATGAACAGAATATATGCCCGAACATGATGAAGAAATGGACCATGACCTAAGTCGTCGTATGATTCTCAATAGAATGTCCAACGGAGCCAACGCAAAGGGAGCATTGAATCTAACTGTGCACTACCCATCATGAAGGTGGTTGTGTCTTCTTCATCACCTGGTGCATGGTACACAGTATCCCTGCCTGGATGTGTTCCTAGCAGTTCATCACAGCATTCTGGCCAGGATTCCCAACGGCGACCAACACCCACCACATTCGGGCCCACAACAACTGGGCCATCAATTTTCAAGCCAAGTATAACCTGGACATCTTGGAGCGTTATTGTCATCTCTCCAACCATAAAATGAAAGCTGTTCGTAAGTGGACACCATCGCTCTTCAAGTGCTGTTATGAGGTTATGATCCAAACGAATGAATTGTAGGTGACGAATGTTATGCAGCCCTAGATTTCTTAGGACATAAATCATTCGGGGGCACTCCACAGGCCACTCACGTGCGGTCCGTAAATGGGTTGAAGGAACCATCAGAGATGCCTATTTTCAATGAAAAAATAAGAGACAGTCGAAAAAAGAACTTAATATGTTACTAGATAAGAAATGTAATTAATGCAACTGCTAGGTCACCTGATCAGGGTCATGAGCCATATGTGATGTGCCTATTGAAGCAATGCTCATTTCTCGAAATGACTCCTCCCCACGCTCCTCATGTCTGGTACGACGCCCACCACGTCGTTGCCTTGATCTATCAGCCATTAACTATATTTGCATAACCAAGCTATTTTTAATGCAACACCATATGGAGTCGTGGAAAGATTCAATGCACTAAACAAATTTTTATTAGGTCTTCAAAGGTAAATAGGACAGAAGATGAACATCTGTAACTAGCTTTCCATAAATTAAGACATCATACATCATTGTCCTTCAAATAAACTAACATAAATAAAGTAACGTAGAGAACATGAACATCCTGAAGTAGCTTTCCATAAATTAAGACATGATACATCATAAAGGTTAATAGGAGAGAACATGAACATCTTGAAGTAGCTTCAAATAAGCTAGCATAAATGTTATAATGATTATTTTGATACACAACACGTAGGTGCCTCAAGACAATCGATACTCTACTTGATGTGGATCCCAAACCTTGGACGTAGCTTTGACATGGCATCACTCGATCTACCGACGATATATTTAAATGATTAAGAAAAAATTAATCAGTTGACTCAATCTCGAAATCAAACCAACCATATAACATATTATAGTAAAATAAATATTATTTTAATATGTTTTATACCTCGATGATCTTGGATTATTTGGGCATGTTGCTCTATTATGCCCATTTTGCTTGCAATGTTCGCACCTCTTATTCGATGTTGAATTAGCCTCATCCATTGTGTTACGAAATCTATTGGTCCTCGGTCTACCTGCACGCCTTCTGAAAGCCGGTGCAAGTAAAGGTATGATTCCCTGAACTTCGCTGAAGTTCGGCCAAACTTCTTTCGGGGGAATAACATGAAAAAGGCCGGAGTACGTTTCCCTATAGGAGTTGAGTGTGAAGTACTGTGCTACGAACGGATTATAATTCCATCGCCTATATTCGGCGACCGCTATGACATGAACGCACGACACATGATAGAGTTGTGGTCTCTTACATGTGCAGGTACAATTTTCAAGTGATGGAATCTCAACTCTATATGGGCGACATGACGAATCCACAACTTCAAATTCACCTCTATTAATAGTTATGGGTTGTGGGCATCTTCTAGCCTCATGTTCAGTTCGCTGTAACGTAGCCATCGTACGTGGAACAAATTCAGATTCCCCAGACATAAGCCACTTCTCAACGTCTGTAGAACGCCTAACAAATAAAGATACAAGGTTATAGTATATGGACATTACCAGACCTTGAATTGGAAGTCCACGAGCACGTTTAAGAACTCCATTAAAACATTCTGATGCATTGGTTGTCATGATGTTGTATCGACATCCATTGTCAAATAGTAAAGACCACTTACTAACATCACGTTCAATTAACCAGTCATATGCCTCTTGCTTCACATTTTTAATGTGGTTCATCATGCGAGTGAAGTTCACGATATCATCAGTACTACCAGCTAAGTACATGTTAATGCACAGGCCTTCAACATAAGGAATTTCTTTACGACGTAAAATTTTTTTGTAGTTCTCATGCAGATGACGCAGGCAGTGTCTATGAACGGCGTTAGGAAAAATTTCTCGGCACCCTCTCACCAAACCAGGATGCTTATCAGATATTATACATAAATTTTGACGGAGTTTAACTACTTCAACCAAGTCATGTAAGTTCTTAAGGAACCAAACCCATGATTCATTGCTCTCGGATTCAACAACTGCAAAGGCCAACGGAAATAATCCACCGTTTGCATCAATTCCCACATCCACAAGAAGTGTGCCACGATACTTCCCTAGTAGGAAAGTTCCATTAAGGCTTAGGACGGGCCGACAATGTTGCCACCCAGAAATTGAGGGGCCAAAATGCCCAAAATAAAGCCTTAAATCGTGATCCTCCAACCAATTCAATATTGGATACAATTCTTGGTTGTGTCAACCGTATAGCTTCTATAAAACGTAGAAGGGAATAATATGATTCCTCATACGAACCAAATATTAATTCGATAGCTTTTCTTCGTGCATCCCATGCCTTCATGTATGAAATCTTCATTTCAAACTTCGACTCTATTCTTGCAATTACCTCCTTCGGCTTCATATCGAGCTGTTGTTTTATAATAGGCATGATATGCCTACATATAAATTTCGAGGTGCAATTATGATTCCCACCAAGCATAATAGGCTGAGTGCAACTATGTGGAGGACCCACAGATGAGACTTTCCAAAGGCCACCAAGTCTTTTACTTCGTGATGCATGTAAACGCCAAGAACAAGCCCTATGCACATTGTTATATTGACTACATAAAATAGTGAGACGACTTTTGTTGGAAGTCAAATTTATGTACTCAACATTTTGTGAAATAGACCAACCATTAATTGCAGCATGTAAATCTTCTTTGTTATGAAATATTTGACCTTCATAAATTTCAGAAGGAATGCTTGCTTCGTTTGAGCTGACAATATTGGGGACAGGAGGATCACACTGATCATTACGATCCCATTGTTCGGATGTTTCAATTGTTTCCTTGTAGTTGTTGTCTGCCTCCATCGATTCTACTCCAGCTACATTTCATCTTGCATGATCTTCAATGAGCTCAACATCAATATTTTCATCATTCGTATTATTATTCATTGATCCATATAAATTTGTTTCTGGTTCACTACATCCATCTCCTGAATCAGTACTACCACTATCCATAGTTTCGTATGAACCTACGTCATTATCATCCATCATACCTCCGTCTAACCAAACATTTTCAGTTTGTTCTGACTGAGGCACGTACGACGACGATACTAGGTTTTCTTCAAATGTACTATTACTTTGTCTAACCATAATTGGACATTCGGTTACACTACGATGTCGACGAAATTGTTTTGGCATGAAATTAGGTTGCTCCGACAAACTGAGTTGGCCTTGAAAATTATTTTGCATTTGTAACGAATTTACTTTTCTGTGTACCATATGTTTTGACTGGTAAAAGAAAATATTTAGTTATGCTTCAATTTTGTTAAAACGGAATTCAAAAACCAAGTAGTAACATAATAAAGTTCAATAAACTTACGTTTGTACCCCCATTGACGGACCAGCAACATCACCATAATTTATTTGTTCGGCCTCGACGTACACAATGACAGGATCAATTATAGCCTCCAATAACATAAACTCACAAACCTCATCATCAGTGACATTTGTAGCACAGTAGCCACCATTACTACGAATGCGACATGTTAGGCTGACAGTATTTGTTGTAGGATTTATCCTAAGTGCACCAATTATTCTGTCTTTTAGCATAGTAAGTGATATGTCATAATCAACAATGATTGGCCGATTTTGCCCACCAATATATGTGGCTGTGAACTCATCCCCGATACGCAGCTCTCCACCAAAAAATAATAGCAAGCATGACATGCTATCCTAAATTAAAGATAGAGGGAGGAGGGTCAATTAATAGAATGTCATATTTTTTTAAACAACTTCACTTATCATAGTGCACATAATGTACGTAACGAAAAGCGTTTTAACGCGTAAGAATACACTTTTGACCTCACTTCTTAAGAAATGAACGTAATTAAATTTTTCGATTCGATCAATAAAATACGTTCACCTGATATTTCATAATTTATACTGGTTCATATGTTGGTCTTCATTATTTAGCCTAAAGTCCAACTTCTTGCTTAGACGAACAAATACCAAAAGTGTCTTAACTTTGATTCAGAAGATTGATCTCTTGCAGATATCAAATAAAATCTCTCATAAATATATCATGATTTCTTCTCGACACCTCTCTAGTAAGATTTTTTCTTATTTATTTTTCCTATTCTTTTAAATTTTTTTTTTTGAAATTCTAATGAAATATCGAAATCCATATCTGCTATATAATTTTTTTAAAATAAAAAGTGGTCTACATGTATACTTTCCATAATTTCCTTTTTTTATTGTATATTCGAGTTTACATTTTTTTTCAATAATGAATCATATACATTTTCTTAAAATTAATATTGATTCAGTGGTTTTATATTTCACAAGCATAACAAAAGGTAAATTTTATTTTTCTAAGAATTATATAAATTAAAAAAATTTATTAACATTTAATATAAAAAAATTTATTTTAAAAAATCAAACCTATTAACTTAGGTTACTGTGGGGCGGGTGGCAACATCTTTGGATTGGTGGGAACCACAATGGTTGTAGGCAATGGTGATAGTTGAATTTTAAAAGCATTCAAAAGACTGAAAAAATTTCCCAAAAAAAAAAAGACTGAAAAGTTATTTTGAGTGTTTTTCAATCAACTTTATTTATTTCTAAAAATAAGAAACATTAAATTACTCACTAAATAATAATGTTTAAAAAATAAAAAAGGTAAAACAATCTAAACTTTAGGGTCTACATTATACTTGTGTTCTTTTTAAAATTATAAACATTAATTATTTGAAAAAAATTTATCTACTACATGTTAGTTGGAAGTCGAATTTATGTATGCAACATTTAAATTATCTTTTCTTCTCAACTCTCCTCTTCCTACCTTGTCCTGCGTCTTCCAAACTTAAAACTTTCCTTTAATTTCATCCCATGGATGTATATATTTCTCTCGCTCTCTCTGCCTTGAATGTAATGTCCAAAACGAATAGTATTTATAGATGGGGATTTGCATAGAAAATCAAAGTTACAACTAACAGCTACGCAAATCAGTTCATGCTTTCCTAAATCTCTTACAAAAAATGACCTGATTCTTTTCACTTATACATATCTCATAAAAAATTCCAATAAAATCTGAATGAAAAAGGAGATCTCTTAATATATCCACCAATCAAATTCTCTTTTTATTTTAGAAAATTTTTGGAATACTCTTCTGGAACATAAACTTTTTTGCTAAGGAATAATATTTATTGTTTTTTTCCTCTCCAAAAATAATAAGGAAAAACATTTATTTAGAATATCCTTAGCAGTCAAGCTTAGTTTCTTTTTAAAATTTGTGGAAAAATTTATAAAGGGTGGAACTAATATTTTAGTTCTTCATTTCAAGTAATTATCTAAAGGATAAGTTCACTGTATAAAATTAATTATACTTCAAATAATTTATCATAAACTTTTAAAAATTATATTATTAATAGACTCTGGCAAGGCATCACCATGATTTGCAAATATGATAAATAACTCTCCGGTCAAACATGAAATTATAAACATAATTCAAATAAAACATGACCGAAAAAATT